>OY365751.1:10714295-11955858 GCA_959347395.1 Mechanitis mazaeus
TTTGTAACCTTAGAGGAGGGGATTATTTAATCTTATATCTTTAAGCAAAATAATCCTAAAGTATTTGACCTTAATTACTATAAGTTATATAATAAGACACCCAGCATTAAAAACTTTGAACCATCAAGCTACAATATCTTAAGGGATTTTATTTATTTTATAACTGAGCGGAAGTTTAAAATTAGTAGCTGTGGAGCTTATAACTAAAATCTATCAAAATTTAAGATTAAATTTTGAAGGCCATATTAAAGACTCATTTATTTTAGCTCTACAAAACTGCGTACATTTGTAAATATTACTAAGAATTTTGACCTTTATGCCTAAATTAAGATATGAATGGTATGTGTAACACGAAATTTTATATTTTATGTTTTTAATAGATATTGTTTTTTCGATTGATAAAAAAAAACAACTTCGGAAATAGAGGGGTGATTTCCTTTTTTTAAACATTTATATACTTAACAAAATTTGTTTAAGCTATAGCAATGTCTCTAAAGGCTTTTTCAAAAGCTTATCAAAAACAAAGAAGCAATTGGGTGTCCCTCAAGGAAAAATATTTGGTACTTGTTTGCTTTTTGTATATATCAACGACCTTTATTAAATGTTTATAAATTTAAGTAAAATATTATTTTTTGTCAACGATTTTATTGCTGATAACCAGATTTATAAACTATAACAAAAGGAACTATAATTAAAAAAGTACACTTATAGACAATTTCAAATAGTTTTGCGTTCTGTGTCGTCATGTACCATCATTAAGCTTTTTTAACATCGTATCAGTAACTTATTATTACGGTTCTGAGACCAAATCAACTTCTTTTCAAATAGCCTATTATTAAATAATAAAAGTATGAGGAGTTCCTTAATATAATCGAAACTGTTAATGAAATCATATTTTTAAGTAAGGTTTACAATTAGGCGCTCATGTTAACTCATAAAAAATGTTTTAAAAAGTAGAGCATGAATATTTTTAAAGACGTTGGTATATTCATGCTCTCATTACTTCATATCTTAGTTATATTTTATCTGTCGGGATAATTTTATATAATTAAAGCAAGAGACAATTTTTATAATTTAATTATAACATTTAATATTAAAAATAAAATTATTATTCTCAAATTTAATCTGAGCAATGCATTTTTCAAGTACTGTCAAAATGTATTACTGATTTATCGCAAAATAAGGCACATATAATTCTCTTACACTTTTTTTCATTACAATAAATATATTTATCATTAATAAGTTCTGCTATAATATCATTTAAAATAATAACTCCCCATCAAAATGAGAATTTTTGCATTTATTATAGACGTATAGAATAATTAATTTCAATATACTTTTTTTCTACTTTGTTTAACGTTCTAAAACTAAAACAGTTTTATTAATTTTATTTTAAAATAGAAAGTAATTGTAATGTATTATATAAGATTTTGCACATTCTTAAGTTAAATTTAAAATCTCACGTCTGTGAGACCTTAAGAGACTATAATATTGCCTAAATGTATTCATATTATAGGCTATAAATAAAATAACCATATTAGGATGTTAAATTCCAAATCTATTCTTTTGCAGTTGTATTCTATGCTTTTGTGATCCATGATTACTAATATATATAATTATCCGGCTGTACTCACGTAATTACTATTTGGAATTTGCCCGACTAACCTGGCGTAAGCTCATGCTGCGATTCCGCCATGCTCACTCATTAATAAGGGCCCCGAATGAAATCGAAACTAGTCGGGTAGGACACCCGCATAATTATATATAATACTAGTCTATGCTCATTGTCGTAGTATAGTATAGAAACATCTTGCAAGATATAGCAAAACAAGAGATAACAAAATTTAGAAAAATGTTATGCGATTGTAAGAAACCCATACTAATTTTAACGACATTCGACAATCTGTTCAAAGATGTAGAAAGATTTGCGAACCCTCAATAAAAGATACGAGCAATTACGAACACGACGAAAAAAAAATTAAAAATACTCAATACAAAAACAAAAACAGAAAAAAACCAATATGTTCGTACTTAATTAGAAATATATTTAACTTATATTTATAATATCTGTGAGAAAAATACAATTTTATACATAAAATATTGTCCATATTAATATTACTAACATATTTTAGACTTATATGTTCTAATTCAAATGAAGTATCCAATGAATGATACCCTGTTTCGAATAGACTTATAACATATTACAATTAATATACCACACAGTATGACGCATGCCTTTATTTTACAGAAAATGCCTTGCATGCTTTATTTTACCGCAAAATGTCTTGCATGTCTTATTTTACCGCAAAATGCCTTGCATGCCTTCATATTTATTGCAAAATGCAACTTAATAGAAAGAAAACGTTGAATTCGTGTTATTACATTAGTGAAGTTACAGCTGTCCTTGACCTCCAGTTATTTGGGCCGAGGTATGACGTCACAATACTATTGCTGATCCAAATTCGAAGAGGAATGCAGCTGAATGTATAACAAATAAGCACATATACATTAGCCGTTATCTTGAATATACTGACTGAATTAATTAAATTAATTGTAATGTAATAGCCCTTATTCAGATAAATATTGCATATAACATAACCACAGAAATATATTCCAGTTATAATATATTATTGTTTATAAACATAAACAAAGATATTCTCTAAAAAATAGTTATGCACATTTGTTATAATAAATGTAAACAACCACTCCAGAATCCATCTCCGCTTTATATTATATATTGTTTTCTTATCTCTGTAAATCTGTGTGCCAATCGGCAAAGATTCAAAAATTAAAATTAAATTAATTTATAAGCTATAAGATAAATTAGTTATTATGAATATTTGTATAAATTAGTTAATTTTATTTTTGTAATTTTTTTAGCTCTCTTTGCTAACAAATAAAAATTGAACCAAATATCAATAACGATATAAGTGTAAGTCGGTAAAATTAAATTACAGGAAAGAATAGCACCTCTTCAGACCACGCGATCGAAAGTGGTATGGGATCATAGCTGAAAACTTATTTATCAAAAGAAATCAATTCAAAATAAATTACCTGAAAATTTAATACTTTTCTTAGCATTAAATAAAACTAATAAAAATGAATGCACCGCCAAATAAATGAGAGTTCTTAAACTGTGAATAAATTTCATTTCAATCAAAACACTCCGCTGCCATTGCTTTAGCAGGAGCGGATAAAATGAAAGCAAAAATGAATTAAAATGAAATGAACTTTGGTAACTGCCGCAGCCTTTGAAAGATTTATTTTCTTGTTCAAGTTCAAATTAGTCATACAGACAAGTGAAATAACTAAAAATAAAGAATATATATATATATTTTTTTGTGTTGAAATACTTCGTGGGCGGCGGTGATCATATTGTATCTGTGACAATCACGCTCTTTTGCTGTCCTTTTACAATATATATAGTTTATATCGTAAGCAGTAAACAATATATTCTTAATGCAGTATAGGCACTCAAAGTTTCGCCTTTATGCAAACATAACTACCGTTCTCGCACACGCTTGTCTTCTCGTTTGTTTTGAATTATGTGATATTATGCAACACATGCCTTTGCTCAATGAATTAAAGTTAGTTCTAGTAAGTTGTTCTATTGTAATAACATTTGTAGACTACTTCATAATCTTGTATAAGCTTAAATATAATAAAATAAGTTTGGAGCTATATTTTGAAAAATATAACTGCTGAATATCAAAATCTATCGAAATTATGTTTGCTTGATTTTTAAAGTTTATAGTCAATATTATAATTCTTATTTTTATATATTATGAAAAGTTTGCTAACTTAGAACAACAACAACAAAAACTGAAAAACTGAAACCACTGAAACTGTAAATACTAATTCTGCGAAAAACAATTAAAATATATACACAATTGGTGCAATTTCGTTAAAATAAAACACACAAATAAAACCTTAGATTTCCAGCAATTACAATTTTATTTACACTAGATGAAGACGACATATGTATTGCATTTACATTTATTTGAAACTACATGAAGTTGGTATAAAGTTTGGATGTTCATGAAACTGAATTATGTCGCAAACTAGCACCCTCCATGGATCATCTCAGTACTAAAACTTTCTACTCATCTAAAGTAAAACTATGTTAGTGCAATCATTAAACCTTTTTTTGTAGAACATCATATACCTCGTGTTTTTTATATAAAATATTATAGGCGAAACCAGACTTCAACTTTAAGTCGCTGCGCTCGCATAATCTCGGTATGTGATAGCATATTGAGCGAAACGAGGTATACACAGCACCGAAGCGCTTACAAAACACAGCGTTTACAAAACATCGACGCATTCTGACCTCAACTATTTTTAAAATAAAAAAAAAATCTAGAAAAAAAGAAATAATTCTAAAAGTTGTTAAAAAGATTTGGCACGCGTATGTCATTAAAGCTAAATTTTCGGGCGAAAAATTTTTCCCACTGAAGTCTAAGTGATTTTAGTTTTGCGGTGATTATTCCTCACTGACAACGAATATTTTAATTTTTTTTATATATTTTTTTAAAACGATCGCTTGACTGATGTCTATCAGGGAAAATGCAAAATTTTGAAATTTTCGGATATACCGTTTTTGATTGATGCTTGCACAAAGGATGCAGAAAAGTCTCATAGAGAGCTTCGCTCAATAATCTCTAATTAAAACTGGACAAAATTGTATAGGTATCGATTGTTAGCAAAATCGCATACAATTTGTTTTAAATCGTAAGTCATGATAGCGTAATAACCTATTCTTACTGTGTCTTTGTAAATGTATTTCTCTTAAGGAATCCATCGCTACAATACGATATATAAAATAAAAGAGCTGAGTGCAAAAATGGGTTTAAAGCTTTGTGATATATTCTTATCCGAATTCCGAATTTAGAGTTCAATGTAAGGACTTAGAGTTCTACAATGCAGTAAAAGTCGTACCTCAAATATTCATAAAATACCTTCAAATGTTACAATAAAATATTAAAATAAATAAAAAAAATAAAATAATGTGAAAATTGATTCTTTAAATAAATATTAAGAAAGAAAGGCAACAGAAAACAGAAAGATAAAAACATTATAAAAACCAAAATAATTCTATAATTCAATATCTAAAAATTTGTAAACAATAAAAATATTGTTAAACCTGTACAGTGATGAAATGAAATCAGAAAAACGTAATACCTATTTTTTCTAAGAGGTCTTGAAACCGCAAACAAACACGCTTCAACAAATCCTTGCTCAAAGAACGTTAAATTCCAATTTTAGTTACTTCAGTTTACATCAACTTTTCATAGCTTCATACTTTTCATTTTTCATAGTTTTCATAGTTCGAAAGTACTCCATCCTCAGATCAAAACACTTAACAGAAACGGAAGTTTTAAGATATTTTCTCAAGGCGTGGAGCCAAGATTGAGCAGATGTGAATTTTATGTTTGAGAAATAAGTATTTATTTTGAATTAACTTGAGTTGCGATGACTTGAATGAATAAAGGAAAAAAAAATATGTTAGTTATTTTCTACTTGAAGAATATATGTTTATGTATACGTTATATAGATTTTGCATATATATATATATATATATATATACATTCGATATCTAGTTTTTTTTTGTGAGTTAATATTGTTTTGTTTGTTTTTTTCTTTTTTTTTGTGTTGGTTTCATTCTAGCACTCCGCCTTCACACGTATTTTTCTTGCACGTTTTAGGTGGACTGGTAGAAAATGCTACGGTAGTAGGTCCTCTTTGTACCGTTGTTGTGCAATAAACAATTTAATGAAATAAATGAAATTGAAATCACAATATAATTTTTATAATGAAGGAATTCTTACTGTCATAATATAAAAAAAAATATATATTAAAAAATGAGTAAACTCACCAGATTTTGAGATGCGGTATCTTAAGCCCCGACCGCCTTTCGGATGACTCCTATATGTACCGAAGTCGCCGTAGTTATTATTCACTCGGCTGTAATCCGCTAGATGTCTGTTCCCGTCCAGGTGGTTTGGTAGCGATCGGTTCCAGCCCAAAACTTCACCGACAACAGAGCCGCAAACTGACGATTCAGTTTGACTTTTCGCTTCCCCATTGCAAAGATCTCCACTGGAGCGTGCTCGACGGCCCTTCAGGCCCTTAGCGGAATGTTGGCTTATATTCGAGCCCATAGCGAGGCGGGACCTCACGAGGGCCCCGCCACCTGCATTTCGCCAATCGTCTTGGGATTCACTCTCACTGTCTTTGCATACGTGTTGATCTAGAAAGGAGAGTTTGAATTTATAGCTCTATTTTAATAGGATTAAATACAGAATATCGAAACTTGGAACAAGAAGATGTTATCAGAAAGAGTATGCATTTTTAAAAATCTTATCTGGATACCTGTTATTGAACAGATTTTTTTGCTGACAGTAATTACTACCTGTCAATAAACTATATATTATATTTTTATCTGTATGTGATTGTTAGAACCACACTAGAACAAGTAAAAATACATATTGTTTTATAGTTATACATTTTTCACTCGTCTTTTCATTCATTACAAAACAATAAAAATCAAATCATAATTTGTGGTACAATTATAATAAAAAAAACAGGACATTTATGAAAATTGTTTTGATGTTGAATAATAATTAAAATATCGGATTCTTTACATTCCCATATTTCCTCTTTTTTAGGAAAACGACAAAAACACCTAAATTGCTTATTAATAAAAAGAAAGGTTTCAATGATTACAATCTCGTAAAGGGAGATCGGATAGCAAACAAACAAATTACCAACAAACTAGCCATTGCTAGTCAATAATAATATATGCTCACGTCCGTGTTTCAAATTTCAACAAGCCTTTATTTAACTTGACCTCTGAATTTTAAACCTCTGACCTCAAATGATTTAGTTGAAATTTTACACACGTTTAATTTTCAGAGCAATGGAAATTATTTTAATATTACTTTAAATCCAATATACCAGTTTGTATTTTGTTAGATTTTCACGAGTACACATTTTAAATAAAACTATTTTTTACTGATTAAAACTCGCTTATAATTTGGTTACATTTTTATTTCAACCCGACGTTTCGAATGCTTTGCAGCAATCGTGTTCACGGGTAGACGTTATTATTATTATTATATTGAAATCAAACCTTTGGATTTGAAGAGAGGAATGTGATACGATATGCAAAGTGACATGATTCTAAATATGGCGAACGCCGCAAAATGGCGATTTGTAATTTCCATAATAATCCTTACGATACAGGTGTCGTAAGCAAAGTAACGTTATTCTAAATATAACATGGCGGCTTGTGATATACTCTGTGATATCTGTTCCATTGAGGATTTATTTTTAAAGCATCATCTGGGAAAATTACCTTGTAATAATTATTTATAGTAGAAATAATTAATTAAAAACGTACAAAAAAAAAAGTTGTCATTTTGTCATTGTCAAAAAATGGTTTATTCAATCTATATTTGAAACAAAACATTGAAAGGAGAAAATAAAATCGCATTCAACTTTTAGTTTAATATAAATACAGCCTTTTTGCTGAAATTATATCAATACAAAAAGCAATCAGTGCTTTGACAGTACCACCACTCGTCAGTCGATCATCTCTGCCTACTCCTGTAGGATTCTCTTTACTCATATCTCTATATGCCTTTAATTAATATAATATTTTAATTTAAACATCGTTCTTGGATCTGATTTATTTTTTATTTATTTATTTATTTATTTTTCTTCCGTTCCGATTTATTTAGGTCAGATGTTTTTTTTTTAATTTTGTAAATTTTTTAAGCTTTTTATCTGGCACTACTAGCAGACGAGATCCAATCGACGCTGTCTCAACAAATATATATTTCAAGACGAAACACGATATCGTTATAATCTTATAATAAAATAGTAATATTTCACCAAAATTAGAGTCAATACCCACAAACAGTCACTCCTATAATATTCGTCGTTTCAAATTTGTTTTAAAAATACACATAATTAAATAAACTGGCTATCTAAAGTGATAGAGATGACCATTTATACTTTTTAGAACAATTTTCTTCTATATACTTAAAAGATAATATTATATGAAAGTAATAACTAGGTCCACGCAAGCGCAGCGCGCGCGAAACAAAAACATATGTTAACTGTATGGGACACATTTTATCAATTATCTCGACAACAACAATTACGATTCGGTTGATTTTAAATTCAGACCTAGTTTTGCTCATTATGCGCATGTGTGCAAAATTTCGTGCGTGTAGCTCGTAAATTGAAGGAGGAGTAGGGTAACAAAGAGTTGAAAATTTGGGTAGTAAAGAGCTTCGCTTCGCTCAGCTCAATAACCACCCAGGTTAATAAGGAGGAAATACAGACAAAATCGATTGCAATAGCTAGTCTAGTAACATATTTAACTATATTACCTTTACTGTTATGAACCAATGATTAATTCGAGTTTCTGCTTGTAATATCTTAGAAAAAACTACTTTAATTTCTAATAAAAATATTCAAAACCAAGACAAGGCTTTTGATAAAAAAAATCTTGCACAAATCTGTTCATCCAAGTACAGAGACGCCACACATCAAAGTCATAATTTTTTTCCAAGAATATAGAATTAATATAACATATCGTTATAAAACCCATTGATTGTATTCAATTATAACTTTGTATACAGCTTGTTACATCAATTGCTAGAAAATAATTAATCTTCTAGATAACTACCCACTTCTTATGAGTATTTATAATAGAAAAATAATTAAATTTGTGTTTCAATAGTTTCAATGTAAACTTAGTTGTATCAGGACATATAGTAGACGACAATCGATAGCACAACGCCATCTTTTTTGACTTTCAACTCTTGAAACAAAAGTCTCTAGTGGCTTTAAATCTTTCCAAGTGTACTAGTGTTTTGTCGCTCGAACAGAAAAGAAAGATAAAGGATAAATCTCTGAAGTTCAAACTTTAAGCCAAGTTTCGTAAACTTTTATCACTAAAGACATTCTAAGATTACACTATAGCTATGTTTTATGCTATTTACTTAATTATATCTTCAAGTAATGTTATGTTTATTCTACAGTATCTAGTGGAACACTGCATTTAAGAAAATATTGCAACTCATTGAAAACAATCTTTATAGACCACTTATTACGTTAGTAAAAATCTGTAATTTGAATATTTTTATATATTACAACTAATTGCTACATGTTCACATGACACAGAGCACAGATAATATTATTTAAAGTTCTTGACTTCTTCTCTCATTAGCTTGTCTGTTTGTGCATGAAAAAACGATTGCAAGGATATTAAGAAAATTTTGGGTGTTGATAGGTTATTGTAATATTCTCGCTGCCGCGCGTTATCAGCGCGATGGTCAGCAGCGAGAGGTGCTGGGTCGCAATGGCCTACTTCTTCGAGCAAGTTATCGCCACAAAGGAGGCCTCGGAGCGGGACAGGGAGTCAGCCTCGTCCGCTGACCCGCTCCGTAGCGGGAGACTGGGTAGAAGGAGGCGCGAATACTCCCCTCGCTTCCTTCCCCAGTTGTAGGCCTGGTGAGAGGGGAAGGGTGACCCCTCTTACCTCACATAGGCCTACGATAGGAGGGTGCTCTACGTTGCTCGGGGCACCCTCATTCGGGGGGTCTCGCCGGGGCGTCACGGTGTGTGCTAACGCGATCCCGTGACGTCCCATCACGGCGAAGAAGGCAACCGTTGGTTTTTTAGTGGGTAGCCTTAAAAGTGGCAGCATCCTCTATGCTGCCGGGTAGTCCCACATCACCCTCCGGCCGTCACCCCCCTGGGCCGACGGGGTACCCATAACGGGTTTTTCCAACGGAAAAAAAAAAAAAAAAAAAAAAGGTTATTGTAATATAAGATACTTTTTTCTTGAGTTTTTTTTAAAATGCTTAAATAAGAACTGACTTAACATATAATTATAAAACATAAATATTACTGAACGGATTATGATGTAATTAGGTGTGCCTATTGTTTAAGTCAACATATACGATGTTTTTCATTTTGAAAAATCTTTCTATTTTCATGAAAACTTTAAAAATGTATTCAGTTTTTTGTTTTCCACCCCTTAGGTGACGTAGGGTACAGATTTGTTATATTTATAAAGCAGAACAATATCTGCCGGACTCTCTAGTTACATATAAATTTCAACTTTCTACACTTTCTAAATAAGTTTTAATTTTCCCTAAATTCCCATTATTCTGTTTGCACAATATTCTTGGAAAGGGATACAAAGTTTTTTCTTAGTTTATTATAATATTACTTCGTTATTTTATATGTATTATTAAAAAATAACTATGAGTTAAAAGAGATACAATAGCTTTTGTTTGTTTATATGATTTTTACAACATACGTAAAAACTACTAAAATGATTTAAGGAAATTAGTTTGGTTATATTTTATTGTATATGATAAGTCTTAACTAAAAAATCTATTATTTACAAGGGAAACCAAAGATTTCCTTATGTACTTCAAAACTTGTCTATTGGAAAATAACATTGTGTAAATTAAAATAAAATAATTGTGTATATAATGCCTTATATTCGTTCAATAGTCAGGACATAATATCCAGATATTGAAGGCAATTGTTCATTTTACGCGGAGGAAATTGTGGGCAAGAGCATGTATCTAAAATATAGTTTGAAAATTTTATTGTTTACTTAATAATGTAGAATATAATGAAGCATGACGATGACCTCTTTGTCATGCCACAAAGGCGTCCTTGCTATTGTTTGAAAACTAATTGTTTGCTATCTCGATACTATAAGCAAATTTTTTGGTAATTTATATTATATATATTCATATACAAAATATTTTTCTTTAATCCTTTATTTAAATACACAAAAACACACATATTTTTTATCATTTAATTATTTTATTTTTAAAACCATTACTAAAATAATGAACATATAAAGAAAAGATAAAATAAAACAAAGTCAAACTATTCAAAGGCGAAAATGGAATGCGTCCTCGATTTGGTCGCAATTCGCAATAAAATCTCGCAAAGACAATTAAGAGCTCTCACAAATGAGTCGGAGAGTTTTCTTTAAACTTTATTATGCTATAACCTTTCTTTTAAATCGGTTTGTCTGTAAAGATATATAAAGTCGCCCAATTTTTTCTTTCTATCAAAATACAGTCCATTATTTGCAGAACGAATAAACAAATTTAAATTCTGCATATTTTTTGTTTTATTATTTATATTATAAAAATGTAATGTTATGCATTTCATTGATAGTACGATAAATCATAATATATTATTGTCGCAAAATTTACATATGTCAAATATTAGCTTATTCGGTTTGCAATTTTTACCATGGGCAAAAACCAAATGAATTAACTTTCATTTAAAAAAAATTATAATAAAAATATCAGTATAATAATTTTCGTGATAGATAGATATAATGTGAAGTAAAATTTATTCAACACATTAATGAAGTTCTTTGAAATAATTAAAATAATTTAATCTTATAGAATCGAATTTCAATTAAGATGAATAGAAGTTAAACAGAAAAGGGTTGAAAGCCTTCCAAGAAATCCATCTGCCTTAATAACTTCGAGTCACTTTCGTTTAATGTGAATCGTAAAATCCATTTAAGACATGCAAACAGCGAAATACGATTTTCTAAGGTGGTTCTTTTATAGTTCCTCCTGGCAACCCTGGCGCGGTTCAAATTGGATTAAGGTTTTATTAACTTTTCCTAAGCGCCACGGAAATTGAAATATGTTGATCGAAATAAGGATTACACGGTAGATATTACAATGAAGCAAATATTTCTTTACTTGTGAGATATTTCCCTAATAAAAGATTCGGAGTATCTCTTACTCTATTTTCTAGTAGAATAAAAGAGTAAGAGTTCTTCTGAACTCATTAAAATTATTGTATTATTTTTATATCTGTGGTTTTAATAAAATGAAAATGTTTTTAATAGTTATTCGAACCTGAGATCTCTGGGCACCTCTATACAGATGCTAATATACAGAATTTTATATTCGTCGGAATAGGTATAGCTATCGCTATACTACTATATCCACTAGTTCAATTAGCCGAGCGACAAGACAGCTTTCCAGAAGCAGTACGAATTCCGCTCGTATAAATATTTTTATCTATATTTTATATTCATTTGAAATTTGTGTAATAATAAAACTATTTTTAAGTATTAAACTCGCGTATAACTTGGTTACATTTTTATTTAACCCGACGATTCGAATGCTTTTGCAGCAATCGTGTTCACGGGTAGACGAGATGTAAGTGTCTGTAATTCATGAGCTCGCAGCCTAGCGGAGTCGCGGTGTGAACTGAGGTGATAGAATGAATGAACTGTTCACGCCGCGATTATGCCATGATCCGAGCTCGAAAGTAGTCGTGGAAATTCCTATAAATTTATCGTGAGTAGTTATAGAACTACTCACGATAAATTTATCGCATATCTATAGATAACAATAATTGTACATCACTAAAGTCTTACACACATGAATTAAATATTCTAATTCTCATAAAATGATAGTTTTCTATTAAAAATCGTAATTCAAAAAGATTTTAAAATATTTTTTTGCATTCAATTGCAGACATCCAAAACCCCAACATATATATAACACAATTTAATTTACTGTACGTATACATTGCATCATTAATCACTATTTGTAATACAATTGCCACTGTAATTGAGATTAATTCAGTGTTCCTTGATCTCGCTTGATACTTACGAACGTAACATACACTAATGGTTCGTTGAAAATCGTTAACTACTAACAATTCTGTCATTTAATTATCTTTAGGAATTTACTTTCTAAATAAAGATATTTGTGCGAATCTGTATATTTTGGTATATTCTTTATCATATTTTTACAATAGAAATAATATTAAAATATTATACGAGGTTCTTAATTCCAAAATTATTGTATAAATCTATATGGCAAAGGTCCTTCTGACTATTAAATTCCAAAAATCGGCTCAGTAGAGCATATAATTAGAATCTAAATTTAACCGTCAAGAGATTTTCTCTTATATCTGAGAATGAGAAGCACATTGCAATGTAGTAAGTGCATTTAAAGTATATTTAATATATAAGTACATAATTGGAACATTTTCGACAATTGCTGGATTTAAAATCAGTTATAATATTCATAACGAATTCAAAGTGTTGATATTTTTGTTGGTTTTATTCCCAAAATAACAAATATTTTTAATAAAACGTTTTTATTAATTTAAACAATTTAATCATTACCGTCCATAACCCAATTATTTGGCGTTGGAGAAATATATTTTTCACATTCTTCTGTCATATATCATCTCAGTGGAAACTTCCTTATTTGTATAACTTTATTCAATCATCACATGCAGGTCTGCTGCCGTGCATTCTAATAACCATTAGACTCTTCTCGATATGTTCTTTCCTTCCTCTGTATTATATGACCATGTCCCGGCAATCGATTATTTTCAATCATTTCTATATCCGATGCTATTTTTACATTATCTCTTACTTATAAATATTCTTATATTAACAATACGAGGCATTTTTACCAGACAGTTCTATTTCATCATTGTCTGAATTTGACGCAGCCGTGTTTGGATAATTTTCTACGTTAATAGTTGTTGATGGGCATTTGTGAACACCATTCCTTTATAGCCTTTGTAATAATTATTAAAGAACAAAGTTAGCAATATACATCTATCTTCTGAAAGTATCCTCAGCACCTTCAGGATCTTCAGTATTCGCTGTTATATCATCTCTGCCGAATGTTTTACCATGTCCTTATTTCGCAGCACCTTTCTTGCGTCAATGACAATATTTTTACCATTTTATATATCTATATTTGCTTCTACCAGTGCATCTACAAACGTTTATTCATTCTCTTTGTTCAGTAATTTTGCAAAAATGTTTATTTCGACTACCGCGATGATAAAATTTTCAGAAATCCCACTTCACAATTACTTTTAGCACTTTACACCACCCATTAGCACCCTTGTACACTGTCTTTTGCACATATGTTTTATGTATTTGTCATCTATTTAAGACATTCGCTAGTATAATTGGTTCCTACATTCTAACTTCCACACTTCAGTCACACTTCTCCTTTTTGGGATTAAGGAAATATCTGACAGTGCTTCTTAATCTAATCTATGTCTGTCGTACAAGGGTCTGTACTAAGTGACAATTTTATAAATTCTTAATATGTAAGTTCGTTGAAAGATAATCCATATTCAGGTAACAAGAAAGAAAATGTTTTAAAAGTTCCTTTTTCGTGGAAATTAAAAAATTATATAATAGCGTAGACGTAACTATATAGTAGCGTTTTGCATACATAGCAAAATGAAATAACCATCATATATAAGCAATAAAACAAATAAAAGTACAGTATGCGGTTTTGCAATGCATATTCTTTCAGTTAAAAAACATCTGCATTTTTAACCTCTAATGCATAATATATATGTTTACTGTTAAGATATATCATAACTAGAAGACGTCTTTTGAGTGATACTGAGTTATTAAGACTTAACTTACCACGATCTTTTTAATGGCGAAATCCGCCATGCTCAGAACACATAAATAGGGACCACGAATGGGTTCGAAAATAGTAGGGCAAATTCAAATAATAATAACATGATTATAGCTGGATAATTATATTTATTAGTAATCATGGACCACGAAAGTTTACATACAATAAAAACATTAAACTGTTAAAATGTGGGCATGTTTGATTAATATATTTAAATTACAAGAGTATAAATAGAATATTATCGCTATGTACCTGCACTGTACATACAATGATAACAATATTTGCATTGATAATAGTTTGTTTTCCTGTAAGTACAGACTTTTACTAAGATTAGATACGCCAAGATATTTTCTTAACGACGACAAAACATTGAATCGATATGTAATGAGGTATTGGCTGAGTTTTATATTATGTAACTAGCTGTCAGTCGCGGTTTCACCTGCCGATGAACGATTTTATTTACTATTATAACTTGGCTATTATAACCAAAAAGAATTTTCCAAATCCATCCGTTACTTTCGAAGATAACGCGTTTAACCAAATAAATAAACTGTTCAGCTTTATTAAAATTTTTGTATAAAACAAACTTAATTGTATCAACAGCTCTATTTCATCAAACCATCAGATTATTTAAATTTATCAATACAAACCAAATCAATTCCATGGTAGAATGTGATTAAGCCTCAAATCCCCTTTTTGGTAAAATAAAAATATCCTATATGTTGAATGAAACAATATAATAAAACAAATGTTAACGAAATTCGTTTAGAATTTATTGCATGATGCAAAAAAAAATTAAAACTTCATATTGTTCAATATACGTCGTATGTTACCTAAAAGCTTTGAACTTTACTAGGATATAACAAAATATTAAATGCGCAGCTTTAGTCTCTTGTTTATACTATATACTTATAACATCGAAAGAAGTACTGGACGGATTTTAATGAAACTATACTAAAATTCTTATAGGTCTTGTAGACCCTGAATTTTTCCTTTTACACCGGTAACCACCTAATTCGATTTAGGCAATAAAAAGTACAATAAAAAAATATTTGTTATATATACATATTATACATACAAACTTAAGATAAATCCCAAATTTCAACTCGACCAAATCAATTGCTTGTGATACACTGGATCAAAATTCAATTCCCAGATTTGTTCCTCACAAACAAACTACCGACAGTCAAATAAAAGCTTGTAAAGAAGCCGTAGGACTCTGTGATGAATAATAACAGGACTAAATCACTTCCAGTTTTAATACTTTAGTGCATATTAATAGACGTCAATACAAATTTTTTATACGACACTAGAGCAACGCCTGATTGTGTTATAAATGAAAACGCATTTGTTTTTATTAAAGTCATATAACAATCTAATAAAACTTAATTTATGTATCTATTAGTGTCAGCAAGCAATAAAAAATATTTTCGAAATGGTAAATTTTGGTTACAATGCATCTGTATGTCCATGAATAGGTGGACTTATGTACTGTGTCATCTGAAGCTTAGCTTTCTCCATAGACTTCATAAGAGGTCCAATATTGAGGAGTCGTTTAGTCTTTGTTTGAACATTCCTTTTGACAAGGTGCAGAGACTTAGTAGAGTGGTTTTCATACTAATTACGTTTTGTGAGTCCTTAGTAAATGAGTCCAGAGGACCATGAACACGTCAACTTCTTTACTGCTATGAATATTCTTCGTATGTATTTTGTTATTTTGTTGTAATGCTTTAAAAACAGAAGATATATTTACCAGAAGGTCAAATTAAATATGTTATATTCATGTAGTTACAAAAATAATGAATTTGATAAAAAAGATATGACAAATAATATTTCATCTTACTTATAGCCGGAGTTGGGAATTCGAATAACTTTTCCGTATCATATATATTGATACTTTGTACTTTATTTATAAACATGTAATATTACTGTGTTGCGTATCGCTGGGGGTGGGGGTGAGATGTTAAGGGATTAAGTTTACTCACACATATATACCTACATATATATATATATATATATATATATATATATATATATATATATATATATATATATAATGTTGAACTTGTCCAAATAATGTCACAAGTAAGTTTGAGGTGTGCTTATAATACTTGTAAATTTAGTTATAATTAGGATGAAAAGAATTTTTGAAGTTATTATAATTGTTAATGATATATTAATTGGTAATCATAGTAATATAATAATATACCTTTTGTATATGAAATAATTTCAATGTCATATAGGTATCATCCAGTATTTTTAAAGTATAATTACCAGTTCGCCATATTCTGAGCTTATGATTAAGGACATCAGACGGGTTCGAAACTATGGAACATTTCGATAAGTTTTACGTGAGTATAGCCGAATATATGTAAGTAATAGTAATAATGGATAATAAAGATCATGATACAAAAATATACTCACAATATTAATGGATGATCTTTTTAAAGATTTTATTTGAACATTTTAGAGACGTGTCCACTCGACCAGACGAGACTCGCACGCGGTAGTATTATTAGCGCTGGAATGCATCGCCCACAATAATATTACCACTGTCAAGTTCATTACTCACTAACCCAATACAATGGAATCCAGCTGTGTTATATACAAGAGATATAATATCGCAAATATTTTGAATTATAGTGAGTGTTGTAACTGAAGTATTGCACTGTACTGAAGTACTGTATCTAACAGATAATATAACAATGATATTTGTGTTAATTTATTGATTTTTTGATTTGGGAATATTGAAAACACTAAAAGTAGTAGTCTTAAAAATTGGGGTAGTAAAGAAAAATGTTTACCAATATCATACAATTCAAAATACCCGTTATTGAGTATATACAAAGATTTTGCTTTTTAATAATATCATTCGAGTAATTTTTCAAAGAATGTGGTAGTAAAAGAAAATATTTAACAATACTATACAATTCAAAATGACCCTCATTTGGCATTTACAAAGATTTTGCTTTTTAATGATATCGTTCAAGTAATTTTCCAAAAATTGTAGTAGTAAAAATATTTAGCTATACAATTCAAAATGTCCGCTATTTGGCATTCAAAAAGATTTTTCTTTCATTCTGTTTGAAATAAAAATAGGGTTGGTAAAAATAAAGATTTCATGAGTGTGTCTTAAAATAGAGCAGATTCTCTTCATTATGGGTTCGCGCCCTGCTGCCTGTTCATTAACGTCAGCAGATAATAACGCATTGATCTCTTGATGCAGCTGTTATACATCTATAGCAGGGATGGCGAACCTTTTTTGATACCACAAAGTCAAAAAAAATTTTTTTTAATAATAGGTACCGCTCCGCAATAAAATTTCATTCGGAATATTAGGGTGGTGAAATTATACGTGAATATAATTAAAACTAATTCTTCTCTAAATATTTTTTATCAATCAATGTTTTACGATTATTTTGTTTCTGTGCGTGCCATAAAAATTTTCAAACGTTCCACTTGTGACACGCGTGCCACTGGTTCACCATCCCTGATATATAGTGTCTTAGTTTTTATTATTCATTCTTAATTATTGTACACTTAGTTTTATACAGCACACTTTAATAAGTGTACAGATAACAGCACACTTTGCTGGTACTACAGTTTATATAATAAATTCAAAAATTATATCATAAATATATTTGTTTTTATATCTATTTATATTCAATTTTGTTTTGTCTTTGGATTTATATATATATATATATATATATATATATAGTCATACATACATCAAAAAAGTATTACTAATTGGAATATATGTAGAACCTTGAATATAAAGAAAAAAACTATTAATTGCTTGAATAAACATATATACATAAGTGGTGTTATTTTGTTGAAAATATAAATTCCGCATTTCTGTCTGCAGATATATCATTTCGTTTTTAGTTTTTGTATTGTCTGATAGCGAATATCGAGGAAGTTTTGAATGGTTCCGTTGTTAAGTTTGAATTGCGTTTTACGAAAACGAAATAACCGGTGCCAGGGCGAGGGTTGCACGAGATTCGATTGGCTCAACCCGGCACTGGACTTTTGTCAATTCCAATATGGAAGTTTCTAGAGTTGTATATATAAATTTGATCAAAGCAATCTTCATAAGATAAAATAAGGGGATTTCCAATACCGTTTAAATTTTAAATATTAATAGCAGTATCTTTGAAATAGCCGTAACTCTCTCTGGAGTGGTCGCGTGAAATATATATTTAGATCATTGATGAAACTATGAAATGTATTATAACATTACGCCTTTAAAATTGAGCCAAGCTAAGTAGTAATTAGTTATAAATCAGTGAAGTCATAGAATTATGTAGGTATTTTTGACAATTCAATTCCATTTAATAATTTTGGTAACGCTATAAAATAATTCTTTTATTTTATTGACTAGTAATTACTAATTTTATTTATTGATATAAAAAAAGATTATATTTTAAACATTTCATATATAAATTGAATAAGAACCCTATAAGAAATGTATAATGCTCTAAAAAATATTATTTTTATCTGTGAACAATGTGCCATAACTTTTTATTTTTTTTTAGATGTTAAAAGATGTTAATAGGTGGGCAATCGATACGGGTCACCTGATCGAAAGTGATCACAGCCGCCCACGGGTTCTTGGATTGTCAGGGTACAAGTGTCGCTGGTTTTAAAAACTATATATTATAATATTTCTAAGTAAGATATAATTTTGATGTCTACGATAACTAACATTATTTTACAACAATAATACCTTAAGTACACTTAAGTAGTGACACACTTTTTAAAACTATTATTAAATAAGTCAATATATTTATAAGCCAAAAATCAAAACGTGTTATAATAATACAACCTACCAAAAAAAGTGTTGATCTCGAAACTGAGATTTGATTCCTATGATACAAATATACTTCTTATCATATCATATATCATATATTAAAAAAATAATGAATAAGCATTTTTATTACATTTTTTAAATGGGATCATGTGTAACCCTTTTACAATGTGCATTACTTTGTAAAAGGCGACTGTAGAATTAAGGGTCAGAAAAAATTGGTCGATATGCAAAATTGACAATTTTATAACATTTATTTTTAATGCTGCTAATGCTATCGACCGTTTTTATAGGACCTCCCGGAAGGTCTAAAATGAAATGGTTGGTATGGTTATATGTGTGTGACTTCGTCCCTTCTACCTGACCGAACTTAAGTGAAAAAAAGGTGAGAGTTATGAACACCCCATGCGTGTTAATATTTACTATAGACTTAGGAAATATTATAATAGTTACTTTATTATCTAAATATATATGAAATATTTGGATCAAAATAATTTTAAAAATATTTTTTTTTTTTTTTTGTCTGTATTTATATCTATATATACTTTTTTTTATCGTTGTTTATCTTTATTTTTAAAATTAACTAAATTCAAAGTAATTTTAAGAACATAAATATATTTTATATAGATTTTTCAATTTATGTATTACTATAATTTTTTACTTTTTAACTTACTTCGATTGTAAAAATTTCACCCCATGTATAACCAGTGGAAACTTTGTTGGAAAATATTATTATTATTACCTGTACTTTTATACATGTAAAATTTGAATAATTCTTTCTGATTATGATAGACAGGTTTATTAGGCTATAGCTATCTAGCATTACGCTACTACTCTAAGTTATTCTTATAGTAAATAACAGCGTTCGTCCGCAAGTGGAACCAAGCTAGTTTTGTAAAACTACATATAAACTTACTAAAACATATATATATATAGACAATTTGAGTAATCTGTGGTAATATCTAAACATCCATTCTAATAAACTCCATCCATTCAAATAACAAAGTTATGAAAAGTATATCTGTAATACAAATTATCTTGATTCTAGGTTTAGTGTTGACTCTGGTTTGGTAATTTTATTAAGTTCAGTAGTAATATATTATTTATTAATACATATATATATAAAACGTTAGGTAAAATGTAGTTACCAATTTAAACATATCGATATTTGTTTGTCATCTTAAAATGTATGTAAATGTATCCTGTTTCCTTTTCTTAGTGTACAATAAAACGCATATTATTATTATTATTATAAAGCTTGTTTGTTTGTTTCTGTCTGTGATTAATCGAAAGGATTATGAGAAGCAGGTCTATAAGCTAAGGCCTAAGGCAGCATTCCCTTTCTTAGTTATCTTAATAATAAATAAAATCGTTTTACGCAGGTGGAGCCGCGAGCAACAGATAGTTATTAAATAAATAATACATAACCTCACAAAAGATACCACAGTACCAAAGTAGGTTATATGTTCTCATGTCCATATATTGTTTGGTGAAAAACATTAGCTATAATTTGTTTTTTATTAATATAATCTAAGCAGAAACATGCTGTTTGTTGATATTTATAAATTATATCAAAATTTTATAATTATTACAAACGATTTTATATTAAGATTAAATAAGATTTACAAAACAATATTTACTTTAAAATAAATAAAATTTTTGGTAAGTGGTACTCAATGTCTTTTCGTTATACCTGCTTCAAGAAGTCTAAAATAAAATCACTTTATCCAGTGCGCAAGATGGAGAATCTTTGACAAATTACATACGAGTATATAAGTATGTACGACAGAAGTAGATATGCAGTTACAATCTTTATGTATTAGGTAACGTTTCAAAGCTACTTTATTCTACGAGACATAGAAGTAAAACTAGCTACTAAAGGAAGCTTAGCTTAATTCACTTACAGGATAAATTGTCCAACGGCTCGGAAAATGCTTCTACCCATTTATTGCTCCATAGAGATTACGGCTGTGACATGTGTGGTTTACCACAATAGTGCGGTGATCCCGGGACTCGGTTAAAATATTAACAATAAATGCTTTTTATGTACATTCATTGTTGGTAAATGTATTCATCAAGTATTACAAATGAAATACTCGATATCGTTGTATGTATTTTAGAAACGAACGAACGATCGAATGGCGAACAGCTCGCCATTCGATCGTTCGTTCGTTCGTTGTAATGATTTTTAACGTGCGTGATAAGTTTCCTTTATAAATTTCTTAATTCTGCCTAAAAGCGGTAGAGATTACAGCTTAATTTTAATAATGGAATCTTTCAGAATATTTGATATTTATCAAGAAACTATGTAATACTTCTATACAGGTTATGTTTTTATTAAAGAGATTAGTACCTCATCATTTTAAATATCTTCTAAATTAAACTATATTTCTTTTATAAATTACATGTTAAATTATTTATAGTTAAAAATAATAAAACATGTATATCCTTTCGTATTTATATTTATACCGAACTATAAGTATACTATTTAAGAATTAAAAATATATCAAACGCACAGATTTTTGGAAAAGTTTTTCCTTATAGAAATAAGTGAAAATTTGAATATTGCGACATTAACGCATAAACTCCTGAAACCTTAAAATGGAACTAAACAAAATTTCAACTCAGTTATATTTATAACAATATATTCTCATTATTTTAATTTATATAAGTAAGATTCTTTATTCTTTTACGTCATGACCTAGTGGGGGCTTTATTCATTATTTTAAATATATATTTTTTCGGAACCACACTCGCTTGTCGGTTTCATGGAACAAACCTTTGTAACTCATTAGTCGAAATTCATAAGTGTAATATGTAGAAAGATATAGAAAGGAAAAAAGAATTTTTGTTGGTAAAATACAACATTTCCGTTAAAAACCACGTGACCGTAATTCGTAACTACTATCTGTAAAATTATTATTTATTTTAAATATTTATTACTACTAATATAATTTTCACATAAGATATAAAATATAGTATGAGTATCGGATAACAAAAACAGCGATACACAAACAAATGACCGTATCAAAAGACCAACTTTTATTTTGCATATAAATAGAACAAAGCGGTCGACATTGACCTCAAAACGAGAGGTGTTCACGAGGGCCCTCTGGAAGCAACGTGAAGACTTGCTAGAATGCATAATAAGGCTTTCTCCCAACCACGCTTACTTTCCTAGCGACCCTTTAAACGTCAACCCATTCCGTTGAGACATCCACTTTGTCTCCAAATGTAATGCTCTTTTACGGTAAATAAGTTTTATATATGTAATATATAGAATCGGCTTATTGTGTAAATGTTTTAATATGCTATTTTTTAGTTAAGTATTTTATACTTCTAAAGATAATAGGGTCTTCTTAGACACCATATTTTTTATCGCGCTTATCCAGAAGATTATGTAGAACAAGCATATAACATATATGTAAGTACAATAATGGGCAATATTAATATCTCGATACCTCCTCATCTATCTTAATTATACTCTTTTATACCTGTTACATACATGAATGTCAGAGAAAGCCATACGTATTTTTGTACGAAGACTTTGGTGTTCCATGAGTATTATATTTAACTATCCGAGTATATTTAGGTTAAATTTATCGAAATCTGCCCGACTAGGTTCGAACCCGTCAACCACGATTCCGTTGAGCTCATGAATAAGGGCCCCGGATGGGGTTCAAACTAGTCGGGCATTTACCCGAATAGATAGAAAGAAACAAAGAAAAGAAAGAAAGAAATTACATTTATTCAAGAATAACACACAACATTGACAACATCTCACTATTAATATAGAGAATATATATATATAACACTAAATGAAGACAAAATAAAAAAATAAAAACACAAAGACATATTTATATTAAATAAAAAAAATAAGTGTGCCAATATTGTGCGATGTCAATAAAAGGGCATTTCTCAGCGTTCGTACAAGGCGAAGTTTGCTTTATACACTGAATATATAACTATATACCTTACATAGTTTATACGTATAGTAGTATAATATTGTTTTATATAATAATATAAGAGGATAATAATAAGATTATATTCTTTTAACACACTTAACCTATAGAATTTTGAAATAATTTACGAGAGGTTTGTGCGCGGATTACGAGTGAGGTCGCGGGTCATATGTAACTTAGCGAGGTACCATAAAGACTGGTTATATACTTGCATTGTTTAGTATAACTTAGCAAACTGTATCGAGTTACACCGTCTACTTATAAGCTGGATTTTATATTAGCTACCTACTTTGTATTAGAAAATAAATATGAAGGCAAGGTTTTTAAAATTATTCTTATTTTCATATAATAAAGATACTACAAAATAATTGTTTAAAAGGTCTTGTTTAACAGTCCGATAAGAACTCTACATCACTCAACTATGACGTCATCCTTCTCTCGGAAAAATCTTTTGACTCGAAAATACCGTTTCTCCAAGACAATGACATGAATGATATAAAAACTATTATTCCTTCCTACATGATAAATATTTAATCATATATATTATTTCACACCTTTCAGTACAAATGGTAGTGCTGAGGTATTATATAAATTATTTACATTGTCGATATGACAACATCCTATAAACAATATCATCGCCGGCGTACTTTCTAGATATACCTTCATAGTTAAATAGCTAGTTAGATTTAACATTAAGGTTAGGCTGTTGTGTCTACTCGTAATAACAATGAACTGGTTAAAAATAAAGCATTTATTAGGATTAAAGTTGTTAAAATATCAACTGTAGTAGCCACTGACTCATCAAGTCATTCAAAACTTTACAAATAGTGCCAAGATATCAAAATAAGCTGCTCAAAAAAGTAACTTTGGTCTTAGTACTTAAAATGTACTCACGTCCTTTGGATTTCCAACAATGAATACTAAAAGTAGTAGGTAAATAAAACTATACTAAAACACATATAACAATACTTTTTATAACAGTGTGAAAGTAATAAAAAAAAACTTTAACAAACTTACCGATATCTATGCACGGCAATATAAAACTAAATCCGGTTCAAATCAAACTCAAAAGCAAACAATTGAAAATACCACAGAAAGGCTCGCACACTATGACTAAATCGCACAAATAAAACGAAAACAAATTGTTTAAACCAAAACACGATAATAAATAATCATACACTATAACACAAATAAGCAAAAGTTGCTTAGAAGAACCGCGTGAGGTCAAAAATCGGATTATTCCGGCTCCACGTGAGCGAGGAATGCGACTATACGACGAGTCGAGCAGTCGACGTGCTCGGAGTGCTGTCAAAGCGACCAGCTGGTCTGCGCTCTTCGCCACTCTAGCGGACAAACGCACAACTAACTCGGTGAGGGGCCAAACCTATGTAAGTCAAATAATACATATCCGAATCGTTTTATCTTTTTAATTAATTTACACATATATGATATTGTGAACCAAATGGTTAGTATTTGTTTCTTGTTAAATTTTGCACAAAAATACCACTCAAATCTGTCTTTTTTAACTCTTTAAAATAGATAAGTGTTCATTTCAAAGGGATCAAACATTATTTTTAATTCAACTAATATTAACGATAAAAAGACTACATAGTTGGTAGTGCAATAAGCAGTAAAAATAATATTTATTTCAAAAATGGTCTGTCAAGGATAAAATTTAAAGTAATTTCGCAATAAAAAATAAATTAAATTAAGTAACAGAATCATGTATACACACTTTTCTCTTAGGGCTCAGCCGCGTCATGGCGTCGGTCGGGGGGAGGATATTGACTTGCGGCGTCGTCACTGCGCATGTACTATACCATGTGTTTCTGTTTTTAAGCTCGTGTTAAGAAAATTGTGGCAATTTCTTTGTTAATAACAATAATGTTGTTCAACTAAACCGATATTATATTTATTAAAGGCGTTTGATGTAAGCCGCAACGCGCAGTTAACAGGCGATGACCTGGACGTCCTTGACAGTGGATTAAAAAATAGATCGCTGCTTACGTCGGCATCTAATAAAGAGGCTATAAATATCTTTCACCTAGCCATATAGCTATAGATTTTATATATAAACTCATTGATTAAAAACACAATACAAAAATGTATTGGTTTAAATAATTCCGTTATATAAAATGGTATATTATAACACGAGTTTTGATCTTCACAAGATTCAAGTACAATCATTATTATCCAACTTTGTTTCTCTTGAAGACTGCAGCTAATCGCCTCAAGTGTTGGCGAGAAGCCAATGTACGAAGATTTCTTAGTTCTTACTTTTTCATCGGTTTCTTAGAGGACAAAAAGACCGGAAACCATTATATTGATTTATGAAAGAAATGGCTAAGCCTTCGAGACTAACACTGAAATTACATACATTTATTTCATAAAAAAACTATATTGAAATTTTCTCCTCTGCTAGATAACCTTAACATCGCAGTCGGTATGAGAACTGCATTAGTAACACACATTTGCTATTCGAACGATTTAATTAAACTTTTGAATGACATATCTATTGCAAACTAGATGTTATATATTATATTTATTAATTTTATTCGTTATAGTTTAAGTTAATTTGGTTCCATTTTTTTTTTGTTTTTTTTTTCCTTAATTTCAGTTTTAGTTTATGTGCACTGTGTATTCTACATTTTTTCTTTTTTTTCCTTAATTATGTGCACTATGTATTCTACATTTTTTTCCTCTAATTCTATATCTTATGAATTTGGTGTAAGAAATCTAGTAGAGATAAGGTCTCCTTTTGTGCAATTTTTATCATTCATATGTTTAAATGCTGTGTACAATGAAGTGTTAAATAAAAAAACATAATAACTTACTTTATTAATTTATAGATTTCTTGATGTCTATTAATAAAATGGCTATTACTTGTGGATCCAACGTGGATGGACCATTTTATCTACTATTAGAGTAACTAAGAACAGAAGGGAAATGTTATAGATATATAGATAGCCTGTAAACTTCCTAATGAACTTGCATCACAATCACAAAGGATTTTTCAAATTTGTCCAAAAATTTTGAAAATTAGCGCGTTTAAACAACCTTTTCCGTTTTATAATATTTTTACCTATTTCAAAAAAATGCTCTGCACTGTTTTAAAATGATATGCAAAACATATTTCATAAATATCCCAGAATAGCGGTACGATACTATTCATAATTATTAGATCTATTATTACCAAATATAAAAAAAAATACGTAAAAGTTAACCTTACATGTTCAATAAAGTTTATTAAATTAATTATGAAAGGAAGTTGAAATTTTCTTCATATTCGAAACAAGTTAATGAAGCCTTAAATAGTATGTTGTAAATATAACTTCTTGCTTTGGTAAATTAAACTCTTATATATAACTCATTAGTATCTTAATATGGATTGTATTTATACAAGCGTTACTCACGGTTCCACATGCAGTCTAACGATATTATTTATAATTCATAGAGGTGACTAGGCCACAAGTTGGCCATTTCTCAGCCGACAACTCGGCTAGTCGGCCAAAGTCATAGTCGGCCCATCTCTAATTATTAAGATAATTAGAAGCAGTAGTGTAATGCTAGATAGTCTATAGTCTTCTTTATGAACCATAAAGACTCATTAGGAATATGTAGAATTTTAAAAATCTATTCAATATTGAGATTGAAAACAAACAAACAAATGAACAAACTTTTAATATTAGTAAGGATAGAAAACATATCGGTACGTTACTTCTGATGGTATATTTATATAAAGAATTCAATATTCGGGCCATAGCTATTGACCTCGAATTCAGTAACTCACCAATATGCCTTAGCTAGTGCTAACCATTTGTTTTGATACTCTTTAACTAAAGCTATTTCATTGTCCAATTTCCCGAGCACTAGATCAGCTAGAGTACTAAATTGGATGTGAAAAGGCTGTTAGTAACTAATTGTTATATATAGTTGTTAAGACACTATTTTTGGGGTCAAACTCGTCGTAAATTGGATAAAGAATTACACATGAAGGACATGTTTAATGTTTAATTAATATATATTATATTATTATTATTAGTGAAATAAAGTTTTTACAGTTATAATATCACAACGATAATGCAATTATAACAATTAAATTAAATCCATTAAAAACAGGATACCTATACTATAAATACACGATAAAACTATCCTTAATATTATCCTGTAATTATTGTAGTTTACTGACTGAAATTATACAAAAATATTAATTTAAAAACAATTAAAGCCATCAAGTAAAGAACCTGCTTATATTTAGGTAGTTTTAAAAAGAACTATTATTTTTTGACGTTATGACAACTGTATTTAAAGTTGTTATATAACTAAGAATGAGGTACGTTCAGAAACCGACAGAGGGCCCGAACTTGACAATGTACGTTAAGTTTCAACTGGCAAATATGTTTCTTATGTTCTTACATAGATGGCGCTTTGGCTTAAACCCACCTTCCATCAAGCTATCTTCTCTCATCTACTGAATTTATATGAAATAAATTAGGATAGTTTTTCATTAAATTTATAGTAATATAATAATTTCATATTATTAAGTCAATCTAAAATGGTTTTATTATTAATTGAATTAATTTATTGTCATCAAAGTTATCATTCATTCAGCATGGTTTTAATTTAATATTAATGTGATCAGTGTTTTTATATTATTAAAGTAAATTAAAATATAATTAGATTTCCCAGAACCTTGGAACAAGTAATAAAAAAAAACAGAGACAAGAAATATAATAACCTAAAGAAATAATTAACATATTTTAATAGTTTAATATTATTTATTATCATTTTAATATTAATATTTCAGATTCTTCAATCCTTAAAGTAATCGGTATTTTGTATTTTGTGTTTAAAGTTGATGATTTGACTAAGATTGTTAATTATTTGAGAAGGGGAATTAGTGAGGGTATATAAACATCATTTTCAGGAGTTATTGGACAGTTAATCTATTGTATTCAAGCGAAGAAGAAGTGCTTATTACGAGTAAAA
Organism: Mechanitis mazaeus; assembly: GCA_959347395.1. Classification (NCBI taxonomy): domain Eukaryota; kingdom Metazoa; phylum Arthropoda; class Insecta; order Lepidoptera; family Nymphalidae; genus Mechanitis; species Mechanitis mazaeus. The sequence continues at coordinate 10,742,540 of OY365751.1, forward strand.
TATAGTGAAGTGTTCATGTGTCTTAATGCCACTCGACGGTGTCTAACAGTTCAGAAGCGGGATAATCAAGAAAAATTTTACATTTTCTTGTCACGCCTACAAGTAAGAACGTAAGTCTGAATCGCTCATGAAAAATTGTTGAAAGATACTTATTTCTTTTTATTTTGAGGGTATGTCTTTATTATTAAATTGATCTCTATTTTTTAAATTTCTACTGGATTACTAATAATTAAATTTAACAAACACTGATAATTGCGAATTATGTGAACGTGAACTAATATATAACCGAAGTTGCACATTATACTACAAACGAATGACAAAGCCTTTGGTATAAGGTTCAGTGAAATTAAAACTCAAGGTAAAGGGTTAAGGAGTTATGGAACTAGTGTGACCAGTCGAGGGGAAGGACTGGCACACACATCTCAACAACTGGAAAGTGAGGTTACCGGTGATAGTGGTACCAGTCGATGGGAAGGACTGGCACACACATCTCAACAACTGGAACATGAGGTTATCGGTTATAGTGGTACCAGTCGAGGGGAAGGACTGGCACACACATCTCAACAACTGGAACGTGAGGTTATCGGTTATAGTGGTACCAGTCGAGGGGAAGGACTGGCACGCATAACTTTATTTAATAAGCTAAAAATTGTTAAAATGTATTCACGACACTTTAAACTGAGTAACATAGAATTAAATATAGTATATCGTGCATATAATATGTATAGTATATATATTATGTATTGGGCATGGGGCATGGGGCATTGCATGCTAAAGCGATCTCATAGCTTCCCACTTAGGAGATGAGGGCAACCATTGATGGTTTAATGGGCCTTAAAAATGGCAGCGTATTCTATTCTGTCCCAAATAACCTTCCAGCCATCACCTTCTTGGCCTAGGGAATATTTTTCTACGATAATAAAAGACCTCTAAAAGTTATTTTTTTAATATCTTTATTAATCTTTAATACTATTTTTATAAAGTATGAATTTAACTTCATTATAAAGGTGAGATTGAACTATTACTTAGATCGAACTCACAGTCAAAGTAACGACAGTCTTATATTTATGTCAAGACAAGTTGCCATTTTAGAGGTGAACAGATGTCACAGTATACCTGCAAAGTTCGAATAGAAAACTTACAAAAATAATACAATAAAAAAATGAAAGCCATTCTTAAATAAAACTTACAAAAGGACGAAAACACCGCGAATAAACGCGATGAAACTTATTATTAAATTTTAATTTTCAAATAATCATATCAGCAGTGTTTTAATTATATTGTAAAATGTTTAAGGTTTTTCTATATTTTTGTATGTAATTTTCGTAATCCATGATTAGTATTATATAATATAATTATCTGGCTGTAATCACGTAATTACGGTCAGAAATTCCGGAAAAATTTTTTTCGAACCCAATTTTCAAACTCATTCGTAGTCCTTATACATGAGCTCTGTGCGTTGCGGAATCGCGGCGTGAACTTTTTTCTTTATTATAGATAAAATATAAAAGTTTAAATTTAAGTGATCCGCTTTGTTGACTTTATGTTGGTATTTGTATACTTTATATTATGTTTCTAGCTTAGGGTTGAGAGAGAAAGTCAATCCGTGATGTTCCACTAAGGCCTTAGGCGATAGGGTTGACATGGTTTTTAGACGGTAGCTTAAAAATGCTAGTAATCTTTGTAGCCGGTAGTTCTACGTTTCTATAAAGAGTTTTCAAACAGGGTATTTGTACTTTGTCTCGTATTTTTGTTAGAGGATTCCAATCTTTAATTTATTATACTTATTGAACAGTTTATTGTGCATAAGAAACATTTATGAACAGCTTTCTAGACACATATACCACAGTTGAGCTTATTTCTGTTAGAGATTTTTACCACCAACCTAAGAAGTGAGAATGCATAAAAATAGGTAGAATTTACAAAACACAAATAAACTGCATCTTTTTGTTATTTCGAAAAACTATAAAGAATGATAGTAAAAGAGAGAGAGAGAGAAAGAGATGATCATAATAACCTCTCTCATTTATAAAAAAAAATCTTGGCTTCTAACACTCATACAAAACCGCTATATATTTATTTATATAAAATGTAAAGTTTTATAACTATTTAAATTATATTGTCACTAGCCGTTTTAGCGACCTCGATATAATACTTTTTTTAATGACATCTCAGCTTGTAATACTTCCATTTGGTTAGCACACTTACAAGTCGGTTACATTTTTATTATTATTTTGGTTACATTTTTATTTTAACTCCAACTCCAACTTTTGGAGGTAGATGACTAATTAACTGACTTACTGACAGACACTTACATCTCGTCTACCCGTGAACACGATTGCTGCAAAGCATTCGAAACGTCGGATTAAAATAAAAATGTAACGAAATTATACGCGAGTTTTAATCCGTACAAAATAGTTTTATTTGAAAAGTGTACTCATGAAAATATAAGAAAATACTATAATTCTACAAGACGCCACATGTATATGCTTGACGTGATGATTTTCTTTAAACCAAATAGTTATGAGTAAAACTCTATTCATAGTTTTGAAGTTAAGGCCAACAAAGACTGAATAGATTGAATTCAAAATAAATTCATAAAATATTGTGGATCGGTTATCTCATACCACTTCTGGACAAAATATTGCCAAATAAATAAAAATGATCGTGAACAAACAAGTTAAGAAGAGAAGGAAAAGGTTCAGAACCATAAATTATATTCAAGTGATGGAATTACTTGAAGCAGATTATTTAAAATTGCTTTAAATTTATACATAGCTTTTCATAAATTATTAAAAGGTTTTGAATGAAAAGAGGCATCTGAGAAGCTTTGAACAAAACACATATTAATAATAAATAATCTGTATATTCCAAGTTCAAGCAAAACAAGTATCTATAAGAAAACAGGAATTCAAAAGTTCAAATATTAACCGCAGAGTTAGGAAGAGCGACCCAACTTTACTAAAGTTATTTATATCGGTTTTACGAAACATATGAATAAAAACAACGTATTAACTTGGCAAGTTTTTGAGAAATGTCAGATTTCCGATAATATTGTCGTCTCAATGGTATAGTTTGTACAATAAACACTTTACTTAGGGATCCCAACAAATCTTATTCTATTCAACTATTCTACTTTGATTTACTAGATTTTATAAAACATAGCTAAGAGAAGTCACTTACTTCTCCGATAAATACTATTCATTATAGATTGTTGATTCTTTAGGCGTAACGTCACAGTAGCCCAATGGTTAGAACGACAGTAACGGTGTCCTAGTGATCGCTGTTTCGAGTCCCGTCCGTGATGATGAATTTAGTTTGAATAAACGAGGATATAATCAATGATTAAACGAACTTACCTGTACGTGAAGTTCAATCAATTATACGAGGGATTCGTCCAAAGATATTAGTATAATTACACTTGTAGTTTCGCTTTTGTTGTTTGGATTTTGTTACTTAAATTTAAATCTAATAATATAATACTTTGAAAGTAACAATATTCATACTTACCGAAAGAAACTTTAGAGACAAAACTACGTCGTTTCTCTCTTAATTTATTCTTAAGTATTCGTCTCTTCAGACGATAGAGTACAACGTCAGCCTCATCCACGCTCTCCGAAGACGAGGACGCTTGATTATGCCCTAATTCACCACTCACTGAGTGTCTTCTTTTCCTTGAAAATATACTTGCTGTTGCACGCCGAGGCTCAATTTCCGATAAACCTCGTCTGTACATTTTTAAACGTTTCTTCATTTCACAATCAGCGGCTACATCTGTCGAAATATTCATAAAATCATTGTCAGTCGTAGTCTCCTCCAATTTAGAATACTTTGTAATATTCTCCTGGGTATCAAATCTAACCGATTCTATTGGATTTGCTTTTCTTGAAATGTTTCCTGGTATTTTCTGGCGTAGGTTAGAGGTAAACCAATCTGGATTGGGACTCGCTCGCATAGGTAAGCTTTTTAAATATGTGTCAAGAAAAGAAACTTTGTTCTGCGGTGTATTGTAAATAGCATTTGATTTTGAACGCTGAATATTATGATCATTTTTTAAATGTTTTTTTATCTTGGCGGCGTCAAATGATTGTGAAGTTTGGAGTCCCAAGTGAAGATTATCTTGCCTTTCAGATTTATCATTGTTGAACCCATGAACAGAAATATTGGAGGTGCTTACGGAATTAGGACTTGAATAATCATCTTCAAAGATTTCAGTATTACTATTGGATAACTTATTAGATTTCAAACCTTGACATGTTTCGTTATCGGAACTTTTATAACTGCTCGCGTCACTTGGACCTTCTGAATGGAAGGGTGTGGTGTCGAGGCTGTTTACTTGTAAATTATGTAAATTGTTATTTATTATAAGTTTACTTGGAATGTTTGTCACAATGCAATTATCCTTGACTATATGATATTCGCTACTATTGCTGTTATTATTTTTTATTTCGACAGGATTACTGTAAACACGAGTATAAAATTTATCACCAGATATTGTGTTGTGTTTTCTTACATATTTTTTTCTAATTATATGTTTGTAATCTTTCTCTCGTAAGGACTGACTACTTTTAATAGCGGGCTCATTGAAGTCTAAACTTTTGATCGAAACATTTTCATCGTTGGTTTCTACTAACAAATTTCCTTCCGAATCAAAAAGCTGTATTGTTGGAAATTTGATACCGGGAGAAAGGTTTCTAGTTCGTAATTCCCATTTTTTATGTGTGGGTTTTTTAAGCTGAATACGAATTATGTTGTCATCTACTATTGGCCCGTCACTATCACTCGAGTCCTTTTTTTCCGCCATTTTGCAAACTTTTCCCTATTTATGTAATACATTTGCACTTACACGTACAAAATAGAATTTAATATATACAAATAAATTGTTAATATTATTTTGTTGGTTTACGGTCAGCTGTTTTTCAATTTGGCAAATCCCCAAATATTATTTGGCATTCGTTTTAAAATAGCACCAATGTCAATTTTGTTTTTCAACATACATGCCTTCGATTTGTTGAAAATAATAATAATAATATTATCATAACTGACACTAGACACTAGACACAAACACGCATTTGTAACGCTACGCTGGTAAAGTTAAAACAGTTGCATAAGGTATAGTTTTGTTGATATTTCACTTTGTTTTTGTTTTTGGTACGAAACATTAAACTATAACCGATTATTAAATAACCGAGTATTAAAATTTCAAAACTCAACTTCAACCTTAGTTGAAACAACACATTTTACGTACGTGCGAGATTTTGATCGCTCGCGACTCCGGACATTTCAGTACTGAGCGCAAATTACTAAATAGAATCGAGGCACTATAAATAGTAAAACGCGTCGGCAATCTGGCTGGCTCCCCTTGAACCTAGCGCGCGTAACAAACATTATATGCGTCTACGCAACTGTTTACACTGACATAGTTTTTCACTTGACCAAGAAGCGTAACCAATAAAATGTAATATTCACTGCAATGACTAATGAACAGCTGTCTACCAACATCAAGCAATTCACATAGTATTTTCTTAGATTTTCACGAGTACACATTTGAAATAAAACTATTTTTACGGATTAAAACTCGCGTATAATTTGGTTACATTTTAATTTTACCCCCGACGTTTCGAATACTTTGTAGCAATCGTGTTCACGGGTAGACGAGATGTAATTGTCCAACACTTACATCTCGTAACCAAATTAAACGCGAGTTTTAATCCATAAAAATAGTTTTACATAAAGCAATTATTCGAAGTTGCAAAAATTATCCATTGTATGAGAAATAAATATAATATAAATAACAAAAAATACTCTGAAGGCAAAAATGTTCACATTATTAAGGGCTAGTATTTATATATGTATTAGACGTCAAAGTAGACAATGGTGTAAATATATGTATTATATATGTATCTAAGATCATTCTCTTTTGTTATGAAAAAAAAATATAATTGGTAAGAATTATAATATTGTTTCTGGAAGTTAATTACTGACTGATTGTTTTTCTACATCAATATTTATTCGCAATGCGTATAATAAGATATTTCTACGAGAAATCAATTAGGTCGCAGCACCCATCGCATCTTTAAATTTGTTTCCCACACTCACAAAAATTTTTTGGGAATAGTAAATCACATCTTTTTTTCCTCTTGGTAAACGTAATTAATGTACCTTTAAACAAATCTCTAAATTAATTGAATATTTTTGTTCTCTTAGAAACCGAATAAGAACAGTATGAAAATTCTATCGTAAGTCGCGAGCAAAACTATTGTATTAAATATTGAAATAGTTTCTTACCTTTTTATATGTCATATTTGTTGAGAATACTTTAATTGAACTACTTAAATCATATCTTATATGACAATAACATTTAACATCAACTTAAAATATAACAAAAAATTATGTCTGGCTATTCAAAGAAAATCAAAAACATCATTAATATAAGACAAACTCGCACAGCAAAGCATTACTCCATGAGATGTCTTAACTTATTGGTACATCGCGAACTCCTGACATGCAACAACATAGCAATTATGAAAAATGTGCAATTTAACAATAATAATAAACTCAAAAATTACTGGACCGATTATAAAAATTCTCTCATCGTAATGCTTAATTATTTCTGACTTTAGCTACTTTTATCCATGTATATTCTAAATATATTAGGAATTGTAACATCTAATATAAAATATTTATATTGTATAATAAAATGTAATTATTTATGATCTATTACGTAGTGTTAGAAATTTGCTCAGTATATTTAATAAGGTTCTTTATTACTTTGGTAATTTAGGTAATTAGCTATCTATATAGTATAATATTATTATTTATTTAATAATTAATTATTATTTATTTAATAATACATCAGAGAGAGCGCCCATTTTGTGAGTGTGTTTGTTTTTGTGTGTGTAATTTGTATCCACAACATTAACAGAACTTATTTTTCTACAAATATATATTTTTTAAACACTTCATAGTCACGATTTTTAAACGGTCATGGTGTTGCGACCTGTTCCGTTTCTTCTCTGACTGATGGATCCTTGTTGCCTACTTCTAATTGACTGTAATTATTGATTGATTGATTGGTTTGTTGTCATCGTTGACTTCTGCAAAAACTGTCGTTGATTTATGCAAATACAAAGTGATTATGACATCCACTTCTCTTTTACCTTGGATTGACATATAAGCTAAAAGGAGCTTGTACTAGTAATATATTCATATTGAAATCACGGTCATGTAAACTGTTTTACACAGCGACTGCTGTAGAAGTAGACTCTGCTACTTTAATAACGAACTACATGACTTAGTCTGTTTGCAAAAGATATTAGGTATTTTCTGAAATACTGTACGTGTTGAAACATCCCAATACTTATAATGTAAAGTGTCCATAAATATTTATTAACTCTAGTACAGATTTTTCGCTTCATTAACCTAAAAATGAATATGTTTTGAAAATGATACCCTACTTGAAAAGTATCGGACGGGACTCAACGGTTAATTTTATTCAAAAAAAAGTAAATTTACAAATTATATTCAAGCTTCAAGGAATTGAAGACCAGAGTTAACATTCACATACACAGTGATTTAACAAAAAAGAAAACCAACCATGCTTTTACATAGGACTTATTAACCACCCCAGTTGTAGGCCTGGTGAGGGGGGAGGGTGACCCCTCTTACCTAACATAGGCCTGCGATGGGAGGGTGCTCTACGTTGCTCGGGGCACCCTCATTCGGGGGGTCTCGCCGGGGCGTCACGGTGTGTGCTAACGCGATCCCGTGACGTCCCATTACGGCAAAGAGGGCAACCGTTGGTTTTTTAGTGGGTAGCCTTAAAAATGGCAGCATCCTCTATGCTGCCGGGTAGTCCCACATAACCCCCCGGCCGTCACCCCCCTTGGGCCGACGGGGTACCCGTAACGGGTTTTTCCAACGGAAAAAAAAAAAAAAAAAAAAAAAAAAAAAGGACTTATTAACCACGCCGTTCAGACATTAAATGGAAATTTTCGTTACCAGTGGTTTAGGTCACATCTTGCGCAATTTAAGGACAGCCAGGGTGTAACCTGTACTGTTATGTATGAGTTATTGGCTCGGCATGAATACAAAGAATACGATAAAAAGGCAGATTACTTGTTTGAATGAAAAAGGGCTAATTCGCAGTGCTGTAGTATAAGGGTCGCGTAAATTGTACTTGTCTATACAGCGTAGTGGATTATTTCGTTGAGATTAACAAAATCCTTAAAAATGACGAATAGGTTGTGTATATATGGTTATATATTCCAAATAATCGTAATGAACAGCTTCGCATATATAAGAAATGGTAAAGACACTGAACAAAAATTGATCAGAATACTCAGAGCACCTCGTTCCATTGTTTTACTAAGCTTCTAAAAGTACTAAGGAGCAGTAAAAATATACTTTTTATGTAACAAACAAAATTAAATTTTAACATAAATCGATTACATTGGTCGTGACAAAATCTTGATTACAGTGTTGTAATAATAATGTATTTTACATTGTCTATCGACAGTAAAATTATTTAGTAATTACAATTTACATTTTTATTCTATCGAAATGTATGAAATAATATGTATGTATTATTATTTCGGATATGCCAAACAAAAATATAAAAAAGAAGCAGTGGTACTAACTAAAACTATACTGTCCGTGGATAATGCTTAAGATCGAAAATAGAAATTGCTTTGCAAATAAATATTAATTGTACAGAAAAATATGATCTAAAAATCTGTAAAATGGAAACTGAGTCTTGTTCTGCGATTCACTTTCCAGCCCATTTCGGCGGGACTTTCTCCTGAGTTTTCTACAACTTTCCGTATTTTAGTTGACTCATCATATCATTTGAATGTTCAAACAGAGAATTAACTCAGCGTGGATAAAGGGGGCAACAAATCGTGGAAAGACTAGACTAAAAGGCACAACATCAAGGGGATCAGTTCGTGTGTGTGTGAACACAACAAAGTTAACTTTAACATTAATATTACGTGGTGTTCAATAATAAAATATAAATATTAAAAACAATTATTAAAATAAACTTTTTTTAAACGTATTAGCTTACCGCAATTTTTTGTGTTAGAATTTATTTTAATTTATTTTTTTCACGTAGTATATTCTATACATAATCTTTAATTTGATACCAATATTGCAAGGGTTGTACAGGAAAAAAGGTACGTTTTTATTTTTTAATAAAATGTCATAAAATGATAAATCTTATTTAAAATCAAAAGTTGATGTTTGGTTTTAAAATAAAAGTTGAATCGTATGTGACTCAGCAAATTGTGCTGAATAATTTATTATACATCAATTATGTTCCTAAAGCAAACATGGTAATATAATTCTCTTGAATAACACACTAGTAAAAGATTTTTGTGTTAAATGTGCATATTCATTAGTTAGAAAAAAAACGCTTTTTCGTTTCCGGTCCATAAGTGATTATGATCACCAGGTACGTAACCAAGCTACCAAAGATCTGAAAAAAAAGAGTATTTTTAAAGTTCTCTTTAAATGTTTAGTCATGTTGAAGCTGTTTAAATTCTTATATTTTTTATTTATAAATGAACGACACCCTCATTACACAAAGAATGCCTATGTCTATGTGACACTAACACTTACACTAAATAGTAATCAGCCGAAAACAAAAACAAATGATATAAACAATCTATTTCGAACTTTCTGTATATTTCAATTTAAAGATTAAAGATTACCTTCGCAATGAGTGATCTATTGATATCAAACATTCCTAAAGGAGAGAATGTTAGTTTGTTCAAATTGACAACTCTCCAAAACAAATTTAGTTCGTTGGTTATATCCTCCTTGTGTAGATTTTCCAACTGAAGGGATGTAAGAAGCAGATGAAGCCTTTGCATCTATGATGTTTCAAACATATATTACAAAATGCTGTTTTCCATAAAAAATATTTTTAATTATATGTATGATAGTATTTCATATATACCCTGTATGATTTTTACATGCCATGACAATTCCTACAGAAATTTGACAATGCTATATTATTAGAAAGCATCCAGTATTTATTAAGACAACTAGTTAGATAATTAAATAATTTTCGTTTCTGCTCTTTCTTACTTACAGCAAATAACATTAACTATAAGCAAATTACCATTTTTTTTATTTATAACATTTATAAAAAACTACTTTTCCAAATACCTCTGATTGCGTTTTGTGAAAGGGATCCACGAATATGACCACAGTTACGGAATATGTGATAAACCAAAAAATCGGAAAAAATATCTTTGTTACAAAGTAATCTGTAACAAATTGATTACTATAATAATTGACTAAAAAATTAATAAAAATAACCTCAAATTGTATATAAAACAAAAGAACAATAGTTTTTTACCAGAATCCGAAGAGACTTCTAAGATTATCAGTTGATATGCTTGGAATAGTAAATGTAAAATATAACGGCTTATAGAAAACGCGATGAGAAAGCCCTCTCGTTTTGTCGATGTTGTGATAATATTGTATACATGCACGTAGTTTGTAGCACACTGACGTATGAATTTAACAGGTTCTTGTATCTTTGCCGCTCTTGTTCTTCCGAGGGTTCTTTCTAGTTCAAGGACATAATAATATCATCGTCAATAATAGTCTTCATTAGTTCTAACATGTTAATTTTTTTTCTTAAAACTAAGATTATTTACTTGACTTTTACTTAAAGTTTTGGCCATTTATATTTATATTTTTAATTTTAGTAAATTTTCTTGATAACTTTTTTGACGTTTCTAGAAATAGAAATACCGCCAAATGGTCAAAAATATACTTTATAAAATTTTTCGGCTTGGAGTAATCTTTGTATTACTTTGTTGATTTTCAATCAATATTATTATTATTTTTAAATTAATTTGTAGCAGATCTTTCAAAGGGTTGTTCGGTTTAACATAAGGTCGAGTCGATACCCGTAGGTATCGTAAATCCTTTGATATAAGGGATATGCGTATTGAATAGATACAATGTATTTAACGAAATTTATTGATGAGGACCGTACCCCCTTTTTTCACACTGATACATTGAAAATAGATTTTCCGAGGTATTTACCAGCTATGCTAAATTAAGCAACTATTTATTTAGTAATGTCGGACTTACGATTACTTCAAAAATGCTGCCATTTTCAAAATACCCACTAAACCAGAGGGCCAAAACATTTCCACGGGGATTTTTAACACATAATTCCGCGTTGGTCCCCACTTCTTTGGCCAACTGTTATAACGTTAACCTACACAACCTTGTTATAATACATTATCAAAAGTAGCCCGAGCTCAAAATGTCATAGTGCATGTGGCCCGTTACCGCTGTAAAATACTATTCGGCTACGTTGAGTGCAGCAGAACTGGCTCCGAACTCCGGCATTTGCGTACTCACTAACACCCTAACATCCGAATCTTGGTTACCTGAGAAGACACCTCACCTACGGTTGTTCCCGTTTCTCTGAGCTAGAATAACTCACCATATGCAGCCGATAGAGGCATCAAATCTACTACTATATTTTTCCCACGGGTGGAGGAAGAGTTCTGAGGGAATTCCGGGATGAATTTTCTCGCAATAACTTTATTTTACATTTTGTCGGAATAACTTTATTTTATATATTAGGAGAATCTGTTACTGAAGGTTTTTCTCAGATTACTCCCCCAGCATTGAAGACGTTGTAATTGTAAAGTATACCCATTAAAAATGAATTGTTTCCCGCATCGCCTGGATAGGACGTCACGGGATTTCTTTAGCTCTCACCGTAAAGCCATGTCGGCACCTTCATGTCTGGTGCAAATTCGGGCTCCCTTACGACGTACGTCTATCGTAGGTAAGAGGCGTGACCCTCCCAACATACAAAGGTACCACAGCTGGTTAAGGAAGGCGTACTCCCGCCTCCTCCAACCCAGGAACCTCTAAGGAGCGGGTCAGCGAAAGAGGCGGATTGCCTGTCCCTCCTGATAGCGAGATATCTTGGGCTTTTCTCGCAAAAAGAGGACATTGACATCATTGCGACTTGTTGACGGACTCCTCAATCAATTATCGACTATCGACTATCGACTATCGGTTATCGGTTATCAATTATTAATTATTAGTTATCAATTATCAAACCTCCGTCCACCTTGCCAACACTTCTAGCCTTTCTAGTTGACGCCACTAGAATGAAGATCCTATCGCCCTTGAGGCTACCGGACTTTAAATAAAGCTCATGAATATCTGTGGAGCTGCATCTGGTAATTGATAGGAGCATCTCTGCCCTTACTGTATAGATACTTCCTAATTTGTCTTTCCAGACCCTTATCTTCCTCAGATCGTGTCCAGCGAGTTTTTATCAAAAACTAGATTTTTTTGGCCTTATCTGCAAGGTCCCGTTAATTAGCTTTCACCCGTTCGAAGACGCTTCTTTACACATTACATCTTCATTACATTTAACAGATGCAGAACCAAGATCCAAGTTGCTTTCGGTCGCGTTAGTCTGGGATTGAGAAACCTAAGATATAGGTCACTGATATAATGCCATGTCGCGAAAAGCTGTAGATTTGGCTGAGTTATTTGCGGAAGAAACGACCAAACAGGTCGACACGACAACATTCTCTGGCGAGTATAAAACTTTCTCGATAAGAAAGACACTACTCAATATATGCACAAACACTATAGACCCAATTATTTCTTAATTTATAGCAATTTTTATTACTTTTAATACAAGTGAGGTAGAAAAAAGTATTAAATATAAACAATTATCATATAATTTAGTACCCGGTTTCGATCGTGAGTTTACAGATTGTGTTGTATTGTCTTCACTCACATCTTGCCAAGCTAGTGTAGGCAGTTTTTTAATATTTATTGGTGAAATACCTAAAAGTAAATCCCTTTAAGTCAGTTAACCTAAAACAACTACAAAAACATTTTATTATTGTTGATTACCTTTCATTGATGATTGACTTTTAAATAATTTTTCAAGAGAGTCGTTTATGACTTTTAAAGACATCAAGGTTCTTTTAACAAATAAAAATAATTTCACTTCCCATAAATTTATCACGTACAAACCAATTAAAGTCATTAAATTTACAGAAATAGTAATGACTGAGCAATTTTAAAACGTTGAGACAGATACCCAAAAACAAAAGATTAGATTATAAATAAATTATTATACCAGTTTTATCGAACACCTATGTATGTTATATTTTATTACTAATAAAATAAAAGTATGAAGAGTTGACTCAACGCTAATGCATTTTCTAGCAGCCAACCGCAACGAGCAAGAAATATTGTCTGTAGGCGTGGAAAGCAAAATCTTTAAAAATTATATATAATTATTTAATATATATAAAATAAATATATATGAAGGTAAACAAATACAAAAAAAAACCTCAGTATAAACAAACAATAAATATTAAAATGGAATGAAAAAAATAACAATAATATGCCTTTGCCATGACAGAAATTCTTCGCCTGCATCTTAAAAGAATTTCTTGAACGAAATTTCCAAATACACTCGGATAAATTGTTCCATAATCGGATTGCAACAATGACGAACGAATAGGTGAAGAAACCAGTGCGGTGTTCAGGTACAGTGAACAGTAGAATTGCTTGGATCGAAGAGGTTTTCATGAACATCAGATCTAATTAATATTTCATCTTTAAGTTATTTATGATACAAGGATACTAAAAAGTAATTTGAATTGAGGGACAGTAAACTACATCCAAGAGCTATCTTTCTACCTACATCGACTTCGATGGCTAAGAATTTAGGAGAGGAACCATATGGAGAAGGAGAATGGGAAATAATTTTGAAGGGAAAGTGGTCTTTTAGGTAAATGGCCACTCCTCCACCTATTTTACCAATCCGATAATATCTTATAAGTTCATAACCAGGAATTGAGAAAGAAGTTAACTGTGGTTTGAGCCTTTTCTCGAAGATAAGTTGTAATATTAAATGAATCATATATTACCGTCAAGTGACGGGGAATATTTACGGGAATGTTTATGGACATTAATGTTTAAATTTTTCGAAAACGAAGCAAATTCATTTCATAGTGTCACAGAGCATCAAATTGTTGTTTGTATAAACATATAAGTATGTATATAGAGTAAAATAATACAAATAAGTTATATTATAAAAGGGGATTTTTCTTGAAGCAAGTGCAATAATAAATAGCTTATTATATTATGTAAATCTTTTCATACTTGTGTCCATATTAAGGTAATCTGTGTTATAAAAGAAATCACAACAGCGTATCACCAGAAGCAGGTGCAAGTATATCAAAACTGATAAAGTGAGCTTCCTTTCTTTAATAATTTGATGACAACCTAGGATTTCCTTGTCAAGCTGCAAATAATAATTACAGTTTAAGTAAAACTTAATATCTGCTATATTTAATTACTGAGCTTTTGTCAAAACTAACACAAGTATAATACCTTTTCAAGCTCTTTAAGGAATCGCATCAAACGTGATGTTCTCTCGAAAACGGTTAAGGTACATACATTTGACATGATAACTGTAGTAAACCCCATAATAAGCATAATTACATTAAATGCCATTAGAGTTTCATCATGTCTCCAAAAATAAAAAATTGAAACAGATACATAGAGTATAGCTGAAATTCAAAATCACTTATAGTAATAACTTAGAAACTAATTTGTTTTAAATAATATTAGGAAAACGAAATAAAAAACCGGACAGTTGCGAGTCAGACCAGTCCACCGAGAGTTCCATACTACATAATAATTTCGAGAATCGAATCTCGAGTTTTTTTCTAAAAATCACCTTTTTAAAGCTACATCTTACTAATACTATAATCATGAAAGTTTAATTTGTTACTTTTTTACGCTTGAACAATTACACAAATTTAAAAAAAATTGATACAAAATGGCCTACACCTTGTATTAATATATAGTCTATTTTCATTGCAGTAATTTGTTCCTATAAGTAATTACAACCTGCATTACCTAGTAACATTAATTGTTTCAACAACTTTTTACGAGTCTCTTTGTCTTACTAAATAGATAAGAGTAGGAAAATGGTGCAAATATAAGGGTGGTCTCAATATCAGAAGTTTCAATAAAACTATTTAACGTTTCGAGCGAACGTTTGCTGCAAAGCACTCGAAACCTTGGGTTTTAACTAAAAATGTAATAATTTTAATTAAAAATGTAGTAATGCGAGTCATATCCGTAAAATAGTTTTATTGAAATATGTAGTACTCGTGTAAATCTTAGAAAACCTATGTTTAAATGCATAGCATGATAGTTTATATATTTCTAAATCGTAAAGATCTTTAAAATAAAAAAGAGGATGTATATTCAATACCAAAAATCGTAAAAAACAACTTCGCACATAAAAGTAAGGGAAAAAAAGTGCGGTTCTCATTTTCTATCTGGAAGGGCGCAACACCGACCACTCTACAAAAATGTAACACAACACCTAGAGCACCTCGACTCATTGTTATACTAAACTTTTTTAAGTATGAAGGAGCAGTTATAAAAATATACTTTTATATGAACAAGATATAAAATCAAAGGTTAATATTAATCAATAACTCTGTAAATGCGTATACGAGGTCGTGACAAGATCTTGATTACAGTTTTATGTATAGTTATTATTCTATTTACATTGTGTAATATCAGAATAGTAAAAAAGTATGAAGTATTTGAAATTTTAAATTATTATATAAATGTACATATTCTACTTATAATTGAAGCTTCGGTCCTACGTAATGTGGATAAGAGCATGTGGATTATTAATTACTGGTTTTTTGGCAACTGTACATCAGTATACGAATTATTTAAACAAATATGGTATATTCTGAGAGTTAAAGAGTAGGTAGAACGTGTAGTAAGTACATTATATAAAGACTTTTTTCATGAGCTTTCAGCTTGGCGGAATGGCGGAGTTTACTGCGAGCGACATCACCTAGGGCCGGTCGAAGACCTGCACTGTCTTTATTGTGCTACTTCCACAATTTGAGTCGCGGAGCTCGTACTAATTTCAATGAATTTTAACCTCAACACTAGAATTCCACTACTAAAAATGATTACTTATTAATTGGATATTTAAAACCAAAATAATTATATATTCAATAATATTTTAAACTTATAGCTCTTGTAAGAGTAGTCTAGGTGTCAACAGATAATAAATTAACCTAACATATTCACATTTGACAGACAACAAAAATGAGAATATACGACTAAAATATTGAAATAGTTACAGAAAATAATGTTCTATGTATGTATTTGAATAAACAAATTCAATGGATGCATTGACATTGCATGGTTTTATAAGTTTGGATAAATTTGGCTCATAAGTTGTTGTTTTGAATTTCAATCCAATTTCATGACTAAATTTTAATTTGTTAGTTGACTTCTAATTTTACTCTTAATAATATTCTTGCAAGAGAACGCTTGTTTAGCACGAACTTATTCTAAAGCGTGCAGTTCGAACATTAGCTCATGTATCACAAATTTCTTCAGCCCAACCTTTCTTCAAGAAACTAGGTATATTAACGCTACCAAGTTTATTTATCTAAAATGTGGCAATTTATGTCATGCAAAACAGACAGGACTTTGATAAGTTATACGCACTTTACTAATAGACGTTTGGTTTGAGAGACTGCCATGAGACTTAATAATTCATTTAATATCAACTCTATAGTCTAAAAACAATCGCTTCTATTAGCTTCTTCTATTTTAAGAAGAATTACACTGATTTTAGTTTAAATTTTTTTATTACTCTTCTTTCATTTGATACCTACTTTTTTGCGGAAGCCATTTAGGATTGATAATAATATAGATTAAAGCATGCATTATTGATTATAAATGCATTGTTATTGGAATTAAGGTTAATTGCAAATTGCAACTCAATTGGGTAAGGTTAACTGGTTCAACTTTCACGTTCAAGATTTGTCCCCACAAACTTACGGATAAATCAAGTAAAAATTTAGAAACATTTCTAAATACGCAAAAAGGGAACCTATTTATTTTTAACAGAAAGTTATAATATTAAACATTCTAATTAAAATAAAAATAAATGTATAGTTATCTAACAAGGGTGGCATGATAATGCATTGCATAATAAGGCAAATAAGTTTCTGTAGCACAAATATAATTCCCTTAAAATACACACACACTAATAAAAAACTGTTGTATTTAATGTGCAGATTATTTAGTTAGATACAAAATGCTTTTTAGCTTCAGGTCCATAAGTAATTATGATAACAAGGTATGTAACCAAGCTTCCAAAAATCTGAAAAAAAAACTATTTTCAATTTTCTCTTAAAATGTTTAGTCATGTTAGAGATGTTTAAATTCTTATAATTTTTATATATAAAAAAACAACACCCTCATAACAGAAAAGAACACCTACACTCGAAATACTCATCTATCGATCACACAAACAAATGATATCAACTTTTGTAACTTTCTGTATATCTCGATATACAGATTAAAAATTACCTTCATAATAAGTGATCTGTTAATATCAAACATTCCTAAAGGAGAGTATGTTGGTTTGTTCAAATTAACAACTCTCCAAAACAAATTTAGTTCGTTGTTGATATCTTCCTTGTGTAGATTTTCCACCTGAAGAGATGCTAGAAGCAGCAGAATCCTATGCATCTATGACATTAAAAAAATATTTTATATTTTGTACATATACGTATTTAGAAAATATAGACATTTACATACACAAAAATTACAAAATATATATATTTGTACGTCGGAAATAGCGACAGGCCGTCATAATTTATACTTCGTGGTACGGGGCCCACATTATCATTTTGTTAAAACAACGTTATCTAGACTGTTAAATTTCATTTCCATACTGTACATAACTACGATCTCACCTTAACCTTAACACACACTCATCGCCAAACAAACCAAGAGAATAGGTTCGCGCTTCCAGAAGAAGTGATTGACCTATCATTACTCACAAAGATGTTTCTGACTACGTGCAATCAACACAAATATGTCACAGCAATTGCCCTACTACTACTACGTAATCAATATATGAACTTGAATTAGAATAACATTGCTATCTCTGCTACCTGTTACGATTTTTCATTCCATAATATATCCTACACATATTTAACAATGCTATATAAGCAGAAAGCATCTCCCAAGTAATTGCTAAGGTAATTAGGGCGATAATTAAATAATCTTAGTTTCTGCTCATTCTTACTCATAACAAATAACAATAACTACAATCAAATTACTATTTTTTGATCTATAACATTCATAAAAAAAAAACCAAATACCTCCGACTGCGTTTTGTGAATGGGTTCTACGAAAATGACCAAAGTTACAGAATATACGGTAAACCAAAAGATCGGTAATAACAAATATGTTATAAAGTAATCTGTAACAATATAATAAAGGTAACCAAGCAATTTATTATAATTATTGACCATAAAGAAAAGGGCCACAAATTATAAATAAAACAAAAGAATATTTGTTTTCTTACCAGGATCCAAAACCATTGCCCAGAGTATTAGTTGATATGCGTGGAACAGTAAGTGCAATATATAATGTATTATACAAATAGCGATGAAAACGCTGTCTCTTTCCACCGATGTAGTGATAATACTGCATACATGCACGTAGCTGGTAGCACACTGGCGTATGAATTTAACAGGTTCTTGCATCTTTGCCGATTTTCTTCTGCCTAGAGTTCCTTCCAAATTTTGGACAAATAATGTCATAATCAAATATAATCAAAATTAGCTCTGACCGAAACATAAAATACTGTTATTTTTTTAATTAAACTTGTGGTTTTTTGTTATATTACACATTATAGAAAGTTTCCTTATTACCATTGTTTGCTACCAATAGAAAAACCGCACATGATTTAAAATAACCTAATTTTTTTTTCGTCTTGTAGTAAATTTTGCAGTAGATTTTAAGCTGGCTTTTTGGCTTACAATAACGACCACCCCTGATACTTATAGAAGCCCTAACTTCTTAGATATGATAGCATTTCTAAAATTTCTGCCTTTTTTTCAAATATATGTTTTTTTACTGGATAACAGATTCATGAGGCCCGGGTAAATTAGTAATATTGATATTATTTACCAGAATACCTTTATTTTATCTGGAAGCAACATTTCCGCCACGGTTGGATTAAGCTGGCTGGAGTAAATATGGGTTTATTGCTCCTCTAGGGAATGCAAAAATAATATCTGATTTTTTCGGAATACCTACTTTTTTATCTTTTTATAAAATCCGTAATGAATACCCCGTGGATCAAGTAGGTGATGGCAGGAGCTCAATATAAGACTGCCCAGGCAACATAGAGGACGCTTATATTTTTAAGGCTAAGGTACCGAATAAAAATCCAACGTTTGCCTTCATCGCCTGGGTGGCCGTCAAGAGATCTCTTTAGTACTTACTGTGACGCCCTGGCGGTACCCCATGTGAGGTTGCTGTGAGCAACTTAACTTTACGCCGTACGCCTATTCTAGGTAGGAAGGGTCACCCTCGCCTCCTACCAATTAATGCACTATAGCCGAGGAAGGAAACTGATTGCTCTTTTGACCTATTCTACCCCTACAGAGGGGTACAGATAGTGAGGCTAACTCTCTTTCCCGCTCCAAGTGCTCCTTTGAAGCAATGACTTGCTCGCAGAAGGCCATTACGAATATTGTGACGTGTCGACGTACTCTTCACAGCAGTGACGAAGGGGTTGTCTTCTTTTATGTGATATTTTGCAAGCAATCGCCGAAGCACACAAACCTCGAGTACACTTACACAAGCTTTAAAGTAAGCATTCCGGGCCACCGGTTGATCCAACCCTCCTGGCCCATTTGTTGCCATATCACTTATCACCTTTGAATAAATGTATTGCTCTACCTTTTGTAATGATGCAAATTATCGTCGCAGCGTTTGTGTTTAAATTTACAAAATGCTTTATTCCTTTTTTTAAGACTGATACTTCCAGTATAGCGGGCAGTTTTAACACTATCTGACACATATTTTCAAAGTAGTTTTCTATTCAGTTTAAAAATGAAGCTTTATGATAAGACCAGTCTATAAAGTAATTAAGACCAAAATAAAGCTTTTCTATTTCTACATTTAAGTCTCAAGGCTTACAAATTTGAACAACGTCCTTGTAATTATGCATAAACAATGTCACGCTATATTTTGTGACATCGTAACTATATAATATAAACAAAGATATGACATGACACCCTGATGTAGGCCCTTATTCAAGAATACACGATTTTGAAATTTT
Organism: Mechanitis mazaeus; assembly: GCA_959347395.1. Classification (NCBI taxonomy): domain Eukaryota; kingdom Metazoa; phylum Arthropoda; class Insecta; order Lepidoptera; family Nymphalidae; genus Mechanitis; species Mechanitis mazaeus. The sequence goes on from OY365751.1 coordinate 10,762,755, forward strand.
GAAATAAGGCAGTGCCGTCCTCTTTTTTTATCTCCACCATATTTTTTTTGGTATCATCGATAACTGAGGAAACAAAAAAATACCTGAAGACGATGACAGTTGGTTTCCCTGTCTTGAGATGCTGATCTATTGTTCACGACATCAGTAAACGCTATAACTACTGTGAATCCGGATATATGTTTTTTTTCAATATATTCTATTAATTGACTATGTATAATTTTTCTAAGATTTTGAAACTGCGTGTTAGAATGCTAACAGAAGATTATCTATATAATTAGCCATTTATCTATAGGCGAGAGTTATCCAGTACAATATAAAAGTATACTATAAATATTATAAAAGCGCCCAGTGTACACATATCTAATAAAATATCGTCACAACAACTTAAGTGGTTGGATATTTGAAGATGTTTTAAAAAGGAACTAGCAAACTAATAAAAGTAACTAATTAAAGTGCTTACAATGAACACTTCAAAATTGTTAATTTATTTCTTAGACGGAATTATATATATATATATATATATATATATATATATATATATATATATATTTACATATTATGTATTTGAACTGAAGCAATAACGTTGCCACAACATTTTTTATATTTACTGAATTGATCAACTTTTCCAGAGGTTAACTAAATGTCTTTAATCTTCGAATGAGCCTCATCGAGAAATTTTATTATTTAATTTTATATTTATTTTATCAGTGTCTCGGTATTTTACATATAACTATGTTTTGAAATATGTGCAATTATATGGAAAAACTGAATTTCATACTTCCTTTACTTTTATCAGAAAGGATGCGTTTATGTAAAACTGAAAAAAACATTCCCTGACGAGTATAAGACTTTTCTAATAAGAGAGATACTACTCAATATATATATAACATTTTTAAAAGTTTTTTTGTAAATTATTGATTACATTTTTATTAGTAAGTACAATCTTTTTATAATATTAAATACCTGATTGTGTTGTATTGTTTTCTACCTCTTCCCATGCTGGTGTAGGCTTTTTTATAATTGTACTCAGTGATGAAATACCTAAAATTAAATATAATTAAATCAGTTCAACGATAACTACATAAATATTTAATTATAATATTTAATATATGCTTATGATTAATTACCTTTTATTAATGGTTGGTTTTCACGTAATTTTTCAAGAGAATCATTTATAAGTTTTAAAGACAACAAGGTTCTTTTAGCAAATAAAACTATTTTCACTTCTGATAAATTTACCACGTAGATAGCAAACAAAGTCATTAAATTAACGACTGAATCATTTTTCAACGTCGAAACAAACACCCAAAAAAAATTTGATTATATTTCATTATTCCAGTTTCATAAAATACCTCAACATTATTATTTTATATATTAAATATAAGGGCATTTCGTGGAAGTAATTATAGTATACATACTTTTATCTTTTACGTAATGAAAGTCATGAAGGAAAGTATAACATCGTATCACTAAAATCACGTGCAAGTATATAAAAATTAGTATAGTGAGTTTCCTTTCTTTAAAAGTTTGATAACAACCGAGGATATCCGTTTCAAGCTGCAAACAATAAATAGTTACATATATATCAAATGACATATTCTTTAATTGATTAATAAGCTTTATAACAGAAACTTTAGCACCTTATCAAGCTCCTTAATAAATTTGACCTGACGTAATGTTCTCTCAGACGCGGTAAAGATACATACAATGGCCATAGTAATTGTTGTTAATCTCATGGTAATCTTCACTATGTCAAATGCCCGCACAGCTCCATTTTCATTCCAAAAAGGTAGAATTGCAGTATATATATAGAATACAGCTGAAATATTTAAGTATTTTATTAGGTTTTAATTGTACTTAAAGGAATGAACTAGAAACTATTTTGTTTAAAATAATATTACGTAAATGAAATAAAACAACAAAGCAAGTGCGAGTCGGACTTGTCCACTGAGGGTTCCATATAAATTTATAGTTACGACTAAAAAAAATCGAAATAAATAAATAAATAAAATAAAAAAATATATAAATACAAATTTAAGTTACGACTTAAAAAAATCGAAAAATAATATATATATATATATATATATATATATATATATATATATATATATATATATATTTTAAAATAAAATCGAAACTCAGAATTAAAAATCTATACGTTACTAATACTATACACGTGAATGTTACGATTTCATGGTCGAACGATTTAAACAATTTTGATCAAATTTGATATTAATTTGAATTTATATGACACCTTGGATTAATATTTTATCCCAGTTAATTATTCCCTCAGTAAAAAGAAAAGAAAAGATAAAAAAGAAAAGTTAAAAGAAAAGAAAAAAATATAAAAATACTTAATTTCTAAAAATTCATGTGAAATTTTCATAAATATCTATTAACTGTAATTATTTTAAATGAAAATTTTGATTCTCTATTAGAATATATATTTATATGTTTTAATTACAAATATATAGTTTTTTTTTTCATATTTCTTAAAGCTGGTATCTACTATTAAACAAAATTAATTGCTAAATTTCAGAGATGTAACTTAACGGAAAGTAACCTATCAATTTCGATTTCCTTCAGATTATTGAAATATGCGATTTTATTCATGTAGAAGTTTAATTTTTTTTTCAGCTTCAATACATTGTAGCCTTGAATGAATAGGTTTTATTTCAACTCAATATCACTGAGCTTTACCGAAATTAATCGTCTGAACACGCAAACGGAAAACTAAATAATACTGTAAGGGTTCCGTTATTCCTCTTGAGGTACGGAAGCCTAAAAAGTTACTTTAATTTCTTATTGGTTTTATCGCACCATGTATACCTTAATATAGCTTTGGAGACTGGCGTTTCATTGCAAATAGATCATATGTCTCGTATATCCTGATTGAATAAAAAAAATGGTATAAAGAAAAGCAAGGTCATTTCTTTCGTTTTGCGTTTACAAATAGTATTCTGTAAGTACTGTGTCCACATCGCAAGATGCTGCACATTTGGTCAACTATACACAGCCATATAATTTTTATGGCTATGTACGAAATATGTTCTGGAACAACGTCGCGGGTATCACTTGCTCGTATCTGGTTTGTGGCGATCATGATCACCTATCATAGTATATCACAGGGATAGTTTTACACCATACACGTCAAAAACATTGTTGTTGTTCAAAAGTATTGAATTGCGGTTCAGAGAAATATCAATCTGAGGTTACTTAGATATATGAAGTGCTCCGGGACGTCACGGTGTGTGCTAACGCGATCCCGTGACGTCCCATTACGGCGCTGAGGGCAACCGTTTGTTTTTTTAGTGGGTAGCCTTAAAAATGGCAGCATCTTCTATGATGCCGGGTAGTCCCACACCATCCCCCGGCCGTCCCCCCCTGGGCCGACGGGGCACCCGTAACGGGTTTTTCCAACGGAAAAAAAGGTACATGAAGTACTGGATCAATCTCCACATATTAATGAGGAGCTACTCTTGAAATTGATTTTATTTCGGTATTCTCTAACGGAATTAAAGTCAATCTGTAAAAAATTGCAGATAATATGTCCGGTTGAGGATCAGCATTAGCTACTCATATTGCCATATTAACCGGACTGGAAGGGTCAAATTGACCGGAACAAAAAGTTTAACTGTTTAGCAAGTCGGTCGAACTAACAAAATATTTGGAAGAGGTTAATGAAAATTGGTCCTAAAACTAAAGAAGTAACTACTTAAGAGTTTGATGTCAGGATGTACAAACTTAAATATTATATTGTTCTCAGACATCAGTTTCTGAAGTTAGGGGTCCCAGGACGTGATGGCGTTGACGTTGCTTTACCTGGTTGTTGTACAAACACCTTTTTATATTTATCACCCTCGCCGCCTCCTCGATTCTAAAGTTATTGTTACAATAATACAAAGGACAAGAAGAAACGAGATAAACTTGCTGCAGCTTATTTTATATTTTTCTTTCTATGATGTTGTAAATGGTAAATTTCTCAACTCTGTAATATAAGGGCGACCTTAATAATTCATACGCACAGCGTCCTTATTTCTTTCGTTATGAATCGTAAAAAGCTTTAGAAAAAAATAGTAAAAGAGAGTAAATTTCATACCAGTAGCCACAATAAACAACTTCGCACATATAAGCAGGGGAAAACACGTGCGGTTCCCATTTTCCACCTGGAAGGGCGCTACTCCGGCCACTCGACAAAAATGCAGCACAACACCTAGAGCACCTCGACTCATTGTTTTACGTATTTTTCAATTTCCTTAACTTCTTAATTTTTAAGCTTCTAAAAGTATTAAGGAGCTCTTAATTACAAAAAATAGGTTTATATGAACTAGATACAAACTCAAATTTAACATAAATCGATAACACTGTAAGTGCGTGTATGTGGTCGTGACAAGATCTTGATTACAACCTTTATTTTGATATTAATTGTTACTTATATTGTCTAACACAAGAAATGTAAATATTATTAAATCATTAAATTTACATTTTTGTTCTTGTCTGTTTATCAATAAACATACGATAGTGAAAAGTGTTTCTGTCATGTATAGTAAGTAGTTATGCGTGGACTTAACCCCTCAAAGTGTAAGGCTATAGCGATCCAAATAATATAATGAGTATAATACTTAATGAAAATCTTTATTGTTATCTAATTATATTTTCTTTTGACGAATCCAAATAATAATAATTAAATATCACTAAAATATTAAAATTATTCGTCGTATAAAGTCGGTACCTGAAAAGCTACTTAGCTTCTACTAATGTTAGTACATGCATTAACTTTACCGATAAAATATGAGATATTACAATATTACTATGAAATCTGTTTTGTCATCAGGTTTTTTTTACTACAAAATTACTTTTTAGTAAAATTTTGTTATTTTTTCCATACACACTGATCGGATCCAAAAAATTCGTCACAGGAAACACTAATTACTCTCTTACAGAATAACAATTTAGTTAAATTTTAGTATTTTTTTAATTATTGCAACTAATTGCATTAAATAATGTGTTAAATAATAGAGATTCACGCTAAAACCATGGCACTTTTGAAAGGTATAGAGCTCATTATTAAAAATGTTACTAAAAACATATAAGTGACTAACCAATTGCACTTATTAAACGTATTCTAGAAAATAACTTGGACACTCCAAGATAGTGAATTGACATATTGCACCGGTCCAAAATAATTAGGATAAGAGCAAGTGGATGATAAATAATTTCGAAATATACTTTGAGCGGAGTGGACTGACGCATAGCACGGCAGGATGCGGCTGCGCAGGTAGTACAAGCTTGCAACCTTAAAGTTGATGACATGATGACAAGGCCACTTGATCTTGCAATGGCAGTTGCTATATGTACTATTTATTAGTAACTTATTAATATTGTATTTGTTATGGAGTTTGTGTTCTATGTTTCTGTTTAGTGTGTATAGACTTGTAGAGTAATAAATGTAAATGTATTTATAAATTTTAAACGTTAAATTAAGCAAAAATAAAGGATAAACGTTTAAACGTAAATATAACAGAAATTTTAAAACTTTATTTTCAAATATAGAACTGATTATAATATTGAATATTAAAATTTTGGATTTTTTAAATTAAAATTTAAATACTAATCTTTTGTTACATCTATCGGCAATAAATATAAATAAATATTGGTAAACAACATAAGGAATCCTTCTTGCATGTGCCAGTGAACTATTCCACACACACATTCCATATTTCAAGTTTAACTTTGCAAATTATATAATATTTTTCAAAGCTAAAAAGATACTTCAGGATTATGTTTTCATTCAAAGTAATTTGTATAAACGTTGTATTTTGACAGCAATGTCTTTATTTAAATGTCATAAAATGTAACATAAGATTGAACTTATGTTCTTAGTAAATATTCCATATTAAATTATTATTATATATTTAAGTTATCGATTATATATAACTTTTTTAGACCTAAAAAAATATTACGAACAATGCATTCGTAATCCTCGCTTGTCGAGACCTTAATAACAGTTTTCAGAACAGAGTTGATTTAATTGGTTATAAAATTATTGTTTTCGCTTGTCATTATTATTATTTGTGATGTGTGTATGTATCTTAAATTCAAACTTTTTATTATGATTGTTTTTATTATTAATAATATTATTAATTCGACTAAATTTTTAAGTTATTTACGTCGGTCACAACCAGGAGGATCCAAAAAATAAAAATTTATTAACTTAAAATTTAATACTTATATTTAATTTACAAACTACGTGATCCCTGCTCAAAGTTGGAGACAAGAATGAATAAAATGAAGTAATAATTAAAGGAATACATAAAGTGTAACAAACAAGGGTTTCAGATTTACATTCTGGGATTTTAACATGTACAACGCACCTGTGCTTAATCAGCCTTTCCACGGTTCGTGAGAATCTAGTAAATGCTAATTTAAAATTTTTATTATTAATAAGAATATAAGAAACATTTATTAAATGATCACATAATATTTGTAATATAACAAGTTTTACTTTAAGGTTAATAGCAAAAACAATAACAGCAGTTACAAATAATATGGCAAAGTAAGAACCGCCTGGCTCACAGTCGCTCAAACGCTCTTTTTTTAACTAAAAACTAATAAGGCAATATTGTGGAGCCAATCAATATATTATAGTAATGTCAGTCAGAAGTGATTACAATTGATTTAAATAAAAATCTCGTCCTTATTTTTTAAGAAAATTAAAAAATTGTATTAAATTTACTATTAAATTATATATTTATGTAATATGTATCCGTCAACTAACATAACATTGTTTTTAACCAGGTCTGTAATGTGATAAAACTCGCACCCATTGATGCTTGTTGATGAAGGAAGCACTCCAAAAATGCTTGTCTTTATCTTATCTCTCTAGAGTATTATCTTTATTACGTACACATATCGCCTATATATCTATTTAAATCGCCTCTGTCGCCCAGACACTATAGCTATTATCGTCTGTGGGTATCAAAGTATTTATTAACATATGCTACAAATATCAATGATTTAACATTCTCTTCCTGACATGTGTGTAAAGCATCTTGCAAAAATTATGATGTCAATTACCAAATACAAAAAAGCGTAATCATCAAAAAAAAAATGTACAAATAAAAAAAACAAATTAATATTGCTAGAATCATTTTAAAATATGAATAGTCTAAAGTAAGTTATAAATAAATACATCTTCGTCAGAATATAGAAAATATGTCTAGTAGTTCTAAATGCAATTATTAAAATATTTCTAAATGCTTTAATCAATAATACTTGAATGAATATGCGCTAACTTTATCTTTCTCATTAACTGCTTCATAAAATGTATAATAAACAACACATACACATAAACAGAATCAATCTTAAGGATAAAAGACGTCTCGTATTTTTTAAGGATTAATCATCATATCAGTTTTGTATTACGATAACAAATATTGTTCAATTTAGGTTAGTGTATATATTTATTTATAACAGTTGGTAACACAATAATATTGTTTTAAAGTTCAAGGTAAGTTTAAACGATGTGATTATAATACATTTTTAGACAGTCATGCAAACTATACATCATATTTTATTTGTCATAAATTTTATTTTTAGAATGGTAAGAAAACACGTTTTTTAGTTAGGTTATAAGATTACGATCTTATACCGATATTCATTTGATAAAGTTTTTTATTTTATTTTTGAATTTAAATTACATATTAAGTCTAATTAGTAAATCTATATATACTCGTTCTTGTAGATAATTGTCAACTTGTGAAATATTATTTCGTCTTTACGATATATATAACCCAAATATTTAGCAATAAGTAATTATAATACTATGAATAATTATTTTTATTTCTTCCAGATGCGGTTTTCCAGCTTTCTTGTTCTGGTTTACGTATGTTTTTGCGATGCTTATAACATTTTGATGGTTAGTCCACTGCCCGCTAAGAGTCATGCTATTCTTGCGGAAGCCATGGTAAAACATTTAACCAAAGCTGGTCACGAGGTAAAATAATACTGTCTTTTAAAGAATTATTCTAACATAATCAAATTTATATTGCTGATTTAAGATATTTAAGTTCCTAAAATGATTTTGATTACTTTATATGTCCAAATTTTATGTAATGTTTTAATGTTTGTTTACACATTTTTTTAAATAGCGATATGTGTATTTGCTGAATACATTATTATTTTCATATTCATCGACTTATAACATTTCAGTATTACATATAAAAGTTAATAATTCGTTCGGTTTTTAGGTAACTTATATAGCAGCTATTATTCCAGAAACATCCTCACCAAGGGTTAAAATCGTAGATGTCAGTGACAATATTCAAATATTTGGTAAACGTATGTATACTTGTTATGTCATGTTTAACTTATTCTCAAACATATTTTAAGATAAATGATTAGGTCAGAGAGAAGACAATCGGATCAAAAATAGAATAATAATTTATAAATACGTGGAGCAAATGCTTATAAATCAATCTTGACCAATTTAAAGTCAGTTGTGTAACCTATTGCGTTAATAGGTGATAAGTAGAGTTTTAGTTTGTTGGTTGTGTCCACACAAGAAGTGTAATATTAACCAGATAAATACAAAACTAGAGCGGTGTAAAATATAACTTAAGCTAACAATAAAATAAATTCAACTGAAGGAATAATTTCTAATGAATCTTCATTCTGCTTAGTCACTTCATGATCACGCTGGGGTACTTCATTCGGTTGAAAAGGACACTACACATGACAGAAAGTGCATAAAATTATATAGCTGAGACAACTTCAGCATTTTTGGTGACGATAACGTAGTGGTACGCAACTAATCCCTTTTTCTGTTTTTCAAATTTATCTTTTTTAGTTTCAGATGGACCATTGAACTTGAAAAAAATTTTAGACAAAACTGAAGTCAGTAACAGCCTCAGACAATCACTGCCAATGCTATCAAATTTGAGTAATATGACTCTATCGAACACGAATGTTCAGAAGTTGATGAGTGATCACAATCAACACTTTGATATCATTATCGTAGAATGGATGTTTGTTGAGATATATGCTGGGTAAAATATTATTATAGAACTTTCAAAATAAAAGAAAATAATAATACGTAACTTTCAATTATATAATTTTAGATTATCCAGTGTTTTCAACTGCCCATACATTTGGCTCTCAACAGTGCAACCACATTGGATGATTTTGAAATTAATAGACGAATATCCAAACCCTGCCTATAATGTTGACATTATGTCTAATAGTGTCCCACCAATGACTTTCCTGCAACGAGTTAAAGAGTTTTGGTTACAGATCAAGGGTAGTTTTTATCAGTTATAGTAAGTATATTTTTTCTAATAGAATATTTAAAATAAAGGCATAACATGTTTATTATATTAGCATACATTTTTCTGCTATTATAAATAAAATCAATTCTCAGTTACACGTCAGCTGCTGAAAGAAGACTTTACGAAGAACTCTTAGCACCGCATATTCGAAGTAGAGGGAGAGAAGTACCCTCCTTTGATATTGTAAAGTACAACGCGTCACTAGTATTAAGTAATTCCCATGAATCATTGGGTCTGCCGATGAGACTGCCTCCTAACTTGATACATATTGGAGGATACCACATCGAACCAAAAGTCAAACCCTTGTCACAGGTGAGGTTTTCGTAATTTAATATGTATAAAAAAAATACATTATTTAAAGTTGGTTTAATCACTGGAAACATAAGTTCTCATCTCTTCATGTTTAGTTTATTCCTCCTGTAAAAGAAGTCCATAAGTGACAATAAAAAAACTGATTTTGAAGAGATATATATATATATATAGTCCATATGCTTTCCTGTCAGAAGTAAGAAAACTTAAGACAGATTTGGGGTGGCCTGTACTACATTATATACAACAGCAACCAATAGCAACAATCTTTGTTTATAGTAGAAGTATATAATTTATAATAGTTCAAATCAATGACAGACTTTTTTTATAGAACCTGCAAACAATTATGGATAATGCGAAACATGGAGTTATTTACTTCAGCATGGGATCTAATTTAAGAAGTAAACATTTACCGGATGAAATAAAACAATCCTTGCTAAATATCTTTGGTGAATTAAAACAAACAGTACTTTGGAAATTTGAAGAAGATTTGCCTAACCGACCTAGTAATGTCCACATCTTACAATGGGCTCCTCAGCAAAGTATTCTGGGTATGGGATACTTAAAATTTTTTTAAGCATTTCAAGATTAAAGAACCCCATTTAAAACAGTTTATATTTTGATTTTATAATCGAACATACTTTTATTAAAAACCTAAGATCGAATAAATTATTCGTTATGTTAAATTCGAATATATTACCGAAGACAATAATATACATATATATGATAAATTATACTTTTTTTTACTCTTAATTGCAGCTCACAAAAATTGTAAAATTTTTATAACTCATGGTGGTCTTTTATCTACAACGGAAACTATTCATTTCGGAGTTCCTACCATTGGAATACCAGTGTTTGGTGATCAGCACTTAAATGTTGAAAGATCTGCGAAGATAGGTTTCGCAAAGAAAGTAGATCTTTCTTACTCTATGACTTCAAAATTAAAAGAAGCAATAATTGATTTACTGAGTGATCCAAAGTAAGCAATAAATACAAAATTATTAATTCAAAAACCTTACCTTATATTCGTCACTGTGGAATTTTTCTGATTTTAAAAAGAGTTAAGTGATTAAAGTTGAGTAATATTTATAAAAAATAAACATATTTTAGGTACACCACTAAAGCAAAGGAATTATCATTCATTTACCATGATCGAACATCTTCTCCAGCCAAGGAGTTAGTGCACTGGGTAGAACACGTAGTAAAGACTAGAGGAGCACCTCATTTGCGTTCTCTTGCATTCCTAGTGCCTTGGTACCAAAAAATTTATCTAGACTTGGTGTTGGTGCTGATTTTAATAGTGATCGGAGTATTCTATATATTAAAATGTTTTCAAAACTTAATCAAAAATAAACTGAATAGTAAAATAAAGAAAAACTAGGTCAGTACAGATGTAAATTCATTTTCTAATAACAAAAATTTGTTACGATTTCAATATGATGATTCAATTTTATGATTATAAAAATAGGTTTAATTTATTCCTTAATAAAAAACATGAAATTATTCTAATTTGTTTCATTATACATGGTGGCATGTATAAGTTGTTGCAGCTTTTTACAGTTACGTTGTTGTACCGACCAAATGTTGATGTGGTAATGTTGTCGTCAGTTGCTATGTGGTTACGTCGTATACACAGCTCGACTTTCATAGGCTTGACCAGCACGTATTACAACAGTACCACAACTACAACCACAAAAAAATTCATAAAAATGAAAAACAAATGAAAATTATAGTACAATTTATAGGTACCACGTTTTGCCGTCATTACTGACCGCGTGAATGATACCTTGATAGGTATCGTATATATATGACTTAAATAAACGAACTCGCACAATAAACGTTGTTTTTGCTATGCTTTTATTAAGAAAAAGTCGACCTATTCCTCCAAATAGAATTTATTTATTCTTCTTTATTGTAAAACATGCGTTGTGTCTACGATGTGGCCGGCTGCTAGTTCGCAGTGACGCTGGTGGTTGCGTTGTGCTTGCGATGTGAGTGCGATGTGAAAGGGCTGATGTGCTTTGACTTTATTCTATATTTATTTGAATTATATAGGCTTTACTTTAATTAAATTACGATATACTTATAATTCAAAATTTATTATATCTTTTTCCTATAACTATTCTTATAAATTATTTTATCTTAGTCATACCATTTATGAATCATTTATAAAATTAGGACAAAAACAAGAAGTAGAACGGCGGGGTTTAGGTGCAGCTCCTGATACAGTGCCATGGTGAATGCAAAAATGCGCAGCTAGCGCACTCCTCGCGTGCTTGAATTGATGCTCTAGCTCCACCCTGTACACCAGCCACCGCCCCGCGCTTTTTTCCACCTTGGAGATCAGAGACGACATTTCTCGGGCACGCACATAGTTGCTGAACATACGCGAACACACTTTTAATATTTATTAATATTACGATATATATAAAAGCTTAAAATATTACTAGCAATTGAAAGTATCAGTTTTTGCAAATGCTCAATACACAGAATGTTACGGTTAAGATGGGTAACGGTGTATGGGTATTCACAAACTTATTAAAAATATATGTAACTTACAAGTACAGTGATGTCACGGTGACCTGAGATAACTACTATTGATTAAGATCTCTTAGATATTACTTATCTGTATCAAAATGTAACTGTGCGAGATTATGGTTTGACTTTTACTCCAGTTCTTTCAGGAGTACCAAAAGGTTCCCATCTTGAACCTCTCTTGTTCAATATATTTTTAATGACATTAAACGTTTACTCATAACTGCACCATCATGCTTAATACAGAGGATACGATGATGAAAGGATTTTTTGCCGTATCAGGTATTAGTTAATGACTTGAATGAATAAAATCTTTATCTTTATTTTTGAATTAATAAAATCTTTATCTTTATTTTTATCTGTTAAATATTTGTTGTTCATATCCTACTAACTTATCACGTATACGTATCTTACATACGAGTATATCGTTCTACTATAGGTGTTGTCGTCTGTATTTGCCAAGTATTTTTAAACATATGAAACAAATGTTTTTGCATTAACATTTTTATTAACGTCTGTTTATAACATCCTTCAACAATGTCAATTACCAAATAGAACAATTCGTAATCATCGCCTAGTCGTAGAACTTAAATAAAAAATTAGATTTAAAAAAGTAAGAATAATTTTAAAATATTACTTGCCTGAAGTAAGGCAAAGATAAATATATCTACAATATATAATAAGCAACAAACAAACAAGAACAGAATCAATTCTATAGATAACAGACGTATCGTATTTTTTTACGAAATAATCATCAAATCAGTTGTGTATAACGATAACAAATATAGTTAAAGTAAGATTTAAGTGAATTTATTTTTCTGTTATTGTTGGTAACGTAAGAAAGGCTGGTTGTATATTCAAGGTAAGTCAGTTTAAACGATATAATTTTTATAATGTTGTAGACAATCATGCAAATGATAAATCATATTTTATAAATGTTATATAGTGATTTTTAGTTTTAGTGAGAAACTAAGAAAACTCGTTTTTATATGACAATAGTCTTAAAACTTTTCATCATGTAATGAAACGGCTAAATGCGGAGGTTATTCTTAGATTTAAAGTACATAAGAATCCTAGATCTATATTTAATTGTTGTCAACTTGTGCAATATTGTTTTATCTTTAAAACATAATGTGTAAATATATGTAATTAGTACTAATAAATTATATCATTATGAATAATGCTATAATTGAATTGAATTGAAAAATGAATGCTATGCTATTTTCTTCCAGATGCAGTTTTTCAGCCTTCTTATTCTTGTTTATGTATGTTTTTGCGATGCTTATAACATTTTGATGGTTAGTCCACTGCCAGCTAACAGTCATGCTATTCTTGCGGAAGCCATGGTTGAACATTTAACAAAAGCTGGTCACGAGGTAAAATAACAAATCTATATTGCAGACTGAAGATATTAGTATATTCATCAACTCATACATTTTAGTGGTACAAATAAATATTAAAATAATTCTTTCGGTTTTTAGGTATCTTATATAGCATCTATTATTCCCGATCAACCCTTGCCAGGGGTTAAAATTGTAGATGTCAGTGCCAATAATAAAATATTTGGTCAAGGTACGTGTACTTGTTATATCACATATTCCAGTGTATTCGATCTCTAATTTGAATTTTAAGAAACTTATTAAACTAAAATTAATTTGTTTTGTTACCTAATTCGAAATAAATGAAAATATTCTATTCAATCTTGAACAATTTTAAATCTTTTGCATAACGTCATATGACAAAAAAGGATCTCGCCTTTGATAGTGTAAAGTACAACGCAACACTAGTATTAAGTAATTCCCATGAAACATTGTGTCTGCCGATGAGACTACCTTCTAACTTGATACATATTGGAGGATACCACATTGAAACCAAAGTCAAACCCTTGTCACATGTGACCTTTTAGTATCTGCTTCATATTCTGTCAGAAGTAAGAAAACTTAAGACAGATTTGGGGTGGCCTGTACTAGATTATATACAACAGCAAACAATAGCAACAATCTTTGTTTATAGTAGAAGTATATAATTTATAGTTCACACCAATGACAGACTTTTCGAAAAACTCAGTTTTTCCTTCCGATCTGTCTGTCTGTATGTGTGTCTGTGTGTCTGTGTGTGTGTCGAATTTTATTTTTCGAATTTTGAAAAACTAAAGATATATTTGGAATCAGCATCTAAATGTAAGATTTACTTTTCAAAATTATGTTGATTGCCCAACGGGAAGGTGGTCAGATCGGTCGCCGAAGTTACCGAAAAATAAAAAAAAATTTCGAATTTTTAAATTTTTTAAAATTTAAAAATTAATTAATTAATTAATTAATTAATTTAATTATTTTAATTTATTATTTTTTTTCTTTTGTTTGTTAATTAATTTGCGAGTTATAATTTGCCGAATAGGAGTTTTTCATAGCGGCAAGCTCGATTGCCGCGTGTCAGATGTTTTTTTATAGAACCTGCAAACAATTATGGATAATGCGAAACATGGAGTTATTTACTTCAGCATGGGATCTAATTTAAGAAATAAACATTTACCGGATGAAATAAAACAATCCTTGCTAAAGATCTTTGGTGAATTAAAACAAACAGTACTTTGGAAATTTGAAGAAGATTTACCAAACCCATCTGGTAATGTCCACATCTTACAATGGGCTCCGCAGCAAAGTATTCTGGGTATGGGATTATTAATAATTTTGTAAACATTTCAAGATTAAAGAACCCCATTTAAAACATTTTATATTTTGATTCAGGATAATCGAAATAAACATACTTTTATTAAAAACCTAAGATCGAATAAATTATTCGTTATGTTAAATTCGAATATATTACCGAAGACAATGATATACATATATATGATAAATTATACTTTTTTTTACTCTTAATTGCAGCTCACAAAAATTGTAAAATTTTTATAACTCATGGTGGTCTTTTATCTACAACGGAAACTATTCATTTCGGAGTTCCTACCATTGGAATACCAGTGTTTGGTGATCAGCACTTAAATGTTGAAAGATCTGCGAAGATAGGTTTCGCAAAGAAAGTAGATCTTTCTTACTCTATGACTTCAAAATTAAAAGAAGCAATAATTGATTTACTGAGTGATCCAAAGTAAGCAATAAATATAAAATTATTAATTCAAAAACCTTACCTTATATTCGTCACTGTGGAATTTTTATGATTTTCCAAAGAGTTAAGTGATTAAAGTTGAGTAATATTTATAAAAAATAAACATATTTTAGGTACACCACTAAAGCAAAGGAATTATCATTCATTTACCATGATCGAACATCTTCTCCAGCCAAGGAGTTAGTGCACTGGGTAGAACACGTAGTAAAGACTAAGGGAGCACCTCATTTGCGTTCTCTTGCATTCCTGGTGCCTTGGTACCAAAAAATTTATTTAGACTTGGTGTTCGTGCTGATTGTAATATTTATCGGAGTATTGTATATATTCAAATATCTTCAAAATCTATTTAAAAATAAGCTGACTGATAAAATAAAAAAAAACTAGTTCAATAAAGACTTAAAAAAAAATTCTAATCATCAAATTGAAATCGTAACAAAATTGTTACGATTCCAATATGACGATTCAATTTTATGATTATACATTTTTTAATAAAAAACATAAAATTATACTTATGATTTTATTATCCACCACATATAAGATAAAAACAACAGAATGAGAAAAGAAAATAGAGTGAGATGGGAGTCGTGCTTTATATTCATATTTTGATAATAGGATAAAGAAAGTAACAAATAAAAATATAACATATTCAAATATATACATATTTAAATATGTTATATTTTTCTTTCTATATCTTCGTACATATGTACGTTATAAGTTATACATAAAATTAACCATTGTAAATATAAATATAAAGACATTAACAGTTTCTAAAATACAAAATGTGGAACATCACCCAATTGTTTAGTATTGACCTATTTGATCATGATTTATATTTTGCTCTCTTTCCATCCAAGTATGTTGGTATATGATGTCATATATATCGTAGTTTGACAGAGGACAAACATTACAATAATTTTAAAGTAACATATGAAAATTTGGTGTCGATATTTTTGTGTGATTATTATGCACCGACTATAATTTCTGTTTTAAACTCCCTGACACTTAAATTTGATAGAGTAATGTCGACAAAGGAGATGTATATTTTGTTTGTTTTATTGTTGCTTACTAACCAGACGTACTAAAACCACTTCACATGTGGTTAAACAGTGGTTACGTTAATAGTGTTGCTGCAGCCTCTTGCAGTTGCTGTAACGACCAAATGTCGATGTGGTTATGTTGTCGCTATTAGTTACAATGTGGTTACGTCGTATGTAGATACAGTTTGACTCCAGCTTTCATAAGCTTGACCCACACTTACAACAACCATACCGCAACTACAAACACAACCACTATACGTGAGCCTACGCAAAATTTAAATTGAAAATGAATAGTACAATTTATACGTAACCAATTTTGCTGTTATTACTGACCGCACGAGTGATACCGACGTATTCGTTCGAATAGAATTTATTGTACTCGTCCAAGTACAATTCATTGTATGTACCTCCTTCATTGGACGAAAACCGTTGTGTGTACGATGTAGCCGGCCGCTAGTTCGTAATGACACTGGTGATTACGATGTGGTTGCGTTGCGCTTGTAATGTGGTTTGGTTTCATTTCATTCTATGTTATTGAAAGTTTTATTTGCCTTTTTATTTTAAAACTACTCTTCGAATGGATTCAGGTAAGGCGTTCCAAAGTATTAATGTCTAAACAGTGAAAGTATTATGGAAGAAACCAGATTTATATGGTGGAATAGATGCTGGAAGTTGGAAGAGGAGCGAAGTGCATTGTTTTGAAACTATGTGTATATGAGTATGCCTTTAGATAAGATAGAAGAGAAGATCTGCACGAGAAGCCATTTTAGTCGATGACTCCATTCAAGGACATGATCAAATACATGCAGATCAAAAATGTACCGGACACATTTATTATGTAAGCGCTCCAACTTTATTAATTTATTTTTTATTATTATCAAAATGTTAGAGGTATTCGTACTAAAACCGCTGATTTATATACAAACGTTTTATGCTGTGATTATGATGTAATAGTCTTAACTCAAACATGGCTAAACAATTCTTTTTATGATTCAGAGTTATTATGAGACAAATATATTATATTTAGACGTGACCGTGAAACAAGTGGTTTTCATATGAACAAATCTGGTGGTGGGGTACTTATTGCGGTTTCTAAACGTTTTCAGACTCGAAGAATGACTAGTTATGAAATTAAGTGTGAAGATATCTGGATCGAAATTAATTCTACTTCGAATTCTTTAGATAAATTGTATATTTGTGCTGTCTATTTACCGCCGCCTATAAAAAGACACATCCTTGATGATTTTGTAACAAATACAAATAGGGTTATCGAAATTCATAAAAGCATAATTGGCGATTTTAATTTAAGTAGTATCTGTTGGAATACGCATAAATCAATTGCTAACAGTGGTTTTGCTAACACACTTTTAGATTTTACGTCACTAAACAATCTTATTCAATTTAATAACGTTAGTAATAATAAGGAAAAAATGCTAGACTTGGTATTGTCGAACGTGACAATCAACAATCTTGCAGCAACCAATTTCTTATTGAGTGTATTGGACCCATACCATCCCGCTTTGGAATTTACTGTGTCTTGCAGTAAGTCAAGCATATTGCCCACGCGTATCCCGAGTGATAGATACAATTTTTTTAAAGCCGACTTTGTAAAGATCTATAATTATTTGAACTCCATTTGTGGGGTTAATATGTTTTCATCGTGCCATTCGATAGATTCCATGGTCGACATATTTTACTCAATTATAAGAAAATCTACCATTAGATTTGTACCGAAAGGAAAATCTGGCCCTAAAAATTTCCTTTTTGGTACACAAAAAACCTAATCCGGCTTTTGCAAGAAAACCGAGGATTTTTATATTTTTTAAAATATAAAAGTCCGATTCCTTTTAATATATTTTTTAACGACATTATCGGTATATTTAAAAATGCTAAATGCTTTTTGTATGCAGATGATTTAAAACTAGCAATGAATATTAAAAGTAACAGCGACGTCCTTTTACTCCAAAAAGATTTGGACAATCTAACACTTTGGTGCAAAGAAAATCAGGTAGCTCTTAATATAAATAAATATCATTTTATCAGATTTACTCGGAAACGCAACTTAAGTACACCAGTTTACACAATAGAAGGACACATTCTAAAGGAAGTAGAGACGATCACTGACTTAGGAGTAGATCTTGAGTAAAAGCTGCGATTCAATTCTCATGTAGACAAAATAGTTAACAAAGCATCTAAAATGCTAGGCTTTGTCATAAGAAGTTCAAAAAATTTTAAACGACCTTGTACTAAAATAACGCTATATTGTTCGTTGGTACGTTCATGTCTTGAATATTATAACCCAGTTTGGTCCCCTTTTTATCAAATTCATGTGGATAGACTTGAAAAAATACAAAAAACGTTTCTGAGGCATCTAACATTTCAAAGTAATAAGAGTAAACAACTTCGTATGGGGATCGTCTTGCTTTCTTTGGATTAAATTCACTGCAGGAGAGAAGGCTCTTACTAGACCATATGACCATATATTTTTATTTAAATTAATCAATGGACAACTAGACTGTCCCTCACTACTCCAAGAACTAAATTTAGTATTCCTTTTAAATCGTCCCGTCTTTTAAAAATATTTGTCATTTACAACATTATTCAAAAAAAATAAATTTGGCTATAATTCACCTACAAATAGACATCAGAGACAGTATAATGCCACTGTAAGAGCAATAGACTCATATATAGATTTTTTTTTAACAGTTTGCCAACATTTAAAACAAAAGTTCTACACTGTAATGACACAAAATCTTTAAATTTGTCACGGTCGCGTTCTGGCTGTATGTTATTATTTATGGATACTTTAATTTTTAATCGTTAATTTTATTTCATTGTTGTGAATTTATTATTGTTTTTTTTTTTTGTTGATTTTATTGTAATAAGCATGTTTATTTTATATATATATTTTTTTCAATCATTGTTGTTGTAGTCTCAGTTATAAGTTAATGACTTAGTGTATGTTTATCTTTTTGTCTTCATTATTTTGCATGTCGTGGCAGCCTGTAAGTAAGACGACACTTAATTTTGTATATTTTTAAAATTTTAATATTTGTGATTGCATTTTTGTGTTGTTTTGTTGGTTGTCCTTAATAAATAAATAAATAAATAAATAAATAAATAAATAAATAAATAAATAAATAAATAAATAAATAAATAAATAAATAAATAAATAAATAAATAAATAAATAAATAAATAAATAAATAAATAAATAAATAAATAAATAAATAAACTTATTAAGAAATTCTTGCTTAAGGTCAGGATATCTCATATGGATACAATTAATATTGGGGAACACTAGACATTGAACAAGCATGAGTTTTTCTTAAAAGTATTAATTTTTTTTAATCTATATATATTTTTTTATCTCACTGACACAGAAAATTTGTTAACCTAAATTTTTAAGACATTGGCTAAGGGGAATTATATTGCCGTTGTAATAAATAAAGGGTAGTGATTGGCTATCCTATCTAAGAGTCGAGAACTACCTACTAGCATAGCTCGACATTTAGAATTTTTAACAGCAACCCCGTAACGTTTTGACCACTTCAAAATAGCCCGCAGATTGTAATCCAGCCTTTCAACACTGTAAATGCTATCAGCGTGACTTCATTCTCGACGTAAAACCGTAGATGGACTGCATACAGATACAAACAATCGATAATTAAAGTAATAGAATTGATGAAATTATAAAACACAATGGGAGAGAGAGACGCGTCAGTATTCAGCTAATCTAAATTTATATATGCTTAACATGGATACATATAACAAAGATAATTTTAAACATCCCCACCTCCCAAAGTATATTTATATAAAATATCGTCACACAGCTTTAGTAAACAAAGTGTATACATTCATCACAGATGCTTATAATTTGTAAAGACATTATGCATTGATTTATAATAATCACAACAATTACTTACATACAAAAACTATAAATTACAATAAACTTAAAACTAAAAACTAATTATTTTTTTTCTTATGACTAGGCTTGAGCATAACATTCATGAAGTATTTACAAGCAACAACTATAGCTAAAACAACAATAATAAGTAAAAGCGCGAGGTCCAGGTACAGCTTCTGGTACAGCGGCACGTTGAGTGCGGAGGAGCGTAGATGCCCCGCCCCCCGTGTGCGCGCCACCAGCTCCACCCCACGCACCAGCCGCCGCCCCGCGCTGTCCTCCGCCTCGGAAAACAGAGAGGACATCTCCCGGGCGCGCGTTTGGTAGCTGAACACATGCGAAGACACATTTATTATATATCAAGTGTACAACGTTATATTATTACTCAGCTCAAAATATTGACAGTCTATTGAAAGCATAATATCAGTCTATGCGAACGCTGAATACGGCCCTGCTTACATGTTACTTTAATGTGAAGTGACGAAATACATAACGTTAAATTAAAAAAAGCCTTAAAATATTTGAAAACAATGTCCATTTTCTTTACCTTGAATTTCCTAATATTTCTCTAATAGCAATCCCCAACTCTTCCGGGATATTTTCGCTTATTTCTAAACGTTTTCCAAAGCCCTTAGCAGCAATTCTGAGAGTGTTAATATATTGATCTGCAAAGAAAGGTATCCCTATGATGGGTACACCAAATTTTATGGTCTCGAAGATAGAGAGTAGGCCTCCATGTGTTATAAAGAGTTTGCAGTTAGGGTGTGCTAAAAATAGAAAAAGTTCTTTTTAAATATACATATTATTAAATTAGTCCAAACTAAGCATTTAAAACTGGTATTAGTTCATACCTAGAATGCTTTGTTGTGGTGCCCACGAAACTACATGTACGTTTTTAGGCAAATCCTGAATGTTTTCATCTAACTTCCATATAACTGTTTGTTTTAATTCACTAAATATTTTAAACAACTTCTTTTTGACATAATTGGGTATTTTACTACTTTCTAGCATACTACCCATGCTGAAATAAATTGCACCATCTTTCGCATCATCCATAATTTGTTGTAAGTCCTGAAAAGTTAGAAACATTATTTAGCATTTTCGAAGGAACCCTAATAGATGCCATCTTCTCGAAAATAATAATGAGAATCGTTAGAAAGCTGGATTCCTGAGTTTCCAGGTTCAATTTCTATTCCTAAAAAAATAACATAACAGACTAGCATGTTGAAATTAATGGCACTTTTGTAAATTATAATCCAGGCCCCTTTTTACTTGTATAAAATGATGAAAACTAAATATGTAGAAATATCTTGAAATATAGCATATTACTTTTGGAAGTGTTTGCGGAGTATCAGCAATATGATATCCTCCAATGTGTATATAATTCTGTGGTAAAGCAAACGTCTCTCCCATCAATACGTGTGAGTTACCCAGCATGAGGGAGGCGTTGTGTCGGACCTCATCAAAATGTGGTAACTTTCTTCCAGTTTTAGTCACAGCCGGTCCAAATATCTCTTGAAACTGTCTATTGTTCTCATCACCTTGCATCCTAAGATAAGGCATAATATTACTTATTTCTATTTAAAGGTATCAAACAGTTTAAATTAAGTTCAATGAAAACTTAATAAATGAATCAATCAAATAATAAATTTAAAGTTAGAATGCCGAGTTAAGAGCAATGACAAGACCAGACAACTTTTCGCCCTAATTCCATACAAATCGAAGGTTACGCTAACGAGATCAAGTTGTATGGAAATCTCACTCTAGGCACACTAAAATATTAACCATATTCTTGAGGTTAAAGAGCTGTAGGAATATATTTTTGAAATTAACGTCCTTAGAATAGTTGTAATTTGAAATTCCTTGAAAAGCAAACAGTACGATAAAAAACAAACACTTTTTTTTACTTTAGAATACTATTAATAAAGTCAAATACAAGACTTCTTAAGGACGGATAAGACAAAGTTACAAACGACCTATATATTTTTCAGTTGAAATATTATTTATTTATTTATTTAAAACTTTATTGTAATCCAACAAATTGTGTACAAAGGGCGAACTTAATGCCTATTGGCATTTTCCACCAGACAACACTTGATGACGTATAGAAGTTGCGGTAGGTACGATATAAATTTCTAGCAACCCTGATCATCCCCATAAAGTATAACTCCATAAAGAAAATAATTATTTCTAGTTTCAACGATACTGAGGTTTTTGATTTTACTAAATTTATATATGAGATTCTTTACTTAATCTTTGTAACCAAAGCGAGACAAAAAAGTTTGATGAAAAAATACTAACTTCATAATAACAGTTAATAATATATTATACTTATATAATATTTACATAACCGTTACAGAAACTATAAACTAATAAAAATATAATGATCTATTAGAATTTTAAACACTTGGAAGTAGTAACATTTAATTTATATTAAAAGATTTCTTGTTTCCTATATTGAAAATAAAATATATAACGATATACCATATATAATTTTATAATCTTAATTTGAAAAGTTAACTTCATCAAGTGCCCAGAAATATTGTTTACTTATAGTTCTTTTGAATATTTCCCATAGGCCTGTAGAACTCAAGGACACTTATAATTTATTATATAGTATTTCTACGTAATGGAGTATACTAATGAGACTATTATATATAATGATCCGGCTAAGCTCACGTAAAAAATATCAGCTTCGAACCAAATTGGGCCCTTATTCATGAGCTCGGAATATAACGGCATCGTGTGGAATCGATTCCACCATGCTCCGAGCAACATACAACCGGACTATGGTTCAGGAAAGTTGAATGACAAAAAAAGTTAATGAGACTATATTGTTCATACGAGAGATAAAAAAAGTAAAAATTAGAAACTTATAGGATGTAAAACTTAATTTAGAATAAAAGATAACTTTCCTTAATTAATAACACAAAATATACAACAACATTATTCGAATACTTATTTAAGAACACAAATAAATAAATAAATAAACGGTATTAAAAGATTATATAAGGTATGAAGCAGTCATAAATTATAAAAATTCTTATAAAATACATCGCATATTTTTGTAACAGATCATACACACATAAATGTATACAGGTTTGTGTGTAACGATATTTACCGTATAAAGTTTTTTTTGGAATTACCATAGATTGACGTATAGACTGGGTAAACTATGTAAACTCAATATTGGTTTTCTTCGCATTACTCGATAATTTAAACTGTAGGTGGCGTATGATTGGTTTTTGTCGGTATTTGTTCTTTTGTTATATTTATAAACTTTTTAATTTATGAAATAATATATTAAAATCGTACCAATTTAAAATTGTCATTTTACAATACATTTATCCATTTAAGGTTATTGTAGTCATTAAATTATGCCTACTTAAGAACCGGATATTATTTGGATGGTAAGATTGTTCTGTAGTCTGTACTCAGGAGGAAGTAATGATTGGAAGGCGTAATTCTTCTTCTTGGATTCAGATACAGGGTCCATTTTCTAAATATGGATAATATACAATACCCAAACAAGTTAGCTTCGAAGATATTTTAAAAAGGCTATTAATGCATCGTGTTTTACACTTTTTATTTAGTATATTTAAATACAAGCATCCAATGAGCATCATGCTTTATATATATTCTGTTTTTGCAATACTATTTAACTATTAACTAATTGTTTGTACAACTTTTTGTTTTATTGAATGTTTTAGCATAGAAGATAAATTTGTATTTGGAATCCTTGAGAATCTTCTGGTTTATATGTTTAAATTGAAGTTAAAACTGGGTATGGCTTCTCTGCCTTCTTTAACTATATTTAAGATAGAAATAGACAAACCATCATATTCTTTTTTTTTTCTTAATATAACTTCTAACTTTGTACACTTTCATATGGATTTCTAAATTCTTGAGTATGTAAATTTTTTTACGTGAAGTGAATTTTAAACTCAACTCTACAATAATCACTTACTCAAACTCAAAAGAATTTATTGCAAAATAGAAACTGCATAGAATTATTTTTGAAAGTCGAAAAGCTAAAGTATGGACTTTGCAATTATTGCGCTGGAAAAAGTAGCAATTAATTATTGTAGCAATTGTTAACAGGGATCTTTGTTGCATGGATCATACTAGGTCCATGCAAGCGGGGTTACCCTCGCGACGCAACGCGCGCGAAACAAAAACGTTCTATATGTACACACAAAAGAAATACTTAAATATTTTCGAAAATTTCAATCGAAATTTGAATCTTAATATTTTTAAAGCAAAATATTTTATTGTTTTTTTGCTCATAAGCCTCAATGTACAACCTGTTTAACCTTATTTGTTGTACTATTTCTTTAAGTTAATTTTCAAGGGCAGACCATTGTTATTCCATTCACCGATTGTGTAATATTACCATATTTGTACTTCTTTGGTTAAATAACCACAGATCATAAGTGTTTTTTATTTTATATTTGAGCTTGATCAAAATATTATAAAAATAATAAACCTTGCAATTATCATATACTTACTCCTTTCTACTAATATTATCTATATTTATCTCTTTCTCTCCTGAGGTACTCTTTTGAAGTTTTACTTCTAGCGAGTGTTAATTTGCAAAAACATCTTTTGTTTTATTTTAGTTATTTAGTTTAGTAATGTGTAATCTATTCTCTTTGCTACTATTAATGGAGCAGAAAAAGTGATGCAGCTAAAACATACGTTGTGTCTGACCACTGAATACCACACCGACAGTTAAAAACTTTCATCTAGTCTAATTCAACGTCACTGAATCGTAAAAACCTACCAAAATAATATAAATGTGGAGACTGTCGTTACACGTTAGAAAAGTGATACAGTAACCTCCCAATACTTTATCCGTAACATATGACGTTCAAAATAAAATTAATTTCTCAAATTAATAATAATCTGTTGAATAATAATTTGCAAAATTTCATTTTAGGAAGGAAAAAATTTCAATCAGATCTTAACAAGTTTATTGAAATGATGTAATATGTAACATCGAATGATAAATATTAGTCAATTCTTATGTTGGTAACGACAAGTTGTAATAAAATATACATGTCATATCATGATAATTTAACGATAATATGAAATACTGTACTATATCGGTGTTCCAGAACTAAATAAGTTTGACGAATAATTTATTTACAATTTTAAAACCTGCTTTGTAGTTTACTAAGACTAGGTAAATCCATTTTCAAGCCGTTTTTAATTTAGAAATGCCTGCATTGATAAGATATACTAATAATAATAATAATAATTAATATTATTTTTCATTTTATTTTAATCATTATTATTATTTTTTTTGTTTAGTATTATTATTTTTTTTTTTGTTATTATTGTTGTTGTTTTTGTTGTCATGTTTATGTTTTGTTAATTTACGATTGTAAATAAGTTTAATTTTTATACTGTAATACAATAATTATTCTTCATTCCATCTTGTTCTTTTTTTTTTTTTTTTTTTTATTTATTATATAATTTATGCATTCTGTTTAATGTAGGTACTCCATCATTGTTCATCTTATTTTTGTTATATTACCATAGTACCTACATTAACGTTTATCATTTTTAATTCTTTTATTTTTATGTAAAATATCTGTTTATACTTTGCGACGTAACTCGCTTAAAGGCAGCCACAGAATACCAGCTTTGAGAATATTGTTCTCAAGAATCAGCTGAGTGGCCAACCTTTTTGGATAACTGTATCTTTTTTTTTTTTAATTTATTAGTGTCAATAGTGTTAATTGTTAAGTGTTTTGTTGTTGTTGTATTTTTTTTTATTGTGCTGTATAGGTTTTCCAAATAAAGATTTTTGATTTGATTTGATTTGATTTGAAATGCAATTGATATTTTGATAGTTGTAGAGTAGACGCCGTGACGTCATATCGTGACGTTACATGAATGGAATTACAAAACGGCTAAGAGGATAAAATGATGAGAAGGATCATTGAGTGAGATATAGTGAAGTTCTTTCAAACGGGACTGTTTACTGCCAGTAGATTATTATTGTCATTAGTGTAAATAAAACGGATGTTATAACTGTTTATTGTCTGAGACCCATGCCATGAGTCCTTTACCAGAAGGTTCCATAACTATCAAGGGTCTAATATTAAACTGTCCGCAATAAATATTTCAAAAACACACAAAGTAGCCTTTAAAAATATTTAAAATTAAATGCCGAAATATTTTAGTTTATTAACAATAGAAAGTTGAACATTATCCGCTTTTCACTTAACAAATACAATTAATATAATGTTATTTGAAGATTATATAAAAAAATATGCTCTAGCATTGTTATGAGAACCTCAACATATTAACAACGACCAAATATAGCGAAAAACTTGTACTAGCAAAACTACTAATACCATTTTTACGATTATAATATAGGTTATACTATTTCTCACTTTTTGATCGATTATGAGGATATTCGAATACTTTTTTTATATTCTTTAATAGTAGATGTTAGTTTGTTATCTGGATTTTTTTATAAAAAAACGAAGGAGTACACGGATTTCAAGTAAATAATTTTTAAGGTCAACTTGTTAGTGCAGCGCGTACTAAGTCCCTTTTCCTTATGTCACTGGGTCACACTGTCTGTGAAAGCGAGAAAGAGAATATTCAGTGTGCCTTTCTTTCCACCAAATTCGATCGCTGGCTCACGCTGGCTCACTAACACTAACAGCCATTACATTATACGTTTGGAGTACATACTGTGTTTAGTGTTTAGCTATTAATAAACATTTAAAAGTATAAGAAAAACAAAATACTATATACGTCTTTAAATATACCTTGTATTAGTGTGCATGTGTGTGTGGGTGTGGTTTGCGAGCCTTATTATTACTCAGAAAATAAACTTTTACAAGTTATTCACATAAAAAATATTGTTTATATTAATAGATGTTTATCACCATGGTTAAGCTTATTATTTTTTTATTCTTAAGTAGAATACAGTCGTCTATAATCTATATCCTTGATGAAATCAGCGTTCTAGGTATAATAGATTTTATTGGAATTAAAGCAAGTTTTTTTACATTCATAACAATAAACAAACAACTATAAATAAAATAATTAACATTTTTATTTATGATATCCAATGATCAAGTATTTATATAACTAACTTATGAATACTAGGAGCGCGACAGACCTCAATTTTGACTCGCCGTGCTCGCAAAATCTCGGTATGTGTTAGCATATTGAGCGAAGCGAGTAGCCAATAGCGCCGAAGTTGCATTTACAAAACGTCGACGTATTTTCTTCTCAACTATTTATCAAGGTGGGACACATTATAAAATTATTTTTTTTTAATTTTTTTTAAACCTTCACCAGACTAATGTCTATCAGTTTGCAAAATTTATAAATTTTCAGATACACCGTTTTTGATTGATGCTTTCACAAAGGATGAAGAAAAGTCTCTCATAGAGAGCTTCGCTTGCTGCGCTCGCTTCGCTCAATAATATTTAGTATGTTACCATTAGTTCAACGGTTTTAATCTTTAGAAATGGTCCGGTATCGGAATGGCAACGGTAATATGATAATAGTTATAATAATCGCGAAATCAAAATAACCGCTTTGTCTAATAATACATATAATTATTCGTCTGTACACGTTATTACTATCTAAATTTGTCGGACTAGTTTTGAACCGAATCTGTTATTCATGAGCTCGGAACATCTCGGAAACGACGCGTGAACACATAATTAATAAATGTTATATACTGCCTTCCCAAAAACTTAATTATACTCAGTGGGAATTGTTCTCTGTTTTGTCACTTTTTCACTAATAATTTACATCGAAGGTGTAAACTAAACGAAATATGTATATATTGGGTTGAAATATTTTTATTAGCAAGGGCATAAATGTTTAGAACTTAAGAATAAACCAAGTATAATAAATTGTTTTAATATTATTATATATCCGACTGTATTCACGTTATTACTATCGGAATTTGCCCAACTAGCTCCGAACTCAATCGGGAGCTTTGAGAATGATGAAATCGCGCCACGAACTCACAGTTCACGCCGCGATTAGAATATCGCGCGATAATAAAGTGAGTACAACCGGATAATTTATTTTTTATAGTAATCATGAAACGAAAGCTTTGTTTATTTGATTAGCAAAAATAGTTAAGAACTATTAATATTCTCATATCTAGAGTACAAAAAATATCTTTAGCCTTTAATCCAAAATGGTCAAAATTTTAAAATATTTACATCTTTTTTTTTCTACTTTGTCGACCGTTTGTAATCTGTACATCTATATACAATATTAAATATGTATAATTATTTCAAGTTTCGATGTTTTAGTAATATTTATATAAGATATTAGTTATTAGAATTAAAATGATTTTGTTTTAGAATATGATATGCATTGTAACTTACTATAAATGTATTTAATTATTTAATTATGTATAATTATTAAATATTTCCTATTTGCGATGACAAAGCAAAAGTTTTTTTAACTATACATTAGATTTTTAACAATACAACAATACACTTAATAATAAGCAACATTGTCATTTCAAACACATTGTCTGTGTTGTTATAACCAGTATGGATAAACTATTATTAATTATTTGTAATTAAGATAAGAATACTCACCATTTATAATACATTGTTTTAGAAATAAGCCACAGCTGATACACTCTGTTCCAAAGTGTATTGGAATTATCTGTGCTGAGATGGTGGAATGTGTAAGCTGGGTTCGGGTACTCGTCTATGAGACTCAGAACAGTCGAATGAGATTGCATGGATGAAGACCAGATCAGAGGACAATTGAAGACTGATGCAAATCTATTAAAAGATTAACTTATATATGTTATGTATGTTTTTTAAGACATTTCTATTGATAATAATAAGTTCTTTTCTTTTAGATTCGTATTGACATACCCAGAGCCTAATTCCGAATAAAGCCATTCGATAATAACAACATCAAAATGTTCATTTTTATCCATCATAAATTTTTGTACGTTGTCTAATCTGAAGGTGTTATACAATAATTCGTCAAACGTCGATTTGAATAAAAATTCATTTTGCAAATTCAATTCCTTATACATCAACTTTTTCAAGTCGAATAAACCTAAAATGTAACAACATACAGGTGAGGAAACTGTTTAAAAAAATTATTCCTAATGAAACGGATGGAAGCATTTGTCCTGTATAGAATTTATACACACGATTCTGCTGAGTCCAGAAATTTCTTCATATACAGTTATGATTAGAAAAAAATATGTAATACACATTTTAATAATAATAATAAAGATTTTTTCGATTTTGGATTTAACGCAGAAATATCTAAAAATTCTTATTAACAAAAGATCGAAAAATAAATGAAGAAATATGTGATACGTTTACTTAATACAATCCATCTGCTAGTATCAACTAAATCTTTAATACAAGTAAATAAGTATCCACGAAACAATTTGAAACTAATATTATATCAGTTTTTACTCACAATTACAAATAAACAAAATGCTTATAAAAGTAAGGGTTGAAATTAGATTTTATTTAAATTAAAAACTAATACAAATAGTGCCTACCTTTCGGTAAAAACTTAAAGTTCCCAGACACATCCACCTGACGTAGACCTGGAGGCGGGTTCTTAATTGGAATTGGTGTTAGATATGTCACCTGGAAAATAATTTCGACATCTTATCTACAAGTATACTATTGCCATGTGCTATACAAGCATCTGCACATTCAATCATCATCATCAGAATATTATGAAGTATATTTATGTAATGTGAATATATAATAAATAAAAAATATACATTTTTGATTGCTTCTTATTAATATTATTAATTTAAATTTGCTAATCTATCGGTTCTTGCTGTACAGAATAAAATATAGAATTAATATAGAATTATTCTATAGAATTCAATATTTAATAAGTGTGAATTTAAATTATAAAAATATTTTGTTTTGTTACCTACATACAAATATTATTAATATATTTATTTTGACACCGACGCCATGAACTACTTGATTATAATAATATTTTTAATAGCATTAATAAAAAATGAATTCGATACAAGAGCTAACATTGTAAGGGCTCCTAAAGTGTGTTGTTCATTTGTTTGATCTTCACATCACGCTAAAACTTTTTGAAGTTAATATTTACAGTTTCGAGTGTTGTACAACGAGAATATATTTGATTGTAAATATATACTTAATTGGCTTTTTTTAAGCAATATATTACTATATACCTTATATAATTATAATTTGATTTATTTTAAATAATTTTATGTAAATAGAAAATGAATGCTTTATAACAGAATAAAAATATATATGTCATTCTATTATACTATAATAAAAATATGTTATTATTTGCAAGTCATGATATAACATAATACTGTCTTGACTTGTATATCTTATATAGATTATTTTTAACCTCTCTGTTCACCTATAAAACATAAGAACTTAGAGGAACTCTTCTTTAGATCTAATTTATTTATTATATTATAATTTAATAATTACTACCTCATGTCCAGCTTCCAATAAATGTCTAACGTAACCCTCCCCCAAGATGGTATGGCTCTTCCCCGGCACAGGAAACACAACAAGCACTTTGTAGGCATCACAATAATATAATATTGAAAATAAAACTAAAAGTCTCATGACAAACATGCTTGAACGCTGTCTGAAACTGACTGTTGCTATCTACAAATTCAAGCTATACCTACTTCCTACGTTACCTCGTTTTATCATATGTACATTATTGTATCTCGTATTATTTTTAGAACATACAAGAAAGCAAAGTTGTGTTCATCTTAATCTAATAAATATCCAAAAGGTTAAAACTTTTTTAAAATTATAAATATATTTTCTTATCAAGAAGTTGTAGAAAATATCTACAATATTTATTATTGTGATGCATATAATAATTACGAAATAATGTCTATTCCACTCAACTCTTGTTAATTATCGTTAATCATTAAAATTAAGGAAATTAATTATATTAAAATTACTACACACGTATGTACTTCTGTATTATAAAACGAATTCACAAAATTTTAACTTAAAAAAAAAAATCTTTATCGGTTTATTTGTATAAACTTTAAATCATATTTTTAAGTCTATATAAATAATAACTAATAATGAATTATGCCTGAAATTAAATTATAATATAAAAGCAAATAACGATAGCTATTTTATTTTAAAGCAAGAGTCAGATATTAAAATTATAAACGTGCTTTAAAAATATTTGGCACAAGTAGTTTTTCAAGATTATCTCAAACTTGACTTGGCGTAGTTTTAACCAGAAATGCTGAATCCAATACAAATTTCATATTATTACATATCTCAGAGTTGTTTTATTTATAAATGACAATATGCATTAAATATTGTGCAAGAGTACAACAAAAGAATACAAAGAGCATATTTACTTGAGCTGTGTTTACGTAACGATGTATTTGTTATAGAACACGTGTACTGAATGCCTATTCAAATATTTGACCTCCAATTGGTATTTTCCGGTAGATGTTCGGTTGTTGAAATTGACATCTACATACATGTGATCAACACTTAATATTTAAGATTTTCTTTAATCTGGTAGTTCGACGGGACAGTTTCCCAAATGTCGCGGTTATGAATGGTGCTCATTTCAATAAATTTTTCATTATATATTTATTTAAAAGGTATATGGGCCAAGCGACAGTCTCCGAAAGACTGAGTACTTCTGCACTACAAGGAGTTCAATACCTCGGGTATTGCTGTATACTTTCCTGGCTAGAGACCTCAGCGATGCTCTTGGCCAATCCTGGTTCCATTATCGTATGAGTAATGCCTTATTGATTACCAAACTCAAATTTGCCCACCAAAGGTTGAAGAATCAACTGTGATACTACTAAGTTTACCAAAAATATTCATTTTGATAATAATGTATTATCATTTGGGACTCTTTTACTTAATTTAGCATTCTCATCTAAATAAATGACAGATTAGTCAAAAGACATAAGGCCGCTACAGGCAAAAAATCCATTCTAGAATTTTGAATATAAAATATTTGGCTGTTTTTTTAATAAAGACGACTTCCAAAATCTTTATGATTCTTTATAACCCTTCTCTACATCATATTGTATCACATGACTTAGAGATTTCCAGCAAAATTGGCCTAGTGGTTTTTTAGTTAAAAAAAAAAACCGAAAATTGCATATATGCGATTTTTAAAATACCGATTTTGCGTTCTTATTGTAGTACCAATCGATGACTATTAAAGAACACTATTAGCAAAAGAAAATTTTTTTTAGTTTTTGTTTTTTTAGAAAATATAAAAAAAACATAGTATGACATTTATTATTACAATTTTAAAATTAAATATGCTATATCTGCAAGTGCACTTTAGTACAAGTACTTATGGAATGAATTTTATTAAAAAAAAAGATAAAAGTGTAATATTTTTGTTATCTGTACCAATGTATGCTACAATTATCAAAAGCTTTGCCGTAACATTTTTTATTGCCATTTATTTACAACGTCTTGGTGCAATTATGTCATTCATCAAATACAAAAACGATAATCATAGCGTTGTTCTAGAACTTAAATAAAAAATACAATCAAAATAATAGCAATATACTAGTTTTGAACTTCCTATATAATATTTTACTAATTTGAAGAACAGAGACAAAATTATTGTAATGACATTAAATTCAATTAATATAATATTTCTAAATATTTAAAACATCTGTATCGATCTCTTTATTTATATCATATAATAGATAATAGATATTTCACAACAAACAAACAGAAACAAAAACAACCTTAGAGATACCAAACCTTTCGTAGTTTTTTACTGAATAATCACCAAAGTAATGTTGTATTACAAATATTCTTCAATATATATTTAAGTTCATTTAAATATATATTATTGTTGGTAACATAAAGGCTCCTTCTATATTCAAGGTAATTTTAAACTATATGCTTGTAATATATTCAGCCCGTCATGCAAACTCAGCATATATTATTGATAATTTTATAGTTTTTTTTTGTTATAGTAACAATGAAAAACAATCATGGTTTTTAAATAGGTTATATGATAAAAGAATTTTATTTTTAAATTTGAATTACATACTAAGTTTATATAAATTATTGTCAACTTGTGCGAAATTAAAA
Organism: Mechanitis mazaeus; assembly: GCA_959347395.1. NCBI lineage: Eukaryota > Metazoa > Arthropoda > Insecta > Lepidoptera > Nymphalidae > Mechanitis > Mechanitis mazaeus. The sequence goes on from OY365751.1 coordinate 10,796,096, forward strand.
CTTTAAAACATTATACATATACTTAGCGCTAATTAATTAAAATTCTTCTAAAAGGTATTATACCTTGTTAAAGCACTTAGCTAAAGCTGGCAGCTGGCGAGATAAAATGATACTTCCTAATAAAATAATAATACTTAAAAGAATAATTCTAACATAATGAAATCTATGATAATATTTGAGTTCTTAAAAAAATATATAAGTATTTTGAGTTCCGCATATGATTAATTGAATAATTATTTATTGGCAAAAACAATTTTTTTGCATCATTTTGTGTATTCACTTAATATGTTATTAGTTTCATATTCATCGACAAGTACAATGTTTCAAACAAATACATAAAAATTGATTTATTTTTAGATAATTTAGGTGTTTTCTTAATAGCCGTCAACGCTCTTATGCATCAACTGGCAACACTAGACCCCGTGGGATGTGATCACCCTCCATAAGGTGACCCATCTACTTATTTGCAATACCTTTAATATAAAAAGAAATATTCCCTATAAACACTTATCAGGGGTCATAATAAAGATGTCAGTGACCATATCGAAGATTTGTGTATAGATGTATGTGATGTCATATAAACTGTATTTGATTTTTATTTTTTTCAAGATTCGAAATCACCTCAATAAATTTTTATTTACACCTACTTTTAAATAAATTAGTGGGTCCTAAATACCGTCTGCAAGTAGGTAGGTAGGACCGGATAACCAAAACTTGTCCAATAATTTAATTAATAAATGAAAAATTAGAGGTTTAACGTTAGTTTGTGTTCAGAAACGAAGTAGAATATCAACCAGATCATCGCAACAAAACATGAGATGCAAAATTAAAGCATGACTGAACAAGATTAATTAACAGAAATAATGATGTAAAACGGATTTAAAACGGATGAAATCAAATCAAGAAGCACAGTGCTAAACTCATGCTTTGCCATGCATGCATGCGATACCATTATTGGATACCCAATTAAACAAAGGGTAACAATATAAAGGAAAAATTCAGTCAATATAAAGGAAAATTAGTATTACACATGCATCATGTCTATCGTGAACACGACTGCTAAAAAGCATTCCAAACGTCGGGTTAAAATAAAAATGTAGCCAAAATAAGTTTTATTTCAAAAAATTGTTTTATTTCAAATGTCCTCTTGAAAATCTAAGAAAATACTATTTTAGTCCTTCTGGTGTTTTTAAGACATGCCATCCAGCATCCTCCACTTTAATTTTTTAGCTTGTTCGAGGGGTTTTTTAGTTTTTATCCTTGCTCTTATTTTTGTCTGCCTAATTTTATTCTTGTACATAAAGCGTGCTGTTCTAAATACTTCTTCGGCAAGAGACCAACTTGTTTTTGATGGACCCGATTCAGCTGTTAAAAACACGTCATATGCAAATCTAAGGTGATTCAGCTATTTGTCTTAGATTAGTAGAACTTAATTTCAGTCTAGTTTTCTTAATACGTTTTCTATAATTACAATGATTCTAAGGGACAGCGGATTTCCTTGACGTACTAGTTTTTAATTTGGAAAGTCAGGCTTTTAGATTATAGTTTGATTTTACTCGTAGGTACTCTGCAAGAATAAGCTTTTTTTGGAGTTTTTATGCATTGTACATTTACGATATGAGTTACTAAAGGTTCACATATATTCTTATGAGAAATGGTTAGATAACCTAACGGTTTACGGTTTACGGTTTACGGTTTACGGTTATAAGATAACCTTTACAATAGATTTAACATAATCTCTATGTAGCATCATCAATCAGCCTTGTTGGAATCTTCTTAGTGTTAACTTTAGCACAATCACTTAGGCACCAGGAGCACTAACGATATTGGCTGTTACATTAATAGCAAATGGCTGCAGCACGGTGACGTCATGTGCGTGCAGAGCCGTGTATACTTGGCTGCAAAGAACGCACAAGGGAACCCATCAGAGAGCAAATTGATGCACGGGAAAGAAAACGCAAAAATGTATATATGTGAAGAAACTTCAGCATTTGTGGTGACCATGAAATGGTACATAAAGAAACTCTTTTTTTTTTTCAAATGAATTTTCAAAAATTTTCGACAAAACTCAGATGGTCACTGCCAAAGCTAAAATCATATTACTGATTTTATAAAATTAGAATGTTCAGACGTTTATGAGTAAATCAATCCTTTGATGTCATTGACACCATTAACTTTCCTACAAACGGTTAAAGAGTTTTGGTCACAAGTCAAGGGCAGTTTTTATCAATTGTATTAATGTAGTTCATGATATTTTTTTTAAGAAAAATATCTCTTTTTTTTAATAAAAGATCTATAAAAATAAAATCAATGTACAGTACGTCCATTAAAAGAGATTATTAAGATAATTTACATTTTTATATGACAAAAAGGGATCTCGCCTTTGATATTGTAAAGTACAACGCAATACCAGTATTAAGTAATTCTCATGAATCCTTGACTTTGCCAATGAGACTGCCTCCTAACTTGATACATATTAGAGGATACCACATCGAACCAAAAGTCAAACCCTTGTCACAGGTGATGTTTTATTAAATTTATAATTGAAAAAAAAATTTTGAAAGTTATATTAAGATTCGTTAGTAAATAGTATAAGAATCGAAAAGGCCAAAAAATTTTAATTTTGCCTAATTTGTCTACGTTTTGGTAATTTCAAAGATAAATGCAAACTAACACATTGTAAATACTGTAGCAAAAGGCATTATTATGTTGTAATTAGCTCACAAAGCCACAGAACATAGTTCATTCTGTTAACGAGCGTCATTTGAACTCTTAAAATACTTCTATTATTCTACTTTCCTGAATTCTTATGTCAATTGGTAACGTTCTAAAAGATTAACAATCTTTTTTATAACACTGTCAAAGTAATGGATTACTTTGTAAAGTTAGAATATTTTTTGATTTATTACAATTGAAGTCTGGTTTACTTTTATTAATTGTCTATGTTTCTAGAGTTTGTAAAAGATATTCCTTACTAGAGATTATTTGAGTAAAAATGCCCTTACGCATGAATATTTTTAGGACAATTCCTATGGGATTCCCATTCCTTGTTTGTTACACTATCCAATTTCGAAAACATCATATAAATAATAAATGTAACTGGTTACTAAAGTGCTTTTAAATTTTTATTCATTGTATATATTAAACTTGCGTAAACCCAGATATGCTACATTTCTTTTGTATATTCTGTTGTAAAAAGATAATTTAAATGGTGATTTTCTAAAAGAGGTTTGTTATCGTATCGTTTACATAAAGTTTTCGATACTAAGTCATCATTGTCTGCTCAAAAAACTAAACCTCGTTTAGTTAAAGCGGCATTAAAGTTATAAGCCCAAAGGCAATAGAATTAATTAACAATGTCAATAATTACATCTTAAAAAATTTAAGATTAAATGTGACCCTTAAGCCAAGCCAGTGTTGATATACACAATTAAAATTTTAAGTCTATATAAGGAAGTTCAACAACCTTATGTTTGTGTGAATGTGCATCGGAGCATACCGGATCCAAAGTGTCAAGTGTCTCTGGATCAATGTACGATCTTTAGACACGAGAGAATAGTACTGAGACTCGACAGCATCGCACTTCTTCACCTCATCCTCACATCAAATCCGAAATCAAATGGATGAGCTATCCAATTTATTCTGAAAATCGTCCCACTCCTATAACTTATAAACTTTAAATTTTATTTAAACGCCCCAGAAATTCAATTTAAATTTGTAATTCATTATTATCTTTTCTCCTCTTTACATTTTAAATACACTTTTTGATAACATTTTGTGTCTTTGTCTGCGTGTATGCTTGTAAGCGTTTTCTTTTTCCTTTCCAATTACTTCAGACCTGATTATTCAATTTATTTCATATACATACATATTTATTTATATATATAATTTTTTTTATGTGCATATAAGTTTCAATACGTCAATCTAGATATCTTTAGATAGATAATATTCTTTAACCGATTTTTTAAATATTGCTAAAGATTTAGATTTTCGAATACTAATGTTTTAGAGTCGCTCAAGCTGATTTAGATGGTCCTCGGTTAAATTTAGATAGCTTGCATGGGCATAATCTATAATAGGGTGGACTAACATAATTTTGGTAGGAATTGGAAGAAAATATCGCAATCGTAGTAGTGAACTCATAGCACCAAATGTTTTTTTTGCTGAGTTCTTTAAATTGGGTAGTCCAAGACAATGTCTGATCCAGAAATATACCAAGATTTGTGACATTTGAGCAATAAGGTATTTTAACATTATTGTACACTTTAGGAGGTACATTGTGCCAATCAAAAATAAAAAAAATGGGTATTGGCCCATTTTTTTGATATTTTCCCAATATGGAGGAAGTAATATCTAGGATAGGAATGATCATATTACGGCTGACGCTGTCTGCACTAACAGTATTCGAAGAAATGGACAGCACGTGCTTCTTACATCACATTCAGTAAAAGGACAGAAAGTGAATAGTGGAAAATCAGGAGTTGGAGGAGACGAAAGGGACTTAAGTGTGAAATCTTTATTATATGTATCAATTGTTTCTGAAGATGAAATATTTTTATAACGAAGATAAATATCAATATTGATAGAAGAAGTATGGAGTGACTTACCAACTCCCAGCTGTTCAAGAAATTTCGAAGTTCTTGCAGTATCACCGCTTTCAATAGACTTGTGAATGTGGCGTCGCAGTGCATCTCTACACGATGTATTGCAGTGATTTCGGGTTCTGTTATAATTGGAGCGATTAGTATCAGTATTCCTTAGTTTAAATTTATGTTTAGCTTTATTTTTTTTTATCCATAAGTTTTGTTATCTGGTCTGTTAACAATGGGGCGGGAAGGTGTTTTATTTTAATTGGTCTAATGGGGGCATGTTTGTCGTAGAGTTGAGTTAATAGACTATTAAACATTTCGACTTTGGTATCTATACAATCGTGTTCTGTAATAGCAAACCAATCAAGCTTACGGGCATCCTCACAAAAATTATTATCATCAATTCCTCCAAAATTACGCCGCAGAAGTACATTGGATTTAAATTTTGGAGGACGGACTTTATAGGAAAGGTATATTAAATCGTGGTAGGAAAACACATCAGCGATACACTACCCATGTTTTGAGACAAAATCTGGAGAAGATATAATAATCAAATCAAAGAGAGAAGGGACACTGCCAGGAAAAAGATGTGGTGGTGCTCGGGGCAAAATACTTAAATTACAGGAATCAGTTACGTTTAACATTTTCTTGCTGCCAGCATTATCTTTATTTAAGCATGTATTACAATCTGCCATTATAATTGAATGTTTGTATATGAGAACTAAATTTTCTAACAGAATTTCAAAGGAATCAAAATAATTTAAAATAGAGGTAGGACAGTAAAATACACCAATAAGGATTTTGCAACGAGCTGAAATCACTTCTAATAAGATATGTTAACTCGCATCTGAGGCAGGCGGTTGAGCAGACATACTAATGATATTGAAGGGAATGTGAGAGCCTAAGTAGATCGCTACACCTCCACCTACCTTACCAATGCGGTCGTTGCGAATGAGATTAAATCCTGGCAGTTCATAAGAGGTTGAGGGTAAACAGGGTTTAAGCCACGATTCAGAAATAAGGATAGCATGTATAATAGGAGACTGAAAAGATGCAAGCTTATCAAGAAAATGAACCGGAATGTGATGGAACTGGCTCCCATTACCGTTTTGTTTTGTTAACCTAGTTGGTAAAGTTAGAATAATTATTATTTATAAATTTAAAAAACCAAGAAATGTTTAACATTATTCAATGCAAGCCTAATATTTAATTAGCTAATTTGGAAATGAAATTTTAAATAATATAAATTATGAAATAAAATGAATAATAACAAACCAAAAGCAATTATAAGGATAAGATTAATTGCTTTTAAAAATGATCAGGCGTTTAATATTATAGCGTTTTATATATATATATAGCGTAGCGTAACGTAGCGTAGCGTATATATATATATATATATATATATAACAATGTTACACACTTTTATTTCTAAAATACCGACCTGTAAACCAAAGTAAGTAAGTTTTTCATTAAAATAGTTTAAATACTAAAATAACGAGTAATATTTAATAGATTCAGACTTGAATTATTATGAAAAGCTATAATACTGATTTATTGTAGTAGATGTTAAAATAATTTAATAATGGATTGGTTTTATGTTACGTAAATTGATTTAACTCCCCCCTGGGCCGACGGGGTACCCGTAACGGGTTTTTCCAACGACAAAAAAAAAAAAAATATTTAACTCAAGTAAAACAGTAATTTTATAAATATTCTTATTAATACTTGAGATAGGTGATGACGTAACTGAAGCTATATAATGTAAATGCAATATAATAAGAAAAAAGTGATTTATCATGAGTTATGGAAAAATAGTTAATGAATTATTACGATGAGTATACAATGGGGTATGGAACGATGTCACGTAGGTATCCTTGATTGTGAACGTAGTTTCACGATGATGACGGCGCGTCTTACGACCTGGGATGTTATGCCACATTTTTTTGCTTAACTTGTCTTGTCTTGTTTGACGTCATACGACTTTTTAACATATTTCGTTCTTGCCGAACGAAGACGACAAAAATGGAATTCTGTACACCCTACGAAAGGTTATCGCATAGATTTACTTCGAGATTAGGAAGAACTGACAAATCCTTTAGAAAAGCAAATATTTTGTAGTCTTGGCTCGTTACGCGGGAACTTTGCTCAAGACAAATTGAACGTAAAATTCCTTATTCTGCTTACGTCACTGCTGTTAGGAAAATTGAAAATGGCGTACAGAATGTCGTAGATGAACTTCTCACGAAATTTATACGTATCGTACGTGGGACAATGGCATCTGGCGTAAGGCCCCTGTCCATAAGTTTATTTTCTTCTTACCGTTTAAAGTGTTCACTCTCATGCCGGGGAATGTCACATTGTATAAAATGACTTATCAAGTTCACTCTGGTTGAACTAGAAGACCGTGCAGGAACAATGTTCTTTTTCGACGAATCTCGACGAATTTCGATAAATCAGCAATGCATATAAACCCCGACGACTTATATGTCTTCTGGGAGAAATTTTTCTTAAGTTGACCTTTCTTCCAATTCGTATTAATCGCTTTTTATATTATATATCGCTAAATTACCACGATTTTTCTTATTTTTTTCATCATGTAGTGAATAATTTTTGATAATCGTAATATCATTAACATAATAGCAATACTATTTGGGAAAATTAATACACTAAAGCCAGATTTAGAAGTTAATATCTACAACAAAATGTTTAATAGTTGAAAATCTATCCGGTCAAAAAAACTTTAAAAAAAAAATGTTCTTGGCGCTTTCTGTCATCAGTTCTTCCTATAATTGCATATGTGCAATACTCCATGGAGTACGATACCTAGGCCATGGAGAAATTCAATCTTCTAGGTGCTATCAAACTTAGCAAAGGACAACCAAAAAACGCCTAAAAAAAGTCTATACCACTAAATCTATTTGATTTTCATAAGTGCAGTCGACTAATTTGCATTTAGCCAAACAAAACATATATATTTTGAAACTCTTAATCTTCATCTTACTTCTCTTCTGGCTTACTATATGGTACAAATAGGCTACGACCATTGAAATATAGCAGATTGCCTGGCAGTTAGTGTAGAAAATAGATCTTTACAAACCTCTTGATCGAAACAATCTCCTTATCGGCTTTATGAAAATGTATGCAAAAGGATCAACATTTTTCTTATTAGAAGGAAAATAAAAATAATTCTCAAAGATGTTTGCTCACACCCCTATTTTTAACGATAGTGTATCTAGGTTGCGTTCTTTCAACAACATTGTTCCTTTTGTATATGTACATCGACATCATATTTAAGTAATTAGGAAATAATTAATTTTATTCGTTATATTCGTTTATGTGATAATCTATAATATTTTAGTGTAATTTTCTTGATCTGATAAACACCTAACGGATACTACCAATTGGACGATATTTGAGTACTCAGTACATGTTTTATATTACATACATATATGTTCAAGTAACAATTTACATGAACGCAGTTTAAGCAAAATATGTTTATTATTTTAAATCGTTACCATGTTTAAACATTGCACTGTATTTTATATTCTTCTTACTTTTTATAAAATATAAAAAAAAAGAACTGTGGTAGATATTTTTAATGAACGCTGACATTTCAGGGTCTGAGTCTTGTATCTGCTCGGGGCACCCTCATTCGGGGGGTCTCGCCGGGGCGTCACGGTGTGTGCTAACGCGATCCCGTGACGTCCCATTACGGCGAAGAGGGCAACCGTTGGTTTTTGTGGGTAGCCTTAAAAATGGCAGCATCCTCTATGCTGCCGGGTAGTCCCACATAACCCCCCGGCCGTCTCCCCCTGGGCCGACGGGGTACCCGTAACGGGTTTTTAAAACGGAAAACAAAAATAAAAATAAAAGGGTCTGAGTCTTGTATGGATACCTTGTTGAGAAATTAAAAATACCCACAAATATAATTTAGTAAGATTAAAAAATAATTAATAAGTATGATAATAAGGTAGAGGTAACTAAGTATACTTCGTGTAGGTATTATAGTTCTGTAAATTGAAGATGGTGACAGTCGGTTTCAGACAGCGTGCAGACATGTTTGTTATAAGGGTTTTATTTTTATTTTCATTATATTATTGTGATGCGTATAAAGTGCTTGTTGTGTTTCCTGTGCCTGGGAAGAGCCATGCCATTTTGGGGGAGGGATACGTTAGACATTTAATAGAAGCTGGACATGAGGTAGCAATTACTTACTATCAATTTATACAGATGAATAAACACCTATGGAAATTGTTGAGATTTCATGTATTTGTCAAGTCATTCATGTGTTTTTATTATGAGAACCGAGATATTAACAATAATTTATTTAAAATATACAATTCAAAATAGTGGTTTATTTTATGATTTGCAAAAAGATATATCTAATATATATTTTTATTTTGTTATGATATTTTATATAATAAACGAACAGTTAAGAAGGCCTTACGCTTTTGACTTCTGATTTAACTTAATGATATAGAAATGCAAATAAAAATACTACCATAATGGTTTCAAACGATAAATATTAATAACAGGTAACCAAAAATGTATATTTAGCATTTATTATATATTCGCATTGATTAAATACAAATATACTAAATAGTCTTTAGAACATGGCAATAGTATACTGTAAAAATAATATATTGTCTATACTGTATATATAAAATAAATTTCTGTACAGCATACATATAGATTAACTGTTAAAATTATTCCCCAGGTGACATATCTAACACCAATTCCAATTAAGAACCCCTCTCCAGGTCTACGCCAGATCGATGTTTCTGAGAACTTTAAGTTTATACCAAAAGGTATATGCTTCCTTTAAAATTTTAATTTGAATGAAAAATAATTTTACCACTTATTTTTATAAGCATTGTGTTTTTTTTATAACTGCCAGCAAAATCTAATATTACATGAATTTTGAAATGTTTTGTGTACTAATTTAATCATATTACAAAATTAGCTGATACTTGCAGATTGTCTTGTTTTTAATAACGTACATAATATTGTTTACATTTTTATAAAATCTGTCAAATTAGGAGAAATCTATATTTCTATCAATGAAAATCGAAAGCCCTAAAAAAATATTTACGTTTATTATTTTAATCTTATCATATTCTTTACTTTTATTTTATTATAATTGTATCATAATAGTACTTGTTGGTCTGATGTCTTCTAAGTTTGGAAACTGAACAATGGATCCAGATTTTTTTTAAATACTGCTGCTTCTTTCCTTTTAGGTTTAATCGACTTGAAAAAATTGATGTATAAGGAGTTGGATTTGCAAGATGAACTGTTTTTCTCATCCCTTTTTGATGAATTATCGTATAACACCTTCAGATTAGACAACGTACAAAAATTTATGATGGATAAAAATGAACATTTTGATGTTGTCGTTATTGAATGGCTTTATTCAGAATTAGGCTCTGGGTATGTAAATACGAATCTAGAGAAAATAACTTATTATTATCAATAGAAATGTCTTAAAAAACATATACAAAACATATATAAGTTAATCGTTTTATAGATTTTCATCAGTCTTCAATTGTCCTCTGATCTGGTCTTCATCCATGCAATCTCATTCGACTGTTCTGAGTCTCATAGATGAGCACCCGAACCCAGCTTACACATTCCACCATCTCAGCACAGATAATTCTAATACACTTTGGAACAGAGTGTATCAGCTGTGGCTTATTTCTAAAACAATGTATTATAAATGGTGAGTATTCTTATCTTAATTACAAATAATTAATAATAGTTTGTTCATACTGGTTATAACAACACAGACAATATGTTTGAAATTACAAGGTAGCTTGTTACAGGTGTATTGTATAGTGTTTATTTGAATTCTCATATACTAAAGTTTTGCGCTGACAGGGCAAGTAGTCGTAAATAACTAACATAAATCAGAAACCATTAATAAGTAGCATTTTTTAAAACAAAAATATTTTGGATTTCTAATATAAATTAATAAATATTTTGAAGTAGGTAGAAACATATGATATTTTATATTAATGTATGTTAGAGTTATAGTTAAAATTACGTAGACAACTTAAAAAAAAACATTAAAAAGATTTAAAATGAACCTCAGACAGTTGTTCATAATAAGTTAAATTTAATTGATATAGTCTCAATATGAGAATACTAAGGAGTACATAAAAATATTATTGGATTTCAGATATTATACAAAGTAATAAAAAATATATTAAAACCGATTACTGGTACCAGGTACTAAAGATTGGATTCGTTAGACTGGTTGCTTGGGAGCTTCTAGGCTTGTGCTTATTTCTCAAGTAAATTAAGCAAACCTAAATGGGTTTGCTTAATTTACTTGAGAAATAATCCTTTCTTGTCTTTTTAAATTTATAATTAATTAATTATTTTTAAATGATCATACTGAGCATTATATTCATAAGTTAGTTATATAAATACTTCATCATTCGCAATTGTATATTTATGTTAGTTATTTATTGCTTTTAATTATATATTTTTTTGTTATGGCTTTAAAAGGAAACTTAATGGACGTTGCCTGCATTCTAATAAAATTTATTATATCTAGAATTCTAATTTCATTTAGGTATCCTTGAGTTCACAGGATCAAATCAAGTTTGTTGTAATGAGGACTAAACAAAAAACTAAAATTTAATACAGAGTAGCTCTTTGTATGCAAAATTATTAATGTAAAAAAAAATTTAAAGTAAATGTATTATTTTTATGATTCATGTCTAATCTCGAAAACCACATACACACAAACTAAATCACAACACATAAAACATGTATATTTCACACACTAATACACAACACATACAAAGTATGTGTATATTAATTTGGGACCACAAAGTCTTTCGTCATAGTTAATTAGAATAAACATTACTAAATAAAAAAAAATAAAAAAATACTTACAGCTATTAAAATCGAATGTAACCCCATTTTCCAATATGTATATGCTCCAAACAACTTCTCTTTCCCAAGTTCCGACCCCAAATAGTAGAAGAATATTATAAAAATACTATTCTTCTAGTATTAAGGGTCGGAACTTCAATTATTTATTTGTACATGTATTTATTCGTCCCAGTCTACTTTAGGAAGCGGAGAACGATATTTTTCTTAGTAAATTAGTTTCATTCCTTTCGTTATATTTGCCAACACATCTTGACGTTAGCGTTAAATTCCATTTGTATGAAATAAAAGCAGGGACATCTGGGGGAAGTAAAATCCTCTGTGACCGACTGACATCTGAGTGGGAACCTCGCAGTCGTCATACTGAAGTTTAAATTTATTCCAAATACAGAGTTAACGGATTCCAAAGTTTTTTTTTGTTGAACTTGAAACCATTTTTTAATTTGAAATACAACTATTTTTAACGGATTTAACGCACGTATAATTTGTACGTGTTCACGAATAGACGAGATGTATGTGTCAGATACTTGCATCTCGTCTACCCGTGAACACGTTTTCTACAAAGCATTTGAAACGTCTTGTTAAAGTTAAAATGTACCCCAATACGCGAGTTAAATCCGTTAAAAATAATTTTATTTCAAATGAACTTTTAAAAGCCCAAGAAAATACCATTTTTAAATGTTTGTTTCCCATAAATATAAATAAATAGTATTATTACAACAGTGGTAATAATATGCCTTGTCTTAGGATGCAACGTGATGAAAATAATAGAAAGTTTCAAGAGATATTTGGACCGGCTGTGACTAAAACTGGAAGAAAGTTACCACATTTTGATGAGGTCCGACACAACGCCTCCCTCATGCTGGGTAACTCACACGTATTGATGGGAGAGACATTTGCTTTACCACAGAATTATATACACATTGGAGGATATCATATTGCTGATACTCCGCAAACACTTCCAAAGGTAATATATATTGTAATATAATGCAAGTCATTACTACGTAGTTAGTTTTATGAGTTCGTTTAATCTGTAACTGGCAGTCTGTAGATAGAAGATATTTGGGAGAAATCATTAGCGACATTATTATCCATACACACACACACATATACGTGCGCGCACACACACTGGAACTATATACAAGACACACTATATTATAAGAACTCCGATTTCGAAAACTGAGACGATTACAATAACAATCCTTATCTGAAAGCTAATTTTTCATCGCTCATTTTAGGATAAGTTATAAATAAAACGACTTACTTCTTAGACGGCCGCTGTTATCCTCTTATATGTTAAGAAATGCCTTAAAAGAAATATGATTTTTTACAAAATTTATTTGCCTTATCTACTATCATGTACAAGTGCTTATACTTTTTGCACATATTAATTTGAATCCCCTTTATATCCAAAATTATATATATTTATAAAACCGAGAATTATGCAAAAGCAGTGGTGGTAAAAGCAATTCACTGCGAACCCTTTTCAGCAAAATAGAAAGTCTAACCTACCAGGCAACAATAATATATCGAGACCGCAGTTCATAATTATTCTTGCCCCATCCGTGGTGAAGCTGTCAATGTCCATAGGCATACAGCAATAGATACCTCAAAAAAAAGTGGTAACGTCAGAGGGACAATAGTATCCAGTAACGGTATATAGTGGCTACTCCGGGGTTGTATACCCATGTGACCCTTTCTGCCACCGACCAGGTTGACAATCAGGATAACCCTCTAACATCAAATCTATTAAAAAGACGTACAGTCCTTCTTGTTAACAGTTTTATTTTTAGATTTGTTGACAAATCAAAGTATTACATTCATTCATTCTGATATTTCGATATTTTAAAAATGTTATGAGATTCTTACTACGTTCTTTGATGCTATATTTCGTCAGTTAAGGTAAAAACAACTCAAAAAGCTACCAAATTTTAGCATTTTTTCTTGAAAGGAGCTTAACACTTAATTGCAACATCCTCAATATATGTCATATGTTATTTTTAGACTAATAAATCATTTGTTTAATAATTCTATAGACTACTAAATACAAACTCTGCTCAATTAAAAATGTGTCTCCAACGTTTCAGGATTTACAGAAAATTATGGATGATGCGAAGGATGGAGTTATATACTTCAGCATGGGTAGTATGCTACAGAGTAGTCAAATACCCAATAAAGTTAAAAAGAATTTCTTTAAAACATTTAGTGAATTAAAACCAACGGTTATTTGGAAGTTAGATGAAAAGATCCAGGATTTGCCAAAAAATGTACACTTAGTTTCGTGGGCACCTCAACAAAGCATTTTAGGTGTGAACTAATACAAGTTTTAAATGCTCAGTGATGACCAATTTTTTAATAATATGTATATTTAAAAATAACTTTTTCTATTTTTAGCACACCCTAACTGCAAACTCTTTATATCACATGGAGGCCTACTCTCTATCTTCGAGACCATAAAATTTGGTGTACCCATCATAGGGATACCTTTCTTTGGAGATCAATATATTAACACTCTCAGAATTGCTGCTAAGGGCTTTGGAAAACGTTTAGAAATAAGCGAAAATACACCGGAAGAGTTGGGGATTGCTATTAGAGAAATATTAGGAAATTCAAGGTAAATAATAATAACAATAATAAGGTTTATCCAAATGCTTATTGTGTTTAAAATTATTACTAAATTAATACAACATTAACCAAAATAGGGCAGGACCGATGCATGAATTTAAACTGACATGTACCTTGTTTAAAACCTGCCCCTGTCAAATTTTTAACATTTTTATATTTATATCTGTTGTGAATGTCTACTGCTGGAAATAAGACAACGTAGGATACATCATTTTTAAACAAATTTTACAATTATGTATCTGCATTTAACATTAAGGCAATACTTCACATGAACACAACTACCAAATTTAAAACTCAGCAAGAATTGAAATTTGATTCAATGACTGACACTATGTGTTCAATGGACTAGTAAAGCTGATTATCGTAGTATATATGTATGTATGTGTGTATATATTTATATAGCATCTTATGTATGGTATGTATTAGAATTATTTTTATTATTTATTCATGTTCATTATCTATATTTGTGTAGGTATATTTTATTTATTATAAATGTTTGATTTACACGTAACTTGTGTCTTTTAGGTGTACATTTGTTTTATTTTCAAAGTTGTATATTTATGCTGGTTTTTTTGTTATTGTTTATTTTTTTTTTATTATTTAAGCGCCCCAAAGTTTTTTTTTTTACTGCATTCCCAGGTTGACTGGTAGAGAATGCTTTTAAGCGTTAAGTCCGTCGGTTGTACCTTTTTTGGGAAATAAAGAATAATAAATAAATAAATAAATAAATATTAAAAGAGTGTACGCATGTGTTCAGCTACCAAACGCGCTCCCGGGAGATGTCCTCTCTGTTCTCCGAGGCGGAAGATAGTGCGGGGCGGCGGCTGGTGCGCGGAGTGGAGCTGGTGGCGCGCACACGAGGGGCGGGGCATCTACGCTCCTCCGCACTCAACGTGCCGCTGTACCAGAAGCTGTACCTGGACCTGGCGCTTCTACTTATTGCTGCTGTTCTTATTATAGTTATTGCTTGTAAATTTTTTATAAAGAATACGATCGAGACTAGTGATAAGAAAAAAAATATATAACAGTTACTTTTTTTGAAAGATTTTTCGTCTAAAGTATATATTTTTTTATATTTACTATTTTTCATATAGGTGATGTGTGGGTAAGCTCTTAAAATCATTATTATTATTATTATTATGGTTTTGGGTTTTTGAGAGATTATTTAATTAATTTAAAAATTTCACATATTTATTTTAGTAAGACAATAATTTGATTTTGAAGCAATTTTGTTGTAATTTTTATAATGTGTTAGTAATATAAATAAAAAATGCGTACTCACTATAAATTATAAGCATCTTTGAACTTACATAAACCTTGCAGTGATATATTTTTCACATATCAAACATATAAATACTGAGGACACTGGGATATTAATTTCATTTATTTTATTTTCATACCAGTTTTACATATCCTAATTAAGTATAAATTAATTATAAAATAAATAAATAAAATATTTTCTAAAATAATTTATAAAATGTTTCCTTTCTACTTCCCATACGTGTCAATAAGTTTTAAATAATTCAAGTTTATGGTACCAGTTCTGGTGGTGTTGCAGTGTTTCGGTGATCTAAAATAATGTATAAAATAAATAATATACAAATATTACATAAATCACCATTCCTGCATTATTATTATTTTTTTTATATTTTACATAAACAAAACATATTCGTGGGTTGTTTATGTTTCTTTGGTTTCACTGCTATCGTCGGAAACTCCCTGTCTCAAACAATGTTGGGTTAGATGATTCAGACAATTTTTAATGATGCTGCCGGCCTTATACTGTGAGTACACTGATGCAGTCGATGTCCAAGAATTGAGCATAATTAGTAATAACAAATGGCACTGCCCTTTGGATGCAATACACATGCTATATAAGATTTTATTTTATTTTTTAACAAAACATCTCCCACACAAGAGAAATAATCTTTATATCATGGAGGATTTCACAAACAGAAAAAACGGACACAAATAAAACCCGGAATTGAAACAGCAATCTGTGGATCACAATAAACAACTGTACCGTATTGGAATCGCACCTACGACTTTTGGCTCAGCAGGAAGAGCCACCACTAAACCAATCAGTACCATGTTGACAACTTATTCTAATGAGTTCTAAACGATGCTTTTTTTTATTTAAAAGATAAAAAAGTTTAGTGTTTCTTGGTGTCCTAAAACTCTCAAGAGTTTATAAGAACACTGCACATTAATCTTAGTGTCTTAAAATTATAAATTACTAATTAAATAAATACTTAAAATAAAACTGACATAATAAAATAATTATTAACATAATTGGTCATTGTCATTGTAAATATAATTTTTTAATTTATTCTGAGACTTTAATAAACATGTGCTTAAAATATTAGTTCTATTAAGATTATATTTTTAATAAATATATATATTTTTATAAATATATATACAATTCATTTACATTTGTACCAGATCTTATATCAAAGTTGGATACTAAAATAAATTAGTATGGCGAATAATGTAACATAGAAAATTTTGAGTAACTTTAAGTTTGTTTGTCTATTTGTTTAAACGCGTTAATCTTAAAAACTACCAGATGGTCTTGAAAAATGTTATCTGTTATCTAGTATTACGTTATTAATCTTAATTATCCTAATAGTAAATTAATCGTTTGTCCGCAGATGAAACCGCGAGTAAAAGCTAGTTTGAAATAAAACGGCAGGGGAATAACATTTGGTTTTCCTGTACATTTAGTCATAAGTAATAAATGTGTTCGGTTTTAAAAAGTTTACCGTCTACAAGTTATTTACTAGCTTTTGCTTTTGACTCTGCCCGTGTTGACAAATTAATAAATGATTACTTACTGTATCACAATACTGCTAATCTATGCATCACTACATATGTGACTATTGTATACTTAATTAATATGATTAATTATTTTTATATTTTAAAATATGTTTAAATTTTTCTTACAATTTTAAATAATAAATTGTTATTATTCAATATTAACTAAAAGTTGTATAAAATAAATAAATAAAACAATCAAAGTCCATCAGTAGTCTTGACGCGAAAACGAACCTATTCTCAAACCATAAATTACAACACTATTATTGATATTTACTCATATTTGTTATATCTTAAACTATTGTAAATACATATAATATATAATAATATATAATCTAGCGTTTAGACCAGATAAGAACTGAGCGTTGATAAAAGAATTGTATAATTTAATATTGCATAATATATAAGAAGAATTACAACAATTATATAACTATGTTAGTAACTATACTATACTTAATTTGAAGATGTCTGTGTACATACAATATAATATAAGTGGTGATACTATATGTAAATATATATTCTAAAATCAAATTTACTTGAAGTAAAGCTTATTTTTGAAATATTTAGGTATTGTAATATCTTCTCGTATTATACGTTCTAAAAATATATCACAAAATATAAAAATAATATAGTATATTAAAACTACTTAAGATAATAACTCTTGTACTTTACTAAGATACGTATATCTATAGATAACATTGCCTGTAAAGATAAAAAATAATGAATCTAACAGAGCGATATCTACAACATGAAAAAATGTGTATTGAAACTGACGGATAAATAAAGATAATTGTATTGCATGTTCGTTGTAAGCTGCTCTGTAACGGTAGAATACAGTATTATTTCTTATTCCGTATAGTTCGGACATTTTTAAGGTTATATGGTTTAGTGAGTGCAGTGCGAGCTGAGAGGATTGAAGTACATGTGATATTTTTGTGAAATAACTAATCTAAACAAAACGTAAGTATCAATTTTTATATTTATAAATGTTTTTATAAACATTAATATTAATTTTTTATTTTGTAGATAAATTAATTTTATTAATTTGATGTTTTTTTCATCTATCATGATGACAGGTATTTTTTCTAGTCTTTTGACCTTTGTATCGTATCATTGCATAGATTATTACATTTTTTATTTATAAAGCTGATGTCATATGTATGTCATTTTAATATAGTGTTAATAGCATGTAACTTTTATAGTTTTATTATTATTAGTCTTTATTGTATTGTTGAATTGTTACTACTTCATTGAGTGTTTCCGGGTGTGCCTTTACTATAATATACTATTATACAGTCCATACCTGTACTATAATATACTATTACACAATGTCAACAAATTAAAAAATTACAATTAAATTTAGAGATAATGTCAGAACATTATTCTAAATAAGTAAATATAATATTTTCAATTTACTGTAAAACAAAACACAATCATTTGCTTTGAAATTAAGATTACTAGATACATATAAAGCGAAAAAGTTTGTTTGTTTAACCGCGTTAATCTTGGAAACAAAGGGAAGGATTTGAAAAATTCATACCCTAATAAAAATATTTTTTACCAATATTCTCCGTTTTATCACTTTAACGCCTTTGATCTAGATCGTTAGTGAAAAAGTGACAAAACAGAATAAGTCTTACTGAGTATAAATATTTTTATTAGTAAGTTTCTGTTTAAGATAGGCAGATTCATGAAGAAGTTTACTTACGCGGGTGAAGTGGCGGGGCATTGCGATGTATAGTCTAATCTATAGTAAGAATATACATACGTCTGTTGAAAAGCATATTAAGTCGCGAGCAAAAAGTATAGTATATTAAAAGGCTGAGAAGTTCATACTTAATGATTTAATAATGTTATGTCTGAGTTAATTTGTATGATAAGTAATAATCAACATAAGTATATTGTGTGAAATAATTATATTACAACGGAATAACGAGGAAAACTAAGTTTTTATGTCACAGACGTATAATTAGTGTCCATACAATAAATTAATAGGTGCGACTAAAATTTTTAACCTGAAATAAATTTTATTATTTTGACATCAATAGAATGTTACCTTAAAATAAATAAATTATTATTTGTGTAAACTTATGGTTAGTGTTGATGCTAAAACCGATTTAACAACGATTATACAAAAATTAAATAAACGTCTGTATAAAATATCAAATAAAATCATGTTAACACAATAAACATAATATTTAATAATCTAATAATATAAAATAATATATATACATACAACTTATTACTTTAAACTCAATGTAAAACTTCTTTTTATAACTTGCACTAAATACAAATATAATGCATAACAGCCGGCTTTAATGCTAAAAATATTCTCTACCAGCCAACCTTACGATGTCAGGAGAGGTTGTTAGGAGTGAAAAAAAAATTAAGTATAAAAAAATGAAAAAAATCTATTTAAGACTTCTGAATAATGTATAAAATAATACATAACTATAATATAATAATTAATATAAATGTGACATAACTGTAATGTTACGTATGTAGGATAACTATAAATCAATATATATATATATATATATATATATATATATATATATATATATATATATATATATATATATATATATATATATATATATATATTAAAAAGCTGCATAACTGCAGTGAGTCGACAGGTTTACTTACATTGATGAGAGCAAGAGGGTATTGACTAAATATAATGGCATTGACCTCCAAAACGTGCATTTCTTTTTTATAAAAACATTAAAGTGTACCTTCTCTTGTAAAACAAACTCTTTCTAGATATTAAAATTTGTAACTCCATGATTGAAATTGAAAATTGAAATTGAAAAAATTCTATCGTTGGAATTTTTTCTGTGAGAGTGTTATAAATAATATAAATCACAATATTCAATATCCTATTTTACTCCTACTATAAGAGTTGTATAAAATGACAAGAGTCCAAACACATTTAATAGTGTTTTTTTTTTTTACTATATTTTTACTGCAATATATAATTGGTTATGTGGCTTTAATAAGTTTTTTAAGGGTTACAAAAGGTGAAATCTTGTTTCTTAAAAGGTCATGTTATTTCGAACAAAACACTATTAAGTGAATATTGTCTTCTTATAAGAAATGTAGTCATATTAATTTTATATTTCCTTGTAAAGTTTAAATCGTCTGCGTATACAAGATATTTTAATGATATGAAGACGTCAGAAAAATCATTTAAAAAAATTATAAACAAAATAGGACCTAGAGTATAGACATGTGGTACTCCCGATATAAAATATATTTGTCCTCTAGTAACAGTGAACCGGTAGCAGTTTGATAAATATCTTTCAAACCACATATAAACAGCCAAATATTCCATTAGTATAACTTGGACAAGAGAAACATTTAGTCAAATAAATGCTTTGCTGAAATCCATGTACATAGCATGACCTCGGTCATGAGTAATCATAACGTATGTATAGACTGTGAGGTTTCCAGACCTTTCCAGACCATAGACCTCAGAAGCCAAAACATTGAGAGAAAAAATAATTTTAAGCCTAAGGCATACTATTACTTTGACTAGTTAACTTGATATTTAAGTGTACTTCAAATATTTGTATTGGATGTTGACTGACTTATTAACTCTATATTGATAGGCAAATACTAATAAAATTTAAAGTAGCTTCTATGTATTTAAAGTTTATAATAATGCATATATAGGTACTTTGTATGTGTTTGTTCACTTCCTTAAAGTTATTAAAATAGCGACTGTCTCTTTATTATCTTTTACATACTACATAAAGAGAACTATACTTTTTTTTAATTTCTTGCATATACCAGCGAGAAATATAATTTCATGGTGTTATATATTAACTGGTTCTTAACATCTAACTTACTTATATTTTGTGTATTTATAATTTAAATCAGACTAATAAGAACTAGTTGTTTCTTTGATGACGTCACCCTTACAATTCTATAAAAACTAAAATGATTAGTTGTAAACGATATTAATCTAATATGTTTTACGCCAACTAAAAGAATTTCGTGATTTTTAATATAACATTTTTATATAAAATAAAAGAACTACTTAATTATACTATAACGTAAATGACAAAGTAAGTAACTAACTTCATAACAAATTTCATCTCCATGAAATGTTATTTTATACACTTACATAAAGCTATTTAAACCGTAAGGGCTAATTCTAATTGTTGTTAAAATAACTTACTTAAATCGGTTTACAATTTAAAAGATTATTTATGTTTTATTTACTTAAACAATGAATATAAAATTTAAAAGCCTTAGGTCTTTATAATATTAGTATAGATGGAACAACACACCATATAAGACAAAAAATTTGACCTCGGTTTTGCAAAAGTGTTTGGATCCTCGGTTTGAAAAACTACCTGCCTACCTACCTGCCTACCTGCCTACCTGCCTACCTGCCTACCTGCCTACATTGAATGGACAACCCGATCATGACTAATTAATATTATTTTTTACATACATACATAGTTTACTCTTTTTTTTTTTATATTGAATATTTTATTTTTATGTTATCTAAGGAACAATTTTATTTACTATAAGGATAACTAAGAACAGTAGAATTATGTTAGATAGCCTATATGGTTCATCTTGAATATGAATATCATAACCAGAAAGATTTTGACAATTCCATCCATTTGTTTCCAATATTGGCGCGTTCAACCAAACAAACAAACAAACTCTTTAGCTTTATAATATTAGCATATATTAACGAAAATGTAAGATTAAATATTTATTTTTGTTATTTAAGCAATATTATAATATTTTTATGTAATGTTATATTAATGACAATATTACTCATAATGTGTTTTATAATTAATATAAACTACTAAAATCGCATTATTATGCGATTTGCGATTATTATTATTATTTTGCGATTTCTATATATAGAAAATTTAAAAAAAAAACAACAAAACAAAAAAACCGCTATTAATAAAGACGTTTCAAAATTATGGCAAAAAAAAATGATATAAAAGTAAAACTACACGTTTAAGACAAGATTAGATTTTTTGAGAAACTAAAATAAATGTATAAATATATCTTGTATGTTACGTGTTAAAAAGAACATTATGTTTTTTAATATACTAAAATCTTCCATTCATTTGCTTTATATTTACAGATGGAGTTCAAGGTCATATTTTTCGTAGCAGCATTAATCTCATCATGCCAGGCTTTGAGGCTTCTGGTTATTTTTCCAATGATGTCTAAAAGCCACAGTATTTTGGGTCACGGATTCTCTAACCGATTACTGGAAGCTGGCCATGAGGTAAAAAATCTGCTAATACAAAATTTTTACATGAAGGGCATATTCGTCTTACTCAGAAAGAACATAGAAAAAAGTCATCACTGATAGACTCCTTTAATTCCTAACCTTCTGTTTCGTCCATTAATACTAAAATAAAGTTAGATTTGCTTATTTCGAGTAAGTAAGTAAGGTGTAAGTAACTAAAATGTATTTCAGCTCTAAACCTAAAATTTTCAATGAATATGAAGTTCTATAAAAATAAATAAATATGTTTAAAATTCTACTAATGATCCGCGTAGTTGAGTCTAGAATACTTTGTACAACAACCGTGTTCATATACCTTCGTCTGTCAGTTAACAATGTAATTTTTTTTTAAATCTTAAAGGTAAATAATTGTGACGCAAGAACTGTTACATTTTTTTTAATTTGTAACCATTATTTCTAACATATTTGGTAGTGATATCACAATAAATAGATATAAAGTACTTATATATAGTGTCACCTAAATTGTGGGAGCGACGACGACGGCACTAAATTTGAAGACTTACTGCTGTTCGTGGTGATGCATTGTTTAGCTTATATTTATCTAACATTTTTACAAGTATAAGATAGTAAAGCTGTTAATTAAATTTAAAGTAATAATTATGCTTTAGAATTTTATAATCTGCTCGACCGTAGTAATTTTTTTCCGAAGTATGAAAGACACTTACGAGAAAACGAAAGAACTAGTCCAATTCATTTATCACATTACAATTTTCTATTCACCTTAGCTAACAATTTTCAGGTAGTCCACGTGACATCTTTTCCTCGAGAGAAACCTACTGCAAATCTGACTGATGTAGACGTGTCCGCAACCACCCTCAAGATGAAAAGAGAATACGAGAAAGGTAGTGAGAGTGTTTAGATTATTTTCAAATTGTGCTGTTAAAAAATCGTAAAAAAGTGTGTCAAACACACTATTTTAACGTTAAATGTATGCAAGGCTTTCTTTATGAATACCTTTATTACGCTGGGTCTAGTGATACTGTAATACTATAATAATTAGTATTATTATATGTAATACTAGGGTATATATAACAATTAATATTAGTATAGTATTACTTAATGTCATTTCATTTAAAGAAACAGTTTATACGATTTTATCATTTGCTCAATTTGATTAAAAAATCACTAACACAGACGTAATTGTTAGTGTGTGAGTAGAAGATATACGTGGTCTTATAATTTTTTTTTAAGTGATAATATTTGAACATGTTTGTTTTTTTTTTGTTTATGTATCTTATAAAAATGTACATTTGAAAACTAGTCTTAGGTTCCGTACCTAATTCTAAGTTGTATGTTTACAGCCCAATATTATAATCTAAGTTTTTTATATACTTATTTAGGGGTTTAAAATTTAAATTAGTTAAAAATTATTTTCAGATGAGTCCTTCAAACTAAAAAATATGATAGGGAAAGGAAATTTTGGAGAATCGATATTTTTTCTCTACATTACACATGATATTACCAAAAGAATTCTTGAAGACCCATCTCTGGTTAAGTTGCTTAAAGACCCCAAAGAAAAATTCGATGCTGTAATCGTTGAATGGTTCTTTGCTCATTCGATGGCTGGGTAATGAAGTTAAAATTTTCATATTTATTTTCACAAAAAATTTTTAGTTTCTTATAAAACGACTTCAACTTAAAAACAGTGAAGCATACTCTAAGCAACACTTAATCTTTGAGCAACCTGTCTCAGGTTTCCGCCAACACTCTTGTGAGTCTTCGGATGTTGCAAGAGTTCATGGGCGACGGTGATCACATTTGTCAGTCACCCGCATGCTCGTTTGCCCTCCTTTTCCATAAAAAAAAAAGATTTACATCAAATATCAAAAACGAGATGATATTAAATTTAGCATAAAATTATTTGATGGTTTTATAAAATTGAATCATTGCACTCTGGAACTGAATAGCAACGCTATCCACTTGCTATTAAGAGAATAGAACAGAAGCAAATAGTTTATTTTTCATTTTTACTAAATTAATAATAAGTGTCTGAATAATGTTTGTGTATATTATACCTTATTGTTTACATTAATATATATAAAACAAAATATACCGTTTCGAAATTTTTAATTATACTAGACATTTTAGGTTTATTTAAAATTAAAAAATAAATTTGAAATATTATTAATTTAATTTTGATATTTCTCGTAAGTAGTAACAAAATCCAAACTTTAGTTATTTAATATTTTGGAAATTTTGTTTAACAATAAATATTAAAAAGGTGTACAATTTTAAGTTTATTTTATGTGAAATATACATTATATATTGATTTATCTTAATGGATTACAAAAAATAATTATGATCATAATGCTGTTTCCAGTATTGCACCTTTATTTGAATGTCCTCTGATCTGGTTTGGATCCACGGAAGCTCATTGGCAGATTCTTGAAGTTGTGGATGACCTTCCAAACCCTTCTTACAATGTGGACATCTTTTCCTCCAATAAAGCACCTCTGAATTTTTGGGAACGAGCTACTGAGCTGTACAAGATGCTAAAAAGAATGCTGTTTTTGGCGTACGTCAAGATACAGATAGTATTTGATTACAAAAGACGTCAAAAAAAACTAAATTTATTTTTATTATATTTCAGTATTCTAGGCACCCCATTTGATAGGAAATTGTATTATAATTCATTTTCACATATAGCAAAAGAAAGAGGAGTAACATTGCCACCCTATGATGAAGCAATTTATAATGGTTCTCTACTGCTTTTAAACTCGCATCCATCTATTGGTTCTCCTTTCAGTCTGCCACAAAATGCTAAATACATTGCTGGTTACCACATAGATAGGCAGGTGAAACCTTTACCAAAGGTATAGTACAAACTTTCTAAACTAGGATAAAATGTAGTGATATAAGATGGAATTTTATTTATTGGTATTTCATATCTTCTATTTGGTTTACTCTAACTCCATAATCAATGGAGAGTCTAGTCCAAACGGAGATTGTTTTGAGATTTAGAGAAGAGTTAAAGTTATTATTAATTTTTATTACAACAGTGTCTTAAAAATAGGCTTTAACAAGTAATGTTTTATTTTGAATCATGTTTGCATATCTGTGACATTCTAGAATCTCCAAAAAATATTGGATGAAGCCAAACATGGGGTTATATATTTTAGTATGGGAAGTAATTGGAAAAGTAAAGATATGTCCGAATCCATGAAAAACTCGTTGCTTGATATTTTTGGCAAACTCAAACAGACTGTCATATGGAAGTTTGAGGATGATTTGGACAAAGTTCCATCAAACGTCAAGTTACTGAAATGGGCACCACAACAAAGCATTCTAGGTAAGTCACATTTGGACACTGTTATTAAAAATAATAAAAATTGCCATGCGACACCATTGCATTGTTTTATATCATTACTTTTTTTTAGCCCATCCCAATTTAAAATTCTTTATCACTCACGGCGGCCAACTGTCGACAACTGAAGCTATACATTTTGCTGTACCAGTCATTGGCTTGCCAGTGGCAGCCGACCAGCACGTCAACATGAAGTCCGTTGAAAAGAAGGGCTTTGGTATTTCAGTGAAATTAGCAGAAGATATGTTTGATAACTTGTATGAGGCTATTCAGCAAATGTTAAATAATCCATCGTAAGTATACCATTTACAAAAATATCAATTTTTTAGTTTATTTTTAGGAAGAACCCTTACTCCTCCTTAATTCGCGATTCTGGGTTACAAAGTATCAGCAACTACCTCTATTTTGCATAAGCACAGAAGCGACAGAAAATCTTAACGACCTTTATATATATATCAGGGCCAGGGTAATGTATATACTTTTTTTAAATTTTGATAAAACAAAAATTTCAGATACAAAGCAAAAGCCAAGGAGCTATCTCTCTATTATCACGACCGCCAGCAGCCGCCAGGGGACGAGCTCGTATTCTGGGTAGAGCACGCCGTGCGCACGCGTGGTGCCAAGCATCTACGGTCGGCAGCTCTGGCAGTACCTTTCTATCAGAAATACTTCTTAGATCTACTTCTAATTATTTTAATTTTAGTAATACTGTGCACCTCCGTCTTCAAGTATTTAATGCCTAGAAAAACAGACAAGTCTACGAAGACAAAGAAAGTTAAGACAAAGTGAATATTAAGATGGATATTAATAAATAAAAAAATTGGATATTATATTTCTAAAATACTTTAAAATTTATTGATTTATAAATTAAATTATAATTAAATGACATATATATGCTCCACCTATTTTTTTTTTAATTTGTTATAAATTGTCCATAATAATAAATAAATTTATTTTAAAACTTATAATGTTTTCTTTCCTTTACTGGCAGACTAAAGTCAATGTTTTTTTTTACGTTTGAAGGTATATAGGGATATTATACAAAATCAAATATTTTTTTTTCATTTACATATATTAATAAAATCAGACTTACCCATACTACTTTATCTAAATCTATCGAAACTGCCTTTGCTTTATATTTTTGTCAAATTTCGTGATAGACATTCAGTAATTATTTATTTATATATTTATTAAATCTGTATTGCCCGAAGAAGAACCAATAGGCGGACTTAATGCTAAAAGCATTCTTTGCCAGTCAACCTACGAAAAACAGAGTAAAATAACTTAAACTAAATAACTAAAATGACTACTAACTAACAACTGACAAATACATGTATAATATATTCAGTGAGGCCGTTCCAGAGTTTCGTTCCGTGAACTGTGAAAGAACTAAAGAGGAACCCGGTATGGTGAAATGAAATAAAAAGATTAAGATTAGAGGAACAGCAAAGATGTAGGTCGTGAGTACTAGGAATTGGAATTTAGATTTTAGGTATTGAGGTGGCATTGGATCGTTGAGTATAGAGGCTAGCTGATACGAGTTTCTAGAAGATCTTCAGTCACCGATAGGAAGCCATGGTCATATTTACGAAGACTGAAAATAAAACGAATGTAGCTGTTGTTCTCAACTGCTGCATCATCGTATTTTCGTCTTCTGACGATCGAATTTTTATAAGTTAAATTCGGAGATGCTAGAGCAGCATACATCTCCATAGTCAATTTGAGGAAGGATTAGTTACAGAGTTTTGGTTCGAATAGGTAACACATGTTTATGGCAATATAACGCACGCAGCGAACTAGTAATTTTACTGGTCAACTCAGCAACTAAATTTTTCTTATTTTTGACATGATCTTTGACATGTTTCTAATATCCTTTATAAAAAAAATACAAAAATACACAAAAGTAAAAACGACAGAAATAAAAGAGTTTCATATTGGACTTAAAAATTCATAAAACAAAACGAAAAAACTAAAACTAATTTTATTTCACACATTTTGTCTACACACGGAAACTTCACAAGAAAATATAGTATTTGATAACAATTATATTGATGGTAAAACTCAATTTAATAATCTATGATTATCAGTTCAGTGAATACCTGATAATAGACTTTTAGCACTAAATCTAATCCATGAGGATTATCTTATAAATTTCATTTGCTTTATTAATTTATTTATCTTAAGTGGTCCTTGAAAACGATTGCTTAAATAAATACGGTAGCCCTTCATAACATTAGTATAAAAGTTCGGAATTATAAATGATTTAAATCACTCTTGACGTAAACATTTTCAACGGATTATAATCAAGATGAAAACTTTTGTAATATTGTGTGCGATGGTTTTACTAATCCATTGCAGAAGTTCCTCAGGATATGTGCAAGGTTCGTTTTTAAAATATAATAAATATTATATGTCTCGATATTGTTAAATATATTTGAAATAGTTCCTATTGCTGAAAAACATACCGCTGGTGTGTAGTCCCTTAAGGTTTTATTACCCTGATTTTCTCGTAACACATGTTAAAGACTGCAGTTTTTTCTTCCAATATTTTGACTTAACAGATAGTTATAAATTATACGAATTGTGATGAAATACGCCAATATCGACGATTTTGTCGCAAACGGGTACCTAAGTATATTCTAGGACAGTGTCTCAGCCATCAATTTATAAAGTTTTACAAAATATATTAAAAAAAAAATACTTAAACAATTTTTCTTTATTTTTGACTTTTTAAAAGACAATAGATATATTTTTGTACTAATAATTATTAGTTTATTATTTCAACAGGTGGTAATCGTTGCATGAACATGTGGGATGACGGTTGTGTAAACGGTCAGCTGCCTGGATCTGGTACGAAAAAGTTCAAATATAAATATACGAAGTAATAACTTTCATCTTTTGTGACAAAAAAAGTTGTGAGAGAGAGACACTAATTAATAACTGTAATATAATTGAAAACTTCGATGAATATTTTAAATTATATCAAATGTTTTTGATTTTATATTTTGAAAGGGCATCGGTTAAAGTTCAAGTTAAAAGTTATAATATAACTGTTTGGAATTTATTTTATATATTCTTACTTTCAGGGGTGAATAAACAATTAAAGGTTTAAGTTCATTTTAACTATTGTTATAAACTTATCGAAATATTGTAAGCATAAGATAAGTTGTACTTATTATTCATGTTGCATTTAATTTATTAAATACTAACCCAGGACTCGACGACGATTTTATGAACGGCGGATTCAACCCCGGGAAACGATGTGTTAACATGTGGGACGATGGATGTGCTAACGGACAAATACCTGGATCAGGTAAGCCAGATTGAAGAGATTACAAAATTTAGACTTTTCCCACTACAACATTAACTAGATAATTAATTTATTGGAAAATAAAACTTCTTTATTCAACGTATTCGATAACATTGGTTCGAGATAGGCTGAATTCCATTGTTTCATCTTTCCTTTCTAATTTCGCATTATCGAGCCTTGACGAACCTATGGGTTTATCGATCATAATCCTCAATTTTCATCTGAAGTCCGGAGATTCAGGGCAGATATACAAAGTCGCTGAATACAACTAGCAAAATATAATATATTAAATATAATATATTATATTTTATTCTCTAAAAATTTATTCTCGGCCAAATCAATAGATTTGGCCGAGAATAAAATTGTTTAATTGGACTATTTCTTTCATGTTTATTTCTATTTTTTAATAAAACGAGGTGTTAAAGGTTTTTATTGTTAGATAAATCGTTGTAATATATTTATTTTCGTTATTTTCAAAAAGGTCGGGACCATGACTTTAATAATGGAGGGTTCAATCCTGGAAAACGTTGTGTTGGAGAAAATTGCAATAACATTAACCCCGGTAAGTTGTAGCACTGTCTTACACAAAGACGGACCGATTTACATAAGACTTTTTTATGAACCAAATTATTATTTTTAGTAGCTGTTTAATGAAAATTTAATAGTTTGAAGAAATAAATAGTTGATAAATACTTTTGTAATTAAACATTTTTTAGGCAACGGTGGAATTCATCACGATAGGCAGTTTATCTACAACTTGCTGTCCAAAATTAATAGAAACCAGGATAATTAACAATTTCAGGATTTTATGAAACAGATTACGAATATTGTCTTTTTATATTTTGTTACTCTTACACGGAATAATATGTATTATTATATATACTGCAATAAAAATGAAATAAACTTATATAAACTTATTCTTTATTGTTTTCTAGTAACCTAGAGTATTTAGTGGTGAAACCATATTGCGCCAAACCCGGGCCAAAATCACCGGCCCTTTCTTTCTTTAACAGAAATAAGATCAACCAATAATGTGATATTTTTTATATTAATTTCTGTGAAGTACTTATATGCAAACATTATCTTTAATTTGGCCCCCAATAGAAGGGACCCATGAGTTTTTGCCACCCTATTTTTGCGGCACTAAGTAATTACCAAGCACTATTGGAAAGTCTCTTCATCAGAATAAAGTATACCCAGATTTTGAATTTGGTTCTGGTCTTAATTTAAGGGCCCAATCAAGAATAATAACAAAGTTAAATAGGTAATCAAAAAAAAATTTAAAAGGGAAAAAATGCAAATAAGAAATACACCATAAATAATCATATTTTTATTAAATCCGATTAAACAGATGCACTTTGCATCCTTATAGAAGATACAAAAATATTTCCTCTCTTCAATCTGACACAATTTAAAATTGTATCCCTTTTAACATACATATTGTCAACATAAATGGACGACACAGGTAAGGCAAAGTCATGAAGGCTCCATATTGCTTGGCAAGTTAACAAAGCACCAAGACCTTATTGATTATTGATTCAGTCATTAGATATGAACGTTTAGAAAAAACAGACTAGATCACAGTCCAAAAGTTATAAGGATTAAATACAAAAGACAAAAGTTCTTTCGAATCACTATAACCTTCTTTGACATATTTGTCATTACTTAAAATTTCAAAAGAAAAAAAAATGTCTACTTAAGTGTAATTTAAGTATATATAGTAATATTCCTGTTGTTTTTATGTATAGTCTACCATGTTTTATATGTATAATGATATGTTCTCATAATTTATTAAATTTTATAAATTAATACCATGCAGCACAAACTGCACATTTTAACTGCAAGATATATCAATTAGTTTTAAGTTTTGGTGGTGTCCGTAGTTTCTTCTGGCAATTTAATAGCAATCCTGGCAAGTTTGACAAGGGTGACAATATGGCATGAATAAGCAGACATATAACTAATGGCGACAACTATTGTATGCTAATGAATACAAATTTATTTAGAAACAAGCGGTGGGAATAAGGCATTAATACTAATATATTTATGGTACATTGTGGCTAGTTATCTCAAACGTAATGGTTAACCTAACTAAAGTTTAAATAAATATAGAATTAGCTAATTCATTTTAGCAACTCCTTATAAGGCATAGTTTAGAACTACGATATGGATCTTCCAATGTGGTTCTTACTCCGTTCACTGAGCTACCATGTCACATGATTTATTTATGGATATTCAAAATATTGTTATGTTTTTTACAAAAAGCATAAGCTGCCTAACATACTTATAGAATAATTAAAAATACAACAACTTAGAATCAATATTGAGAAAAGAAACCATTCAGTATTAGTTATTTATAAATGTTATAATAGTAAATTGGATTTTGTTTCAAGTTAAATTATTTTTTTAAATTTATGTCAAAATTATGTTTTCTTTACATCTGAAATGCTATTAAATGATATGAAGCAAAACAGTAACTTTTGTAAATATTTCATGACATTTTTATACAAGATTTTTTTAATGATATCGGTTTATCTTAAACTCAATATCACAGATGACAGTTTCATATATTTATCAATATTTATCATAAATCCAATCCCTCCTTCAATACTTATTCTCTAGAATATAAATTTGTACCTTATCTATGAAAGAGTAAATTAAAAGCATATTATTAAATATTCTAGAGATCTTGTCCATAGTTTTATGTTAAGTACCTAAATGAATCTAGAATTATTCAAAATATAAATAAGGGCTCCATACACATGTGAAAATTGTATAGAACTTTTACCTAAACATTAATAGTTTTCAGTTTCCATGACTGTGCCATTGTTCTTGGCTATAGGACGGCAGCTCCATAGGCATTTTATTATACATTGTACTAGGATTGTGAACTGGATTAGTTGGTGCTTTCTGGATATTTGTTTGACGGAACTTTGTTGAATATTTATAAAAGTCAGACATCTCAAATGGTTTAGTTTCTTCTCTATATGGTATGCATTTACCTTGTTCTATAACAGTTAAATTTTTAGGAGACTCCAAAGACACAGCACTAGGTGATAACACTGGAGGACTGTTGGGTATGTAGTTAGGGCTTTGCATTGCTGAATGCCGGCCGGAGGATATCATTATTTCATATGTTTGAGAATTTCCTATACTTGGTGTTCTTTTAATGTTTGTACTTTTTTTCACTAGAGAATTTTCACTTTTTGTTGGTGAGTCTAATGCTGTCTCATACCACTGTTTTTCTTTAACTTTTGAATCCTGAGATAATGGAGAGAACTTGTTCATGCTAACTGAATCAAAGTTACTGTGTGAATACCCAGATATTTGGCTGACAGGACTCATTGCATCAGGGTAGTGCCTTCGGTCTTCCAGTATATAATCGTCTGTGGAAACCTGTAATTGTAGGTGAAGAGGATTTCTCATAGTATTACGCTCACGCAGTGGAAGCGTGTTAGGTACTGGTATATTACGTTCTATTGGCATTTGTCTTCTTTCGATTGGTTGCTCCTGTATATCATGTTGGGATCTATGCTGGTAAACAGGTATAGGTGGTCGATATGCATCAGTCATATTCTCCAGGTGCTGATTATAGTCACTATGTGATGTAAGGTGATAAGTCTGAGTGCGCTGTAAAGTATTACGACGAACTCCATCATTTCTTCTTTTAGACTGCACAGGCATTTGATGGTTATGGTTTAATACTCCAAGATGCTGATTTTGAGACTTTAAGTGTGATGCATATTGATATAGAAGTGGGGTGTTACGCAAACCATTTGGAGGCGGAACAGGTTGTGCAGATATCGTCCCATGGGTATAATTTGTGGTGATATCAGGATGACTTGAACTGAAATGTGTCTCTTTTAATCGAGATACATTATGTGCATCAGTTGGATTGTTATAGTACATTTTATTTGTAAATTCAGTTGTCAAAGTGTGATGGCGATAAGCAGGACCTTGCTGAAGATCATTATGAATATTATCTGTAGGTGTGGAGTCATGTCGACCAGCTAAAGCAGGGTAAGTGTGGGAAGTATGAATAGAAAATGTTTCAGAATTGCGTTCTTGCGGCGGTGACGGAAAGAAATTAGAGCAACTGGTTTCTGGGCGACGCACATGCCTTGGGTGTGCACTTTTTGACGAAATACCTGAGATCGATGGCGTAGACAATCTATGTGATAGATTCTTTCGAAGACTCGGATCTGAATCATGAATACGGTCAGAAGGGTTACGAAGACGTCTCGACGTATTATCAGATCCGTCGTGGACATCGGTGCCATCAGTTGATCTGTCAACACTACGTATACTTCCTAATCTTTCTCTTTGAGGAACTTCTGGACTTAGAGGAGCTTCGGGTGGCATAATGCCCGTCAACTGAACTTCTTGGACACATAATTTATAAAGTTCTTCATTTTTGGAAGCTAACATTTGCTCTAGTTCTTTTTTTCGAGCTTGCAGTTTCAGCAGTTTGTCCTGCTTATCGGAATGTAAATCGCTCCCCATTGTGCTTGTACCCATATTCAAAATTTAGTTCGAAACACTAAAGTCATAAGTCTTAAACTTTTTAAGACATCATACTACAAATTAACAGAACGAAATTAACTTATGACAAAATAAACAAAGAAAAACATAAATTATTTCATATTACACTGACACATTCACACGCATAAGCCCGCACCCATAATTCTAACATTAGGATGCGTTCTAAGTCAATTATATTTTGTAATAATAAACAGACAATATTATGAACATATAATAATATTATGAACCATAAAGTTTTTGTCAAATAAATAAATTATTTATCTTAACAAATTATCAGAAACAAGGTAAAGAAAGATTTCGCATAATGTTAAGATAAAATTGACAGCATTTAGTGTGTTTATAAAAAAAAAAACTTATTGAATCATTTATTTCTTTTAGGTAATATAAAATATATCATTAATAAATAAATATAGTCTATTTTATAATAATGTCATTAATAAACTTTATAAACATTAATTACAACAAACGTTAATTACAATTTTGGTTTATAAAACCAAAATTGTAATATACAATCTGGTTGATTTATACATTATACTATTATTATATATATATTACACCGAAACATACAAGTACATAAAGTTGGATGTGGGTAAACCTAAATAAATCACGTCAATAAATAAAAAGCTCGTTGCTTCTTTAAAAATTAACTTTAACATTCAAAAATTTTACATCGTTTCTACAAGTTTCATTCTTGACAATATTCTGACCATTGTATCCTGTAGTTTTCTCGATATGATGTGAAATTGCATGATTGAGAAAGCGTTGCATGATAAAAATGATATTTTGTTCATATACTTCAATACAAACAGAAACAAAAAATAGTTAAATAATATAAAAATTGGTCAACGAAAAACTGAGCATTAAGGACGACAATGAAAAATCAACCTAAATTGTTGGTAAGATGAGATAATTTTTCGTATGGACAACGAATATATTATAGACAATATATTATAGGTTAAATTTTGGACCATCTTTAATTCGCTATAAAATATGACCATACCCGTCTCATCAACTATATCGATTCCATAGGGTAACATTACTAAATAGGGTAACGTT
Organism: Mechanitis mazaeus; assembly: GCA_959347395.1. Taxonomy (NCBI): domain Eukaryota; kingdom Metazoa; phylum Arthropoda; class Insecta; order Lepidoptera; family Nymphalidae; genus Mechanitis; species Mechanitis mazaeus. Next base: position 10,830,526 of record OY365751.1, read on the forward strand.
CCTGTTTAGGGTATTCTACGTCTAATAAAACCAAATAAGGAGTAAATTTATTCCGACGACCACGACTGTTCCATTAATCGACCATATTGAGTTTTAATGAACTGTATAGTAAGTAAGAATTTAATAACATTAAACGCCAAATTAATAAGACCAAATATATCAAAAACCATAATTTTAACAAATATCCGTTTTAATTATTTCTACGTTGTAACAGAATTTGTTATTTCAAGAAAAATGGTAATTAAAATCTTTATTGGCAGTCTTAATAATTATTTTTTCAATTTTGTTATATCAAGATCAAATAAAAGGTATTAATATTTCAAACCTCAAAAGCCTAATGTCAATTAACTCTTGACTTGGTAGAACTTAATAGTCTATGCTTGAAAGTCAAAAGTCAAAACTCAAACTTCCGAATTCATTGGAAGTCACTACTTACTAGTCGAGTTGCTTCTTTATGCTCAACCTCTTATTTAAATAATATTAATTTCGTAGTTAGTATAAGTAAAATATTTTGATAATTTTTTAAAATGTCTAAATTATACAAAACAGTAATAACCGTAACGGAGAGATTTGTACCATCAAAGTTAAGACCATTGTGGGAACATGAAGCTGGTAAATACAATTTGTTGTGACTTATAAATTCTAATAATATATTATATAATCATATTATACTTAACATGTCTTTATTTTTGTAGGTCCAAAAACTATTTTCTTCTGGGCCCCAGCCTTTAAATGGGTATGATAAAATAAAATATTTTGGAGGTCAATTTATCTATTGCGTTTAAATGAAGTCAAGGCCAATATCAATATTCTAATAAATGTCTTATTTTCATTATCAAATAAATCTATACAGCAAGTAATTTTTTTCATAATAAAAAATACGTTTTTCATAATTTTTTATGGTGAGGGCTAACTTACAACATAACATGAATGTTTCAAGACATAATTTTTCAAACCTAAAATGTTGAATATAAACATATATTATTCATTGTTGAATGTTTTTAGTGTTGATATTACTAATAGTTTTATAACAAATGTGGCCTAAGTTATTTTAATGACTTCTTTAAAAATTAAGTAATTGTTTGAGTTTTGCCACTATGACATCAGCATATTAACTATTGGATATTGAATGAAGGAGGCTGATTTCATGAATTGTAACCCTTTCAGAGCTTGGTGATGGCTGGGTTGGGTGACTTGAATCGGCCAGTTGAGGCCTTGTCCATACCACAATCCGTATCTCTCGCTGCTACTGGACTCATTTGGTCACGATATTCACTTGTCATCATACCCAAAAACTATAGTTTATTTGCAGTTAACGTATTTGTGGCCTTAACAAATCTCTACCAGATTGGTAGAGCTATAAAATATCAACAATCACTAAAGAATAAAGAAAAATAATATAAATTATAGACAATTAGGGAATAGTAGTTTCAATGTGGTTCGTAGACAATCTTTTCAAGGGTTAAATAATATTTATTTTTTATTACTTTTTGGCCATTAAACAGTTATACGGATAATATGCTAAAGCTAAACTTATACTATGTTAGCATTAGCTTAAATATTATCAATTTATGAGAACTTAAAATAATACCATATATTTAAATATGTTGCTCTTATTAATAAACTGAATATTCACTTGTGATAAAGAATATTTGATATTTTTGATTTAGTTATATATTATAATAGTTATATTTATTGCAGTAATAGTTATAATAAATATTAAATTATTATTATCAAGATGTATTATTGACTGTTTTAGTGTTGACAATTATATTAGACAAATATATTTTGGATATTTTAAAAGTTGCTTTTCTTTATTCTCTTACATTTTTATAATATCAATTTCATAACATAATATATAATAATTTCATGTCATGTATCTGTATACGTACAAATTTAATTTTAAATAATTTTAAGATTTACTTAATACAATCTTCATATGAATGTAACAGGTAAATATATATTTTTTTATTGCACATTTTTATTAAGCCTGCTCACACTGCTACTACTACTGCTATATGAATGTTTATCATTTGGGTGACATTATGCATTATTGGTATTGCATTTTAGTAACAAGCATGTCATAATTGAATTTTATCATGATTCTAATTTATACAAAAGTTTGGTAAGTTTTAAATATGATGCCATGTAGTTAGAGCTTTGCTTTTTTTTCTCTACAATGTCGCTGTTTTTGCCTAGTCTTCTATTTATTGCTAGTTCTTCGAGTTTCAAACTATAGCTTAGTAGCTATTGTCAGTTGTCATTGTGGGTTCGATTCCCAGGCTCAATTTCTGTCTTTTAAAGGCAAAGGTATGTGTATATTTTTATGTGACAATTATTAGCGCTATATGCCTATGCTTCACTGTCTATCTGAAAAATAACATTTGTAAAACAGTTTTAACATATTTTCAGGCTCTAGTCTTAACGTCGATAGACGAGTTCCGCCGCCCACTTCATAAGGTTTCACCTACACAGTCTGCAACGCTGGCTGCCACAGGCTTAATCTGGACCAGATACTGCCTGGTCATTAAGCCTATAAACTATGCTTTATCACTATGTAACTTTTCTCTTGGTGTTGCCAATGGTATTCAATGTTTTAGAGCTTATCGATATCATAGTCTTCAAGGTGACCTTGGTAACAAGTAATTTCTAGTCACAATAATTATAACTACTTATTCACTTACAGAGCATATATGAATAGTTTATTATGACAGACTATTCACTATAAACCAGTATTTAGCGGTTTTCCTTTAACGTAAGAGATAACAAATACCAGATATACATTTATGTATGTACTTAATTTTATTGTTAATTTGTTTTGTGCCATAATTTGTATTTTACATGTTTATAGTCATAAATGTATCGTGAATGTTGCCTTGTATTTTTTTAAATTGTCCTGTCTTTTCAAATATTTATTTAAAATTGATGTTGAAATCATTTCATATTTATAATAGTACAGAGTTAACAGTCAGCTATATATTTACATAAATGTATATTAAACACATTACTTTGTTTTATACAAGAAATCACTTTATAAATTTTTTATTTATATTATAGTTCTAGTTTGTAAGAAATATTTAGATATATAGCTAAGACAAAGTTATTGTGTATTTTGTTTGGTAATATTTTCCCAAAAACACTTCCTAAATAATCTTAATCAATTTGGTATAGAGATCCAATAATCCCATTAAAGTTAATTAAATGAAGAGTTTATTAATTATTATGTTAATTAGGGATATTAGCGTAATGCTATAGCTTGTAGCCTTCTTTATGAACTTGTCTATCAAAAACAGAATTATTCAAATCGACCCAGTATTTTCTAAAAAATAAACAAAATTCAACTTTTAATATTAGTTAATATCTATTAAAAAAATATACTTATCACCTTTCTCTATGAAGCATCTCAGTTGAATTAAATATTACTTTGTTAAGTAATAAAACGAATAATCCCATCTCTAACTAATTATTTTACAATTAAGATTTGTGTATGTATGTTACTTAAATTTACCTTGAAAAAGTGTTATACAATAACATTTTATCATCTTGCATGACGTTATGAATATTTTGATAGTTATATACTATATTTTATCTTAAAAGGAACGCTAAATATTGTATTTATCTTCTTTTTTTTTTAAATAAAAGGAGACAAGGCCAAGTTTGTACTTAGGAGGCTTCCACCGACAGGCTAAAGACTTGTAATAAACATATGTTATCAATAATATATGTTATAATAATCTATGGTTTTTAAACGGTATAACGAAAAACCTGTTGACACATTGTGTACTTACACGTAAATAAATATTGAACAATTTATGAACAAAACAATGATAAAAATTATACTTACAAAAAAAAAATAAAGAAAGTCGAATTTCTCAACCCATCTTACATCAATAAAAACTTTGATTTTTTATCTGCTCTAACATCAATACAAATACATTAATCTGCTTATTATTAAAAAAAACATGATTACTATATTTTATGGGCCAATTGTCGAATAATCGGTTTCTTCATAAGGCGTTACGGTAATAGTTAAATTAATTAATTTCGTGCTTAGTGTGTTAGATAAAATGTTTGAAAAACTATGGGTCTTCCGTTTATTACATGTACGGTCATCTAACATGGTACGGCTAGATGTTAAGCTTACTAGAAAAGAAAATGTCTATTAATGTTATTTTAAAGCCTTTAATAAATTAATATTTGTCCCTAAGCAAGGACACGTGTTGGCGTCGAAATCTGGAGATGGCTTTTAATTTAAATTTGGATCATATATTTAACAAGTTCACATTTATCAATATAATAATATACGATATAAAATTAAAACAAAAATATAAGTAATTCATTAATTTAATCCTCGACCAAACTCAGGAGTCTATCCAGACCGATCGGACCAAAACTGCGGCCGCCATCTTCGGAATACATAATGACATTCCTGATCACGTAGCACTGCAGCTCACCTATCTTGTACAGCGGCCGTCCCTCTCGACTTTTGCCGACCACGGGAACGAATGTGATCCCCTTCTCTATGCACCTGGACTCCAGGAGCTCGGAGAAGCTCTTCTGGCGCGCCACGGAGGCCAGCACGTCGCTCATCCTGCTGGCGTCCTTGTGGTCGGCGAGGTCGATGCGCGGCGGCGGCGGCGGCGGGGGCGCGGGCCCGGAGGCCGGGAGCTCCGGCCCGCCCGCGTCCGTGCTGCGGTTCATCATGTCCAGGGCCTTGCGGAACGCATCACGCACCGCGGGCTCCCTCAGGACCTCCTCGGGGAACATTTTCTGGAAATCGATTATAACAAGTTCAACTACTATTAGTTAACATATTATATATACTATTGTAATCTTTCTATTCTCCGTAAATATTTTATTCTATTTCAAACAAGTCGCTTGTATAAAACCTGGCGAGACTTGGTCATATGGTACTCGTGCTTAAAATTATTAGAAATATATTTATCAAATCGAAAACATTTAAAGTCAGTAAAGTTACGTAAATACGTAAGAAAACATTTGAATTAACTAAATCCAATTCGTTATTATTCAATTCTTTATTGGTTTTCACATATTTTACATCTAGTAATTGAACTAGATATATTTTTTCTTTTATTCTTAAGTAATTGAAAATTAGCCATAAACCATTGTTCATCAAGAAAGAGAGAATTTTTTATATCTTCAATTACTGTTTGCAGTCTATTTATTATACATAATTGTAAAAATAAGAGAATCATAATTATCAAAACAATACTATGCCATGTTTATCTCTTATAAAGGTAAGGTAAGTCTTTTATATAAATGGGGTACAAAAGAGGCCCTAATATAGAACCTTGTGGCACCTTTTTGAATTCTTTTAAGATGTATATTTCTAAATAGTCTCATACTGAACGCAGTTGCATGCCTTTGATAAAAAGGCATTTCATCTAGATGGATCTTCTAGAAATAAAAGAATGACAGAGTGTTTGAAGAAGTTGTGTTTGTGTGTTTAGTGTATGTGTACCTTGAAGGCGGTGTAGGAGGCCAGCAGCGTGGCGTGCTCTGGCCCCGTGTTTGATCCAGGCGGCCAGCGCGGCGAGCCAGAGTGTTTGAAGAAGTTGTGTTTGTGTGTTTAGTGTATGTGTACCTTGAAGGCGGTGTAGGAGGCCAGCAGCGTGGCGTGCTCTGGCCCCGTGTTGATCCAGGCGGCCAGCGCGGCGAGCCAGAGTGTTTGAAGAAGTTGTGTTTGTGTGTTTAGTGAATGTGTACCTTGAAGGCGGTGTAGGAGGCCAGCAGCGTGGCGTGCTCTGGCCCCGTGTTGATCCAGGCGGCCAGCGCGGCGAGCCAGAGTGTTTGAAGAAGTTGTGTTTGTGTGTTTAGTGTATGTGTACCTTGAAGGCGGTGTAGGAGGCCAGCAGCGTGGCGTGCTCTGGCCCCGTGTTGATCCAGGCGGCCAGCGCGGCGAGCCAGAGTGTTTGAAGAAGTTGTGTTTGTGTGTTTAGTGTATGTGTACCTTGAAGGCGGTGTAGGAGGCCAGCAGCGTGGCGTGCTCTAGCCCCGTGTTGATCCAGGCGGCCAGCGCGGCGAGCCAGAGTGTTTGAAGAAGTTGTGTTTGTGTGTTTAGTGTATGTGTACCTTGAAGGCGGTGTAGGAGGCCAGCAGCGTGGCGTGCTCTGGCCCCGTGTTGATCCAGGCGGCCAGCGCGGCGAGCCAGAGTGTTTGAAGAAGTTGTGTTTGTGTGTTTAGTGTATGTGTACCTTGAAGGCGGTGTAGGAGGCCAGCAGCGTGGCGTGCTCTGGCCCCGTGTTTGATCCAGGCGGCCAGCGCGGCGAGCCAGAGTGTTTGAAGAAGTTGTGTTTGTGTGTTTAGTGTATGTGTACCTTGAAGGCGGTGTAGGAGGCCAGCAGCGTGGCGTGCTCTGGCCCCGTGTTTGATCCAGGCGGCCAGCGCGGCGAGCCAGAGTGTTTGAAGAAGTTGTGTTTGTGTGTTTAGTGTATGTGTACCTTGAAGGCGGTGTAGGAGGCCAGCAGCGTGGCGTGCTCTGGCCCCGTGTTGATCCAGGCGGCCAGCGCGGCGAGCCAGAGTGTTGGAAGAAGTTGTGTTTGTGTGTTTAGTGTATGTGTACCTTGAAGGCGGTGTAGGAGGCCAGCAGCGTGGCGTGCTCTGGCCCCGTGTTGATCCAGGCGGCCAGCGCGGCGAGCCAGAGTGTTTGAAGAAGTTGTGTTTGTGTGTTTAGTGTATGTGTACCTTGAAGGCGGTGTAGGAGGCCAGCAGCGTGGCGTGCTCTGGCCCCGTGTTGATCCAGGCGGCCAGCGCGGCGAGCCAGAGTGTTTGAAGAAGTTGTGTTTGTGTGTTTAGTGTATGTGTACCTTGAAGGCGGTGTAGGAGGCCAGCAGCGTGGCGTGCTCTGGCCCCGTGTTGATCCAGGCGGCCAGCGCGGCGAGCCAGAGTGTTTGAAGAAGTTGTGTTTGTGTGTTTAGTGTATGTGTACCTTGAAGGCGGTGTAGGAGGCCAGCAGCGTGGCGTGCTCTAGCCCCGTGTTGATCCAGGCGGCCAGCGCGGCGAGCCAGAGTGTTTGAAGAAGTTGTGTTTGTGTGTTTAGTGTATGTGTACCTTGAAGGCGGTGTAGGAGGCCAGCAGCGTGGCGTGCTCTGGCCCCGTGTTGATCCAGGCGGCCAGCGCGGCGAGCCAGAGTGTTTGAAGAAGTTGTGTTTGTGTGTTTAGTGTATGTGTACCTTGAAGGCGGTGTAGGAGGCCAGCAGCGTGGCGTGCTCTGGCCCCGTGTTGATCCAGGCGGCCAGCGCGGCGAGCCAGAGTGTTTGAAGAAGTTGTGTTTGTGTGTTTAGTGTATGTGTACCTTGAAGGCGGTGTAGGAGGCCAGCAGCGTGGCGTGCTCTGGCCCCGTGTTGATCCAGGCGGCCAGCGCGGCGAGCCAGAGTGTTTGAAGAAGTTGTGTTTGTGTGTTTAGTGTATGTGTACCTTGAAGGCGGTGTAGGAGGCCAGCAGCGTGGCGTGCTCTGGCCCCGTGTTGATCCAGGCGGCCAGCGCGGCGAGCCAGAGTGTTTGAAGAAGTTGTGTTTGTGTGTTTAGTGTATGTGTACCTTGAAGGCGGTGTAGGAGGCCAGCAGCGTGGCGTGCTCTGGCCCCGTGTTGATCCAGGCGGCCAGCGCGGCGAGCCAGAGTGTTTGAAGAAGTTGTGTTTGTGTGTTTAGTGTATGTGTACCTTGAAGGCGGTGTAGGAGGCCAGCAGCGTGGCGTGCTCTGGCCCCGTGTTGATCCAGGCGGCCAGCGCGGCGAGCCAGAGTGTTTGAAGAAGTTGTGTTTGTGTGTTTAGTGTATGTGTACCTTGAAGGCGGTGTAGGAGGCCAGCAGCGTGGCGTGCTCTGGCCCCGTGTTGATCCAGGCGGCCAGCGCGGCGAGCCAGAGTGTTTGAAGAAGTTGTGTTTGTGTGTTTAGTGAATGTGTACCTTGAAGGCGGTGTAGGAGGCCAGCAGCGTGGCGTGCTCTGGCCCCGTGTTGATCCAGGCGGCCAGCGCGGCGAGCCAGAGTGTTTGAAGAAGTTGTGTTTGTGTGTTTAGTGTATGTGTACCTTGAAGGCGGTGTAGGAGGCCAGCAGCGTGGCGTGCTCTGGCCCCGTGTTGATCCAGGCGGCCAGCGCGGCGAGCCAGAGTGTTTGAAGAAGTTGTGTTTGTGTGTTTAGTGTATGTGTACCTTGAAGGCGGTGTAGTAGGCCAGCAGCGTGGCGTGCTCTGGCCCCGTGTTGATCCAGGCGGCTAGCGCGGCGAGCCAGAGTGTTTGAAGAAGTTGTGTTTGTGTGTTTAGTGTATGTGTACCTTGAAGGCGGTGTAGGAGGCCAGCAGCGTGGCGTGCTCTGGCCCCGTGTTGATCCAGGCGGCCAGCGCGGCGAGCCAGAGTGTTTGAAGAAGTTGTGTTTGTGTGTTTAGTGTATGTGTACCTTGAAGGCGGTGTAGGAGGCCAGCAGCGTGGCGTGCTCTGGCCCCGTGTTGATCCAGGCGGCCAGCGCGGCGAGCCAGAGTGTTCGAAGAAGTTGTGTTTGTGTGTTTAGTGTATGTGTACCTTGAAGGCGGTGTAGGAGGCCAGCAGCGTGGCATGCTCTGGCCCCGTGTTGATCCAGGCGGCCAGCGCGGCGAGCCAGAGTGTTTGAAGAAGTTGTGTTTGTGTGTTTAGTGTATGTGTACCTTGAAGGCGGTGTAGGAGGCCAGCAGCGTGGCGTGCTCTGGCCCCGTGTTGATCCAGGCGGCCAGCGCGGCGAGCCAGAGTGTTTGAAGAAGTTGTGTTTGTGTGTTTAGTGTATGTGTACCTTGAAGGCGGTGTAGGAGGCCAGCAGCGTGGCGTGCTCTGGCCCCGTGTTGATCCAGGCGGCCAGCGCGGCGAGCCAGAGTGTTTGAAGAAGTTGTGTTTGTGTGTTTAGTGTATGTGTACCTTGAAGGCGGTGTAGGAGGCCAGCAGCGTGGCGTGCTCTGGCCCCGTGTTGATCCAGGCGGCCAGCGCGGCGAGCCAGAGTGTTTGAAGAAGTTGTGTTTGTGTGTTTAGTGTATGTGTACCTTGAAGGCGGTGTAGGAGGCCAGCAGCGTGGCGTGCTCTGGCCCCGTGTTGATCCAGGCGGCCAGCGCGGCGAGCCAGAGTGTTTGAAGAAGTTGTGTTTGTGTGTTTAGTGTATGTGTACCTTGAAGGCGGTGTAGGAGGCCAGCAGCGTGGCGTGCTCTGGCCCCGTGTTGATCCAGGCGGCCAGCGCGGCGAGCCAGAGTGTTTGAAGAAGTTGTGTTTGTGTGTTTAGTGTATGTGTACCTTGAAGGCGGTGTAGGAGGCCAGCAGCGTGGCGTGCTCTGGCCCCGTGTTGATCCAGGCGGCCAGCGCGGCGAGCCAGAGTGTTTGAAGAAGTTGTGTTTGTGTGTTTAGTGTATGTGTACCTTGAAGGCGGTGTAGGAGGCCAGCAGCGTGGCGTGCTCTGGCCCCGTGTTGATCCAGGCGGCCAGCGCGGCGAGCCAGAGTGTTTGAAGAAGTTGTGTTTGTGTGTTTAGTGTATGTGTACCTTGAAGGCGGTGTAGGAGGCCAGCAGCGTGGCGTGCTCTGGCCCCGTGTTGATCCAGGCGGCCAGCGCGGCGAGCCAGAGTGTTTGAAGAAGTTGTGTTTGTGTGTTTAGTGTATGTGTACCTTGAAGGCGGTGTAGGAGGCCAGCAGCGTGGCGTGCTCTGGCCCCGTGTTGATCCAGGCGGCCAGCGCGGCGAGCCAGAGTGTTTGAAGAAGTTGTGTTTGTGTGTTTAGTGTATGTGTACCTTGAAGGCGGTGTAGGAGGCCAGCAGCGTGGCGTGCTCTGGCCCCGTGTTGATCCAGGCGGCCAGCGCGGCGAGCCAGAGTGTTTGAAGAAGTTGTGTTTGTGTGTTTAGTGTATGTGTACCTTGAAGGCGGTGTAGGAGGCCAGCAGCGTGGCGTGCTCTGGCCCCGTGTTGATCCAGGCGGCCAGCGCGGCGAGCCAGAGTGTTTGAAGAAGTTGTGTTTGTGTGTTTAGTGTATGTGTACCTTGAAGGCGGTGTAGGAGGCCAGCAGCGTGGCGTGCTCTGGCCCCGTGTTGATCCAGGCGGCCAGCGCGGCGAGCCAGAGTGTTTGAAGAAGTTGTGTTTGTGTGTTTAGTGTATGTGTACCTTGAAGGCGGTGTAGGAGGCCAGCAGCGTGGCGTGCTCTGGCCCCGTGTTGATCCAGGCGGCCAGCGCGGCGAGCCAGAGTGTTTGAAGAAGTTGTGTTTGTGTGTTTAGTGTATGTGTACCTTGAAGGCGGTGTAGGAGGCCAGCAGCGTGGCGTGCTCTGGCCCCGTGTTGATCCAGGCGGCCAGCGCGGCGAGCCAGAGTGTTTGAAGAAGTTGTGTTTGTGTGTTTAGTGTATGTGTACCTTGAAGGCGGTGTAGGAGGCCAGCAGCGTGGCGTGCTCTGGCCCCGTGTTGATCCAGGCGGCCAGCGCGGCGAGCCAGAGTGTTTGAAGAAGTTGTGTTTGTGTGTTTAGTGTATGTGTACCTTGAAGGCGGTGTAGGAGGCCAGCAGCGTGGCGTGCTCTGGCCCCGTGTTGATCCAGGCGGCCAGCGCGGCGAGCCAGAGTGTTTGAAGAAGTTGTGTTTGTGTGTTTAGTGTATGTGTACCTTGAAGGCGGTGTAGGAGGCCAGCAGCGTGGCGTGCTCTGGCCCCGTGTTGATCCAGGCGGCCAGCGCGGCGAGCCAGAGTGTTTGAAGAAGTTGTGTTTGTGTGTTTAGTGTATGTGTACCTTGAAGGCGGTGTAGGAGGCCAGCAGCGTGGCGTGCTCTGGCCCCGTGTTGATCCAGGCGGCCAGCGCGGCGAGCCAGAGTGTTTGAAGAAGTTGTGTTTGTGTGTTTAGTGTATGTGTACCTTGAAGGCGGTGTAGTAGGCCAGCAGCGTGGCGTGCTCTGGCCCCGTGTTGATCCAGGCGGCTAGCGCGGCGAGCCAGAGTGTTTGAAGAAGTTGTGTTTGTGTGTTTAGTGTATGTGTACCTTGAAGGCGGTGTAGGAGGCCAGCAGCGTGGCGTGCTCTGGCCCCGTGTTGATCCAGGCGGCCAGCGCGGCGACCCAGAGTGTTTGAAGAAGTTGTGTTTGTGTGTTTAGTGTATGTGTACCTTGAAGGCGGTGTAGGAGGCCAGCAGCGTGGCGTGCTCTGGCCCCGTGTTGATCCAGGCGGCCAGCGCGGCGAGCCAGAGTGTTCGAAGAAGTTGTGTTTGTGTGTTTAGTGTATGTGTACCTTGAAGGCGGTGTAGGAGGCCAGCAGCGTGGCATGCTCTGGCCCCGTGTTGATCCAGGCGGCCAGCGCGGCGAGCCAGAGTGTTTGAAGAAGTTGTGTTTGTGTGTTTAGTGTATGTGTACCTTGAAGGCGGTGTAGGAGGCCAGCAGCGTGGCGTGCTCTGGCCCCGTGTTGATCCAGGCGGCCAGCGCGGCGAGCCAGAGTGTTTGAAGAAGTTGTGTTTGTGTGTTTAGTGTATGTGTACCTTGAAGGCGGTGTAGGAGGCCAGCAGCGTGGCGTGCTCTGGCCCCGTGTTGATCCAGGCGGCCAGCGCGGCGAGCCAGAGTGTTTGAAGAAGTTGTGTTTGTGTGTTTAGTGTATGTGTACCTTGAAGGCGGTGTAGGAGGCCAGCAGCGTGGCGTGCTCTGGCCCCGTGTTGATCCAGGCGGCCAGCGCGGCGAGCCAGAGTGTTTGAAGAAGTTGTGTTTGTGTGTTTAGTGTATGTGTACCTTGAAGGCGGTGTAGGAGGCCAGCAGCGTGGCGTGCTCTGGCCCCGTGTTGATCCAGGCGGCCAGCGCGGCGAGCCAGAGTGTTTGAAGAAGTTGTGTTTGTGTGTTTAGTGTATGTGTACCTTGAAGGCGGTGTAGGAGGCCAGCAGCGTGGCGTGCTCTGGCCCCGTGTTGATCCAGGCGGCCAGCGCGGCGAGCCAGTGTTGATCCAGGCGGCCAGCGCGGCGAGCCAGAGTGTTTGAAGAAGTTGTGTTTGTGTGTTTAGTGTATGTGTACCTTGAAGGCGGTGTAGGAGGCCAGCAGCGTGGCGTGCTCTGGCCCCGTGTTGATCCAGGCGGCCAGCGCGGCGAGCCAGAGTGTTTGAAGAAGTTGTGTTTGTGTGTTTAGTGTATGTGTACCTTGAAGGCGGTGTAGGAGGCCAGCAGCGTGGCGTGCTCTGGCCCCGTGTTGATCCAGGCGGCCAGCGCGGCGAGCCAGAGTGTTTGAAGAAGTTGTGTTTGTGTGTTTAGTGTATGTGTACCTTGAAGGCGGTGTAGGAGGCCAGCAGCGTGGCGTGCTCTGGCCCCGTGTAGATCCAGGCGGCCAGCGCGGCGAGCCAGAGTGTTTGAAGAAGTTGTGTTTGTGTGTTTAGTGTATGTGTACCTTGAAGGCGGTGTAGGAGGCCAGCAGCGTGGCGTGCTCTGGCCCCGTGTTGATCCAGGCGGCCAGCGCGGCGAGCCAGCGCGGCAGCAGCGCCCGCGCCGCCACGCCCGCCACCACCGGGGCGCCCGCCACGACCACCCAGTCCACGCACCACAGCCACGCCGCTGACGACAAACACCACGCGTCTAATGGCGCCCTCTAGTTTCAACGCGTCAGAGTCGCGAGATATAACTTTGGTATGAACATCAGAGCGTCACACACTAGTACGTTACAAAAACGTTAGAAAGGCGCCAATCTGTCGAATGACAAAACTGGAATAAATGGGACTACGAGCTATATATGAAGGGTGTTGCCGCCAGGACAACAGCGCCAACGGATGTCCGAGGGGTCTGCACAAGGGACGGGGGGCACAGATCATCTATGACCCCCGAGACCCCGCTAATTGCCGATAGTTCCTCAATTGATTAACATCATACTCGCTAATTTTGTTAATTTCCAAATATAAATTATTTAACGTGTGGGTCATTATTTTATTTATGTTCCCTTAATGAAAATAAGTGGCGACCGTGAAAAATAAAATTAAATACGCAATCTTCGGACGACAACCGAACTAAGCTCGTAGTACGTGCTCGGGACAAAGGTCACCGTGAACTCGTGGCATCAAGAATTTTGCAGCCATCGTGAACCAGCCAAGCTGAAGCACAGCAGTGGTTTACCAGCCAAAAGTGAGCCCGTTCCATTATTCTATATCTTTCCTATTTTATAACAGCTATCTCATTTGTGCGAACAAAGATATAAAATAAATGAAAGAGAATCTAATTACCCACATATAAATTCAATTACATTTTTCTTGTTGCTTATTTTTTTATTTTACGTATTATTTTATGACTTGAAAGCCTATTTTATAATAATTTCCCATTTTATATTTTAAAAAGAAAATTAAGAATAGCTTAACCTATTCGAAAGTTGTTACTTTTATCATTACAAACATATTTTACGCTACCAGGTTGGATTAATTTAAATCTGAGCATATTTAAGCAATTAATGAATTAAGCGCACATGCAGATATAATCAAATTATAATAACTTAGCACTATTGTGTCGATCTGTCACTTATAATAAACGTTAATATCTCACTATAGTCACTATTTTGCGCACTAAAGTGTTTATTTCGCCTCGTTCTGCCTATAATTCAATATCCTTCATAACTTTGTTATTTTTTGTTGAAATACAACGCATATCAACATATATTTCAGCTGTCGGGTGGACCTAGCAAGCATACATCCCAGCTCGGCTTGACGCATACTACTGTCGCGCGTCGGATCTCCGTGCAGAGCGGTCGTCAGCTGATCTAAACCGGTTTCCGTTATAACAGCCGGCGAAGCAAGGAGCGTATTGTATGCAATAATAACTAATTGACTTTGTTTATTTGCTATTTATTTGTTGTTTACTCGTTGATAACGGTAGTATGGAAACTAAATATAAATGTTTAAATTTAAAACGCGCTTCAATCAAAGGACGCATAACAAAATTTATTAACCAGTTAGATGAATTTAAAAGTAGAAAACCTATTCCTACCGATATTAGCGTGTTGACACAGAAGATAGCTAGACTTGAAGCGTTATTTGTCGAATTCGATAGCGTGCAAAATGAAATTGAAGGGATAGATGAAAAAAATTTAAGTAGCGAATAAGATATAAGAAAAATAATTGAACAAGCGTTTTACAGTTCGATCGCAAGGGCAAAAGAAATTATTTCAGAAAATAGCGTAACAAAAAAGTCCTCGCTTGAACACAGCCGCAGTTTCACCTCTGCCGACGACGACAACCATGAAATAATTGGATTTCGCTTACCTGTTATTAAAATAAGTAATTTTGATGGTACTTACTACAAGTGGTTGGAATTTCGCGACACATTTAGTTCTTTAATACACCACAACTCTAAAATTAAAAACATACACAAATTTCATTATTTGAATTCGTATCTGGAGGGTGAAGCTGCATACAGAGGCATGGAGTATTTTATGTGAACGCTATAATAATGTTCGCCAATTAATTAATAACCATTTAAAGGCTTTATTCAGTATTGAACCGTTACGCGAATCTGATAAATCATTAAGATTTCTTATTGATCATATTACAAAAAATTTACGCGCTTTAAATACGCTGAAACAACCGACCGACCATTGGGATACCGTGATCATATATATGTTTGCAAATAAGTTAGATAGTAATTCTCGTGTCAAATGGGAAGAATATATCCACAATAATGTTAGCGCTGAGGATATGCCTACATTGAATAATTTTTTGTTGTTTATAAGGGGACGCGCTGATGTTCTTGAATCCGTTTATCGCAGCAAACTCGATTCAGGCAATAAACCTTTACCGAGCCACATACATAGCACCAAGAAAATTTCAACTCCGCATACAAAATTGTTTATTAGTACTGAACAGGGTAACCAGTCTATAACACAATCTAAACAATGCATATATTGCAATGATAGCTCCCATCGTATTTATGATTATTCAAAGTTTAAATCTAAGTCAATTGAGGATAAGTTAGTCTTTGTGTCTAAGCAAAAATTATGTACAAACTGTTTACGCAAAGGTCATAATAACCATTTATGTAGATTGCCAGGTTCATGTAAAATTTGTAGAAAACGCCATAATACTTGTTTACACAATGATACAGAACCAGACACTAACGAGGAAGCTTCTAACCCCGTTTCTATGTCAGCAATTTCATCTTCTGAGACATTGTTATGTACAGCTTTGGTTGACGTTATTAATCCTAGCACAAATAAATCTATATCTACTAAAGCTCTATTAGACAACGGCAGTCAATCATCATTTATTACAGAAGCATTGAGAAATAAATTAAATTTAACTTCATTGGACTCAGAAGTTAAAAATGTTATTGGTATAGGTAACACTACTTTTAAATTTAATGCCGAGAGATGTTATATACAAATCCAATCGAAGGTACGTCCATTCAAAATTTTGACATCTTGTTTAATCATTCCACAAATTTCGGGAAAAATTCCCAAAACAACGTTAAATGTCACTCATATAAATTTAAAATCGTTCGAGCTAGCAGACCCCAGCTTTTATGAGCCTTCTGAAATAGGATTGCTAATCGGTGCTGATCTTTTTTGGGATATAATTAAACCTAAACAGCACTCTTTAGGTAAGGGCAACCCTATTCTACATGACTCCAAATTAGGATGGCTCATTGCAGGTCCTATGCACTATCGAGCTGCTAAAAGTGACTCAGAAACCAAATGTAATTTCACAAATATAGAAAATAATACTTTAGCCAAACTTCATAGAGATTTAAAACGTTTTTGGGAGATGGAAAGCTTACCACAAAAATCCCTACTTACTGATAAAGAAAAAACTTGTGAACTTCATTTTTTAAAACACACTACCAGGACTAAAGAAGGACGTTTTTGTGTTAAGTTGCCACTGCTTGATGATCCAGATTGTCTAGGTGAATCACATTTTGTAGCCAAACGAAGATTTCTTAATTTGGAACGTCGTTTTCGCAAACAACCGGATCTTAAGACAGCATATGTAGATTTTTTGAAAGAGTACCACAGTCTAGGTCATCTTTCAATTACAGAGATAGATCGACCGGAAAACGCTTATTTCGTGCCTCATCACCCCGTCATCCGTGAGGATAGTGAATCCACGCGCCTTAGGGTTGTGTTTGATGCGTCAGCTCGCACTACATCAGGTTTGTCTATAAACGACATTCAAATGATAGGCCCTACAGTTCAAGACTCTCTTTTCAATATTCTGATCCGATTCCGTCAACATCGTTATGTGTTGTCAGCGGATATTGAAAAAATGTACCGACAGGTATTAGTAGATGAGTCTGACAGAAATTTACAGCTGATTCTTTGGCGTGACTCTGAAAGAAAACCTATACAAACCCTCCGGCTTAATACGGTTACATACGGATATACTAGCGCAAATTATTTGGCGACTAGATGTCTCTGGCAAGTAGGAGAAGAATGTCACGACGAATTGATTAAAACCGTTATACAAAAGGATATATATGTCGATGATTTATTGACCTCGAATGATCTAGAAGACCGAATTCAATTTATTCAACAAACAACATCGTCAATTCTTCACAAGGCTGGTTTCAAACTTCGCAAATATCGTTCAAATTTGCCATCGTTATTGTCTTCAGAGAAATTACAATCTAAAGGTAGTCTAATGCTAAGTCAATCTACAAATACTTTAGGGCTAGATTGGAATCCTTCTTCAGACAGCCTTAATTTTCCTGTCAAATTAGTTCCGTCAGACGTTGTTACCAAACGAAGTATCTTGTCTGCGACTTTCAAAATCTTCGATCCCCTGGGGCTCCTATCTTTGTGCACTATTGTTCCCAAAATTTTAATTCAGACGTTGTGGTCTCTAAAATGTGATTGGAATGATGCGGCACCAAAAAACATTGTCAAGGCATGGAAAACGTTTACTGAGGGTTTTAAATCCATATCCACCTTGTCAGTGCCTAGATGGGTGTCGATTGAAGATCCAATAACCGTTGAGATACATTGCTTTTGCGATGCCTCTCAACTCGCCTACGGTGCATGTCTTTACTTACGATCCATTAAAAAAGAAGGGCAAATACATGTCCGTCTTCTTTGCGCCAAACAACCCCAACAACAATACCTCGTCTCGAACTCTCAGGTGCTTTACTGGCAGCAGAGTTAAGTTCTTCCGTCACACAAGTTTTGCGACGTAAAATATCAAGACATATTTACTGGACTGATTCTAGCATCGTACTTAGCTGGTTACGTATAGGTTCAACTAATTTAAAGGCCTTTGTTGCTAATAGAGTGTCAGCAATAAGAGAATTGACTGAGTCTGATTCATGGCGCCATGTTCCTACCAAAGACAACCCAGCTGACCTTGTGTCCCGTGGAGTAAATCTACAAGAGGTCCTTGACAAAAGCATATGGTGGCATGGACCAAATTTTTTATCATTACCAGAATGTAACTGGCCTTTCTAGCTTAGAATTACAAGTTGACAAAGAGACCAACCATTTACCCGAGGTTAAAACACACGTCAGTACTATTACTAGCACATATTTATTAGTTGATTTAAAAAAATAATCTAAACTGAAACAAGTTCAACATATTTTTGGATATATCTATAGATTTATTTATAATTGTAAACATCTTAACAGTAAAGTTACAGGTGCATTGACTGCTGTCGAACTTAGTAAGGCTTTGAATTATTTAATTTTAAATTCCCAAATGGAATCGTTTTATAAGGAACGCAAAACGTTACTAAATGAAAAGGCACTGAGCCCAAAATCACAAATGATATCTCTTAATCCTTTCCTGTATGAAGGTATTATAAGAGTAGGTGGTAGAATACAGGCTTCAGAATACGATTTCGATGTCAAACATCCGATGTTATTAAGCGCCAAGCATTATTTTACGCAACTTTTATTCCAACATGAACACCTAAGACTTTTGCACGTAGGTCCTCAAGCTTTATTGGCCTCTTTAAGGACTCGATTCTGGCCTATAGGTGGAAGAAACTTGGCCCGACGTATTACACGAAATTGTCACGTATGTAGACGCGTCAAGGGTCAAACTATGAAAAATATCATGGGCAACCTACCCGCCGAAAGACTAATGCCTGATTTTCCGTTTCTAACCGTAGGTACAGATTTCGCCGGTCCATTTATGATTACGGATCGCAAAGGTCGCGGTTGTAAAATATCAAAATGTTATTTATGTATTTTTATTTGTCTTAGGTATAAGTGTGTTCATTTGGAGGCGGTCAGTGAGCTTTCGAAAGATGCATTTGTTTTGAGTTTAAGGCGTTTTATTGCTCGAAGAGGGCTACCGAAACAGATTTTCTGCGACAATGGTGGTAACTTTGTGGCAGCTTCCAAAGAAATAAATGAATTTTTTAAGTTCAATTCTAATTTTATACAAGATTTTGCCGCTAGCGAAGGCGTCGAATTTCGTTTCTCACCAGCATACGCTCCTCACTTCAATGGTTTAATGGAGGCCGGTGTAAAATCTGCTAAATTCCATTTAACTAGGATTTTAGGGACCAGTCACTTAAATTATGAAGAGCTTTCAACTCTGTTCGCCCAAATAGAAAGTATCCTTAACAGCCGTCCCATATGTCCTTTAAGTTCCTCACCATCTGACCTATATCCTTTGACTCCGGGACATTTCTTGGTTGGTAGACCCCTTCAATCACTGCCTTCTCCGTGCTTACAAGAAGCTAATACAAATCGTCTCGACAGGTTTCAGCGCCTTCTGCAGATAAAGCAACATTTTTGGCAGCGCTGGAGCCACGAATATATCGCTGAGCTTCAAGCTAGAACTAAGTGGCGCACATATGCGAAAGAGCAATTGAAGCTTGACGACTTGGTCGTCTTGAAGGAGGACAACACCCCACCCCTTTGTTGGCGACTCGGACGCGTAAAAAGATTGTTTCCAGGAAAAGATGGTGTGACTCGTGTTGCCGATGTTTGTACATCAAGAGGAATCGTTCGACGTGCTCTCAACCGGATGTGCTTGCTGCCAAGGCCAGATGATCTGAATTTGCTAGAAAGCGCCTAAGCTTTCCAGGGCCGGGAATATGTTGCCGCCAGGACAACAGCGCCAACGGATGTCCGCGGGGTCTGCACAAGGGACGGGGGGCACAGATCATCTATGACCCCCGAGACCCCGCTAATTGCCGATAGTTCCTCAATTGATTAACATCATACTCGCTAATTTTGTTAATTTCCAAATATAAATTATTTAACGTGTGGGTCATTATTTTATTTATGTTCCCTTAATGAACAAAGGGTGACCCAAAAATCATGCAAGATTTGAATTTTGCGCCATTTGAGCGCTAAAGTTTGAGCCAACCAAAACAAAAATACAGCGTGATAGCTGACAGTTTAGGGTTATTAAAAATGAGGCGCAACACAAAAGAACAACGCATTTTTATTGTTGAACAATGTTTTGTAAATAATGAAAGTTTGGCAGCAACAGTTCGCAATTTTCGTACAAAATTTGGTCGGAATAGTGATTTAACTTCATCAACTGTAAAGAGAACAATTAAAAAATTCAGATAGACTGGATCAATTAGTGATCTTAAGCAGTCTGGCCGTCCTTCAACAAGTCATTCCACACAAAATATTGAAGCAGTTCGAGAATGTTGCTGAGAGTCCAGAAACATCAATTCGGCGCCGTGGTTAAGAATTGGACATTTCGAGAAGCTCTCTACAACGTATTCTCGCGAAAGATTTGCATCTTCAGGCTTACAAAGTTCAATTGACTCAAGAACTGAAGCCTACTAACCACTCACAGCGGAGAGAGTTCGTTGAATGGATTATGAAACAATAAAAAGTGGATGCTGATTTTTCGAATAAAATCACCTTTAGCAATGAGGCTCATTTTCATCTTGATGGTTTTGTTAATCGACAAAACTGTTGCATTTGGGGTTCAGAAAATCCACAAGTGATTGTTGAGAAACACATGCATCCACAACGTGTCACTGTTTGGTGCGGGCTTTGGGTTGGAGGCGTCATCGGACCATTCTTCTTCGAAAATGCAGCTGGTTAGACAATAACGGTTAATGGTGCTCACTATCGCGACATGATAATCTAGATTTTTGTGCAAAAATTGCAAGATATGTATGTAGACGGCATGTGGTTTCAACGAGACGGTGCCACACATGCCATACTCCCGAGAAACAATTCAATTATTGCATGACTCATTTCCTGGTCATTTCCCGTTTTGTTGATCAGAATTGGGCGTCCAGATCATGCGATTTAACGCCGTTGAATTTTTTTCTTTGGGGTTTTGTTTTGGAATCTAGGTTTATACGTCAACAAGCCAACGACCACTTAGGCCTTGAAGGAGGAAATTGAGCGCTGTTTCAACGAAATTCAGTCACATTTATGCAAAAAAATCATGGAAAACTTCAACAAAAGAGTGCATCAGTGCCAGCAAAGTCGTGGAGGCCATTTACCCAATATGATATTCCATACATAACCTATACTGTATACTATATAAATCGATAAAAAAAATTTAACCGGGGTTTTCTATCAAAATATTTCTTGCGTGAATTTTGGGATAACCTATACTATGAATAATTTACCTCCGGACGGTTAGACGGTTCTCCCTTTGGTAATGTACTGGGTATACTGTCCAAGTAGATAATAAATATTGATAAAAACGTAGTTCGATTGACCGACTATAGATGACAGGAATCCTAAAGAAGACGACAATATATGTATACTATGATGTATAGTGTCACTCACTGTTCTCTCTGCCGACGAGCTCCAGCGGCGCGTTTTGCAGGCAGTGCTCCAGCTTGGGCACGATGTGATGGTGTATGAGCGGTGCGAGCGCGGGTCCCCAGGCGGAGCGCCAGGCCTCCAGCAGCGGGCGCGCGGACGCGTCGGCGGGGTGCCACGCCGCCAGCGCCGCCGCCAGCCGCGAGCGGATCAGCGGGTACACGCTCGCCGACAGCGCCTCGCCCGCCAGCTCGTGCCACGGCAGCACCCACTGGTGCAGCGGCTGCGTGTCGCGCGTGGGGTCCCACGCCCGCACGGCGCTCAGCAGCCGAGGGGCCACGGCCCTCGAACCGATCGCGCCCGGGACCCACGGGGGACACGCGCGGGCCCACGACGAACACACGCGCAGCATGGGCTCGGGGACGCGAGGGTTCCAACTCCTGCGGAGACGGACAATAATAAGTTATTTTAGTTAAAAAGTTTGAAATTGAACATACGATGAACGAAAGACTCGGCAAAATATTCGGTTTGAATTTATTAGTAACAAACTAAAATTAAAATAAATAAATTTTAGATTTACTCGGCGGTCATTTCTATTTTTGGTATAAAATGTTGCCACAGTAGATTGTTATAGGCGTCCTCGGCGAGGAGCTCCCTCCACTCGAGAAAGACGGGCACGGGCTCCTCGGGGTTCCGAAGCGGGTTCCACTTCGCCATCGTGGCACCGAAGAGTGGACTGACGATGTTACCACCGATAGTACCCAGACTGTACATCTCATACTCTAGAGGGTATGTTTCCTGAAATTTTGAAATATATGTACATAGTATAAAGATTTAATTTAAATAACTCGTATATTTCATGGCAATTTATTAAATTTGCTTATAATTTAGTCATTTTGTAGGAGCGAGGAAGTTGTTTGAATTTTTTCTTAAGTTTGAATCTTTGAGAAAGCCTAGAGTATAAAATAAAAATTTTCCAAAAGTTTTTTTTATCAAAAAATATAATAAAACGTTCAGTTTTCGTAATATAGCCAGTTCATATACAAATATATTCGTTTTTATTCAAACAATATCGATATATTCTTTCTGCTCGTTACTTATAGATATCGTTCATTATTAGTACACACGTCACTGGCATCTACGTCTAGTAGCCCGCCGTAGTCTCTCACCTTGAGGTCTCTCAGCACTTCGTAGCTGGTGTGTATGTCTGCGTCGCTGTCAGTGAGTCTCTCCGCGCGCTCCAGCACGCCCTGCAGCGCGCTCACCACGTCATCTTCCTCCCGCAGCTGTTCGTCGCACTCCTGCAGGTCGCGCTGCAGCACCACGATCTCGTCCTCCGCTTGTTGCAATTCGCGTGCGTTTTGAATTATCTCCTGAGAATTATAGATTGCACTTTAAAAGAAATTTTACATACTTGATATATATCTGTCGGCAGAGACTCTGACCCCTACTCTTTTAAAATCTTAAGTTTTCTGTCACAGCTAGAAAATAAGATAAATCATTTTGTTTTATTTTAAGTAGGTACAGCACGAGCCCATCTTTTTGTTCTCCCAAGAAAATGAGCCAATTATCCGGCTGGAGTGCAGCTGTAGTGGCAGCGGGGCCGCCGCGTTACCTGTTCGCAGCAGTCCACCATGAGCTGCAGGTTGTGCGTGAGCTCTGGCGCGGAGAAGTATGTGCAGTCTCTCCGCGGCTCGTGCTCGTAGCGAGGGGCGGCGGCTCGCAGCGCGTGGTAGCCACTTAGCACCTTCTTCTCGCGACCCGTCAGGTCGATCACTGGCACGCGAGATAGCTCGTTGCTGGAATTAATTACGATGTATTACACTTTGTTTGTGATAAGCAAATATCGAAATAAAGGACGGGCCCGATTGAAGCATAACAAAAATATAATAGTTCATATGATGACAAAATAAGATCTTTCCATTTGGAATAATTACCATATTTTTATAGTAAAGACTATTGGAAGAGTCCCCTGCCGAATATACACTGAAGATCTTTTGAAAGAATATCTGACCATTATGCTTTTGAACCTCGAGTATTCCATTCATTTGCGACTCAACAAACAAACTCCCAATTAAACTTGAGTTCACAATATAAACCGTTTTTTGATCTAAGATACGTATCATTTTGACACTTTAGGTCGACGAACTCAAATATTTGGGGTCGACTCCGGGTCTTTTATAAATCTCCAAAAAACGTTTAATATTATATAAATGTTTAATATTACTCTCGAATTATCTAAGCTCGGGTTTTAAGGACATGACATTGCCCATCTTGGCCTTGAAATAGTTCACAATATAAATAAAGCGATTTTCTGATGCGTTTAACATATCGATAATAGGCGGTTAGACAACGTAAGAGACATTGGGAGTACGTCTGCCCATTCCAAAAGCCTTCGACCGTGTATGGTAAAAGTAACTTCTTTCGGAGCTAGCTTTAACTTTGTTTTGGTATTTGTATTTCATAGGGTTTTATGAATTCCGGGGCGTCACGGTGTGTGTTAACGCGATCCCGTGACGTCCCATTACGGCGCAGAGGGCAACCGTTGGATTTTTAGTGGGTAGCCATAAAAATGGCAGCATCCTCTATGCTGCCGGGTAATCCCACATCACTCGCCGGCCATCACCCCCTGGGCCAAAAGGGTACCCGTAACGGATTTTTCCAACGGAAAAAAAAAGGGTTTCATGAACTACGAATGTTTTAAGGTTTGGTCATCTGCAGTGCGTGATTGACTTCAAATTTATTATACTGATTTGTGTTTAATGAAATGTTGGGAGCTGTGTGTAATACTAATAACACAAAAAAAAAATTAATCCGAACTAAAGCCTCGTTTACTGATATGTAGAATGCACATTTTCCTATTTATGATATGATAAAAGATCTCTTCATGTACCCAAAACATACTTAAACATTTATTTTGGTACACATTTTTAATTCCTGTGTAAAATACAAGATCCTAATACAAATAGTCGACATGAGTACCTGCTAATAGTATGCATGGTGGGTTTACCCTCTTGTATGACGTCGGCTGCATCTCGGTAGAAGTATCGGCCTTTGTGTGACTTCTTCCAGTTATAGTTCTTGTCTGAAGAAACATTTTCTTGTTCTTCTTTCTCTTTTAGACGCCGCTCCTCTTCTTTTTTAGCTTTTTGCTAAAACCAAAAAAGTTCAATAATACCGACAATATATAGACTAAATTAGTTTCTAAAGTACCAAAAAATAATGTTACTCTTGGCAAGAACCCACTTCTTTTCGTAATGAAAAATAATTTCAACGAACTTTTATAACAAATATCCTTAAAATATTCCTCAATTTAGAAATATTTTCAATAATAAGCAAATTATTTATAATAATATATATCATTAATTGTTTAAAAACAACTGTAAAATTAAGACAAAAACTCACAACTGATTTCTCAGGACCATAGGCTCCAATTGCACCCCGACCTTTTCTCACAGTGGCCTCTACTGGGGCCGAGATACCTTGTAGATCCTTACCCAAGCCTTTGCCTGGTTGGTAACCCATCTAAAAAGTATAATACTATACAACTTATTGAGTAAAACAAACAATTATTGATACAAGCAAGATAAATATATTAAATATTGATCAGTAATTCTAAGGTTAAGGAGACAGATCATTTTCACCAATCCAATGTCATTTGATCTATATCAATCAAATATATTGTTTCCAGGGCTTTGAGCATGGCGGAATAGCGGCGTGAACTGCTTTGGTAAAGCCACAGTTGCCAAAAAAAATATATTGTACATTGATTTTCTACTTTACCTGTAATAACAATTTTGCTCCAATTCCTTTAGTATGTTTTTCCCAAGCTCCTACACCCCCCAGAGTTCGTAAGCCCTGGCCTGCTTTCCGTATACCAGCTGTGTCTTGGGGTTCAGGTGCAGACACTTCTTCATCTGAGCTGTCCGCAAATTTGGGATGTGATGATGATGGCTCAGATTTTCGTATTTCTGAAAATTGTTTTATAAAAATGAACATGGTGGTTGGGTATACCATATACATAGTGACAGACAAACAGATTTAGGAGTTAAGCTCGCATATAATTAACTGACTTTCTGACACACATATACATGAACACGATTGCTGCAAAGCATTCAAAACGTCGGGTTAAAATTAAAATGTAACCATATTATACGTAAGCTTAATCTGTAAAAAGTAGTTTTATTTCAAATGTTTACTCATGAAAATCTAAGAAAATACTAGTTTTTGGGGGTATTTGAGTAAATGTTTATACCCTTCAAAGAATATGCATAATTTATTAATATTAAAATAATGTAACCTGTTTTTTCTTCTTTTTTCTTGCCAGCTTGTTGTATGCCCCCAGTAACAAAATCAATAGGTGCTGAGAAATCTTTAGGTTTTCGAGATCTCCGTCTGATGTTGTCTTCATTATCCTCTTCATCACTATCTTTTGCCCAAACACCTAATTAATAAAAGATAAGATTTAATCAAAGTTTACAAAATAAATTACATCAACAATAACATTAATCATTTTAAAATACTTTTAAAATATGGTAAAAAAATACCGTATATTTGGTGTTCTTTTTTAGCCCTACGACTTCTATGAGGGTTAAATTCATTATTCAAATCGTAGTCAGTGATTTCAAAACGTATAACCTCGTCATCAGACATATTAGATGCAACTTTTTTTTTACAAATTAATACTACAATTAAATTCCTCAACAATTTAAGTCAATATTTTTGGTTGCCAATTTTATACCAAAACTATAACGGATTTATTTATAATATTATCACAACAATTACGAGTTACTAATGTAGTTTTTAGCTTTTGTATACTCTCTGACAAATGACAACCGACATTTGACAATTGCAAAATAAATATTGTACTCCATTTCACAATTAACAATTACAAGAAAACACAAATATTCAGTTAAAGTTTTTAACAATTACACAAATTTTTATGAACTATTTTATATCTTCAAAAAGTTTTTATATAAATGGTCTAGAACCGAATAATTTTAAATAACTCATTCTGTTATTATTACCGATTTTTTTTAAACAAATGTAATATATATTTTAACTACTTACTTAATACTTTATCGAGATTTTTACAAAACTGATATAGATCTAGATCCGGCAATACATAATGAGACTATATAATTCTACGGCACCCAACCAATAAACACTAAATGAAATATGTACATAATAACAGTTTATTGTTTACATATTCTGGAAAACTAAATTTGATATTTGACATAAGTCATGAGTTAGAGTCAAGAAATGTCATAATCTTTTAATCTCTATTCTTTTTCATTAGTAAATATTCCGTAAATTACTTATTTGTGATTCTTGTGATTGGAGCATTTAATTCAATTTAAAATGTCTTTCCATATGAGATAAACGCTTTAAGATATTTTTTTAAACAAACCGATTGCCGAAAAACATATAATAATGGTTATTTGAAAAAACTGAAAATGTTGAGCAGATTTTCAGAAGTCTTGCAAAATGCTGCGGACGTTGTAAGTGCAATAAAATATTAATGGCTATTTAGTAAAATAAAATTAACATCTTATCATTTTGTTTATTATTTTTCGTTTTAAAGAAAGTAAACAAAACTAAGCTATTAATAACGATTAAATATAATGTTAAAGAAAGGACAACTGAAATCTAAAAATAAAAAGAAATACCTATTTTATATATGTATCATTTCACGCTTGATAATTGATTTATTTATATTTTTTATAATAAATAATTATATCAGTTAGCGCCGCCGGCAACAAGACTCGAGGATTTTGAATATCATTGGAAGATGGTGCTAAACTACTATCAAAATTATCATGAAAGTCTCAAAGTGCATGTGGAAGACACCAGAGTACCTCACCACTTGCATCAAATGCTACAGGTATTTGTTAAAAAAGAACATTTTGCTTTTAAAAAGATATGTATTATATTAAATTATTTAAAATCATGAGTTGTTACTTGTGGTTTCAACTGCAGACAAACATTTTTATTTACTGTTATTATATCTTACAGAAGTAGCACAATACTTTAATTTTTAAAATATGATCTGGTACTTTTGAAGATTACCTTATTTAAACACACAAATAAAACAAACTTTTAAGCTTTATAATACTGATATTATTTGTTTTCTGAAACATCAGATAAGTAAAGCATATTTCTAATAAATAAGTAGAATTGCTTACTTTATTTATCATACTAACAAAACAAAGTTAGTGGTTTCCTTTTATTTTTAAAACAAATGAAATGATGAAATGAAAAAAGCTAATGATTCAAATTTTTCGTTCATCAGTTAATAGTAGATGAAGAGAAGGAAGAACAAGGAGGTACAGTGGGTCCATGTCTAGAAGCTATCATCCAGCGGTCAATATCACTTTTGGATGTACTGGCAGTCCTAGCAGCTATGGACAGGCCACCTGGTGCGCGGTCTATGGCTTTATCTCTTGCCACTGCATTGTTGAGACGAACCAGGCGACCTTGTATTAATAGTGTCAATGTTTACAGGCCTCTGCAGGTATGTTTTGTATGTAAAAAATGTTTGATCTCATCCTAATTATTTCCTTGACAAGAAATAAGCAGTGCATATCAATGCCATAGAGCAATCTTTTAGTATCACGAACAATGTAACTTCACACCAGAATAAACTATAAATTTCGAATATTTACAAAAAAATAATCGACAATGTGCCACAGCTAAAAAATTTCATAGATAATTTAAACCTGGATCATTTGATGAGTAATTTTTTATGATGAATATATCACATATTTGCATTTTATAAGTTACAACAAGTTTTACTTTCTGAGGTTGGTATAAAAAATATCTCCATATATAATTTTTATGTAAGAATAAAGGAACCCTATCAAATTAAGCGATACAAATAATTTGGTACTTTATCTTATCTGCAAATTCTTGCAGAGAATGCTTGTTCAATGCAACGAGAGCCCAGCATCTCCGACAGAAAAGGAAGAAGTAGAACTCCTCTTAACATTTTGCGGCCTCGTCCGCAAAGAGCCCGGACTTGCCAATATATTCACGACGCCTTTTGTAGAAGATAGAGACAGCTTATTGAGCATACCTGAAGACATACAAACGTTAATACCAATTAAAAGCAAACTTCAAACTCCTAAGAAGAATCCATTATTTGAGGTGGATATGACGCCTACTCCAATGAAGACAGTGTCTATAGTAAGAATAAATAAAGAAGATAATTGCTTGCAATCAAACAGCTCGGGGGAGGATCACGAGTCCTGTAAGAGTCAAAAAACTATCTATGAGGAAAATGATAAATTTCTATTAATCGATCTCTTGCTGTCGTATTTAAATAGTGCTGTAAGTATAAACTTTATTGTTTTTTATCATATGTTCCAAAGAATAAGATTATAATTATATATTTTAGGATAACCAAGTAGTTCTAAGAGCATGTGAGGGTGTAATGATAGTGTCCTCACTTCCGGAAGATGACATCGCCAACCTAGTAACGAGCAGCCCGGCCTGCGAGACCATAGTGGACAAGCTGGTGCAAAAGTACCGGGCTATCCCCGAGGACGTAGACCCCAACGACGTCGACCAGCTGAATATTACCTGGGCGTGAGTATCAGTATTTTTTTCAGAAATGACAAACCCCAAAAACCTGGTAATAATGACAATCCTCGCAAAATTTCAGGTATGTCGCTCAGGATTTCGGTGACAAGACTCACAATCGGTTTCACGGGTACAGAGAGCTGACGAGTTTCTTCTCGTGGCTGGATTACATCGATACCCTGATGAAGGTACCGTTCTCGTCTGAATCGTATTCGTGCCCAGTCCGCTCGTGTCTGTAGCTGTCCCCCGCAGGAGTGTCGTCCGTGCATCGCGCGCCACCTGTGCCTGGTGTTCCGGAGCCACTTCCTGGAGGCGGCAGCAGGGGTGGGGGCGGGGACGGGGGCGGGGCGAGGGGCGGGGCGCGGGGCGCTGACGGCCGCACTCCTGGCCAAGGCGCTGAGAGCCCTCGACGATGGACGACTCGTCCACGGTGAGCAGACTCGATACAGGAGACGAGGGACTACGAAATAATATTTACTAGCAAATTATTCTTAAAGGCGGAATAAAGTTTATAATTGAAGCTAAATCTGAGCAGAGTTCTCCCTCTGGCTGGTGGGCGAGGGCGAGGGCGAGGGGGACAGCGAGTGGTCCGTGCTGCAGGCGCTGATAGACGACTGCCTCTCCGACCACCGCGACCTCGCGCTGGAGACGCTCAGGTTCTTCGAGGTGGGTCGTTCGATGTTATTCAAATAGAAACAAGTCTAAAGCTTAATTGGCTGCAAAAAAGCATAATATTACTATAAGAGGGCGTCTTTGCAAAACGGAACAGTTACTTGCTTTATCTAAAGAACACAGTTTTACATTATATACTAATTACATCTTCGGGATGGTTCGCAAAATATCAGATAAATAGGTTTTATTAGATAAGCGTGTAACACCGTTGTCCACAGTAACGCTTAACATCAGACACATTGTAGTGAAAGCCGAACCAAATTTAGTAAAAAAAAATTGCTGTTTATTTCTGTTTGTTTATCAAAATATTACTTACCTTCTAAATGGTCCTACTTGAATATTGTAATGTCTCCTCAGGCTATAATAGAGAAGGGCACGGAGCACAGCATGGAGCGCCTCGTGCTGTGTCGACTGCACGCACGAGGATACTGCGGCGGGGGGCCCGCCACAGCGCTAGACGACGAGCGAGACAGACTCAACGACCTCTCGCACGCGAGGGAGCGGGAGAGGAACAGGTGCGCGGTTCGCTCTTGCATCCCTTTAAAGACTCGTTGGAGAATTGATGAGTGCGTCTCAAATCGCAGGGAGGCCATGCAGCAGCTGCAGCACGAGGAGCTAGTTGGCGCGCAAGTGAGCGAGCTGCTGCAGCACGAGGAGCTCGTCGACGCAGCTGCGGGCGAGCCGCTGCAGCATGACGAGCGAGCGGCGGAGCTGCTGCAGGGCACAGCGCGCGCTGACGTGCTGCGGGACATCAGTAGGTACGTGACAGGAGGGGGTGGGAGGAGGGGGGGTGTTGGACACCTATAATACGTCTAATGATGACTCGTTGTTCCGTAGGCGATTAATGCGACTAAAAGAGCTCGTCGGAGAAATTGTCGCCACTGAGGGCTTAGAGACGCTACAAGTGTGATAACTGTATGGAAAATGCCCGCAGTAATTGCTTTAAGAGGAAATATTCGTTCGGAATTAAAAATATTTTGTATATCGGAATTATAAATCGTGTTTTAATAAGTTAATTGAATCTGATTTCATGAAATTAACACTTGTATATCTCTAAGACTGAAATTTTATTGTAATTCTTAAATATTTAGATATTTTATATGTAAATAGATTTTTATTTGTGTTATAGGTGCAGCAATTAAATAAGTTTATATTATCGATTTAAATAATTAAATTGGTAAAAAATATTTTTGTAAATATATTGTTAAATTAATTTTAAATAGTTTGTATGCAAATTATAATTTAATAGAGTTTTTAATAATATGGGCATTAAACGCAAAGCAAAAATGTTTATAAAAAAATTAAACATAATTCTTAAAAAATATATATATCTAAATAAAATAAATAGGCTTTATATGTATGTCTTATTTCCGCTATTGTATATTAAATATATATTTATATATATATAATAAGCATGTATGTACAAGGTGGTTTTTTGATCAGAGCTTCAGTGGAGGTTCCTTATTTTCTTGCAAAACATGTTTTTAGAAGACCTTAAAAAATATTACCTTTCTTTCACAATTATTGATAAATAAATTAAATTAAGATGTGGTATTTCTGTTAAATGTTATAATTAGGTAGTGTCAGTGTTTAAATAATTACAATAATAGTAGACTAGGCCAAAGTTGATGGGATTCTAATAATTCTAATAAAATATTATGAAATGAGAAAAATAATTTGGTACATAATTAATAAGAATGCGTTTCAAGTAAAAAGAGGAAGCAAAAGATGAAAATACATGTATTACTTATTTTGATAGCAGCCAAACAATAAACCAAGCATTTATAAAAGATGGTATTAAAATTTAATATTTTGAGTTTGAGTTTGAGAACGCACCCTGAAAAAATTATCAGTAATAGAGAATTTACGAAGTTAGAGAATTCAGTCAATGTAGGAGGGGGGCGTGACTTATAAAATGTTACGAAATATTGAACTTACCTGTTGATTATTTACTGCTGAGCTGAAGGAAGCTCCACTTTTATGGAAAGCCATAAAGTCTTTAAGTCGCAAGGCTGAAGACAGAACTTAGTCCGCTAGTGGGAAAATAGGATTATGGGAACATGGGGCTACTTGAATCTTCGGTTACCGAAACTAAGTGTTGAAGATTTGGACATATTAGCAGAATTTGGCATTCATATGAAAATTTAGAACCAAAAAAAATGAAGAAAAGAAGAAAAATTATATATGAAATGGAAAGAAACATTAGACTATTATAACTAAATTCACTCTAAAAAAACATTTAAAACATTTTGTTAAAATGTTATGTGCTATACTTTTTATTGAAAGTAAGACATAACAAATGATATATATAATCAAATGAAGTCTTGAATGTGTCTTCTGGATGGAAAACTTGTTTCAAGATGTTATCTATATATATATTATTTATTTGATATAGATAAATTTAAAAATTAGTCAGTTTAATTTTGATCAGTGAAACAATCGCAGAATTAGGTCTAAAGTATAAATTGTTGGAGTTGTTTAACTAAAACCCACTAATATTAAATTATACATGGCTTAAAATAGCTCTGATTAATTATAAAATTATAAAATATATTCTATATAGTTATAATATTGGGGGAAAAAAAAATTACCTTCAAAAAAATATTTCTTATATCAATCGATGCGGAATTTTATAACACCAACACTCATGACGAGCCAAAATTTTCCCTAGAAGTTATGAGGGAAAAAGTACAAATAATCTTAAGTTTCAACATTAACATTTTGCAATACTTAACGTTATTTATTAATTGAAGTAATTTTAGAAATTTGTATATGTTTTCCAAAAAAAGGAACAAATTAGAATACCCTTAACTTCTAAAACAAATAATCAAATTTTATCTAATGAGCTTAACTTAACAGACATTAAATGACTCGTCCTAAATATCACCTTGGACATAATATCTTATCATTCTTTGTAATTATCGCTACATTTACCTGTAGTATCCATTGCAATTAACTAAACCTCATATGTTACAAGCTTATAGCCCATTTTGACATAAATAAAACTTACCTTATGGAAAGACAAAATATCGATGTGTTACTACAGATTGCATTGCGTTACTCGACAAAACTTTCAACTTTGATGCAGCCATTTATTTAATTTGCATCTCTTATGTTGTATGTGATATTTTATGTAGATATATATATATATAATTTTGATTTTAAGTTTAAAAAAGCGTGTACTTATTTTTTTAATGATTAATAGGAAAGGACATTTTTGAAAACTTGTGTATATTGCGAACATAATATTGAGTTAGACTCAAAAATTTATTATATTATAGAGTATTTTAGTAAATTCATTGTGAGATTGTTTGTCAGGATCATGCAAGTAACATACAGTACCACACTTACTCTAGCCATACTTGGTTAGACGTTAATAAATAATTTACAATTGTTAACTTGACGAGAAAGTTGAAATATCTAATAATATGAAATAAAAAAAAAAACACATTTCGTGGAGAATTTTACAGTGCATACAATTACTGAAATTAACTGACTTACTGACAGACACTTATATCTCGTCTACCCGTGAACACGATTGCTGCAAAACATTCGAAACGTCGGGTTAAAAAAAAAATGTAACAAAATTATACACGAGTTTTAATCCGTAAAAAAATTGTTTTTGCGGATAAAAAGTTTTATTTTAAATGTGTACTCGTGAGAATCTAAGAAAATACTAAGTGCTAAACCAGAGAAGACTTGAGAAAAATTAAAGCTTATTTGACATTTAAAATCAAGTTTAAAATAATGTGGCAGTAATCGCTTCATACCCTCCATACATTATTTTAGAACTATTCGTATATATTGTATTATCCGTTATCAAACAAAGAATTTTATAAATTTTTAAATATGATAGTGGTTTGTTAAAGGAAAATATCTGAACATTTGCTGCACTAAAGAGAGATTACTTAAATGTAATATTAAAGATAGAAGCACTATTAAAAAAGTAGTACATATTAAAAAGTATGCTGACAGTTGTATTATTTCCTAACCAATGTTTCAAGCTGTCCCAGTCCAATAGCTTAATTACAGAAAACTCCAAGAGCTTTCTGTGATTCAACCTAGATCTCAAATAAATGTGAAAGACACCAACGGGATTAATTAAACATTACCAAATTTTATACGACTTAAAAAATACAGTCGTTATTAAATATTTTTACTTTAAATTTAAGATACTTTGATGACATTCAAACTAGACTCACCTCTAGTCCATTTTCCAATTTAGGAATTTCTTTAGTATCGTGCACAATTGAACACTGTAGAAAATAAAATGACCATATCTTCAACATATATTTTTTTTTGTGGCAATCTATATATTTCAACCTTTCCACAAATTTGTAATTTTTATGGATCTTATTGTGAGTATCTGTTACTATTTTATTTTGAGTAACCAGACGCTAGCCCAAGCTGACAAACTTGAGATCCTTTAGTTCTCTTATATATATTTTCACATTTGTCTTTACGGTTGACGAAAATCAAGACTGTTAACGTTTTTGTGGTCATCGGTTAAAGGATGCCTACAGACTAATCAAACAAAAATGTTTTGAGAACCGCACTCTTGAAGAATGACACTCATCCAAGTAGGTCGCCGTGATAAATGAGTGCAAAGATTTTCCTACCACAACGCCGAAGGATAGGAGTTGTGTGTCTCCGACAATTGCGGTACTGGAATGATCCGACAAAGAGATGAAATAAGTGGCCGGGTATGGGTTAAAGACAGGCTCAGTTTCTGATCCGATGTGAAGTACTGCCTCGCCATATTGATCACAATTAAACTTGGCCAGATACTTGAGATAACGCTTCTCCATGACCTTAGGTCTATAACTAACTAACTCATAAAAAGTTACAAACAGAAAATTTTTTCGTTGTAGTTTCCTGCTCGTGGTCCCTCGCGCTCTTCTGTCAGCGCCGGGGACGTGCGATCACTACAGGCACGATGCACACAGACACTACCAGGTACAGTAATACCACCACTGCATGTATTTTGAACTCCGACACAACCGGGTACTGCAGTGCGCCCACTACAGACACGATGGACATAGATACGAGAGTTATGACACACACATATAGTGCCAGAGAACGTAATGGGAATAGTACAGGTAATATGAACACTAAGTCAATCAGGTACAATAGGACTATTACGACAGCCACGACAAAGACATTAGTAGGGACTTAGTCTACCCGACATTGTAGTACGATGAATATTAGTTGAACACACAAATACAGTACCAGTATTGCAGCAACTACCAGCACAACCCACACAGACACTAAAAGGTACAATAGGGTGACTACTTACTTGAGTAAGTAATTATTAAGTCCGTATTATATGACAAGATGGATTTCTAGTAACAATTGTTATGTTATTTAGCTGATTGTATTAATTACAGCTATGGCTGGACATAACGTCGACTTACAACTGGCCCACGGAGTTGAACTGGAACACCGCCAGCTCCACTCACTCGTACGATAGTAGACCAGAAGCAGATATACATCTTGAAGCTTTTAACACTATACACACTCAACAAAAAACCGAAAAATGTAAAAATAACGGATCTACAAGCAAAATAGATTCTGAAAATATCGATACCAAGAGGTCGATTCCAGATAATTCTAAAGAGTTGTGTCCCTTCTCTCAAACTCTAGTTCATAGACACAGCGAAACGTCCATTTATGAAGAGGAATTCGACGAGGGACCATTTCTGAGGATGTTGTTTAAATTATTATCATCCATGCCAGATCAGCCCTATCAAGTTAATTTGCACCTTACGGCTATAATATCAAAACTTGCTCTTCTTCCACATCCTAATTTACATGAATATTTACTGAATCCCAGTTTACCGACCTCCAAGAAAACCAGAACATTGTATAAAATTCTACAAGAGGTGGCTCAAAGACTGACCATAGAAGTACCCCGGATAAAGAATTATAAGAAGGTTATTGAAAATACGAGACTTCAGCTGATGAGTGAGGATCCAGCGTATGATGAAATGTAAGTATATTTTATGATTAAAAATAAAAAATAATAGAAGTAATTATATTTGACTAAAACTTTACGTAATTCTTTAATACATTATTGTTACAAAATTAATTACAAAAATAATAATTTTATAAGAATTTCGGTTTATTTCTTTCTTATTGTTCCAGCGGTGACCACAACCAGCTAGTTGAAAGCCTGATAGTACTCGAAGAGTTCTGCAAAGAGCTCGCGGCCATTGCTTTCGTCAAATATCAACATGCAACACAAATGAACCGATAGATATTATTTATGTGTAGCCTGCAAATACATTTATAACAGGACATGTTAAGTATTACTTTATTTATTTATATTAGGTTAAATAATATGCTGGCATCCATTGTACCGTAAACAAATTTTTAATATACTATTCGAATATTTTGAAACCATTGTACTAGTCTCATACTAATTTTATAATAATTTCACTAATTTAAAATATCTAGTCTTTAAAAATTTTATTCAAACATTCCTTTTATAAACATGAGTAAAATTGTTTTATAAATTAGAGCAAGTTATGAATTATAATAACCAAAGCTTCGTTTTCAATGTTACGTCATACGCGTTAATGTTTTTAATGTTATTGAGTTTGACACGATGTATTGTTCGCACAACTTTGTAATCTTACCTATGATGTGTCTGTTAAATAAATATATTCGTTCAAATAAAGTGTTTAATTTAAAAAAAATAAACCAAAAAAAATCATAATCATAAATATTTCTAAATTGTAATATAATAAATCTAAAAGCTTTGTTACAATCACAGCTGTTAATTTAGTCCAATTTACAATTAGCGGTAGTAATTTTGCGTTTATTTATAAAACTTGCCAGTTTTCAAAATTATTCGTATGTTGTTAATTCACTTTTATATTTCGAGAAAAGTAAAAAATTGATTTACTATAACCAACGTTGTAAACACTTTTCTACCAATTAAATACGTACGCAAATTTGATTATTAATAAATATTTGAGTATATTGAGTGTGGTATTAAAAACAGAAAATTAGTTATGTTGCCTAACATTAAAAGAGACTAGTTATCAGCGACTTCGCGTTTCTACCCCCCCCCCCTCCCCCTACTCATATAAAATGAGATACTTTTGGCTTCGTTTTAAATAACTTTCAAACTCTTTTCGTTCTTTTATAGAAATTAAACAGTTGCCTGGAATTCCCTGGAAAGAAACTCTCATTTTAAAATTACATATAAACTTAAGTTTCTATGGCAAATTATTAGGAGCAGGATATTTGACAAGTTACCTTATGACTTAGAAATATTTGTTGTTAGGTTAAACCTTATATTATAAACAATTACTTAATAAATATCCATAGCATTATACTACCACTAGTTTTGGTATGGTTCTGTGGAAATAAAATAAAACAATAAAAAAATGCAATGTGATTATATTATTCTTGAAATTAAATAATGTATATATAAACATGAATTAGTTATCAACAAAATATTTTAAAACTATTTACAAACATGGAAACATTTTTACATATCTTGGGAGACACTGACTTGAAGAACAAAAACATATATAAGTTTAGTTAATTTTTCAGAATATTATATGTATATATAAAATTTTTTCAAGATCAGTTTCTCCCAATTAATTGTACATTCAGTCAAACACATCTAGTTATTTGATCAGATTATCTAAAATTCTACCGATATATTGTACTATAGGAGGCGTCACTTGACGCTGAAATTTCCTTCAGTTGTTTCACGGACTTGTCTAGGGTTGTCACTTTTATGGGTACATTAATTTTTATGTTATCTTCAAAACATTATTTAAGATTTGATGATGTTTTAAAAATTGTAATCATAAAATTGACATCCCTAAAATAACTGAGTCTTGTATCGAAATGCAAATATCAAGAGAAAATTAATTAGTTACAAGATTGGAGAGACCACTCTAATAATAATTTGAATTCTTGGAATTTAGCTTTTCGATATCAAACGCAGTATTGTTTTAAAATTCATTTTGTATTTAATAAGACTCGAGCACTCAAAATCTAGCGGAATTTGAATTCTAGTTTTTATTTAGTACCTATTAAATACTTAATTTTTACATATTAACTATTACTCTAATATATTTAGGATAATCACAATTGAAAAGCTGCTATAACCGTACGTACAGGTCTCAATAGTTGTTATAAATAAATAAAAATAAAAATATAATAATTATTAATTAAAATAATTTTAAAACAATAAAATGAGAAGTGACTAAACATTGGATTATTGGAGAGGATAGAATATTAACCTCAGTTGAAAGTTAGAAAGAAGTATTAGACAAAAAACAAAAATATTTAATTAGGTTCAAAACAAAGACCATAAAAATAAATACTTTCCAATATTATCACAGAAACTTCTTATTATTTATTTTTGTATTCTCAACGAAATTTATACATTTTTTTTTGCGACGCTACTCGCAAAAATATATCGATTACCTACTGACTCTATGACCGTTTATCGATATTTTTTTCGTTATTTCGATATATATCGATAGATCGTTATAACTTCTCAAAATATTATCTTAAAATTAGGGCAAGTTTTTCAATTCGCTATATTAGTATGGATAAACAATATTTAACAAATCGAAACTTATTTTTAAACGAATCACATGTATTATTTTTATATAAAAAAAATAAGCCGTCACACGGCTGACTAATTTGAACCTTACGTTCTACGATTTAAGGTTGATAAAGGAATGATGTCCGCTCCGAGTAGCTCGACCGATTTTGATAACTTACAACAAATTAATAGAGTAATAACTGAGAGAAGCATTCGACTAGCTTGGTCCGACCGCGACCTAGTGTTGAAGTTGATTCCATCATTAGTTTTAATAAGTATACAACTTCAGTTAATTGAGTATTTTATATACAGTTTTATGAAAAAAAAATGCATTTAAAATAACAAAATAAAAAAAGAATTTAATACCGGAACAGCGAGTCGGGTCGTCAGTATTCCTATTTACAATATATATATATATATAAAATATAAATAAAAAGGCGCAATTTTGAACGACATCTGTCGATGCGAATTTGAACCTTAATGTAAACGCAATAAGATACAATGTCTATGAGTCAACTTCAACAATATGTACACCGCTGTACACACACGGATGATCTGCCAGCGCTCCACAGCACACCTGGAACGAAAATTGAACAAAAATGAATAAAACGCAGAAACCGTACTTCCTACTAATCCTACAATAATTATTAATGCGAAAGTTTGTGAGGATGTATGTATGTTTGTTATTTTTTCAAGCAAAAAACTGCTGATGTTATTTTAATAATACTTTTGTACATACTAATAATTTTGTAATTTAGCCATAATATACCTACTATATTTTGCGGGCACTCCGTAAAACGTTAAAGTTACATGAATTGAATGTACTGTACGACTGTTTGTTTTACATAGTTGTTAATAAAAGTCTGCGACACTTATATCTACTTTTTTATATATTATATCTAAAATACTGAGCAATTGTATATTTTTTATTTTTAAAATATACCCATCATAGCATAGCCCCCGCGAGCGAAACCGCGGGCAATATTTAATAAAAGTAAACTATAAAATACCTATACACTTGATAGCAATCTTCGGTTAGAACGTAGTAGTATAGAAAAAAATTTGTGCTTATTAATAGCAGGATAGCTCAGTAGGACTCTCATGGAAAGATTAAGAGGTCACGTGGTCGAGTCCCGCTCGTATAAATTTTAAATTGTATATTTTTTAATTGTGTTTATATTGTGTGATATCTGCGCGTTTTGTACCGTGCTGTGGGAGGCGGGCTCGTCTCTAAGCAAGTGGCGGGTCACCACCACGAGAAGAAGGGAGACTTGTGCTGGAAGCGCTGCTGAAATGAGTCGAAGAAACGAGATGACGACGTCACGCTCTTGGATCTGAGGGGAGAATATTATTTGTCATGATTATTAGTATATACATTTATATTAATTAAATATTGTATTATATATGTAAAAATACAAATTTTTCAAGTACTATTAACTCCATAATTTTGTTTAAAATGTATTTTTCACTTGTTTTTAAGAATCAATGGCACTCTAGACTTGGCTTATCTAATATAAATATTGTAGGTATGTTAAAGAGTGTATGTATTATGATTATTTTTATTAATTTTTTGTTATTATTAACTTTCTATTATTTCTCTTACTAGTGTATGAAAACCATGTATGTAGACTATTATATAGTGAAGTACCTCTCGACGATGACGGCGGGCATCTGTACGAGCTGTACGGGGCTCTTGTTGTCTTTGAGCGCCTGCGTGAGGTTGAGGACCTGACCTCGCATCACGGACATCTGGCGCTCGAACAGACCTTTGTCGAAGCCTTTGTCTTGCTGGAGGGCAACGAGATTAATATATATAATATACCTCATATGTTTATTTTAAATACTCACATATACTCACTTTGAACAATATATGTAACTCGTCACATAACTCTTGAACAAAATTCATATCAGACAGTAATGGAAGCACCAATTCTCTGTGAAATATATTTATTATATAATTAACGAATACAATTCGAATACAAATCGTTTTAAGAGACAATATTGAGAAATTATTTGCAAGGGCATAAGTGGTAAAACGTGCGTGAGTGCGTGTTACGTGTGTGCGTGATGCGTATGTGCGCGTGTGTGTGCATTCATGTGTACGTCCGTATGCTGGTGTGTCCGTTCTCACTTGGTGTCTGTGCTGAAGGGTCTCTTGGCGTGTGGCAGCCAGGCCCAGTGGTAGGGGTAGGCGCGCCAGGAGTCCGGGTGCTTGAAGGGGAAGGCGAGGCCGTTGTCGATGGCCGCGATGCGCACTCCACCCGTACCAGACCACTCCTGCAATCACACGCCGTACTGTACCGCCCGTACCGTATTTAACGTACTGTACCGTATTGTACTATTCCGTACCGTGGGGTCAGTCATGTCTCGTTCCACCTCGTATTTAATAAGCCAGTTGTCATTCCCTCGATCGGTGTTTCGTATCATGTAGTCCAGAACCACGAGGCGTTCGAACTGCAGCTGGAATCTGTAATAGTAATAATCGAATCATTTTACGTAATCAATGAGAATGAGTTTTTTTTTTGTAATTATTCTGTATTGGAAAATGAGTTTTAATATTTTTTTAATTGTTCTATAAAGGATGTAAATAAGTGTAGTATTGTGTATTGTACTGACTTGTTGCTAAGATGTGTCGGAGGTGGTTCCTGCTCAAAACGCCGCAGCCAGTAGTCGGCGTCCTTGAAGCCCTCTACGAAAAGCTGGAACGAACCCATCTGGAAATACCAATATCTCTTATTAACCTTAACCTACACACGCATCTCTTATTAACATAACTTAGGAAACTTGAGAAATCTGTTTTCTTAACATGTTTTTCGACCGATTAGACATTGAAAAAAATTGAACGGTCATAATATATATAAATAAAAAAATGTGAATATATATAAACATTTTAAAAGTATTCTTAGTTTTCAACAGTGGCGTAAATACACTATATGACGTCCGTCGAAAGTTTACCGGATAGGGCCCTTACTTCACCTATCGCTTGTAATCCGTTCCATGCCATT
Organism: Mechanitis mazaeus; assembly: GCA_959347395.1. Lineage (NCBI taxonomy): Eukaryota > Metazoa > Arthropoda > Insecta > Lepidoptera > Nymphalidae > Mechanitis > Mechanitis mazaeus. The sequence continues at coordinate 10,870,979 of OY365751.1, forward strand.
TTGCCATCCTGTTTTATCCACTGGCTCTTAATTAACTTTTTTTGAATATACACAATTTGATATATATTAAAACTTTAATGTGTTAGAAAAAAACATGAGATACCATGTTGTCAGACCACTCACCTTAGGCGGCAATCCCATTCTGTTAAACCTTAGGGTGGGGAACTGTTCCGTGATGGCCCGTTTGAGACGAGATCGCTCGCGGTCGATGCGGAGGTAGTTGAACGTCTCAGATACTAATTTGACTACCTGAATGAGAAACAGGCTTTTAATATTCACATGCCTGATCGGTTAAGGGATTATTTGTCAATGAAATATAATATTTTAGATCTTTTATTGCAAAATCTGCTTAATTATTAATTTTGGTCGTTAATATTGCCAAAAAGAGGTGAACCTAGAGAACATTACCAACTTATAGTACTAGAAAATTTGGACGGTGGTGTTCGACATACCTTAGTCTTGGGGACGATTCCTAATCCCAATTTAGAATCCACAAGACTAGCTCCAGCCTCTGACAGGTACCCCTGGTTGGGGATAAGACAGGAGCGACCGAAACAGCACGGACAGCACAGCTTGTGCATCCACTTGGTCCATTTCGGATTCAGTCTTCCGTATGGCTCTTCATCTTTTGGTTTAAACACGCCGATGATTTTCTGCAATTGTGTTATTTTACACAACTCATTATATAAGAAGTTTATTGTTCACGATCCGTTTCAAGGAGTGTATAAAGATTTTATTTCGAAATCATAATTACTTGACGAAATTGCCGATTTCCGTTTGTTAAATTAACGGAGGTTAAAAATAAAAACAATTAATCCCAGACTCATTTGAATTTCAGTGAAAATACTAAGTGGTCTTTAAAATATTTTAATAAAATGTTTCCTTTACTCCAAATGAGGAATCTGAGACTCTAAATCTCCTCAACCCCGTAAAGGAAGTTCATCTCTGCTTCAGTTATGACAACTCTGTTCATATTTGTGATCTACAGAAGTAAATCTATTAACAGACTGTTCATTGAGGAAGCAATATATAAAAATAAAAGTAAATTTGAAACGTATACTCTATTGTCGCCTAGAAGAAGATTCTAGAAGTAAATGATAATAGTTCCAGAAGTCATGATCTTTACGTAGGTTATAAAGAAATTTCGCTGTTATACCTCTCGTCTCCACCTTTATAAGAGGCAAATTAACTATTTCTAGGAACTGACTTTATATTTTTACGAACTGACTAACGAACGATCGTTAGTCAGTTCGTAATACTTCTTTATATTAAATCTTTGGAGATGTTTGTTGCTCAGGGAACAGTAAGATCCACGAGCATTACTCGCTTTAACATTTTGGAGTTTCGATCCCATTCGGGGTCCTTATTCATGACCTCTAAGCATGGTGGAATTGTAGCGTTTAGAGTAGTTGGGAAAATCCCGAAAGTAATGACGTTAGTACAGCCGAATGATATGCAATAGTTATCACGAAAGTTTAAAACAGGCCAGTTTAGATGTGTTAGATAACCGTCTTATACAAGATTATGGGATGTTACAACTTGATTGATTTTCAAGGTTATTTGAAAAGTTATCGTTTTTGACACGTAGCGATGGAGTGCGATGACTCTCGAAATCTTTTTTCGACCCTAAAAATCTGATTTGGGCTTCTTCAGTATTTATAACTATTTGACTGTTTATTAACAGTGCTATATCGACACAGAAGTGCAATTAACTGATACTCTACCTCATTTAAAAGTATACATTATTTTGAACAATATGTCAGTGTCGCGAGATTGTCAGCAAACGCTAAGTATGAATACTTTGTAATTGTTATTAAATTTAAACCGATAAGTTTCTTTTCTCATGACATTAATTTATCTATAAAAATGTTAATTATTATATGTCAGTACAATGACATTTATGAAGCAATAAATTTGAAACAAGTTATAAACTAGACAAAAATTCAAAATAATGTTATTAAATCTGTGCATAAAGTTAGTGGACCAGATAGTATTGATTACAATAGATCAGTTATACTGAGACATTACAATATATATGTCGAAAATGGCGCTGCTGTGGCGAATTCAATCAAAAATGTAATTTGACTCTTAATATCTAACTAGCGACTAATTTGACCAGCTAGCATGTGATTTGGCTCTTGAAATAAAATTTATTAAAGTGTAAACCCAGGTCATTTTGATTGGTTAATTCAAGTCAATTGGCCTGGACATGATCTCGAACGTTCGTAACGATTAGGGGCAGTGAATCTCTGAATTTGGTGGTGATAGACGTTCCTCGAGACCTTGTCTGTAACCGTTGTAATATTGTGAAAGTGTGTTTTATTACTACCCTCCCTAAAATTAAAATTAATTATGAATAACGAAGAAGAAAATCATATGGTGTAAAGCTTGGCCATCTATGACGCGACATATATATTGTTAAAAATGTTAAAAATTCAACCTTGTTAACAAAATTGAAGTTCAGAGCTATAATATGAGGCTCGGATAACGATATTATATATTAAATTACTTTGCACGTAATATTAATTTACTGACTCATAATAATAAGACTATCAATAATTTTTTTACTGATAACCTTTCAAAACAAGTCATGTGTAACATATTGTATTGATAAATAAAATTCTACTTGAACAATATAAATTCTATTTAATTATACAATCTCCCTATTCTGTCAGTTTGTCACTATGTTTGTCTGTGGTGTCGCGTTACCGAAACTCAACGAACTGTCGTTGCGACATGTGCAATACGTCAAACGAAAGCTCTTTATGAGAGAAGATGAATGATAACAATTTGAACCTCCTCCTCCTCCTCCTCCTTGAACCGGAATTGGGTCCTTTGGACCTCCAAAGGTCGCCGAGTGATAAGAAAATTATGAACGTACTGATAAAACTTATGGAGAGGATTTACATACATTCGTCTTATCGTCCCCCGTAACCAGAAGTGGGTGTTTTAGACCTCCTAAATCTCCAAAATTATATTTTTTTTGCCGAATCAATTACTAATACACTACTTTCTAGAATTCCAATGTTTTAAAATCGGGCTACAGAGTTGTATATAATTATCGGGCTGGACTCATGTTAACCTTGTACAATTTGTGCGACTAGTTTCGAACACATCGGTCTTAATTATGAGTCTTTTGATTCGCGGCGTGAACACTTTTTTATATATTTTTAAATATTTTATACATCTAACATATTACCAATTTATTAAATACCTTTTTATTGCCATTATATTGTTACCCTTGTACCAAGTAAATGTAAAAATAACGTTAATATAATACCTTCGTGGTATGAGGTTTTTGTTATAGAAAAATATATGCTCAACCGCAAGCTGTCATGTGACAGGTGTCTTACAAATTGTGGTTTAAATTATTCTTGCAAGTTATCTCAAATTTTCACCGAAAATATTTTGATATTATTCAACTATTACAATTTAAGTAAAATAACTATCCATGCAAAAAAATAATTTATAAATATTTAAAGATAAAAATATTCATAAAAAGAAATATAAATGTAAAAAAGACTAAAAAAATATTTATTTTAGTCTTAGTAATTTTTTTAAACCTTAAATAAATAAGAACTATTGAATTATAATTTTAACAGGAATTGAAAAAAAAGTGAAATAACTGAATAACTTATTTCAAGGTTAAAACTGCTCTGAACATTTAGCTTCTAACCTATAAATCCATTGAACTTACCCCCCCAAGGTTCTTGACGAAGTATGACCCGCTGGAGCCCTGGTATATCCGTTCAGGGAAGATGCCATTGTCAATGGCCATCTCCGCCTGCCACACCAGCTCGGTGAACTGGGGGTCATCTGATGAAAAAACTTTAGTTTTAGAAAATATTTACGTTTTTTATTAACATTATACTAATTATAACGATTACATTTAGTTTTCACAATTTAATCATTATTTCCTTTTAATAATGAGCTAGACCGTGTAGTTTTTTTTAACGTTGGGAATTCGTTTATAGATATCGTCCGGCCAAGGGAAGAATAGGTGCAGTTGTGTGGGATTATTGTATAGAGCCCACCATGACTGGGTGTGAACTGCCCTTAGTCTTCTGTTAATAAAGATTACAATAAAATATTCATAACACTTTTTTGCGAAGCATAATTTTTTTTAAATACTTCGATTAGCCGTAAAATGTATTTTCTCACAATTTATCAAGTGGCTTTTAAATATACTTTATACAAAAATATATAAAACAATGACACAGTTTTATTTAAAAATATCTTACGAAACAAGTAAGTATTTGCATAAAGAAATTTGCATGTAAATGTGCTCAAACTTATCAGCGCTTTGTTTTTACCACGTGCAGGTACATGATAACGTATCCCATTGTATATATACATATCCATTTATCTAGTATTTAGAATCTAGATTTGGCCCTTTGTTGGGCCTTTAAACTTGAGGTAGGTCATTGGTGAGTGCACGGTAAGGCTAAAACGAGCCCGTGGCCCCCATTTCAGACAATGAGAGCAACTCATTGATTTTTATCGGGTAGCCCTATTGGAAGTATTCTATATATTGCCGTATAGTTTATTTAGTCATTTATTTATTTCTTTTCCATTCAATAACAATGATCGCTTGGGTACATCAAATGGAATTGACACCATACTTAACGAAATATGCCCCCACAAATCACCGGCCATCACCTTGGAGAACGGAGTATCCCTAAAGGTTTTTTATCAACGATAAATAAAATAGGTCTTTGGTAAATGAAACATTTGTTAAATTGGACTTACTCGTATGTTGGAAACTGAGCTCTATACTAATATGGACCTTAATTTTCTTGTACCTAAGTACAGCATAATATAAAAGTTCAATAACTGTTTGTTTTAACTACGGATATTGTCACCGCGGTTAACTTAACACCCCTCAGTCGTGAACAAAAACAATGATGTTTCGAAACCGGAGCTCGGCCAAGGCACGAATTCATTAATTTTACCTGTTACCTAACAACTGTTTAGTAAAGAAAATTTAATGCAGTACTTCCACAACCTTTGTTTTCGCACGGCACATCATACGTGTGGATAGGCTTTATTTTAAATGATCCATTAACCTAATAGAATATAAAAACTGCCAGTGTATCATTATTGCTTTAAAACAAATAATTGTCTATACTGCAGATCTATTGCATATTAAGACTAATATGTAATTATATATGCACCAGTTGATATTTTCTTAAGTGTAAATACACATATAGTGAACATTTAATAATTAAGCACGACACAGTAGCTCAGTTCACAGAGCACCAGATCTGTATCCCAGAGGTTGCAGCTTCAAGTCGGGCTCTTGTTAAAGAACTTTTTATTCTATATTTATTTAAGAATGGAATAGTGAAAAAAAAATTGTTGTATTAAGACTTTCGTGATAGATACCGACACAATTACAAAAATATATAGCTATCCGCTGTACTCACGTTAATTGTATAGAAATTAAATTACAATACATAAGTACATCGATCAATTAAAATAAAATAATTTAAATAATGTAACATCTACCACATAATTAAATATAGAATATTTAAATAATTCAATTCATTCATTTTTTTTATATACAAAACCAGTTATCTAGTGTTCAATCAAATAAAAAGGTAACAAACAAGGTATTATTACTTACTTTATATTTTTATGTCATTAATATGAAAAAGAAATTAATAAACATATTATTATTTTATTTACGGGAATTACACGGCGTGGTTGAAACGTCAGGCAATTAAACATATGTTATACTTATTTCAATTAAACATATTTCGCAAGATTAATGGTATTTCTCAAGGCTGCGCTCTAGTCTCAACTTTGTTTAATCTACATATTAATGATATGTTAGACAATCATACATTTATTGTTGTCATCCAGCACTGGGTATGCTTTATATTTTGTGCCAATCGAATACAAGGAAAGATTGGCGAGTGGGGTCTTAAACTTGTCTTGTACTGTGACCTATATCCCCTTCGACTCTAAGTCTAAACACCGCCATCGAAAGCACTTGCCTCAATATAATACTGGACTGCACGTTTTTAGTGATTGTAAATTTCGCGGTTACCTGGAGAACACGGTCAAGTTTGTCCCCAAGTGGAAATGGTCAACAATGCCAGGTAGTAAGTAAAATACCAGAACAATGTCTCAGGCTTTATAATACGCAGGTAAAAGCTGCTAAAATTGTACCGTATGCAAAAAACAACAGTTAGATACTTATAACAGATCACGTACTTTTGAAAGACTAAGCATTTTTTTGCATTTAGCATGAAAGGTGTTGTTAAAATGCTTTAAATTCAATATGGCTTAAATTATCGCATTTAATCGCATCTGGAAACCCTCACAATGTCTTGGAAATAATCCCCAGAGAGTTGTCAGGAAACAAAACATTGAATAAACATCTGTTGGCGATATTGAGTTCGATAAGAAATGGGTCTTTAAAAAAACGCCTACTTTTTCCAGTAAAAAAATAGTGACAGGTGGTGATTACATAGCCGTATGGTTATTTATTTACGAAAACATAATAAAATAAAAGTAATTATAATTTTACAGCTCAATTTACGTCCCGTTTTGTATAAACAATGCTGTTTCAAAACAGGTACAGTGGACGTAACTCTGTTTTTTTTACAGTGGTTGTGCGTTCCATACCGCTCTAGAAAAACAATTGTAATATTCTGGGGTCTGGATTTTGTTCATATGAAAATATATATATGTTTATAAGTTTGGGACTAGATAGAGTTTTATATGCTGGAATATATTTATTTATAATTATACAAATTGAAATTTAATAAATAACTGAAAGAAGTAAAAATATAATTAAATCCTAGTAAACACTCAACTACCACCACCCTTCAGTCAACAACTCTTCTGTTCCAAAAAGAAAATCAACTTCCAAAGTCATTTAACTTTAGTTATTGACATAAAATGTATTAAAACGGTACATCTCTTACAATCACCATCAGCTCTATAGAAGTAATAATAAAAAAATAAACAAACAAAAAAAACATCTGTCTACCTGCCCTCATTTTTTTGTAAGTTTGTCTGCATTCATATCTCAAAAACAACCCAACAAAAACAACAACCCAGCAAAACATCAAACTACAGTAGATACAAAGTAAAAATGAATTCTTTTGGATAATACCACTATTTAATTTGCAGAGCTTGTATACTGAAAGTCACAATATGCAAAAAACTCTTATATTGCACAATTTTATTAATTATTTACACTTGAGCAAGGGTAAACAATTAATATAATGGTGTAATCTTGTCTGAGATGTTTAATATATTTTCAGATTTTTTAGGTATGTTCTCTGTATGTTGCCATGAACACATTTATGTTAGCAATATAATAATAAATACTTTTAGCAGGCTTTCTTCTGTGAAATATTATATTTCATTTAGATAATGGATACTTTTTATTCACTACATTTCCTACTAAAATACAAAAAATATACAATAGACGCTCAAAAAAAAAACAAAAATAAAAATGATATATAACTATCCGACTGTACTCACATTATTACTATCAGAATTTTCCTGACTAGTTTGGAACCCGTTCGGGGTCCTTATTCATGAGCTCTGAGCATGGTGGAATTGCTATGTGAACTGACTAGTCAATAACTGACTAGTAATCAAGGATCATGAAAGTTTACATACAAAAAAAAAAACTTTTTGTCTTTTCTTAAATTGTCCAAGAAAAATATGACAAAATGTTTTCACTAGCGTCATATAAGTATGTATAAAATCAATAACTACATTTAAATACCGATTTAGTAACAAAAAGAAAAGAAAAGATTGCATTAATATCTAATGCATAACTTTATAAATGTCATGAATAATTTACATCATATTATCATTAATGATTTTATTTTCTTATTATTTTCTTTTATTTTAAAATGCAAAACAATATTCTATATTAAAAATAAATTAATTTAAATATTATATATCTTATATTATATATAATTTTTACAATATTCAAATACATCTATAGCAGTTTTTATATATTTTAGTCTATATGGCCCAAAAACAAGAACCCTGTAATTGACTTAATCCTAAAACCATTCTCTAGTCTGTACTAGTCAAACCGAGAACAGCATAATATAAAACAATGGGCAATTAAAATAATATCTACAAAGTTGATAAAAGAATTAGAATGCATATATTACCATTATAAAATAATATGAGTTATATTTAATATTGAAACTACAAATTATTGCAATGACTAAGACTATATGAGTATAGCATATGGTCAGCTTCTTAGACAAAATATAACTTCCCTATTACAAATAAATGTAATGAATAGGTAATTGAAATAAAATAACTTACTACATAAAAATGGAAACCTCATTGCCATTATAAAATAATTTTCAAAAAACAGCTGTAACCTTCACTGAAAATTTATTTGGAAACTCAATCTGCAGCTAAATTCACACAAGTTGTTTACACAAAATAAAATTTCTTTCATGTGAATTGATACTGATCTGAAGTTGGTCACATTATGTTTTCAGTAAGACAAAAAACAATAGATAGCAGAAGGTATAAAGTTTTTCAGTTCAAGGTAACTTCGTTACTTGACTATACGTAATTATTATGGTAATATTAAGATTTATTGTATAACTTTTTGGAAGCCATATAAACAAGGAAGTCAAACAAGTGTCATACAGACAATATCGTCCATGGTATCGAATATCGATAAGCATGTTTTAAAAGCAAACATTTACTTTACTTATAATGAGGATAAATAGTATGTGGGTTGTTTTTATTACCTGGAAAATGGTTAAATGAGACATCTAGATCGCCGCGACCGCCGAGCAGCGGCTGCGACTCTCGGTTTACGCCTGGAGAATCCAGGTTTCCTTCGAACCCGACCTCTGGCACTAAGCAAATGTCCTCAGCACTGCTAGAGAGTGAAACCACGCCGTCATCGGGAAGCGTAATCGCGTTGGGTTTGTCGAAATCGAGATTCAACAGAGTCTCTTCCGTACTCATGAGTATAGTTAAAAAGGTAATCTCTACTGAGCCTCATCTATTTTAAATTCTAATATTCTTTGTTTCACAATCATTTACACAAACACTTCAATTCATTAAGATAGACAGTTAACAGTAGACTGTAGACTATAGAGCACGGTATTGACAGTAGTGATTAGTGAGTCACTGTCAGTTGACAACTTCACGTCACATAGACAATTAAATTACTTTTTGTTGGAATATCCAACAAGTTCAGAAACAGTTTTTAAGATTACAGATTTGCATTATCCCTTTTCGGATGTTCATATTATGTCAAATATAAATAAATTATTTAAGAAACGAATCTTGTTTAATATGTTTTTATCTAAGACATCACAAAAAAAACACCAATATTATATTTATTAAATTTATGCCTAAATAATATTATTCAATTGTAGTATTTTGGATTACTATAATCAATCTCGAAGGTCTTATCATTTCGCCTTGATTGAAATTCCCATGGACAGATTTCATTGAGAATAACTTTAAAATCTGCAACATTTAAAATAATTAAAATATATATAAGTATAATCATATACAATACAATGTTTTACATGAATTAGGAATGTTTTATTTACACTCAACTCAATATGTAATTAAATCTAAAATCGTATTAATAGCGGTTTTATTCTGAAATATATCTGACCAATTATTTAATTACCACAATTACTTACTTGTATCGAATCGACAGTTATGTTTTTCCACATCGCAATTGTTTGTAAACGTAACCACATTGCCAGTGTTATAATTACAGGCACAAACAGCCGTTGCGGTGTCATCATTCAAACACGGCATTAAAGAGCAACCATAAGCTTTTATAGATTCAGAATCTGTCTTCTCAATATTTGAAAATGGAGAAGGCAAAGTCAATCCGAAATTCTTTTGCCCTGTGGTAAATGGATCTGTTTCAGAATCCAGGAGAAGAGGATTATAAATTGGGTTGGTTGAAAATGGATTTTGATTTGTGTAATCTGGCAAAGGACTCGAATCACAGCATGAACACGGGTCATGGATCAGATGCAAACAATTAATATATTTTTTAATTCCTAAAATTAAAAAAACTGAAAAAAAACATGACCAATGGTTTTGAAGTATGTATTTACACTCATTAAACTTATAATTTATTACAATCTTTAATTATAAAAATATACTTTAACACTTACCCCTCAATAAATATGTAATTTTATTTTTTAACTTCATTTTTGATTTTTATTTAAGTATAAACTACTTTCTGTAATACTTTACTAACATTCAATTCTTTTATACATCACTATATAAAAAAGGCTACGGGTGTTAGACGTTACATATCGATTTACACGCTTTTTCATAATGTGTGATTTACAACTAATTAAATCTATACTAACGTTCGTTTCTTCGTAATAGCAACTTTACAAATTTAATAAATATTATAGGCTAGTTTGTTTAAGTGACATTTAGTAACTTGGATCACATTTACACCAGCTAATTATCACTTGTTTTCGGTATTGAAATAAGCTTCTAATCCATCGGAGTCATCGTATTCTTCGAAATTTTTGTCAACGTTTCCTCTATCGGAGAAACCTTTTTTTCCATACAAATCTTTCGCACGTTCGTGTTTGAAATAACCCCTACCGATGCCCGCACCAGCACTTATGCCATATCCCAAATTTTTTGCACCAACTTTTTTAATAACTCCACTGGTTTCATCATCGTTGTAAAACTCTTTATTTTTCTCATATTCGTCCTTATGTGATACTTTGTGAAATCCATTGGTTTTGATTCCTTTTTTATACTTTCTTTCTTCATCTCCAGTAACACCAACGCCTGTAGCAGCTATGCCTTTTGCTATAGAATAAATAGCTCTATCGTTATAGGATCCAACGTCACGTAATCCTGCCTCTTGCAAGATTTTTTTTAAATCCTCAATATCATAATCGAATTTTAATTTTTTATTGTCAGTCTTTTTTTTTATAAATTCAGTTGCGCCAATTTTTGTTTTTGGTTTATCAGTTTTGACTTCTTTTTCTTTGTTAGGTTTGAAAAAATCATCTAAACCTCCCTCATATTTCAAATCATTGATATCTGTGTTAAGATTATCAAAATCTAATACACCAAAATCCACAGGCAATGATTTGACACAGTACACTATTGATGTCATTACCAAAACAAAAACCAATTTATTTTTCATTTTAGTAACTTTTTATCCCCTCTTAAGCAATCAAAGTAGGTTACGACACTGACATACATGAGACCTCTTTACTTTATATAGTCTTTCTTGTAAATTCGTGGACAAGGGTAAGTTTTTCATTAGAGTTCCTAATATCTGGTTCCGCACTGCTGGATTTTAATTGACAAAACTAATCGACTCACCGACATGGATCGTTCAAGGCCTCACAATGCATAGTATACAAACCTTTTTGTTAACAAACATTATATTTTTGTATTTAGTTTTCAGCTATGATTATTATTATCCGGATTTACTGACGTGAAACTATTTTCCTGTCTAGGTTCGAGCCAATTTGGGGTCTTGTTGCATACAGACGGATAATTATTTATAATAGTTTTCAATTATAGACTTTTTATAATTAACGACAGAGAGTAGTAAAAACAACACTACACTAATAAACTATATTTTTATACCGAATAAGACTAAAGATATAATAAGCAAAAGGTACTATTAATAAGTAGGTAACTATAGGTAGGTAAGATTTTTTGCCAAAATCCGGGTCCGAAGATATTATAGCTATCATTGCCGTTGACTTTACTTGGGTTATATTTGTAACTAGCATAAACTACTCATGAAAAGATAAGATAGATAAGAAATTTTAAATGATGTCTATATTATATATTATGAAAACGAGATTTACCCCTAACATATAAACTTTATTTTTGTCTAAAGAGCAAAAACTTATATAAATAGGAACTATTTTTCAAACGTACTTACATTTTCAAAGTACCTATAAATAAATATCTAGAAATATTTGTACAAAAAAAGTGTATTATATAAAGTATACGCTTGTTTAACTGTTTCATGAAAATGGTATATTTATATGTGATATATGTTTTTTTTTTAAATGCATAACTTCGTTTGTTTTTATTAATAAAAGTATGATTCCGGGAATTATATCTTAAAACTTATAAGTGAAAACAATTTTTGTCGACAGTACAGATCTGTTTATTTAATTTTTAAATTTAGAAACAAATTATAGGTATTGTTTTACTATTGTATATAAGATTTTAAAATATATCAATTAGGGTTAACATGGAAAATGCTAAATCGATTTGTATATAATTGTATATAATAATCGATTTGTTTGTTGTTCAATCGAGTTTATATGTACAAGGTCGTAACCAGTTTGAATTAAGAACAATAAAAAAAAACTACTTTGTATAAATATTTGATTTATAATTGTTGCTTTTTTTATCTACACTATCTGTCTTGCTAAATATCATAAATATAAATATTTTTGAAACAAAGTCAAATTATTGTACCTTATTATTATAAATTCGAGAACGAAAGTGACCTTTTACTTAGGTACTTTTACTTTTTACTGGTAATTGACTTTTTAAGCTTGAATAAAAATTTGAATTTGATAAGAATTGTGTATAATGATTTACTTTTATACATAATATTTCCCAAACTTCCTAAACTTTACACGTTAGTAGTAAATTGATTTTTTTTAAATTTCTTTAAAATATTTATAAAGAAAAAAATTTTTTTTTTCGGTGAGCCGGATATTAATGTATGAATATATTTTTTAATTACACCTTCAACGATAATAATCTATGTTAATAATAAGAGTCTACTTCATTTTATAGTTTTATTGCTTTACAAAAAATATTTACATCGTTATCGCGTATCAAACATAACAAAACAATCATTAAGTAATCGAATAAATTAAATGTGTTATATAGAACTCAATCCTTCATTAATCGTCATGTTCGTCGTCTTTATCATCGTCCCCGAATTCGTATTCCTTTTCATAATGGCTGCCTCCCTTCTTGCCATAATCTTCTCCGTGGTTATAGTGACTCTCTTCCCCTTCTTCAGCGGAATGACCGGCGTCAGCTTCATCGACATAGCCCTTGGAATTGAAGCCAGATTTGCCGAAACCTCCCTTATTGTAGCCTGAGTCACCATGTCCTCCCTCCTTGTGAGCACCTCCTTCAGACCCGTGGTGGGATGCTTTATGTCCATGCTTTTTAAAGCTACCGCTGTTGTCGGCTACATCATAGAAGTCGTGGTCTTTCTTGAACTCGTCCTTGTTAAATACTTTGTGGTATCCAGTTATTTCCTCTCCTTTGCTGAAGTGCTTCTTGTGTCCATGATTTCCGCCTTTGTAACTTTCGGCAGATTCATGATGCTTTCCATGAGCGTCAGCCTCATCATGATGGGCCTTATGTTCGCCCTTTGCTTCGTGGAAGGATCCATCCTTGTGCTGTTTCCCGTAGTGTCCGGCAACACCCTTCTCATGATGACCTTTAGAGTGATAGCCCTTGGTTCCTTTCTCACCATGTGCTGAGTGGTGCTGGACGTTGTAATTATTGCCTTCTCCGCTGTTATAACTGTTGTCATGATCAATGAGTCCTTCGTCTCCTTCATCAGAAGCCTCCTCTGAAGTATTGTCATCTTCTTCAGCATCTTCAATTGCAATTGGTTGAGCGGCTACATATGGTAATGGCACAGGAGCGATGTCGTAGGCTTTTACATTTTGTACAAGAGGTAAAGGAGCTGCAAAAGCTTGAGGTTGTTGGTATCCATGGGCTCCAACTTGAAAAACATGAGCTGGGCCATCATTGTCGCTTCGGTACACGTAGCTCGTGGCAGCTGGTAGAGGAACGTACCCAACTTGAACTGCTGCGGTGGTCGCCACCACACTCAAAATGCTGATTGCTATCTTCATATTGAGATGTTTTCTGATCAACTGGCTGTGCTGTAATAATATCATATCCCCGTTGCCCAATATTTATATCTAGGTTAGAACTAGACAAGAGGACCGTGAGTGCTCCACTAAAACCTTTCTCGTAGCCATGTAACAGTTTCTTCTTACGAGGTTATAGGTGACAAAGACGTCGATAATGAAAAAAATTATATTGTGCAATATTTGTAGACCAGTGACCGAGCAAGCTAAATACCGTGAAGTGTTGTTTTATTTGTTAATAAGCCTAAAACGATGTACTTGAATTTGATTGTTTCTTTGATGTAACAAAAAAAGTAATTTAATTAAATACCTAAATTAAATAATAAATTATTTATTAATTTAATTTAATTTAATTTAATTGTATTTTTAGTGATTCACAATACTTTTTATTCAATTACTTCTCATTCTTACATACATCCACAAGGTAGTATTTATTTATGGACCTCTATAATTGGAGTCATCATTATACAGAAAAATATTAATCTTATTTTCGTTTTAGATATACTAAAAATAATAAGGACATTATTTTGCTGCAGGGCATTGGATGAACATATTTAGAATTTAATATATTGGCTTAGTGTTTGTGTTGTTTTGTTTGTGAGAAACTGAAGCTCCGGAAACATTTTTTGAACATGGACTATCCACAGAACTCAAATAGGTATACACAGTAGTCCAGGCGATCATAACTGGAGGAGAACGCCTTCCAAGGGGGACGTAGAGAGATGTCAAAAGAAAAAACCTTTAATCATGTAATGATTAATAATCATAGAATAAAATTATAATTGAATGCACATTCATTGAATTATTTTGAAGTTTGTGTATTTATTAAAAATCAAAATATTAATGGGGATATGAAAATATTATTTATAGTCTGAACACAAGAAAGTTTGGGAAACTCGCTTTCGTCAGTAAATGTCCAAATCATCTTTACCTTAAAAGTATGTAAAAATGGTTTATTGTTTTAATGCGTGTGTTGTATATTATAAATAAATATGGTGTAATATATGTAAAAGAGAATATTAATTCTTTAATGTATAATTTTTTTAATTTTTTTTTAACCATAGTATTTTCTTAGATTTTCACGAGTACACATTTCAAATAAAACTATTTTTACGGATTAAAATTCGCGTATAGTTTGGTTACATTTTTGATTTTATCCCGACGTTTCGAATACTTTGTAGTAATCGTGTTCACGGGTAGACGAGATGTTGATGTCTTTTAACCATTTTAAAGATAATACGTTGTCCATTGACCTGTCTCTGCCTTAAGATTATTTGACATCAAAGTGTGTTGGTGTCGAGTTGAAATTAATTTCATATCTCAGTATATGAATGATGTCTAGAATCCTTCGGACATTAAGTTACACAATCATGAAATAAAGCAAAATCAGCCTTTGCATTTAAAGTAATGAATTGAAAATATAATATTTCAATAATATAATTTCATTTTTATACATATGATATACATATTATACACATAATTTATGTTGAATGATTAGAATTTGTGATTTTGTTTCCAAAAAATTGAGACATTATCATAAAATTATACTAAAAGGCAGTAAAACTCTTCGAATATACAGTTTAAATGGAATTTTATTGATTCAGTATTGACTTATAACAACCAATGATATCTGTGCTTCTATAAATGCTGGGGGTTTATATATTTTTTATTTTGTATTTAATACTAGTTTCGATAATTCCTGACCGATATTTATCTACCTTTTAGATATATATATCTATTTGTATGTTCTTCTATAACTCAAAAATAGCTTGATCGATAGTGATGAAAATTAGTACGTAGTAAGAACATATGATTGCGCAAATCAATATCAAGTAATTAAATAGTAAAATATATCATCTAACAATTGTTAGTGTTATGGTATTTAATAGGTCTCTTTATTATAATATTTGAAATATATAATTTATGAAATATAAGTATTAAATGTTAGTCCATCACAGGTTGTTTTAAACTTTCACAATGTCAATACTGAATACAAGCTGTCAATATTGAACTTCAAGCTGCTAGCTTTAATTATGTATATTTTATTTTGTAATTTATCTTTCAATTTACTATTTGGTTTTATTTTTTATGAAATAGAAATAAAATGGAAAGATATTTGAATGTTGACATTCAACTATAAACTGACAGTATGAATAAATTATATTTACCGAAAAGTGTTTGAATAAAGATATTGTTATTAATATCTACGGTATTTATTATTTTAGGTAATATTTACTTAGTGGTTGTTAATAGAGCTGTTAAGATATAGAAAACAATTACAAGTTGAGTTATTATTAATTTTAGAGAATATTAAGTTAAGGATTTTATTTTATGATTCATGTAGTGTGAAGTTCTTTGTATTTTATTAAGTTACTTAGGTTTGTAAGTTAATTTGAAAATAATAGTATTATTATTATTAATGTAACAGTTATTAAGAACTGTTCTAAATATATAATAGATGTAATTTATTCAATGTTTGCAAGTAAAATAAAATAATATTAGGAACAAAATAAAGCCCAATAAAGTTATATCTTAATTTATCTAAAAATAATTTAAATATTTACAAAAGTTAACAAACATAAATATTACAAATATCTTTAATGCATCGTTAATGCTTGATCTCGAAACTGAAGGTCTTGCCGTAAGTTTGTGCGCCCTCAGACCCATGGTGTCTTTGTTTTTCATCGGAGTCCTCTTCAGAGTTGTTGACTCCATGGGCCCCAGATTCTTCATTATTCTTTCCAATTTTTGAATCATAGTCGTCTCCATGATATTTGTTTCCACCTCCGTATTTATAGAATGCGAATTTGACTCCATCGTCGTGGTCATAAAATTTTCGACCTTTTTGGTCAATGTCATATGTGTTTTGAAATCTAAGTCCTTTTTTGTTAGTCCCAGCCTCGGATTCATTCTCTTTATCCAGTTTATGCTCAGCGTATTCTTTTTGTGTATCGCTTTCTTTATTTTCTTTTTCATCGCCATCTTTATGTAAGTGAGTATATCCTTCATACTTCAAGGTATGGTAGTCTCCGGCATCTCCACTTCCGTAATGATGGTTGTTCTTATACCCTTTTTTATTTTCTTCGTCTCCATATCCATGGTAATATCCGTCATCAAAATCTCCCAAACCACGGAAATAATGATCATAGTTTCCATGGTTATCAAAATTAACTCCATATTTTTCTAGAATCTTTTTAAATTCATCATCAGCTAAACCATCAACCTTTTCTTCAGATTCTTCTGAAACCGGTATAACGCGCTCTTTTTCAGTAGCATCTTTATTTTGTTCGTCTTCTTTAATATCAGCCGCAATCTGTTTCTGTGAGTGCAACGACTTGGGTTGCTTATAGTACTTGTCTAAATGTTCTATTACTTCACTTTCACCCATTTCAATAACGCTTTCTTCGCCATCATTTTTCTTTTTATAGATGTACCCTGTAGCTGCAGGTTGAAGGTCAGAGCCTGATGTGCGGACCATCACCATTCTCTCTACGGTTTCCCGCATTTCCATGCAGGAACCGTAAAGACTTACCGCTAATAATATGGGTATTCGGAACAGCATAATCTTCGGCCGCCCGACGCAGCAATGGTAAACGAAATCAAGACAAATCTTTATATAGCAAACAAAATACAGCAGCACGTTCGGACACTACAGTGGTAATAGATTGTGCAATAGTCTTCTGTGTCAATGATAATAAAAAGCCTGTGTTATTTAAACGGTGCATTGGTACGGCAATAAACAGATAAGTATACTAATGAGTTTTCAATCATGAAGGACATTGTAAATAGTTAACTTTGCAATACCTCATAGTGAAAACTATTTTAAGATATTAGATAAATGCGATTCAAACAGTTCAAGGCTACAATTTAATTATCATATTTATTGTCAAATATTAATTAAACTTTTATAGTAGTTCGATTTTTTTATTATTCTTGGTTATTTTTTTTTAGCAACGATTTTATCTTCAAAATCAATTACCTAAAATTTATGTCAATCCAAATACTTTTTATTTTATTTATAATATTAGACAGGTTTTCTATTTTCAAGAGAAAAATAGAAAATATTGAATAGTGAAAAGTAGTAAACACACATTAAAATGCATAAAAAATCTAGACAGGGCTAGACTAGTATAGTTTTTCCCCAAAAAGTTTATATTTTCTTTGCTGAAAAGCGACCACTAAGCCTACATAATAAGCAAAACACCGTTTAATCTGAAACTTCGTTAGGGTGTGTTTTTGAAAAAAAAAAAAAATTTCTGTGTCATCTGTTCACATCATATCACAATTAGTTTTAACTCAAAAAATAAAAATGAACAGATTTTGGCTCGTTGCTATTTTGTATATTGATTACACCTTCACATTATTTATTATTAATATTATATATTTAGAACACATATTTAAAGGATTATGATAAAAAAAATAGATTTTAATTTTATTTATAATAATTCAGATACAGACCGAGACTTTGTCTTCATATATAATATGGAAAAATATAAATATATCTGAATAAAACAAATAAAGTGATATACTTCCTAATCCTTCAGATAAAAGGTAGGTAGTAAGTACGTGATGAAAATTTCAAATATTAATAATTATTTTATTATATTTTATTTACATGAATAATTAACTAATAATGGAATGTTTTTAGGAGTAATCTCACATTTTTTAACAAAAATTAATGCATTGCATTACATTTAATGGCGTACATGTATAGGGCGACGTGTATAGTCAGCGATCTCTAAAAACCGAATAAATATTTTTATTTTTTGAATTGACTGATCTTCGATTACCTCTGACGTTATATTCAGGGTGTGACATAGATATTCTAGGTTTATCTTGAATATTCATGGGTTCATTAGCAGTAGCCCTGTCATCTGCGGGCGTATAAAAATCTGAATGTTCAATGTTTTCATGATTCATTTTGTAGAATAATGCGTATGGTGTATCTTGTATTTCAACACCGAGATCGTAGTTACCGTTACGTGGTGTCATGACCCTGCCTCGTTTTACGGCTTTTTTTGAACTTCCACTGGTTCCAAGATAATCTTTCGAAAAATATTTGTTATTACGGTTCGCTTGAAGATTTCTAGTTTTTTGATGAATGGCGTCGTTGGGTATGGCGTCCCTTTTTCTGTATTCTCCTTCTTTCTGGGATTTCCTATCTAAAAATTTTTGTGCGATTTCATTGAGCATATATGCCATCAGTTGGGCGTTTTGTTCGTTATTAATATTAGCTTTATGTAAAACTTTATCCTTAATATTAGAGCTGAGAGGGTTTTGATAATAATTTTGTTGTAAAAATGGTCGTTGGTTGTTTGTTTTGGTAAAATTTTTTTGAGTATCCATCGAGGGATAGGGTTTATGAGCACCCACTTTATTTTTCAGTTTATTAAAAACATTCACGTTATCGAAATAATTTCGTACATTGGGTTTGAACAAGCCTTCATTAATATGATTTTGTACGTTGTTTATGACTGCGGTTTTTGCGTGTTCCGGGTTTTTGATATCAACGTTCTTCAAAGCTAACATTTGTGCTCCATTATTGTAGTCAAAATTCGTTTGTGGAGTAGCTTCTGTGCCCTTCCATATTTTCTGTGTATTGTCTATACTGGGTACAGCTGCAAAGGAAATCGGTGATGCTTTTGAAATCTTGAAGTGAGAATCTACAGCACGTTCATTTACTAGCTTCAGGCTCTTTTGATTATTGCTACTGACGAGATATTTCTTATGTCTGGACATCCGATTCTTGGCATAAGCCCCAATTTCATTGGTATTCGAGACATAACTTGCGATGGGGTTATCGTCATAGATGTAGTACATCAACACCGGATGAAGAAAGTTGAAAGAGAAAAACACAGTGACCACTTGAAACATTTTCTTCATCTTGACTGACTGCCAGGCACGATAAACAGCAGCTTACATTGGTCTTATAAAATATCAGCATTGTTTATAGCATCGTTGAAACCAATAACAAATAATAACTACTAATGAATCAACAATTTCAGTAATATTTTTCATTCTTGTACTCTTATATTATATAGATCAGATTTTTGGCTGAAATGTTTGTGTGAAAACATATATTTTTTATGTTTTCGTAGAAAAATAGATATAAATACTGATAAAATTTATGAAAAACTTATATTTTATTGATATCACATACACTTGATTAAAAGTTTATCGCTTTCTCGTTAATTAGGAAATAAATCAGCTGCTGAATAATTTAATTAAAGTATTGCAATACTTATTGATTATGAAATAAAAAAAACAGACGGTAGATAAAAATCATTCGTTTTTGTAATTCTGAAGTTTCTCAATACACAAAAATATTATAATTAAAAAACATATATATAATATTGTGATATGTCAAGTCAATATTGTTACCTATTATATTATTTACTTAATTATGTAGGTAATGTACAAAAAAATATTTTTATGAATCATATATAATATATGACAGTATTTACTAATATGTTTTGTTAGATTGAACCCTAATTTTATTGATAATATTATGACCAAAGTGAAAAGAATACATTATATTAATCAAATCATATTATTGTTAACAACATTGTTATGTTATGTGTATAGACAATAACTAAAAACATTTCGTTGTTTACTTTCTGTATTGAGACAATGTGAAGTCGCCAGTTAATGATAATCACGAACACGAAACGGAAAGATGAGGGTTCCTCTTCTTATAGTAGCCAGTGTCCTTCAATGTTTCTTTGTATCAGATGCAAAGTTAACACCAAAGATAAGCGAAGATAGCTTTAAAGATTCTGAGGAGGACCTAAAAGAAATTTCTAAAGAAAGGGCAGCTCGCGACAGTAATTATTTTAAATTCTATAACAAGAACTTTCGTCAACCAAGAAGTTCTAAAGAGCAAGTAGAAAAACCTAAAAATATAACAAAACAACATTCAGTATTGAAGTCTAAAGTAGCCCTGGTAAAGAAGCCAATTCCAAAATTTATGGACAGCGAAGAAGATTATCAAGTCAAAATAAGATTTCCAAATAAATTATCAGATTCCGTAGAACATGAAGATGAAGATTTCAATCTTGATGATTATGATTTTGATGTAAATCATGATGAATTTTCAAGTGGCGGCAAACCCTTAGAACCACGTAAGAAATTAAAAATTCCAAAGACTAAAGAACAACTAGAACCAGCTCCAGCAAAACTAGAGTCTAATTTAAAACCAGCTATAAGTCAAAGTAAAGTAATAATACCTCGAAACGTTGACAAGATAGCGTATAAGGTTACCAGAAAGGCAGTTGATAAGATGAAAGAAGATGAGTATGATGATGAATTCCCCACAAGTACTATAGCAGTTTCCCCTACTAAGTCAACGACAACAGATGATGAAAATAGTGATGAAAGTGAAGACAGTAAAGAGTATAACACAAAGGGTTCTGGCAGATCAATACGTTCACCTTTGAGTTTCGGAAACTATATTGACAAATGGGGGGAAAAAACATCTACCTTGATGCAGAAAATATTAACATATCTGCCAATGTTTCCCCGCATTCCTGAAACTAGAAAACTAAGTGAAGATGCTATAGAAGACAATAGCCCTATGGTTGATCCATGGAACGGAAAACTTATATTTTGAATCTGTACTTTACTATTAAATAATAAGCAACAGCTATGTGATTAAATTACGACTATGTATTGTAAGGTCGGTTTGTTTAAGAGTACATAATAAAATTATAACTCAAAATGTGGTTACATCCATTTATTTTTATTTAACAAAATAAAAAATATTCATAATCCTAATATTAATGATCATTATAACAAATAGTAAGTTTAAAAAATTAGATGTTTTTAACAATATAACAAATAAGCTTTTTATTATTTCAAGTCATGCATTGAAATGTGATAACATTTCTTCAGTGTACATTTTATCTTATTACGTCAAAAATCGATCTATGTAGTCAGCGTTGTTACTCAATACTGCATTTTTTGCCACATCTCTATACCGACTAAAATTGTTATAATCCCGTTTCTGATGCTCTGATTTATTATTTCTTTTTATTTTTTGTCTTTCATTATCTTCACTTTTAGTTAATCTACTTTTGTCATTTCCTGCTGCTAATGCTGCTTGAGAATTCGAAATGGTTTCTAATCCACCGATGTGGATTTTAGATTTACCTTTATCTTCAAAGTCAACCTTTTTATCATTATTGTCATAGAATTCTGTTTGTTCTTGATATTCGTCTTTGTGATACACGTTTCGAAAACCTTTCTTTTTTTCACCTTTATCTACGTTGTTTTTGACATTATACTCAGAAGATTTATTATGATCCTCTGTTCCAAATCTATTAGCAAAATAATCAGCAAAATTCTTAAACCCTCTGATATTTTCCTCGTCGTAGTTATGATATAAATGACTCTGTCGCTTATTTTTATTTTCTTTAGTATTTCCTTCCAATTTCTGTTTACTATCGTAAATATCACCTTGTTTGTTTAGATGTAAGGAACCTTTATTGAGTTCAGTTTCATCACCATATACTTTTTTATAACTTGCATCATCTTCCAGACGTCTAATGCGCTTCGCGTAGTCATCGATATCTTGAAACGATAGTTCTTGATCAAAGTCTTTTCCCCACGAAAGCCCTTTAAATGTAAAAGGATCTTCATCGTCTGTTTTATCAAAATAATCGTTCAACACATATGAGAAAAAAGGCTGATCACCAAGTACGGGATTGTCTGTAGTTTGCATCAAATCAGAAACAGAATATAATTGGCTATCTACAGTATCGTCCTTTATGTGTTCGTGAACTGGAATAACCCTGTGATCTTCTGGTATAATGAAACGTTTATCTTGGGCTTTCTGAACTTCATTATCGTACGTCATTGGCTCATATTCATATGAACTCTGATAAAACAAAGGCCAAACATCATTTAAATTTTTCGAATCAGTTCGGACGTCCTCTTCATCATAAAGGAAATCTTGTTTTTCATAAGCTGGTAAAATATTGTTTAGTTCATTTTCTATTTCTTTCAATAAAACATTATGTTTAGGAGGATGTTTTTTGATCTCAGTTGTGTCTATTTTCTTGGTTATAACTGTTGTTAAAGGCTTCCCACTTGTATATTCGTTGTTATTAGATTCACTAGAGCATTCCGGTATCTTTTTGGTGATTGGGTCAGCTAGCTGTCTTTTTTTTTTGTATCCAGATGATTTTTCCCGATCTTTATCAGATGATGAAATAGTAGATCCGTGATTTTTAATCTGATTATAAATATATTCAGTATGAATCGGCAGCGAATTAGGTCTTTCCTTAAGCGCCATGTAAAAATGATGAACTGTTTGCATCTCTAAACTGACACGGGATATAACACACAATATAATAAAAGACCGTCTCATTGCTGTAGTAAGTCGTGACTTCTCTATCAATCGTTTGTTTGTACTGGAAACTATCCACCAATACATGTTTATATCAACTGTTTATTATTTCCTCTTACAGTGGTCATTGTTTTAAATGACAATAGCTCTAAGAATGGTCATTTTATGAAGAAATCTCCTGTGTATCGGCACAAGCAACTTTTTACTTAAATCTTATAACAATACTCGGATTAGCAATGTTTACCTTATTTTTGTATTATTAGACTTACCTATGACAAAAACTTTAAAAATGCATCGAATGTATATTTAGTTATTTGCAAAACTATTTGGATTTTATATTTATTCGCCCCGGCGATTTCCCCCCTAATGAGGGTGCCCCGAGCAACGTAGAGCACCCTCCCGACGTAGGCTTATGTTAGATAAGAGGGGTCACCCTCCCCCCTCAGCGGGCACTACAACTGGGGAAGGAAGCGACGGGCGTATTTCCTCCTCCTTCTACCCAGTGCTTGGTACACTTGCTCCAACACAAGTAATAAACCATTTAACCTTTAGGAAATCAGATTACATCTAGTATTAGACTATTAGTTTACTTATAATTATATCAAAATTCATCCAGTACTTTTATATTCATTGAATTATTTTTAACCTATTTTGTAATTGCCTGTGACAAATGTAGTTTCAGCAGCTTTTATAGTTTTATACGATTTTTAATGTGCAAAAAAAAGAAAAAAAAATTGAATCTATTATTTATTTAACACTACTTGATGATGCCAGTTCATTTGTAAGCGACCTTAAAAATTTAACGCGCCAATTAAATATTTCGCAACGCGTCTTGGTCTTTTTGGCAATAATTGCTATAAATTACAAGTGTAGCAAAAAATGATTGTCTGAACTAATATTTAGTATAATTTGAGTGATGCTGTTTTCTATGTATTTACATGTTACAGTACGTTTGGTCTAGTCGTTAGTACTGAATCAATAGTCATGGGTTCGATTCCCATATTGAACAATTGTTTGTGATACAGATTGCTGTTTCGAGTCTGGGTGTTATTCGTATATTTGTAAATTATTCTGCTACGGAGAGATTATTTATCTTATAATGTTGTTTTTTTAATATATGTATTTTTTTTAACTCCACAAAATTTTTTTCAGAATTGCAAATAAAACAATACAGAACTGTTTTAAACCATTTATTTCATAAATAAAAATATATTCCGGTCATACAAAAATATTACATTGAACTAACAAATACTATAAGTGAGTAATAACAATGTTGCCATCTGTTTATTTTAATATCCCTCAATAATCCAGTTTTATAATAACCAAATTAGATATTATATGGTATTATGGTGGTACTATATGGTATCAATTACCAACTTAGGGTACAGTTTCTTCATATATATTTTTTAATGTTATTTTGGTGCATAAAATGGTCCTTAGAGATTATATATAACTACCCAGCTGTACTCATGTTAAATTTATCCGAATTCTTATTAGTTTCGAACTAGTCCGGAGTCTTTATCCATGAGCTCGGAACAAAGCAATCGCGCTGTGAACTTGAACTCCTGTTCACGCCGCGATTCCGTTGTTTCAAGCTGGCCTATGACTGGAGACTAATCTAGGAGCTAGGCCTGTTTATGACTTACGTGAGTTAAGCCAGATGGTTATATATAATAGTAATTTTAGATCACGAGTCTTAATACAGAAAAATATCCTTAGAGACCTTGAAAATAAAATTGTTTATTTTGTGACACTACTATCGAACTCGTAAGTTCAATTTGAGATTTTTCATACAAATACTTTACTAGAATATAAAACATATTCAACCGCTGTGAAAAAAAAAACGACTTTATACTATATGATTTCAATGATATATATACTAATATATTTTTATATTAAAACATGAAACCACAGGACAGATTGCAATTATTGAAGTAATTTACCCAACACAAAAAAAAAGATAATTTTAATTTAACAAAATATTGGACGGTTTTAATATCAATGAAATCAAAATATTATACAATATTATATACTTGATTATTGCACATTGATATAAAACATACAAAAATATCTAATTGTGTATTGAAATATTTTTTTTTGTTTTATTTTCTTATCTATGAAAACCAAATGTTATGAAAATTGACGGAGTTACATTATTTCTATATTATTATAATCAGAGTCACTATTCTGAAATAATAATATTAAACACTCGCCATAGACAATTGAACTATAAATATGATATATATTGAGCCTAATTGAAAAATAACACATTATCTATGTTTAAGTAAAATAGATTAAAAATACCAGAGGCAGTATTTCAACTCGATTGAGTTATTCGATTATTCGATATTAATTTTTAACTCGATACATCGATATTAATATTATTTTTACCACACATCTAAAAATTAGTTTAAACTAACAAGAGGTTTCTCATCCACTAGACTAGACACAAAGGCACGACTCACAACGAAAAAAAGTGAGCGATAACTTATTATGCTATGCTTTATATTTGGTACATACTTATTATATAATTGAGATTGTTTTAAACATATATAATAAATGATACATAAAATATAATCTAAATGTCTATGGTTTTTATCTTGAGTCATCAATCATAGACAATAAATGAAATTAAAAAGTTCTTAATTATGACCAACGTCATTTTTTCTTCTTGAATATTAACCCTTTTAGTGCCAAGGAGCGCCGTCACGGTGCTCTCGCGAGTTGTGTAAAATGCCAGCGTCGCGATAGCGCTCCTTTTCACAGTTCACTCACAGTTCTGTAATTTTCTTGTCAATAAATATGTAATATTCAATTAGTTTGTTTTTATTATCATAGTACAAAATCTTCTAAAGAGAATGTTAAATAAATTATAAATATTGATATATTGTAACGAAAATGGTGAATATTTGTGTTATGCATATAAATTAAAAAAGATTTTTTTTACTGGAATTTTTTGCATATATTGGTAAAATATGTATGACACTAAAAGGGTTAAAGAATCGTTAAGTGTTATTACTTTAGTAATTGTCAAATAACTCTAAGGTCCCGAGTTTTGGTCTGTATATTATAGAGTATAAGGCAGTCAGAACAGTTAATTACCTTGTGTATTATATGTAATTTTAATATAACTGTCACATGCAAATATATAATGTTACATGATTCATGAAAATCATATAAACACATTCAAAATTTAAAACTTCACAAGAATAGTATGCAAAAGAAATAACTATATTCGTTTGAGTTTTAATCAATTAAAATGAAATAGATTTATCATGGCTAGATTACAATAGATTATATGTCATATAACAAATATCCTTTGAGTTTAAATTTAATCTATGATACGATATGATATAAATTATTTTTTTGTATTAAAAAAAACTGTACGTATTTGTGTTAAACTAAAATTTTTAAAATATATTGTATTGATCAAAATAATAATTTGAAAATACGTCAATTGATAAATATTAACTTAATACTTTTATTATTAAACTTGGACGTAAAGACCATCATCGTTTTTATTATTTATTAAAAGTATGTCGCAGTTTTCTTTTACGCCAATACTGGCTTGACTATTTCTAATCTGTTCGAGATATTTATTAACAAAATGTTTTTTTTAAGAAAATGAGGTTCATATATGATAGATAATAATGAAGATCAAGCTACATAATATACTAGTAATGTCACTAGCGCTCTTAACGACCTGAGATGTTTCTAGAAACTTACTTAGTGGTTTTGACGCTAGATGGCGCCTTTCAAAAAACTATAGTTCACAAAAAATATTATTGCAGTTAGTTACATATAATTATATTTTATTCTTAACATTTTTTAAAAAGTTCGTTATTATTGCTTTCTTTCAGCGACATCTCGCGGTCAAAAATAGCGTTACAATCATCAAGAATGACAAAAAAGTATCTTAATTAACTTGGATGAAACCTCTCAGCATTAGACTACTTATTCTTTTAAAAAAATATACCTATAATTAAATTAACATTAGGTAAATATAATCTATTTGAGAGCTGGCTTAATATTATTAAATATTGGAGTGGCCGGGGACGAGACTTGACTTCTGAAAATATTCAAACATCATATAAATAGTAATTCATATTTAAAAGTAAAACTGGGTGCTGTTCTTATTACCATACATTACAAATATATATCGAAAACATTATTTGATTTATATATATTTTTGTTTTGGTTGTTGCTTTCATATAGCCCCAGTGTGTGGTTGATTGGTTTGTTGTGCAATTGCTTATTTCTATGTTAATTTTTGGTTTCAATTTGGTAAAATACCAAATACAATACAATCTACAAATATCAGTTTGATTTAAATATTTAAACGTTTGTTACCTCTTCAATTGAATTAATAAACGGCTCATCAGATCATGTCAGATTGGTGCTTGTATCGTCTGAGTAATAAAATAAGTTATTTTGAAACATTTTCTACATACCATGATTAATTGGTCTAAATAATGCGTGACTCTATGATAACATTGCAATTTTATGTGTGCGTATGTGCGTGTATGCGTCTGTGCGTGCGTGTGTGTGCGTGCGTGTTTGTGCGTGCGTGTGTCTGCATGCGTGGGCATGCGTGTGCACGCGTGAACGCGTGCGTGCCTGTGCCACGTGCCTGTGGTCAAAGGGCGTGTGTGTGGTCACAGCGCGTTTATATATGTGTGGACTTATGCGTTGTTGTATGTGTGTGTGGTCACGTGCCTGTAGTCACGGCGCGTGTGTTTGGTCGGCGAGCGAGCCGTCCCAAGCCGCCTCGCGCTGCAGCGCGTCCAAACGCTTCTTTTCTGGAAAGACAATTAAAAAACTATTATTTATTTATATCTTATACAGGCTGAAACTGACTAGGAGTCTCGAGGTAAGCAATCCCTCGCAGATCTAGAACAAATCATGCAGATAGAAAATAATCTATACCTAATAAAGTAAGGACTTAGAAAATTTTGTAAATATTTTCAAATTTTGAGCCGACATCATTACGTTTTAGACACTTGATGGACTCCATATGCACGAGACTGTAACTGTACTACAAGATAGGGAAATGTTCAACCTGGGCCAATATGACGAATCTAGGCTCCTCGGTGCGCTCCTGTCCGGCCGTGCTGAGGCGCACTCCTCATGCTTCAGACTGTAACTGTACAACAATGTAGAGAAGTGCTCAACCTGGGCCAGTATGACGAATCTCGTCTCCTCGGTGCGTTCCTTTCCGGCCGTGCTGAATCGCATGCCACATGCATCAGACTGTAACTGTACAACAAGGTAGGGAGGTGCTCACCGCGGGCCAGTGTGAGGAGTCTCCTCTCCTCGGCGCGCTCCTGCCCGGCCGTGCTGAGGCGAACACCCAACGCGCCAGACACAAGCCGTCGCGCTAGCGCCGTGCACGTGGCGGGCCGCTGTCTGCGGGCACGAAGGGATTACGACAATATTACTTCTTCTTGAGGCCTACCCATGTCAATTACTTAAGGCTTCACATGTTTATAGACAATCTCAAACGATAATTACATTTGTGTCGCCTTTTTAATGTTATTTATACTTCAAAGTTGTTTATCTTTGTATTTTAACGTTAAACTATTGTATAAAATTTTAGACAGCATTGTATTTCACCATTAATTACCGTTTGCTGGTGCTAATTTAAAAATAAATGACGTAGCATCAGCAAAACAATTCAATCATATGTTTTTCTCTCACAAGATAAGGCAAGTCATTTTTGTAAATGAAGAACAAGGAAAGCCCCATCATATTTCCTTGAGGCACGCCTATTTATATAAAGGAACCAAGAGAACTTTTGTCATTGAGGTCTACTTTTTGAATTCTTTTTTTAATTTATGAAGTTATCAAATCAAAGCCTCTTATCCAATTCGTTAAAGTTATTATTTTGTAATTAAAGTTTTATGCCGTACGAGGTCAAACACCTTTAACAAACCACAATTTGTATTATGATTTTTCCCAGGATTTAATAACTCATTACCAACATATTGAGCAACCAGGAGTGAATACAAACAACTTAAGAATTATATTTTGAACGTACAAATGTTAAAATCCCTTAAGGCTTCAAATGTGAGTGCATTATATAATTATTAGTGGACTGGTTAGTAATTCTTAGTTTGTCTTGTTGTCCATACCACGCTTTTTCTTTAATTTTAATTTATTTTCCCATACCAAATACGACTGTGACTATAATAATCAATGATGAGTAATAAGTTAAAAGATGCAATTCCTCCATCCCTGATTTTTAAATTTGTTAGTGCAAGGCAAACAGAAATTTGGATAACAGAAGTCGGGCGGGGAAATCAAACCTCTTTCGTATTGTTTCTGAAAATCATATTCGAAATATGGGACCGATCTTACCGATATGGTTGCAGGAATTCAGCGCACTTCTTAGCCTTGTTCCTGGACTCTAGTGTAGCGGCATGCAACGGACGACACTTTACTAGGGACCGTTGGGTTGATAACACTTCTGCAGCTGAAGAGAAAAATACATATGTACATCACAAATAAAAATCGATAAAAACCATTAAAATAAATTAAATATTATAAAAATACAAGCTAAATATCGGAAATATACTTTTGGAATCTTGTCTGTCTGTCTACATTCACGTATTACTTTAAATGACCTATTGCTTTCCTATTGGTTTGAAATGTGATGCAACAACTGAGACTGCGAAACTAACCATTCTTGTAATAGACATTACTAAAAGAACAAGGAAATTAAAATGGCGTTAGTATAACGTTACGTTTGATATAAGAGAATCTCTGTTATTTTAGCAAGTTCTTCTTTTGCTACTATATTAAATGTATTGATTATCTGATAATTTTAATTTTATTCATAAAGTTTGTGACGTATATTGTTTTTCAGATCGATTATTATTCAAACACTAATAAACGAATAGAATGCATGAAAGTAACGGGTAAAAGTTTGAACGCGAGAAAAGCCGCGTGCAAAAGTTAGTGATACTATAAATATTGCGTTTACAATACAAGTAATAAAACCAGCTTTATTACATCATATGATATAACGGAGAATGTATAATGATTCAGAGAAGTATGTCAAGATTTAGATAAAATTCACTCAAATACAGGCACAATAAACGAGTTGTTAACCTAATGACCTTTGTTCGTCGTATTTATCGTTAAATTTAATACATTTTAATTTATTTTACTTTTATTCATATCTTTTTCATTTTGAATCCAAATCAGTGATCATTTGTGTACGTCAATTTTAAGAATGAGAAGGTAGTATTTTGATACCATACTTATCGAAATAAGCCCTTTTTGACACTCCAACCTAAAAATTGAGGCTATGAGGATTCAAAACGCGTACGAGTCTGTGAACATAACACAAAAAACTCAGTAAGGAATTGTTTTAATTTTGATCACTGTTCACTCTTCTGATCACAAACGCTAAATTATTAAATTTATTTGCGACTACTATAGCCATCGCAATCAATTCGATATGAGTGCCTAAAGATTTTAATAAAATAATATTGCAATTTACGAGTATACCTCAAGGGTCAGTCATTCCTTCGTTATATTTATAAATGAACATTCATGAATGAAGTTAATTTCTTTATCATTGCTTTTCCTTCTTTCCTTGTGTGGGAGAAAAAATCGACTTTCCATATTTTAGTTATCATCATTAGTATATAAAATCACAAACCTTCATGGATATATTTAACATGGACTTAATATCGCTTATTCAGAACGAGAACGCATTTTATCGCCTTTCAAATTCTTGTATATTGACATTTAAAATAATGTAATAATATTATTAAGATCCACCAGATTTTAGCATTTGACCTTCTGTTGTAATGTAAGATATATGATATGAATATTACCGGACCATGGTTGTCCGTGGATATTCTCTCTACATGGATATTCTTGGAATCATTTAGTCTATAACTATATAACATGTCTAGACCACCTCAGCCTCAGTCTACGTAAAGTTACGGCCTACTTGTTCCCTTACGTCACAGCGGTCATTGAACTGCGGCTGATACGTAAACAATATGTAGGCTGTTGAAAACAACATATCACGAATATTCTCAAGGTTACGTGTTATCATATGATTTTTTTATTTGGGCAAGTGGTAACGTTGTTTTGTTAGTAATAATTAACTATAATTCTATTATAAGTCACGAATTCGTTTCAATAAAACTATTTTACGGATATAACTCGCGTTTATTATTACATCAGTTCAAACTGACTGACTGACAGATACCATGATCTCGTCTTACCGCGAACACGTTTGCTGCAAAGCATTCGAAACGTCGGGGTAAATTTAAAAATGTAATAATAAACGCGAGTTATATCCATAAAATAGTTTTATTGAAATGTGTAGTACTCGTGTAAATCTTAGAAAACATCACGAATTCCTATTAATTTGGATCCTGGTTGTGATCGATACCTTTAGCTATATTATATTTTGTATTAATATAAAATTTATATATTAATATAATAATATTAAAATTATATTAAGCTTATTCAAAATTATCTCCATTGGCTTGAACACAAGACGCTATTCCCTTCTAGGGGAACGAGATCGGTACTAGATGACGGCCAGTCTTCATCTCTGATGAAGTATGCAACGTTCGTTTCCAACCACTCTTAGGAGAATTGAGTTTTATTACCCGATACTTTTGCTGAGAGGACCAGCTTTAATTCTGGAACATGATATTGTTAAGAGGTTTTCACCTTCTCAAGAATTGCATCATGATTCACTTGTTTTGAAACCTTTGACATGTTCTAGGTGCTAAATTCATATCCCGAGACAAAATCGTTTACTTTCAGTCAGGATTTCTTCGACTTCTTACCAAATTTTTTTATGACAAACAGAGGTAGATTCATTGTATCTATCAATAGCGCAGTACACAAACATTCGAATAGCAAACTGAAGGTGAGTTTAAAAAAATGCATTTGTCTCCATACCGACTCTGTGTTACTATTACTGTAATTCAATTCTCTATATTATTACACTCCATTTTAAATTACAAAAATATTTAACACCGATTGGCGCGTAAATAAAAAAAATGTTATAGATTCACTAAAGAACCACAGATACTAAATTTCAATGTAATATTTTTTTTCTTTGTAAAAGTATTCATGGCAAGACTAAGTCAATATAAAATATAAAAAAAATATTGACTAAACCAATTCAAAAAGGTAAATGGTTATTTAAAAAATGTTTATTTATGTTTGTTCGCATACCACGAAATTGTATGCATATGTTGTAATTGTATATATATATATATATAAAGTTAAGATCGAGATACATCTATTCGGCTGATAGTAAATAATTTTCATTTCATTTGTGATAGAAGAGGGTCAATAAAATTGTACAATCGGAGTGGAGGAGAGGGTTCTTCCAAACTTCCCATAACTCATTCGATGCAGATGCCTCACTCACTCAAACCATTCATTATTGTTCATTCTCTTTTTTCTCCTGTCTCCTATTTAAAAGTATATTCTCAGAGCATTTATCGACATAAGCGTGTAATTTTCCGCAGAAATAAATGTTACATCACGCAACCTAATGAAGCGCTTCCTCGACGTCAAGAGAGTGGGTTGCGTAGGTTGGACCGATCGAAGATAACTCCTAAACAGATCGCCTTGGAATTACTGTTACGAAACTATAATTTGTAAAATTCGTAACGGTACCTGGGTTCGATTTCTGATTTTGCCTTTAAAAGTAAAATTTCCTTTACAAAAATAAAGAACAAATAGACTATTTATTTCACATAACAAAATTTTGTAAACAACAAATTATAAAAAAATTGATGATTTTGGTATAAATTATATTTATGATATAATTAGTCAATACTAATATTATAAAGCTGAAGAGTTTGTTTGTTTAAACACCTTAATCTTCGAAACTACCGGATGGGTTTAAAAATTTATTTCTGATTACGAGAGGCAGATTCGTGAGGAAGGTTATAGGTATATCTAATATTACGGTACTGTTTTTATATATCCTAATAGTAAACAAAATTCTTTCGAGAATAGAACGACTAGTTAATAACATATTTAACCATAAAATGGCTGATAATATAAATAAATTTTAAATAGTATTTTCTTAGATTTTCTCAAGTACACATTTGAAATAAAATAATTTTTTACAGATTTAAACTCGCGTAAGATTTGGTTACATTTTTATTTTGAACCGACGTTCGAATGCGTTGCAATCGTGTTCACGGGTACACGAGATCTAAGCGACTAGTGTAACCAAATTGTACGCGAGTTTTAATCCGTAAAAAATAGTTTTATAACAAAATTAAAATATATTTCTATATAAAAAATAACTTAGGAGAATTGTTATATATAATTTAAAGAGGATAGATGTATTAAATTAAAAATGATGTTATGTATTAAAACTAGAGATGTGCCGATTATGACTGATCGTTTAGACGACTAGCCGAATGGTCGGTTGTTTAATGGCCGACTAATAAAACGACTAGTCGGCCATTTAGACAAGTAGTAAATTTTTATTTTTATGTTAAGATTTATATTATTTGGTTAAAAATAATTATAGACAAAATTTACAATGAAAATATAATAAATGACAAGATGTAGACAGGGATGTAGATATCCGCCCCTGGATGTAGATCGAGGGATGGATGTTTCTCTGCTTAATTAAATAAAATTGTTACCTATATTATGCGTATATAATATACTTAAATCTTTCTATCCAACTAATATAAAATCTAATATGTTTATGGTAGTCCTGTAATTTCTATAATTTTATAGATATTTAGAACATACCTAGATAGACATACATAAATTTTTTGATCCAATATAAATATATATTGAAACCAATTGTAAAACCAAACATTCGTAGACTTAATTTCATATAGAATTTTGAAATATGAAATGAAAGTTTTTGCGAATTAAGTTAATTTATAAATATGGAGAAATAGACTTTTAAATTATTTTAATAATAAGCTTGAAGCTATTTATCAGTAAAAAGAAACTATTAGGTTAGAACCATTATGGTTTTTGGCGACAAAATAGGTTGACTTTACCGATGGGCCCATCTTTAATTAAAACGCACCATTTCCAAAATCATAAACTTCCGTATCCAGTTCATACTTTAAGAAAAGTGAATCACACAAGAAACAAGACACAAAAAGTAATAAGTCATAAAATATTTAATAATAAGTTATAAGTCATAAGTTATAATAGATACTCTGTGTATGTCCCATTAACCGATAAGCGCATGAAACGCTGGAATAGCTGGAAGTAATTTTCCATGAAACACTGTTTGTAATAATTACAATACACAATTGAACAGTTATACTACCTCAGAACAGCCATTGTTCAATGCTTCCGAGTTCCGACGGTATTAAGTGAGATACGGAAGCTGTTTTCTCACTTTTAACATGAATTGTATAATCTCTTGCTATCGATAACTGATACTGGTTTCCTTGACAGAGTGTTCTAAAGGTGATCTCAAGCCGGAAATGGGTGCCATTTTTTTTATGTGAAATTGTTATTAATTGGCTGATAATTCATGTTTGACGTCAATTTACGAAGCACTTTGTATACTAGATTTTTTCGAAACATTTCAATCGATATAGTCCATACATATATACATATTATACAATAGTGATGAGACAACATCAGTATTATATTTGAATATTAAAGAATATTAACAAAATAAATTTAATACCTTGTTTGACAATCTTTGTCTGCTTGTTTAGGACATCATATAATATGTTAGATAATTTGCTCTTCATATAGGATAAAACCAAGACAACAAAACTGTTGATTTAGAAGAACTAACGAAACTGCCAATTAATTAGTCGGCTACAACAACCCATGGGACTTTGTGATTTTATTTAGTTTCCCAAACAAACGCATCACTATGAATAAAACAGGCCATAGTACGTAAGTCAACAGTTACAAAGCTATTATTGTAATTTATACAATGATAAAAAATAGTTGAGTTAATCTGAAAACGCTTTTGAATCTGTTCTTTAGCAATTACCGGAAGCAAAATAAATAATAATTATTATTAATATAGACAATTTAAATGAAACAAAATGTCCAAAAGGTTCCTCAGTTGGTAAAGAAACTTCCTGAACTTATTGCATTTATATATCCATAGCGATGTTACGACCTAGCAAATGGTGGAATCTAAAACCCACCACTCCCACCCCTTGCCTAGTCTTATTAACTTCTCATTTTTTAAGTGTGGCAACTTTATTTAAAAAATGTCCTTAAGTGTCAACAAGACCCTTAAGTATATAGACTGTTTACCAAAACAAAAATTCTAAACTTCATCAAAGTAATATCATCATACCTAGATCAAACATCAATGAAGGCAATGGTCCCAAATTTTGTTTAGTATAATAATTGTCAACAAAAAATATTTTTTTCAATAAACTAATATGCATAAAAATAAAATATTGCAAACACCTAATCAAATATACAGAAGTTCATTGACCCTGTTGCAAATAGTTTACAAGGAGCTCTTAAAAGAATTGAAACATAAGAAAAATATTATACAATAATAAATGTAAATTAAATATATGATTTAGATTTATTTAGATAAAAAATTAAATGGAACATGAAGGACTATTTTAATTAATTTATTTATTTTATATATATATAATTATTTATCTTAAAGCGTCTTAACATAACATCCATATATAGAGGCAAACAGAGAGACGCAAACCAAATAATACGTAATAAACTACGTAGTTTTTAACATGTAGAGTACAAAAGTCGCGGGCAAAAGCTAGTATACTTATACTTACAGGTGCATACATAATAATACTTATTAAAATTCAATACAATAAAAAAAACGTAGATTAGACTGGACTGGATTATTTGGACGTATATATTTTATTTTATAATGCAAAGATAAACTATTGATACTTATTACTTATTGAACAGTATTTGTGACAATTCTATAATACAAAATAATAAAGACTGTCATTGATTATGAAAGAGACATAGATAAGAAGATTTTTTTTTCTTTACGATAACAAATTTTATCAAAAAAATCAACTCATTCCACTTTCAAGAAACAATTTCTCACTTGAAGATGTTTTTATTTAATAATTGTTAATAATTAAAGAAATATCACATAAGTTACCGTTAATTACATATAGTCAAATAAATTTAAATATTTTTTTCAATTGAAAATTCAAATGGTATATTTCAACCTCCATCTGTCTCATAAAGTTGGAAATCCGACATGAATTTCTCCAAGGAACGCGTTGAAAACCCTAAACGAATACTTCGCACTCCATGTCTCTACATAGGATTGGAAATCCTTTATGGACATTTTCAAGGATTGTCTTGACAACTCTTATTAGATACTTCGTACTCCTTGCCTCTACACAACATAAAATCTTTCAAACACCTCCAAGGAGAATAAATATGTGATGTTATATAACATTATAAAATATCGTTATTTACATTGGCCGCAGTCACGAACTCTTAGATCACAAACAATAGATAGGAAGACCAGAATCAATATATAATGAAACATCATTACAAAAGAGTTATATGTGTTGTGAAAATATTATATTTATAATGATACATTTAACAACGAAGTCATTGATTGAAAAAGAACTGTTATCTTTAATATATATATTTTTTATTATTAAACTCTACTTAATTGAAACAACTTCATTAAAATTTAAGATGGAAGAATCAATATAAAAACTTTAAATGACTGAACAGATTTTGACGAAACATTTATTGAAACAAGCACTATTGTCTTATAATTGAAACAAGCACTATTGTCTTATAATTGAAACAAGTATTACGTCTTCATCAACACGATATATATTTTAATAAATTAATTTCGGAAGCAAATAAACATACTAATACGTTAAAATAACAAATTATTTCTATTTGCAACATAAACAAATCAATGTAAATACGTCAATTAGAATCAATTAAATCTGTTTTATAACAAAACATATTTACGTACACGTAATCGTATTAGATTACGATGACCTCTCG
Organism: Mechanitis mazaeus; assembly: GCA_959347395.1. Classification (NCBI taxonomy): domain Eukaryota; kingdom Metazoa; phylum Arthropoda; class Insecta; order Lepidoptera; family Nymphalidae; genus Mechanitis; species Mechanitis mazaeus. The sequence continues at coordinate 10,908,197 of OY365751.1, forward strand.
TGTGTTTGGTACTTATGAAACACGCAAGGTACCATTTCATTAAGGACTTGTTACCAGCGGTTAAAATTGCGGACGAACTATTTCATAGTTTTATTATTATACTACTAAATATGTTTTCCGACTAGTTTCTACCTATTCGGGTTCTTATTCATGAGTTCTCAGCATTGCCGGAAACTTAAAAGTTCACGTCGATAGTATTTACGTGTGTACAATAATATTTACGTGAGCATAGCCGGATTATTGATGGCCGATTGGTGTAGTGGTTAGTTGTTGTGGCCCTGTCAGTTGAGTCAAAGATCGTGGGTTCGATTCCGTGTGGGACAGTTGTTTTGAATCTCGTTGTTGTTTGTGTCAGTTATTTCTACACCTGTAAAATCCTCCACGATAAAATAAATAAATAAAAGAAATATATAATTTTAGTAATGACGGACCACTTAAGCTTAAATACAAAATATATTAACTTTAATTAAGCAAACGGCTTTTATATCATTATATAATATGAAAGACACTTATAGGTCAGTTTGTTTAAATTCAATAATCTTAATAACTACCAGATGGGTTTTATAGTACTTTTTATAATAATTACGAAAACGTGTAGGCGTTTTTCCAAATTCGTAATAACAGTAAAATAAATTTGAAGATATCCAACGCAGTCAATTATGTCATGAGAAACACAAATACTGTCTGACGGAACTTCAAGTAAGTTATTAATCATACTAAAGTTGGTTCGAAATAGATAATATTGTCATCTATAAGTAACGCAGACCAAAGGTTATTTTATAATTATATATAATTTATTATTAAATTGTATATTAATATCGATTATAATTATAACTTAATTTTTTTAATGAGACAGACCATAATACTTAGCCTACTATATATTATTGTAAAAATATAAGTTTAGACAGTCTTGTCAAAAATTATACTATATATATAATTTATATCAGTTATAGATGATAAATACCCTAGTACTCAGGCACGAGTCATGTGTACGGAGAAAAGTATACTGCAATACATAGATTTGGACAAGTTTAAGACGTTTTCAATATCATTTTCAAATTTGAGATAATACAAGAATTTTACCCCCACTCTCGTTTTGATATATAAAAATTTTCCAATGAGCAGCAAAATAATAAATAGCGTTTCAAGTTGTACCTTAACATTTATCGGATCATTGCGCAATCATTAAATGTTAATAAACTGACTATCATTATAATTATTATCATTACGTATTTACATCTGTGAAGGTCAGGCCAATTCATCATTAAATAATATAATGTCAACATGATAAAAACGAAAAGTATGTCCTTCTGATATATATATAAAAACTCACCTATTTTGGCACTGCTGAAGACAATCAGGGCATGAGTGTCATCCACCCATTTAATTTCGAAGCCGGTATCTTTATATTCACTGAACAATGATAGAATGTCGTTAGTTTTAAATTCACTGGGAAAGTCGTATACTTCTACCACATGACCAAATGTTTCATCGTACGGTCCACTGAACAAAGCCTGACCCCTGGTTTGATATTGGTCATATTTATTCTTAGTCTTGCTGATATGCACTTTACCAACAGTCGAAGTTAACTCTTCAAGCAATGAAGGATCCAAGCATTCCCCACTTTCATCGAAGACTGCATCCCAATCGTTCTCCTCTCGCTTTAAAGAAACCTTTGCTTCCAATTTAGGTTTCGACTTCTTTATTTCTGGTTCCTTCTCTTCTGTAACTTCTGAATCATCGTGACTTAGTTTTTTAGAACTAGGCTCTTCCTCTATAGGATCAGATATCACTAGAACATCAGAATCAAAACTCTGTTTTATTATTCTCTTGCTACTTCTATTTATCTCTCTGGAGGCTCTTTTCAACTCATTTTCTTCTACATCTTCATCCTTACTATATAAATATGCATTATCTATAATATTGCTCTGTTGAGTTTCTTGAACAGCCATATTCACTTCATCCGACTCATTGGACCGCCAACTATCTTCGTAATTAGATGTATTGTAATCGTAAAAATTCGGTCTGTAAAACCCTAACTGTCCATTTGCAAAATAATCTCCTATATAAAAACTGTCGTTTTCTTCTTCGTTAAAACTATTATCACTAAGCGGTATTGCACTATCACTATTTGGCACAGATGACAGAGATTTTGTATCGTTCGTTGGTTGGTTTTCTGCACTGGGGGCCTGAGATCTTGAATTCCTCAAATGGGGAGGCGTGTAGACATTACAGAACTGCTTATCCAGAGACCTCTTGGGAGTTGTATGCACTGATTTGTCCAACTTCGGACACTTCCCATCCGAATTAGCCTTTTTATTATCTGTTCTGTTCTCTTCTGTGTTATCGTTCGCACGCAAAGCTCTCGGTACATACACGGCTCTGTCTGGTCGACGCGGTTTCGTTGAGCCGGATCTGGGACAAGAAAAGATTATTAACTAACCCAGTTGCTACTTACCTAACATAACTTGTGCAATCATACATCATAACAATTTTAATCATAAGACTGAATTTACTATTATATCTATACAACATCTAATGGACTAAATAAGAGAAAAATATTAATAATCTTTAGACATATTCTGTAGTAGAATGTTCTATATTTATATATAAGTACTTATAGTATCTGGGGAAAAAAAATGTTTATCTTTAAAAAAAAAAAATTCTACATATAAAACAATGCGGAATTTTATACTCAATCTAAAAAGCCAACACTCATGACGAGCCAAAATTTTCCCTACAATATATGAGGGAAAAACTACAAATTAAAATATGAAAATTTGTGTGTCTGATTTTTAGATCTTACATTACATGTTGTTTGTCAATCGATGCAGAATTTCAACTGGTATAAGTAAGTGTAAAAATTATTTTTTATAAGCATTTAAAATACACATACATTTAATAACTTTTCTAGAAAACATTTCCGTCTATTTCTCTATGGTATCGTAATCATAAATTTAAATATAGTATAATTAGTTATTTAATCCTGATCGAGCAATGATTACAAAACTGTTATCTGAGCATTGCAGCATCGGTTCACCACACCGGTTACGGCTAGCTTTAACGTTACGTTAATGAGGGCAAGGTCGCCAATTCGTAATGGCCTCTCACTTGGCACACTTACACTTTTGTATTGTGTATCTTTCTAAATTGGACATATCCAAACCGATGATGTATTTAATGTATGCACTTTTTTATATAATCATTTAGAATATTTTGTTTTATATTAAAGTTATTGTGTATTTTAATTATTTAAAGAACTTCCAAATTTGAAAGGCTTAGTGAGATACTGATGCTATCTTGTTTTGACGATTTCGGGGTCAAAAACTCCCCTATCAATTGTATAAACAAATAGGGGCTTTTTATTATCATAGACCACATGAGGGCACATCTACCCTCATGTCGTCTTCGCTCAAACTGTAACGTAATTGTAATAAAAATAAAATAAACAAGAATTAAATTAAAAAAAAAACTCATTTAAACAATCTTATCTATTAGTAATATTGATAACACTGATTACAAAAACATAATTACAAATATTGTGTAATTGATATGACGTCATTTTATTAATCAAATAATAAATTTATTTGTCTAACCAATTAAATGATTTCTAGTAACAGGAACTATAGTTTCTTAATACCATAATATTTTATATATAATTTTCATTGATTATATATGAAATAAAACTTTAAATAATTATCTATATGTTGATATCAAACACTCATATATACTTAAACCCTATTAATCTATTTATAATAAACAAATAACTTCAATTTAAAACGTGTATCCAAATCATATAATTTTTGTATTTCAAATCAATATTATTGTCATATCTATATGTTAAGGGCTATTTTAAATATGTTAATAATATAGAATATAAGGAAACTTGAGGGCAATTGCATCATATATATCTTTATACATTAGTTGAAACTTAAAACAATTTAAACTCTGTTATATAGTGGTTCAAAATATTCTTTACAGCTATAAATATTAGCTAAACTCCTTATCAAAACTCACTGTACTAACATCAATGTTTCAAGGGCGACATACAATCACGGGAATGTGATCCTTATTGCACAGCACAATCACTTAACAATGAACACGTCCGCCCGCTCCGACGGTCGGTCAACAAATGAAGTAGGAAGTACTCACCTGATCTTTTCCTGAGGCTGCGCCCGCGCCTTGCACTCCGCCGCGTCTGTTGCATAAAATTCCTATGATTCTATAGGGCCATGTGATCATCCACTTATAGAATATAAATATTTTATTTCACATGGATATTATACTATTACATATAAATAAAGTCATATTGATTATAATGTTATATATATATCAAATCAATACAAATAATAGTTAATTAAAAATACATTAAATATCTATATAAAATTTATTTATATATACCTATTATAAAATTTATGAAGAGATTGTGTTCGTGTATTGCGAGTGAACGTAAGTTCACATACTAGCTACACGGTTGTATATATTAATGTCTAAATGAAGTAATACTGTTTGTATGTACCATGGATTACCATGTAATTTATTTTGGGATTTCTGGTCTACTTGAAATACTAATCAGACATATCTTTCAGTCAGTAGTTATTTATAATATCAATATATTATTAATATATTTGTAATAAAAATAATTATTATTATGACTTGTATACAAACTCCTCGTAACTTGATGCGTTAATTGGGTTATAAAAAATACCATCTATGTACAACGAGAAAAGCAGATTACTGATATAAAAAACGTTGGACACGTTACATTGCAACCAGGAAACACTCAGACCAGTCAAGTGTGAAACAGCTATTTAACCGAGACGTATTTTATATTACATATAATATAAGAAAATCTTTAACATTTAGTGTAACTCAAATTTCATAATTTTCATTTTCAAAAGCATAAAAATTTGCTTCATATAGCCCAAAGTAATATGAACGTTTGGTATCGTGCTACTTTCACTCTTGACGGCCTACATCCACAGCACCGCTGGTAATTCTTACAACATTGGTCGATTATGTCATTGTGCAGCGACCATACTGACCGGCATTGTGAAGGACGAATCACAATTATATTATATTAGGAAAGACAACATTTGTGTATATCTGTTTAATCTAAAGGACAAATGACAATTTTTATGATTTATTTTAGGCAAAATTTGTATATTACATACAATATATATTTCATACAATATATATTTCAAGTTAAAAGAAAGAGCTTCTTGCCGGTAAAAGGACCTTTTTATCCGATCTTCTCCATGGATCCTTTGGTACCAACTTGACGGGATCGACGTGATATTTCATAACTACAATGTGATATTTGATATAAAATCTTTTTTTTACTAAAGACTTTTTTGAGACGAAATTTAAAAATTGTAAAAAAAAATCTAAAATGTAATATATTATTAGCAAAATAAAAAAAAGCAAGTACCTATACAGTACGCAAGTAAAAATTTTCCCACCACTGATTCTGTCTCAAGAAAATTGGCATTTGCATAACGCTATTATGTATAAATTGGAGCTCATAATAAAATTGGTGTACTTCTTTCGTATTACGAAACGTATTTCGGTCGAATTGCTTATAACACCCGTCATCGTAGATTGGAGCAAGTTATATTGAAACAAGCTGTTATACAAAAATTAACTTTAAGTTCATACCTATATATTTTATAATATCGCTGGTATTAAATTCAACGCCCAGTCAATTATAGTAAAAATGAAACTTGTAACATATATTCCTTCCAATATATATAACTGTGCGGATGTACCCACGTCAATTTCATATGAATTTGCTCAACTAGTTTGTTACGTGTTCGGGGTCCTTATTCATGAGCTCGAAGCATGGCGGAGTCCCGATGTGAATTAAATGCCAATAAAATTAACGTTCAGATAGCTACATATAATATTACTCATAGATCTTGAAAGTCTCATCGCAAAAATACATTGCATCAATAATGGATTGAACCTTTAATGGCGGAAATTGGGAGGAGTCTACTTGTCTTTGTTTGTTAAAGTTAAAAATGTAAACTTAGCTTAAATTTATTATAAAAATCTGTCAGATTAAATAATGTTTAGGAAAAATAATGAGAGAGAATACTTACTCGTTTGGTGGTCACCATCGTTTAGTTCCTGTGTCAAGCCCATGGCTGGTCTGGCGCAAGCTTCATCACTACAAAACAACAACAAACCAACACACTGTATTGAAATGTAAATATATCACTCATATTTTATTTGAAAATATCTTACCAACTAACAAAAAACACGGAAGCGTATAAGATTTTTTACAATTTGCATTGCGAGAATATAATTTATGAAGTTGTTTTTATTAAAACAATTTTAATCTTTGAAATAAAATATCATGATTTAACGTAATTTAACGTAACCATACTAAGGTTGAAAGAACGATATGTATACAGGATGTTAAAAAATAAACGTCAAAACCGCCAGATGGTGATGACCAGAAGGTATGCGTCACTAAAAAAAAGTAAAATTGTTATTAAAATTAAAGAAAAAAAAACAGAAGTGACCGTCCGTAAAATTTTCATTATTGTAAGTATTGTAACTTGTATTTTACGATTTAAATTATGTTTTAATCATGACACACAACTTATTTATACCAACATTAGTACAACTTGTCACATTTATTATTTTTGTACCCACATACAACATAATAACACTTTCTTAAATAATTATAATATATCAATGAGTTTACTTAATTTATTTTTAAATTTAACCCTATAAGAGCCTTCTTTAAATTGTGTTTTACCTTAATTTAAAAATAAAAAATAAAAATATCCATTAAAAAATTTTTTAATAAAAGGTCATCATCAAACTTTGAATATTTTCTCAATTCTTGTTAATACTCTTTTCAATATTTATACGATTTAATAAAAAAAAATACAATGCATGCGTACCTCAGCAACTGTTCCCTGTAGCATACAACAGTTCGTCTCTCATCATTGGCGCCGATGGAGAATGTGGCGAGGTCCGGATTGCAGAGCTCTACGCAGCGGTGGATCAGGAACCGACGGTAATTGCTCACCGGAGGAAACACTAGCACACTAGTAAATGCAAGTCCTTAGAATTGAGATTTATAATTCCAACCATAGATATAATATGATTAATTTACAGGAGTCGCAAACAATTCACCAAGGCAGTTTTTGTTAATCTCTTTTTACAGGATGTAAGAAATCACAAAGAATTAACCAAAAGAGTATGTTATAGAAATCTATATTGACCATTAAGCAATCTTCTTGTAATTCAAAAGTTGCATATATAACATATATTTGAAACCCAGAAAAAGTACTGCATCTAATGATCTAGGTTTAAATTTTTTAGAAATTTTTTTTTGCTTAGATATGCTGTTGATATTGTTGTAAGTATTTCAAAATTTATAGTTGTTTTAGCTCTGGTGTGAAGTTGTAGTTTTCAAGATATGGTTGTAAGAAGTTACAAACAATTTACTGAGTGATTTTGTGTTACAGATCTTGAAGTTTTTTATTTATTCCATGAAGCCAAACTACACAAACAAAGGACACATTCACACCATGCCATTGTTGAGGATGTCCATGTGTTATGGTAAGAGCTTGCCCTCATCCCTAGTATATCCGTTCAAAACTTGCCCATAGAGTGCTTAAGAAGCACATTTACTTTTTGAAATGTCGTAATAATAAAACATTTTTTCTAGGAGGAATTTAATTACTAATGATTTACAGACTAAAAATTTTGTTACTAAGAAATTAGTTTAGTACATGATTCAAAAGGATTTGAACCTGCAATTTCTATGAAATTGTAACATAACTTCATAATGACAAGATAATAGTAATTATTTAATTGCCCATTGAAACTGTCAGAATAACTTTAAATAAATATGGTGTTTATTTTTTGTTGAAGCTTATTATGACTAAATTTGATTTAAGCTCTATTAAATACAAAACTCTATAAGCTATTAAAAACATATCTAAATAAAACAAAGAAAAATTATTGAATAGTTTTTTCTTATAATTTTTATATAAATTAATAATACTTTTTATCTATTATTATCCTATAATTTATTTATTTTACTATAATACTATAAAGAAAAAATATTTCTCTCTTTTTCATGTGTACTATCTAATCTGTATATTTTATTTATATTACATTATTGTAAATATAAAGACCTCAATAAGGTATATTATTGTATAAATAAGAAGAGTATATTTTGGAAAAAAATTAAATATATATTCATTGTTTTTAATTTAAATAATGTTATAAAATTAAATTTTAAAGCTTTAAAAAATCAAACAATTAAAAAAAATACGTTATATATTTAAAAAATGTAACTTTCGAAATTTACTAATTAGATTAATTACAATTAAAACAAAACTATTTCAATTTATCACGCGCCATAAAGCCGACTGAGCAAGTGTTATAGTTTTTATTCACGAACACAGTTATCACCGCGCGAGGTTTGTTGCCTCGACAGAAGCAGTCTCATAATGCTCTATTTATTTCGACCTACGCCTGCGGCCTGTGTGCTAACTTTTATAACCTTGAAAATATACAAATATAACACAATCACAGAAGATATTTACAATAATCACTAACTATATTACAAAACCGACACTAACCGAGAGGAGTAATTTACAAAAATAACAGATAATTTAAATAAAATTAAAATATTGTTTACCTGTCGACTTTTTTTTCGGTTAAAAAACATTTTAGGTCTTCGTTGACATCTTCGACGAAATGATCGTCAGCTAGGTTAAAGAACCTTTCCACCGTTTTGGCACCCAGTTTGACGGTCAACTGTTTATTTTAAATAAACAAAAAATAATAATCCGGTTCACGTGCCAAAAGGAAAACTATCGGTCGTCCATTTTCAGTTTTTCATTATGTTTGACATTAACAAACACAATGGCAATGACAGTTTGACAGATGCCATTCTGATTTGATTTCTTTGTTTTTTTTAAATTCAAAGGGAAAGGCAAAGATCTTTAGGTCATGCAGGCAGCTCTGAACGAACAAAGTATAAATAATTACAGACAAGTAAAAGTACAAAATTTAACGACCATAATAATTTCAATCGATATTTTATACTAAAAAAAATCGATTTTTGATTGTTCGCTATCACGTAAGCAAGTATATTGTGATATTAAATATATAAAACTATAGACTTCATTTTAAAAATTTAAACGTTGAACTTAATAATAAAATTTTAATTCCAATACAAAAAGATCTCATATAGGTCTACGTATTAGTAAAACTACCTAATTATATTCTAAGATATAGTCTGTTCGTCTTAAATTATCTTTTACTTCTATTATGTAGTTAAGATTAGTTCCCATTATTAATAGACAGAGAATGATACTCTTTTATTTGGCATGGAAGCTAATGAAACTATGTAAAACCAGAATTTACCGATGATGATGTTCCGAGTCACAGAGACATTGAGTGCTTGTTTATTGACATCTTAGGACTAATAAGTTCGTCATACGAAAAAATATTGTTCATGTATATACCTAATAAGAAAAGTTCAAATAGTTAAACTGTAAATAATAATACGTGTACATTGGTCAAATTATATATTTTACATTTATTAATTAAAATAATTTCTCTATACATACCTAACTATTGATATTAATAGAACTAAAGATCAATGAGCAATATACATTGTTAATGAGAAACAAAAGGAAAACTAAAATTAGATAACAAATAAACGAAAAAAAAAATTAACTAAAACCTACTTTCAGAAATTTTAAATAAAATATAGAACATATCTATTTAAAAATATAACAACTAAAAATTAAACTATATTTTCTTAGTGTAAGTATAAAATTCTATCTATACATATTTTATTGACTAACTGGTTACCGACGCTTTAGATACATACAGAAATCACAGATCTATTAAAAGGAGAATGCAAGCTTAAAGAATAAAGTAGTTTTTTAATAGCTGCCAACTGAAATAAATATAAAAATAAATTACATTATTTCATTTCATAAGCCACTGTCAAAACTATTAATTCTCACAAAAAGATGTGAATATTATTTATAAACATATGTTCAATATTTCAATGTTAGAACTATTATCTGTCACTAGCGGATCAACCGCGAAACTTCGAGTTTATTCAACAGATATTTTTGTAATTTTGATGTCACTTATATTTGGCGGCAAAATGATGAAACTTTTTTAATTTAATTTTTTTTCGATCTCTTTCTTTTTCTGCACGTCTATGCTGGAGTTCTTCAAAATGAAACCTCAACCAAATTTTATGTGCAGATATCGTCAAAATATTAATATATAAGATACTTTTTGTACAACAACAACTGAAAAACGCTATCACTATATATTTCTCTCTCGGAGAGACACTATACTGTATTAGCTACATTTTTATGCAGGAATCCTGCAAATAGGGTAACTAATATCTAAGTGCAAGTAAATTTTAACACAAGCGCTCCATAATTTTTTATAGATCTGTGATAAAAAACAATGTATAGGTAACTGCAATTAAAAAATAAAAATGTTAATGCGTCAAACGGTCAAATCCTAATATTTCAGATTTTATTTATCCTTATAACATTATATACTTATGTTACAGTAAATGTTGAACAAAATCTGAATATTAGAATAAGTTTCATATTAAAAATATACTGAACACTTAAACATCACCGTGGATGTTTCTGTTAATGATATGAAAATACTATCAACAAATTTGATTAATGTTAGTAAAAAAATGTTCATAATTTACAAATCTATCTTAGGTCTATACTGTAACCGGAGCGGTGGATCTCTGAATCTCCATCTTGTCACATAAACAAACTTGAGTGTATGATCCTTGCCTAATAATTCATCATTGCATAGGATATCAATCTGAAACAATATTATAATGTTTTATGAAATAATAACTAAAATATATACTCTAATTTAAATCATGTGTTTCAAAATGAATTAATTAACTTTATTGTTTGAACAATATAAATTATTGTATTCATTTAATTATATATATCATAAATAATTGTTAATTTTTAAAAACATTCATTTATTTAGTACAAATTCATTTTATGAGCATATTGTTTTCTTAAACCAACCACTGTTTTTTGACTTTCAAAAACATGCTATCACCTACTCACATTTTTAAAAACCAATACGTAAATAAATTAATTTTGTTGTAACCACCCAAGTCCACTTTTTAAAAGATTTGTAGCAAATTGGCCACAAAGTTCTTTCACGTGACTAAATAGACGGGAATATTAGTTCCTACAAATTATAGTTATAAATGGTAGTAGTTTTTTAATACAAGACAAATTTATCTTGGTAGTAAAGCTTAGTTCTAAATTATTTTAAAGTAAATAAAACTATTTTTACGGATTAAAACTCACATATAATTTGGTTACATTTTGATTTTAACCACTTACATCTCATCTACCCGTGAACACAATTACTGCAAAGTATTTGGAACGTCAGATTAAAATCAAAATGTAACCAAATTATAAGCGAGTTTTAATCTGTAAAAAATTGTTTTATTTCAAATGTGTACTCGTGAAAATCTAAGACAATACTAATTTCAAAGTTTTTTAGTTTTTCTTATAAATAATACTTACTTCTCTATATTTCTCCATTCCATTTAATACTTTCTTAGCTACAAATTTTTTAAGGTGTGTGATTGTGGCCTGTGCTGAACATCTAATGAAACTCCGTTTCAGTGTCCGTAAAGATGTTGATATACATTCCAAACACACATTCACCTAAAATATGACAGTTTATTTAGAAAGCACTTATTTTTTAATTATCTTTCTCATTTCTCATTAATGACGAAACTATTAACATTAACATCTAAAATCTCTTTTAACTCTTTACCATAAAGGGCTTAGTAATATATATAGATCATCTAAGTACAACTTTAATATGGTTAAAATAATAATTACTAACTTGTTCATCTTTCCGATGGCAGTCAGTATTATCTGGCTGTTCTGGTTCATCTCCCGCTCCAGGCTTGTCTGCTGCTAGAGCTGCATCTTTAGGACAAGGTAGACCTCTGGCACGATAGAAGTCTCTTTCTCGTTTTATTTCATCTATAAATATGAATAAAAATACATGTTATAAAAGAATGCAGAAACTAATTTATAGGTACTATTTCAATGAAACTTGATTTTTGAGTAAACTATACTTAACTAATAAAGTGTACAGCAATATGTGTACTTACTATCTTGTAAATCAGGAACAAGTTTATATACAATATCTTGCATGGTTCGGTCGAAGCTGATGTACTGTAGAGGATGGGATTGGTGTATCACAATGTTGCATGTTGGACATGTATTGTTTTCTTCTAAGTGCTTTACTAAACAGCTTTTACAAACTGTAAGAAAATATATATAATAGACAATGCAAAGGTTAGAAAATACTCTTTTGTTGTTACGAATTATCCCTAGAGAATTGGCTAATATATATTTACGATTGTAGTATAAGAATTATTAAAAACACCAAATAATAACATATAAACAAAAATACTAACACGTATGTAGGCACTCGGTGACCGTGGTCGCGTCAATGAAATACCCGCGACAAATTTTACAAGTTATGTGGCTATTTAATGTTTTTAGTTTTATTCTTCTTTCCATTGTCATTCTAACGCAAGGAACTACATCTACACCAAAAAATATAAGGAAAAAATTAATGGAAAACAAAATAAAACATGAACATAAATTTGATAGAAAACCACAATCACCAAACTCAAAAAGACACTGACGTCAAATCTCGAGTACAGATATAATAATAACAAAAGTAATAGATAATAATAAACGATGGTCAAATATTTGTATATGTATATTTTATATAACAAAATGAGAAATGAACGTTTGATACCCTGAAATATAATATTTTAAATGTTATTTTAAGTTTTTAAATTATTATGGTTATAATTAAGTGTGTCCTTTAAATCAATAGTGATTTGTAAATTATTAAGAATTAAATCAATTCAAATTATATTGATAATATTATGTATCAACAATATTGATCAAATTATAATGCACAAACATAGGTACTTTGTTTTTTATAAGGATTTTTAAGTTTAATTTAAAAGTTTGGTTACTTTAGCCTAAAAATAGGAAAGTTTTAATGGATTGTAGAAATATTACATTAAGTAAAAAAAGTAAAACAAAAAAACGTGTTTGGTATTTTGGTTTAAAAAAGTATATTATCTTAAAAATAATATTATCTGATTCTTATAGTATAGTAAAAGATACAATGTTTTAAATTGAATTTTTATTTTATTTTATGACAGTACAGTGACAGTATTGATATTAAAAATTTAATAAAATATTGAATCAATTTTTTAATACAAAAGAAAACTTACTCCAAGAATATTCTTAATATTTAAGAACAAACCACAAAATATTCTTTATCTGTGCTTTTCGAATATTTCTCGTTTACTCCTCGCTAATAAAATTTAAAAAACGAATTTCGGCTCTTTTTAACAAGCTGCAAAAATTTCAACAAATGGGTAAGAAGTTGCTGTGTTAAATATTACCTTTTTACAAGTTTCAAGTATAAAACTTGAACCAGGAAAAAAGTAAATTTACAATAACATAACCATTGCAGTCTCCGGTTTAAATAGGTGTTTAATAAGAAAAGCGTTCCTTTATTTTGATTTTTTTATTTTATAATAGTATAATTTCACAGTCGGTTATAAGAATCTGGTAACATCTTGACGCAAAACTTACATTATATTCAATAAATTAATTCGATATTGATTTAAAAATATTCACACATTGAGATTCCAAACAAACAATACGGCACAAATTGATCTTCTGATAAAAAAATATCGCTCAATTTTGAGGTAGTGTTTTTGATTTTAAAAATTTGAAACGTCACTCAGTTTCTTTCAATTTGTTATTGTCAATATCTGGCGCCAACTTTTGAATAGTAAAAAGATTGCCGCATTTGTTTTCCGGTAAAACTATTTTATAATGATCAGAAGGCGGCATCGGTAAATTTGGTTTAGAATGGTCTCGTCTAAAGTGTCTACTTAAATGACTAGTTTGAGAGAATTTTCTTTCACAGATCTTGCATTGGTATTTTTTGATGCCGGTATGAACCACTTTATGTTGTTTGAGTGCGGACGAGGTGTAAAATGTTTTGCCGCATTCGCAGTGGTAGTCACGTTGACCTTTGTGCCTTTTTAAATGAACGTTATAAGCACTGCATGTCACAAAACCGCGATGACACTCTTTGCAGTTGTACCTGTAGATAATCACTTCATTATTAAGTAATATACATAAGTTTTCGTTTAAAAATTTTTTTTCCTTACCTAACTTCCTTATTGTGAATCCTAATATGTATGGATAGGTTACCGGAAGTGGCAAATGTTTTATCACAGAGGTGGCAGGAGTATGGCTTCTCTCCGTTATGAGTGCGTTGGTGAACTTTTAGGTCGGCCTTTATGGGAAAACCTTAAAAAATATATCAATTTTATATGTAATTAGTTAAACGAAAAAGGGATCCTTAAAAGGTAAAATGTTAATGTTGGGTGAATAAGCCAAAAATTTAATTACAAGTATTGTTAATAAACTTATATGATAAATAAGTGTAAAATTAAGTATATATAAAAGTACCTTTCCCACATTCCTGACACAGGTATGTCTTATCACCTTTATGGCGCTTCATATGAATTGACAATTGAGCGCTTTGTACAAAATTTTTGAAACATATTGTACAATTGAAGAGTTTTTCACCTGAAAAATATTTTTGCAAACTAAAGGCTTATGGAATTATTACTTTGTTCATACCATGATTAAAGATTGACCCCAAAATAGCAATTTTGTTACTACAAAAATATGAATATGAGATTTATTTGTTATTGGTTTTTTTTGAATATATATTATAAAATTTTGTTTAGTTTCTTGGATCTGATGTGAAATTACATTTTCGAGATTCCACAGGATTGCTTTCTGGCGTCGATATATAAAAATTATACCTAAAACATAATTTCTAAGTTTTTATAGTAAGACATTAATTTATAAATTAGATAGTTAATTAAAAGACATCTATAATACCAGTATGTACTCTGATGTGGTTCACAAGCCCTGTACGTCGACTGAATTGCTTAGAGCAGTACTCGCAATGGTAGGGCGTCTCGCCTGTGTGTACCTTCTTATGTTGAAATAGAGCACTGTGTCCTCTGTGTACATATATGATTATAAATACTCATTTATAAAAACTAACAAGAAATAAAAGAAAAAATGTAAGTAAAATTTAAGGTTCAACATAATTTATTTAACATAAAGTAAGCATAAAATACTATATCTTGTAGCTCTTTTTTATGCTTTTGATGATGGAATCTTCTCAGTTTTGGATTAACAGAAGTCATAAGAAATTATATAGTTAATGATTATTTTAATACTACAATATCTTCAATACATGCAGATTACAAAAGTAACAAGGTAGGAAAAATTACATAAAAAAGATGAAAAGATATAGAAGTCAAACAAGAATAAACATAAGTAATTACAAAAATATATATCTCAAACATGTCTAGAATCAAAGTATCTGTCCTTTTCTGACTAAGAAGGAAAGATATGGTAAGATATTTTTATCAAACAATGTTTTTTTTGAAGTAAATTGATATTAAAAAGGTCCTCAGAATATAAATATTAATAGTAGTAACTTTCAATATTTCATAATTAATGTAAATGTAAATGAAATACCTGAAAGCAGACGGGCAGAATTCACATTTATATGGCCGAAGATCTGTGTGGCATATCTTATGAGCCTTTAGGTTACTTTTAGTGCTTAATATTTTTCCACAGACATCGCACTGATGTATTTTACTATCAGCTTCAAATTCTAAAAAAAAAAAAATCTTTTAAAAGAATTCTTTAGGTAACTTATAATTACTGTTTTTTATTTATAAGCATAAATAAATGCATACCTTTTTTCTTTCTGCCTCTTTTTTTCTTTGGTATATCTTCACCATTAATTATAACTATAACAAGGGAATATTCTTTATATTGAATATGTTTTATATTATGTATTTATATTGTGAACTTTTATTGATTATCATTACCTTTTAAAAGTCTCTCTTTGCTACTTATGTCAAATATATTATCCACATTTTGCTGTTCCCAATAGTTATCACTATCATTATCATTTAAAATAGAATCTGGAAAAAGTAGTTTTAACAAATATATATAAAACTATGACAAAATACTTATTTTATTGTTATTAAATCAATTAAATATTCAAAAAACTAAATCTAATGTTATTAATAATGCCTACAACTACAGGGTGGTTAATCTCACTTTCATAAATAAGTTAAGGGAAGGTTGAACTTCAATTCTCCAATTGTTGGTCAAAGAATTAAATGTATTGGTACTACACCTCCCCAATATTATTTAATAAAATATTAAATAACAATATTCTATTACTTTTTTAGAAATGTAATATCACCATGTCATTAGTTCTCTAGTTGGGCTTCAGACTGAATGAGGATCAGGGCTCTAGCACTCCAACACTGAGCCGTAGGGTTCAGCTTTGTAAAGAGTGGGTTGCTCTCACATACACAACATAATTATTTTGTTTATTTATTTATATTATATATAGTACCTTTTATTGTTTTTTTTAATTTAATCTCTCCAAGAGCAACATTGTCATCATCAGCATCCCAAGCTGTTTCATCTTGCTCATTTGTGGAAAACGGCTCTGAAATTATATTATTTATAAAAGATGGAATTAATGTTGCATTCCATCAGTTTCTGAATTTTTTTCACAATGTTTTTACCTAATTTAACACTGCTTTCTAAACTATTCTTTTCTTTCAGTATAGATGTGTAATTTTCATTTTTCACTTCAATATTTTCGCTTTTTATCTCATCATTTACATGTTTAGTGTCATCTTCGATTGCAGGTGTTATTAATATATTGTCTAAATAACATTTGAGTGTTTTTTCACTTTCTTCACATTGCACATTGAAAGCATAACTTCTTTTCAGTTGACGGCTACATTCCTTACAAATAAGACGAGGTAAACCGTCGTCTTCTGTAGGCTGGTAAATATAATTTTCTTAATATTGCATCAATAAAAGCACAAAAATAAACTTTATTTAGAATTGAACTTACTTTTATTTTCGTGCAATGAGAGAGCATTTCGTGATACAAAGTATTTCTTTTAGCGTAATAACTTGTATAAATATCAAAGGTCTGTTTATTGGAATTTAGACAAATACGACATATGCTTTTAAAATCCATAATGGTATAAAAATTAAAAACTAAAACATTGTTTTAATTATTAAGAACTTTATATAAGTGACCAAAAATAAATTCCAGATAGCGTCAAACACTATTTATTGTTTATATTTGTCTAGTGCGTTACGCGATTTGATATTTGATATTACTATCTTTTGACTTTTGAGTTTACGTTTAAGGTTTTCAGATTATTGGATTTGTTGTCAAATTTATAATCGATTTGATAATAGACAATTTATGTCTCGATACTCAAAATCGTCGATGTTCTTCACTAGGTATGTGGGTTAAAAGGCAATTAGATTTGACAATGACTTTTGACATTTCAAAATTAAAATGTCTGCGCGTTAGTGTTATTGTTTTGATATTTCTTAAATCATTAAGAGATTACAGTTTTTTTAATTTTAATATAAGTGCAAGATTTATTAAAAAATATGTCTTCATTAGAAAAAAGTATTATGAAAAATAAATTACCGCCTAGAATGCCGAGGACCTCAGGTATATCAAAGTATGTTAATTAATTTTATACATTATTATTTTCTAAATATTTTTCATGTAATATGATAGTGTGAGGATCTTTAAAATTCTTTCATGTCAGTATTATTTCATACGTGTTAAAAGTAAGAGTGCGAATAATTAACTCGATCATCAGGCTCGCGCCGTTCGGCCTCTCCCGCCGTAAGGACTATACACCAGTCTCATGGAAGAACTATTTTGAGAAGTATGTAGACATTGAGACAGAGGGCGGGATGTTTAGAGTGTATCTCTCCCCGGAGCCTGACAACCAGCAGCGGCCACGGATAGTCACGTTACATGGCGGAGGGTATTCTGCTCTGAGCTGGTCTCTTTTCACAGTAGGTACAGCCTTTATCTTAGTTTCAATACTGCTAGATGTATTCTATGACCTTAAATAATACTTTAAAAAAATTTTATCAGGCAGAAGTCACCAACATGATCCATTGTCAAGTAGTATCAATAGACCTGAGAGGCCACGGAGAAACCAAAGCCAATGACCCAGATGATTTAAGCATTGAAACTTTGGTCAAGTTAGTATGTTTATAAATTTGTTTATCTATTATATATAAGGCCAATATCCATTATATTTTTGTTTTAGAGATGTAGAACAGATCCTACACAAGCTCTATGGTGTGGAGATGCCACCCCTTATTCTGCTGGGTCATTCAATGGGAGGTGCTGTAGCAGTACGTACTGCCCATGTACAATCACTAGAGCTTGCAGTCCAGGGATTGGCTGTCATTGATGTTGTGGAAGGTATTTTATAGAATCTAACATGTTAATATAAAAAAATATCCCTCATCATTTGAGTTTAGCTTAATTGTAGATGAATAAATTTTTTGCATATTTGTTATTAAGTCTTTTATAATTTTATGCAGGCACGGCAATGGAGGCTTTGGCGAGCATGCAAAGTTTCCTTCGAAGTCGACCAACACACTTCAAAAGTATTGAGCATGCCATTGAGTGGTGGTCTGTATAAATTATTACTGTATAATTTTTTTCTATTTCTTAAAATTTATTTAGTAAATCTGATGACTAACTGAATAATTAACTAACATTTGTCAGGGGTTGGAATAAACTGCTTAAAGAATTATTATTCAAGCTTAAAAGAATGTCTTTATCATACCTTTCTTTCAAATAAGAAAAGGCCAACAAAAAAATGCAGAAATGTGTGAAGTTAAGTGCTTCTTAAACATAGAGACTAGAGTATAGAGAAACTCTTGAGATATTTTATGAAAACTATACTCAAGATATTATTTATTAAAATTTTATTTTATTTAAAATTAATTTATTTCTCACCTTGAGCTCATAGGTATTTCAGTTATGTATTTAGTGGGTACTTGTTGAATCTTCTTGTTACAATAAGATTTTACTAACCTATCAAATAGGTGTGTGTTCTGTCAATGACTTGTACTGTACATGTTACATATCACAGTAACTATAAATACTGAATTATGATTGTTTAATTGGACATAATAGATTATTTATTTATTTTTTATTCTAGTGTAAGGAGTGGTCAAGTACGGAATATTGAATCTGCAAGAGTATCCATGCCAAGTCAAATAATAAAGTAAGAAATTATCTTAAATCATTTACTTTTAATTATTAAGATAATTAAAAATATATGTTTTGCAGCTGCGTTACCGGGGAGCTTGCAACAAACGAAGTAGAGAACTACCAAACCGTGGAGCCCCCCCTTCAGCCGAACACAAGGGGTCCTCGAGCTGACGTCATCACAGAGGAGGTGGAGTCCGAGGGGGAAGGAGACGGGGAGAGAGAGGGGGAGCCATTCCAGTTCACAAAGCCATTACCTGTTGATGGAAATATGAAGTGACTAATTGGTTTTCTCTCAAAACTTATCGTAGTATTATAACTATTGAGTTATTTATTGCAGCTATAAGAAATTGTATATTGTTTTAGATGACGTTACGATATTTATGATTACCATAGATTTTATTGTCGTATTGCATTTTAATAATTTCACAATATTATTTGCATGATCGAGTTTTTTTTTAGATTTCAGGGTTAATAACACTTGTGAAATCTACTTATTGATATGTATTATTTATTTTTGTTATTCTATTATAAAAGGATATATGTTGAACGGATCAACAACACCATCTAGTAGTTCATAATGTAATTATTCTGTCAGTAGTTTATACAAATACAGGCCACTGCTGACAATGTCACGAAACTGAAATCTCAGTACTTTAATACTTGGCGAGGCGCTTAAGGAAGCGGTGGTACTGTGAATGTTGTTTTATTAGAGGTTAAAACGAAAAGATAACAAAAGATAAAAAAAGAGAAACGATATGTACTGGTTTTGTTGTTTAGACACGAGTGTCAAAAGATAGGTGGGTGAAGGTATCATATAAAATGTCGGTACGTCTTGGTCGCTTGTTTGTAGAATTCGTCCAAATTAAAACTAAGAACTTAGACGTTATTGATTCTTAAATACCAAAAAATTATTATTGGCATAGACTTATAAGTTACGTATGTTGTGTCGTCGAGGTACTCCTGGCGCGTGGCGCTGTGTCGCTCGGAGCGCCACTGGGCGGGCTGGTTCGTGGGACTGTCGGCCGCGCTGCTGGCGGCGCGCGCGCCACGACTGCTGCTGCTGGCCGCGCTGGACGGACTGGACAGGGACCTCACCGTGGGGCAGATGCAGGGTGACTACACTACACGACACCACACCAAACCAAACCAAATCAAATCAAATCAAATCAAACCAAACTGATTCGCACCGCATGGCACGGCACGGCACCGCACCGCACCGCACCGCACCGCACCGCACCACACCAAACCAAATCAAATCAAATCAAATCAAATCAAATCAAATCAAATCAAATCAAATCAAATCAAACCAAATCAAATCAAATCAAATCAAATCGAATCGAACCGATCCGCACCGCATTGCACGGCACGGCACCGCACTACACCACATCACACCACACCATAATACACCGCATCACATCACACCTCATCACATTTTACTACCCCATACACAGTAACTAACAGATCTTCATTTTCAGGTAAATTTCAAATGCAAGTCCTGTCTAAGTGCGGTCACGCCGTGCACGAGGACGCGCCGGGGGAGGTGAGCGAGGGAGAGAGATGTAGATACAAACCGATTACTATTGTAACAGTGTGCGGTGTGACATGACGACTGTCCCTCCAGGTGGCGCGCGTGTTGGCGTCGTTTGCCGTCCGTCACCGCCTCACGGTCCCCACGGCGGGCGCGGAGGACCTCAGCCTCGTGTTCCACCCCGGCTGCTGAGATATAATAAAACCTATTTATGTCTGCATGTGTTTTAATAATCTGCCTCGATGTTATTTGTAGTGTTCGTTGACGTTACAATGATCTGTGCCGTCGCTTTCGTAATTAGCATAGACGTGTAAATTGTTTCAGATTTAGTATTTCGGTTTTTGGTGCTTTTGCTTTGCTCGCTTCAAAGATGTGGTGATTTTTAAAAAACACTTCAAGGCTATTTTTTTCCTATTTACAAATCAAACTAATAAACAGTGCTTTCCTAAAAAATGTCTTCTAATGAAGTTGAAACTTTTATATTTTATAATCGAAATAATTTTTTGTACCATTTCTTTCAAGCTACGACGACAAGACCTCGAAGCCCCCTATTTACTCTTATTGGCTTCAAATATCTAGCTTGTTGACGACTTTCATATAAATATATATGGATAAGTCTGTAATAACATTTTTTTAAATTTCTAACTCTTACGCCAAGGAGTGAAATTTTGTAATAATTCTCGATACTTCATTTTTGTTTGTTAAACAAAAAAAAAAATATAAATCTATAATTTTTTCTTGTTATAAATATTGGAAAAGTAATGTTTTATTAGCGTATTATTATTGGTCGCTATTTCCTTTTATTTATTTGTCACTATCGAGCATTAAAACAAGCCGAACTACATTCTGTAGTATTTAAATAAATTAATTACAATTTTACTAATCTAATTATGTATATTCTGTTCTCAGTTTTTTTTATAAAAGAGATATACGTGGAAAATTCCATTTTCGAAGAAAATATTTACAAAAATTGTATTTTATATTTATATCTGCGATTGAATGTTTCAATGAATCTGAATATATTTATTATTTTTAATATAAAAAAGATCTAAGCAAAGTATTTTTATCTTTCTATTGTGATGAGACTAGGTTTTATATTTTGTTTTTTGTAGGTACTTAATGTAAATCTAATAATTATATAATTATAATTATGAAGTCTTCGTAATTAAAAATGTCTTATGAAGTATTTTGTTTTTTTTTCCTATTTGTTCTAAACTTAATGGTTGTTGATAACTTAGCTCCCCGTCCCCTAATTTAAAACATCACAAACATCTCAAATATAAACATTTCTAGTTTTATAAGAATAAAAAGGACCAATAACAGACCCTTGTGAAACACCCATTTCACAAATGTATCGTTTACAAGAATTAACATCGTTTACAAGAATTTAATGTTATATATTTAACAAATAGCTAATAAGACCAGCAGCCCAACTACGAAACCAGTAATTGCAATTTATAAATTTATGTTTTGTGGTTTATGCAATCAAAGGCCTTAGAAAGATCAAGAAGATTCCAATTCCAATACCATTCCTCTCTATATTATACTATATAATAACACCAGTAGTCGACCTAATCATCATTTGATCTGGTACAATTTACATGATAAGATTTCTCTGTTTGTAACAGCTGGATTTTAATTGAAAGTATATCTTTTCCAGTGTTATATTAATTCTGGAGAAAACTGCTGACTAAACTTTTAATAAAATATATTTTAATAAAAGTATAGAGAGCCGTTCCGTTTCAGAATTCCTCGCAGGTAGAAGCATGGAGAAAAAACTGTCCAGAATGGTGAGGTATTAACATACAGTAAATAATTTGACAATCTATACTTCCTTGGTTTGCTTTAAAGTCAAACTACTACGAACTTTGATACACAGACGCAATAGAACCTACTAACGGATTTAATATTGATACAAAAATCTGCCTAAAATAGAAGTATTTTTAATATTTCTTTAAATGTAAATTATATTTGTAATCGTATATTTAACACATCTATGATATTCCATGACAAAGAAAACAAACTCTGTTTTTAAAACATTTATTGAAATTAAAGAGATAATACAACTGTGTTAATGACATTAAAAATATAAATAACACAAAACACTGATTAAAACACATTTGATGCGTAGAATAATACAAATGACTAGCAAATGATGCACACTATTTTAATAAGATGGCAGCCAAATTTTACTTAACTTAAAATACCAAAAAAGCGAAAAAATATAATTATTTAATGTCGAACCCAGCGACAATGCTTTATAAATACAGGTGATACTTCGTAAGTGTAATATAAATAAAACAGTTTAATCAAGTAAAAATAAATGATAAAAGCATTTGAATTCACAACACATTTGTTAAAAAACTTAAATATTATATATATTATAAGTTATATTCCAGGGAGAAAAATAACCAAAGACAAATTTTATATTTTAACATTTAAAAAAATAATATAAATATATTTTAAAAAGACTATTAAAAATGCATAATATTCTTTGTTTTTAAGTGCAATATCATAAAGTTAGCAATTATTTTAAAGATAATTAATTTCACAATTAGTTTAAAAAATAAGTACAGAATTGATCGCTTACAACGATAAAATAAGTTATACTTATTTTTGCTTAGCAACAAAACTAGAACTACCTTTAGTTAGTAATCTCACTAAAACAAATAAATATTAATCATAGACAATAGACATTGATATATTATAAAGATCTTTGTGCAAATTTTTGGTGATTAATTAATTCTCATTTAGATATTATTTAGTTAAGTAACGGTGAGATCCATGAAGTGTTATTTTTTGTGATTTATTAAACTGAACTCTTCATCTCTTGTTTGACGCATGATTTGAATGCATCCCAGCCCTCGTTCTTTGCATAAGACTGGAATAAATATATATAATTAATTAACATTTGAATACGATTTTTCCTAAATGTTTGTTTTTGGGACAAATTCATTAAAACAAAAAAAAAAAGGTTATTTGAATATAAATTTGAATAGAGCCAGTTTCATGCGGCAATATTGCGAATGCCCACCTTGAACCCTCGATGCAGCCTGTCCCTCATGATGGCGATGAACTCCCTGTAGCTGAGGCGGCCGTCCCCGTCCTGGTCGAAGATGGCGAAGACCGTGGAGACCAGGTGAGGGGACTGACACGCGCCGGTACAGATCAACACCGCGCGGTGGAACTCATCTGATACATGACATAAATATAATAAAACGTACCCAAAGATACTAAAGATGCATTTCACGCTATTTTAAGTACTTAAAGCTTATTAACATTTATACTAAATCTGAATCTGAAACAAACACTTCATAAAGAGTATAAAAAAGTAAATTTTGCTTAAAACAATTAATGAGTTAAATTTAATGAGTAATGAGAAAAATTTAATTTGATATTTTAAAATGATTGATTTTCGATTGAATTCTATGAAAAAACAACGCTAGATTTGGTGTTATTTAAGGCGGTTACTTCCTTGAAACTAGGCGTTGTGTCCCAGTTTTCGCAGATTTCTCTTCGAAAATACTTTCATGTACCATATTATGTTAACGGAAGTATTAGTATTCAAACAAACCTTTAGATATAGGATGGTCAGCGAGCGTGTACATCCTCATGGCGATGGTGAAGTCTTCAAGATTGTTAAGGAACTGGCAGAAGGTCTTGAACTCTGAGAAGCTAATGCCTTTGGACTCCGCGTCCAAGAGACGGTCGAGGTAGGCGTCGTACTCGTCAGTGTCCAGATATGTATAGCGAAGGAGAATCTTAGCGAAGTCCACTTCGGATATGGTCTCATGGCCTGAGTAATAAGAAGTATTGTTCAATTTCTCTGTCTATTATTTGCTTCGGGTTGACCGATAGAGATTGCTCTACAGCATTAGGTCCGCCCATTGTACCTTATTCTTGGACAGTAAAAATTAAATTTATATATTTCGACTTTTATTTCAGCCACTAATTAAGACAAAAGTAAATTAAATAACTTTTAACATTTTTGGAATCAAAACTATTGTATATATTTTGTTTGATTTTTTTGATTTTGTTTTCTATCTCTCAGCATAACTAAAGATATAACAACTACTTCACTACTCTGTGAGATAATATGGTTGAGTCTTCCCAAACACCAGCTGCACTCAATAGACAAGGGGAGGCTGATTCCAAATTGTATTTAGATACTCACCTTTAGAGAATTCGTGGAACTCCAGCTCCAGTACTTCAGTCTGTAAGTTTTCCATGAACTGTCTGAAGCCGTCGAACTTTAGATCGTTGGTGCCTTTCTTGCCGAAGAAGTGAATCTGAATTTATATTTGTTTAGTCTTAAAACTTATTTAATAAAATGTTTTATGTTTACAAATAAAAGATCAAAATCTAAATATAAAACATTCTTCAGAGTTTAGAATTCTGTGATTAAAAGTTATTTCTTATTAAAACAGACAGAAATAATGATTTTTTAAACTGTTACGTTTGTTGAAATTAATAAATTTTTGTAGTACGTTTTGGGATTGGTAATGGAAGTCTCACTAGTATTAAATTATTGCTTAAATACCAAATTCTCCAAAAAACAAAATGACGGTGTGAACCGTCCGTAACACATAGGGAGTATGGAAACAAACGCTGTGACACGAAAATTTATTTATAAAAAGATTTATAAGCTGAATATTCGTATATTAAAGTGTAACTAGTAACTCACTTGCAGCAGTGTGTCCACATCGTGTCGTCGCTGTAGGCCCTGGTCGTCGTACTCGTTGTGTCCTTCACTGGAGCCCTCGGGCCCCGCCACGCCACGCTTGCCTTTCCACGCAAAACTGAAGATTTTTTCCATCTGCAATATTTTATATCATTTACTGATTGTTATAGACATGTTTGCGTTATGTAAAAATGTTAAGTAGAATAGTATTATTAAATATATAAATTGAATAAAAAATAGAGATGAAGCCATAGGACATTCAGAAAAAAGAATAGATTCAAACAAATATCCTTACGCTTCTTATTACAATAATAAAAAATAAACAAAAATATAAAAAAAAACCGTAGTACCGTAACCACAAAATAAGCATATTAGGATAAATTATCTCGAATAAATAATATTTTATTGATACTATATCAAGATTAAAAAGATTTATATGAGAGACATTTTTAATTAAGATTTAATTTATACACAGAAAAATATTTAATTACATACATCATGTATTTAATTAAATATTCATTTTTAATATATTCTTTAACTCAATAAGCGAGATAAATTATCCTGTATAAGCTGTAAATAAATAAAAAGCTTAATAATTATTTTTTTTAATTTTCAAGATATAACGAACTAAAACATGGAGAATATAGAGAAGAAAATATGACATATTTTTTATATAACATTAAAATAAACAGTTTATTTCATCACCACAGATAATATAACAACACCCAAACATTCACAGATTAAAAAAACACCAAACCAAACAACAATCACAGTCTGAAAGCATAAAACACTCGATTATGAACTTACAGTCGTTGGCTTAGGTTTCTTTTCGCTTTGCTCCATCTTGTTCCTGAGAGCGCTTGAAGATACTAAGGCAAGCAGCTATACGTACATTCATATATATTACGCACAAATATATAATATACATACATATATATGTTGTAATTTATACATGTATATGTAAATACAAATAAATAATAAAATAAAATATTAGAAGAAATAATAATGAAAATATATATAAAAAATTGATATCATAAAAATAAATTTTAACCTAAATTTGTTTTTTTGTGTGTTCACGATTTTTTTTATTTATTAAATTTGTTATTTTCAAAAGATATTTGATTTTCAAGATAAGTTTTGTATATTAAATGTAATTCAGCGTTTTATTCTTAATATAAAAATTATTTTCATTTGTATCAAAAGATAATTTTATCTTTTTTATCTTTTATTCTGTCTTTATAGTCTACATTCAAAGATCTGGGACAATCAAATCAATACAACTCACTGCTCTCTCGCTGTGTTCGTCCAAGTCCCTGCGTTCCTTCAGTGAACCACCAAGAAGACGCTGAATCTAACCCAATATCAAACAAAAGTAATAGAAAATAACCAAAAATATATAATAAAAAAATAATAATAAAATAACTTAATATAACAAAATAAAAAATGATAATAATAATTAAATAGTCGCTAAACAAAATGGCGGTCACACAGACTAAACAAAATGGCGGTCCTGTTCATGAGGTATCTTGGTTATTTGGTGTTCGAGCATAAACTGTGCTATTCTACTTTCATTTAATGAGACAATAATTTAATTAAAATGTCTTATTACATGAAATATTTTAAATTCATTTTCACTAATACATACAAAAACTTTGTGTCAAAATACAACTGAAAAAACACCTGAAAATAGTTTCTTGTTTTTTTCAGTTTTTGTAATATAATATATACTTACGACTAGAAATTCATTTTTATCAACCCTCTGGTTACCGTCCGTATCAAACATGTTGAATGCTATCTGGAAACCTGATGCTGGCTCTGAAAATATTAACAGACCTTAAAATCATCTTAATTAAACAAACTTTTAAGATGAAAAAGAAATTGGTATTGAAGTTTTGATTACAAACAGAGAAATTGACAAACTATAATAATATTATTATAGATAAATAATATGAAACATAAAACAAAATATATGTACATATTTTTAATATTAGTTTCACAAAAATACCTCTAACAGACTAACACTTAGAACTTCTATCTATGGAACATAAAAAAACTATTCCGTTTCCGAAATCGAACCCACTATCGTGGACTTAACACTCCCTTGAGCCTGTTGCCACAGACCCTACACGTATTATTATTATAAAAGTGAATATACTCACTCGTTAAAATAGAAAGCAGGAACAAGTACTCCGTGTAAGATATGATTCCTGAAAGAAATATAATAAATTAAAATATATGAAATATTAATTATTTTAGAAAACTGAAACTTGCAGAATAAACATAAGTAAAGTTTAAATTAATCTTTAACTGCAACTACTTTGAAAGATTACTTGAAATGTTTTCTTGAAAATTAGTGTTTTCAGTTCGTGTATTGTTTTTTTTATTTTTAAACATCAAAGTACGTTATATCATAACCAGAGTTCGTGTATTGTTTTTTAACTGAAGTTTTATAAAATCGAATATGATCGATCGTTCGTTCGTTCGTTCGTTCGTTCGTTCGTTCGTTCGTTCGTTCGTTCGTTCGTTCGTTCGTTCGTTCGTTCGTTTTTATAAGTTGACGTTAACTCACACGAACAAATACACATACGTACACACCAAACATGCAGTTCTGAAACAATTGTGTTCGCAGTTTTTTTATTTATAATAACATTTAAATACCTTTATCCCTCATATTCCTGAACATCTGTGGTGAGCCCTTCTTCAGCGCGGGGACCTGGTCCCGCAGCTGTTCTATCTCCTTCGTGGTCAGTATGCGACGTTTCAAACGAGCTGGAATAATATATTGACAATATTAGTAACATTTCAATTAAAACATATGAGTTAAGCTCATGAATATGAGCTCTTTTTAATTGGGTTTTACAGACTTTTAATAACTATAGCTTATATCGTCACAGCTGGACAGAGATGGAGACCAATGGAGAAAGTCATCAAAAGCTGATTGGTTTACCGTTATTAATGTCATTATAAGTACATTTTATTTTTATTTATTTTTTTGTACGTGATATTCAAATATATATTTTTTTAATTTAATTAGATATGTAAGTGAACATGACTCACGGCGCGGCTCCTGCTCCACCACTGACTCTAGGAAGTCCTGTGGCGTCATATACAGCTGTCCACCGTACTCCACGCTGGAGAACTTGATGAAGCGACGCTCACGTGAAGTTAGCTTTACTGATTTTGTCAGTTCTTCGGGTTGCTGAAATCAAAATAAAAAAAATTAGTACCATTAAGGAACAGACAAATATATATTTAACCCCATCACATCACATCACATCACATCACATTAGACAAGAAGCACGTGCTAAATGTAATTTTAGAAGACAAAAGACACAGAAATAGCTCGGACACTTTTCCGAATATTATTGTAGTCTCGTCTTCCTTGTATCTTCCTATTTTTGTTACACTTTTGGGATTTTAGTGTCTGGGAGGTCGAGATATTTTAGGCACTACTTTCACAGCTATTGAAATTCATCTAGTATTTATATAAAAACAAAATTGCCCTTTAAAATAAATCAAATCATAAGACATTACAACTGGGATTTTAGTGTCTGGGAGAGGTCGAGGTATTTTTGACACTACTTTGACAGCTATTGAAAATCATCTAGTATTTACATAAAGACCAACAAATTTGACCCTCAAAATACTATGAGTTTAGTTTTTAGATCGAAGACATATATTACAATTTCAATAGTCGGCACTTCAGTCACTGTCAAAGGCTTAACCATAGGTTTTTATTTATAGTTAAGGGTTGAATTTATAGCTTTATTTGATACAAAACGACAATTAAACGGTGATTTTGGTAGCCCTTATTTATTGCTGGCTACGTGACTAGATTAATTTATATGGGGTTGTTTTAATGGGGGCTAATTGATTTAGGATGTTTGGGGTCATTGTTTTTTTACACCCTTATTTTATGCCTATTAAACAAATTTAATATATTACATTGGGTATTTAGTGAACATACTCTTTTATTGACTACTTATATAACAAAGCGGCAAAAGTTTGTTTGTCTAAACGCACTAAACTTCGAAACTCATAAAAGGATTTGATGAATTCTGTCTGATAATGATGATGGTTCTTGAGAAATGATATAGGATCTATCATTACGTTACTGTTCTTAGTTATCTTAATGTTAAATAAAGACGTTTTTCCGCGTGTAGAACTGCGAGTAACAACAAGTTTTATATAAATAAGCCGCTTCTTAATTTTCTTTCGTAAAGATTCCATGCCAAAGTTTTACATGTGTCATTAGTTATCTCAATAAAAACTTCAGTTACCAAAAAAATTATAAGAAAAAAAAAAGTTAACATAACTTTCCGTGATATAATTGTAACTTTTTAAATTAATAATTTATTAACGTTATTTAAATAAATTATGTACAAAAGAAATAAACTTTACTCAAATGTATAAAACCCGTTGGTATCGTATCAGCTGTAACACTATCGTTATTTTTATTTATTATTCTATAATTTACTGAAAACGAAGCAAAAATTTATATTACTTTTAATTTAACTGCCCGTTAAAAGTACTGGATTCATTTCGTTATATTTTTTAAGAGAATTTTGAAATTTATATGTTAGGTTCATAACAATTAGAATTAAATTTATTTTTATAATTTAGTACTAAGGTTTTATTTTTACTTAAAATAGGTTTTCCAGCAATAATCATGTTTTTTTTTTGTGTGCGTGTATATTTATACTATATTAGACACACACACATAAATTTTATTCTCTATAAGTTTATTCTAATTTTATTATTATTATAAATTTATTTTCTAAGTTTGTTATTATCTAAATTTATTACTATTATAATTAGTATAATTTTATTCTCTAAAAGTTACTCGTTGTTAATAAGATTATAAAAAAAAACATATTTTCATATAATATTAATAAAATATTTTTACGGAACCCTAAAACTCAAAGCTAAAGCAATTTATTTGTTCGTAACTCAATGGCCGGTTCATTTATGAGTACTTAGATATAATATAGTATGATAACTCGAGTAGTTTGTGTTATAGATGGTCACTACTGTATGATGTATGTGTTGTGTGTCTGTGCATTAGTAGGTCTGGAGTACTATAATTTTACGCTATTTTATATTATAAATAACGCTATTAGTGTATGTGTCTTATTAAATACTTATATTCTGACTCCTCAGTACCGTCAGTCACCTACTTAGTCACATACTTGACAAAGATCCCGCGATCCTGTATTGAGACGAGTTAAATAACATTAAAACATATTTTATAAATATTTCAGAAGATATTTTTTCAAAAAAATATATATAAAAAGAAGAAAAAAAGAAATTTAAATCTCAATTGAAAATGACGTCTTTAACTCTGCCGAAACAAAATTATATTACCTACATATTTGTATTTTTTTTAATTTCATTTGGTTTAATAAATCAAGGACGGACAAAGCTTAATTGAGCGAAGCGAGCAGAACGAGCGAAACTCTATGAGTGACTTTTCTGCATCCTTTGTGCAAGCATCACTCAAAAACGGTATATCCGAAAATTTCGAAATTTTGTACACTGATAGCCTGGTATTTAAAAAAAAATCAAATATTCAATGTCGTTGAGGAATAATCACGGAACAACTAAAATCTCATAGACTTCAATGGGAAAACTTTATCGCGCGAAAATTTTATTTAATAATGATTTTCGCGGGCCGATTTTTTTTAACAGCTTTTAGATTTTTTCCTTTTTTCTAGATTATTTATCTTTTATTTTTTTGAAAAATAGTTGAAGACAGAATGCGTCGACGTTTGCAAATGCAACTTCGGTGCTGCTTGCATGTCGCTTCGCTCAATATGATAACACATATCAAGATTTTGCGCGCATTTATATATAATAGAAACTAGATAGATTTGAGCAAAGGAAGGGTATAATAAAATTGTATATATTAATTTTTTTTGTCCATGAGACAGCTGTCGCTTCTACATTGTCTTGTCCTACATATTATTAAGTAAATTACTTATAAAAAATGCTATTTAAAATTTATTCCTCCTCTGTTCTTATGTACTTTAGAACAGCACATTACAATACCTAGTGCTGAATCTAGATTTGAGGAAATAAGGCTCCTAACAGAGGTTTATACTTCTATACGACAATTAGATATAAAATTATCATTCATTAAAATATATATATATATATAATTATTTTTTATATCTAATTATACGAAGGGTGCTAAAATAAATTAAAACTACCATGAATTTGTATCTCAATCTTAATGATAGTATTTTGATTTTTTAAATTTTATATTTGGTTATTTTTTCTAAGTTTTGACTGTAGACAAAATGGCAGACTAAAGTTCACTATGCAAAATATACCTTATTGAAAAATAACCTCAAAAGCAAATCAAAAACAAATAACCAATAACTTCACAAATATACTTTACGAGGTAAAATTAAAACTTCATTGGCAGTAAATTAGTTATAGTTAACTAGCGTATTAAATCACTCATGACGTCACTAAAACTCTAAATGTATACAAGACAATATTAAATCACTCGTGACGTCACTTCAATACAAAGCGATGGGTTCAAGTCGCTGTGTTATTTATGTGAGTGCGGTTCAAATTACAAATGAGAAGTAAAAGTCGCGGTCAGGTATTGTACGATTTTTAAATTAAGATAAAGTGAAATTTATTTTGGATTCATATTTAAGTCAAATGGATGCAATATGGCTAAAAAATTCTGTAACAGTCAAAAATATTTAAATCGGATGAACTAATTTTTAAAAATATTTAATATTTTTTTTAAATATTTTTTTTAGAACCTTAAAAATATTAATTTTAACTAAAACCAATATCAATTTAAACCAAAATTTAAAATTTAAAAAAAATATATATTTTTTCCGAACTTTAAAACAATATTGAATTCATATGATGACAAAAAATAATATATTCAAACGTTTCTGATCTTTATTGTTATTAAAAAAAAAAAAACGAAATAACCTCGTTTGTTTCATTTTAATTTAATACAATATTATTATAAATATTTATCCGACTGTACTAACATCAATACAATTTGAATTTACTCAAATATTTACGGAACAGATGGCAAAATTTCGATATTGAATACAACCGGAAAATTATATATATAATAAACTAAAAAGTAAAAGTAAGTAGTCAATAAAAAAACAACAATACCCAAGTAATAAACCTAAGCATATTTTTCGAAACAATAAAATTCGATAGAACAATTAAAAATGATATTAGATGAAGAACTGATAAGATTGATAAGATGATAAGAGTTATCATTTAATACACTAATTATCTGCTAATAACAGGTCTCGTTAACTCGCCCTACATAACAAATCTTTAGCGATCAGCTAAAGTGTGGAGCTGTACGGTAAATACTACGTGCTGGAGGATGCTATTAATCATGTTAAACAGCTTGCTGTGCGGAGAAAGGGTGTAGGTTTTGATGTTTGATTATTGCACGCTTAAAGCTTTTAACTAATATTATAAAGGTAAAGAGTTTCTTTGTTTGTTTGAAGAAACTAATTTTCGAAATCACCGGATGGACTACAAAAATTGATTATAATAGGCAAATTCATTAGGAAACCTACGGGATATCTAGTTATTTTAATCTAATTATACAATCTCTCTATTCTGTCAGTTTGTTTGCTGTGTCCCATCACCAAAACTCAACGAAACACAAATACGTCAATCGAAAGCTTGATGACGGAAAATGAATGGTAATTTGAACCTCCTTCGGTAACTGGCAGTGGGTCATAGGGACCTCTAAAGGTCGCCGATTGTAAAAAATAATGAACGTTTCTGATAAAACTGAAGGACTTGAAATACATTAATTACTAGAATTTCGATACGTTAGAATCGGGGCACAAAGCTAGTAGTATATAAAATCGTGTTTTCCATGCGTGGCAAAAATAACAGCTAGTGTTATAATAAAAAATTTTTCAATTATCAAGATTTAATGTTCCACTGTATATTTTTAAACATTATTTAAATCACCTTAAGCTTTTTGTTTCAATTATATTTGCTTCTGTCTTTAAGATTTATATCCAACAAAATGAAATCCGCCATCATTTCACAGCTTACCGTATCACTATCTATCATGTCCCATTCACTTCTTATTCTGAGTTACTTCCATTATTTCAACTTGTGTTAGAATCTAATTGACATTTTTACTTGCGAGCTTGTAAGTAAATAAACTTAATTTATTATATTATAATATATTTCATAGATTTTAATAATAAAAAGAGTAAATAAAATTTCATTTTTAAACTTATGTTATGAGCTATGATTACTATTATGTATAATTATATTAATTGAATTTGCCGACTAGTTTCATACTTTTACGGGGTTTTAAGCTCGGAGCTTGGCGGAGTCGCAGCGTGATTTCATTTCAGTGCAATTATATATAATAAAACAATTTATATAATTATTATCTTATTTATAAGTAGGTCATGAACGGTTGGACATAACTTTAAGCTGTAAGAGTACATTACAAATATTTTAGGGTGACCTACTTTACTTTAAGCTTAATTTTATCCTGAGATCACTTAAAATCCTTAAAATCAAAGATCTCAAGACTCTTTCACAACTTGTTTGAAACATCAGTTAAAACTTAGATATATGTCATAGAGATAGCAACTTGATACTTTGGTCCACTTCTCAAACTCACTTACTCATTCAATCACTCGCTCAATCACTCACTCACTCACTCACTCACTCATTCACTCACTTACTCACTCACTCTCTCTCTCACACACTCAAACGCACTCACTCACTAGATGAGATAATGATAATTTTTAGGTCAAAATAATAGATATAACAGAATAAATTATATTTAACAATATTTTCCTGACTTTACTGATAACATGTTATAAACATAGCTCAATAAATAACATAAATATAATAATAACATTAAATATATAACAAATCTTAATAAATATTATTATAACCATAATTAAGAGTCGACAATCAATAATAAACAATCTACCAAATACAAAACTTAGACTAAGATATATTTAAGATACCTGAAAATTCAAGCAAATGTCATAAATCCAATACTTCTGGTGCTGTAACAAACACCTTCAATAACTTCACGAGTTGAGAGTAATCATCATTTAGATAACAGCATCATTAGGATATCTCGGTCAGGAGTAACAGTTTAACAAGTGATATATGAGGGTAGATGTGAAGTTGTGTGTGTGAACGGATAGTAAACTCAAGCTTACAAAATACGTCGTTGTACTCACAATATATAGTGTTTATAAATTCACTAGCTGTTACTCGAGGTTTCACCCGCAAAAGAACAATTTTTTTCAAAGCTGGATAGCCTATAACCTTCTTTATGAACCTTAGATATGAATTTAATATTTATTTGTACCAAGTGATAGACAATGTATGTATCAAATATTTAAAATAAGAGATGACTTAACTCTAAAATATCTACCAGCAACCTTTGATTAAAAGGACTTAATTCTCTTATTTACCGTGTAGGTACGTATGTAAATATTAATATACTTAAATGTTTGTGAAGTTTTCAACTTTTATTTTTTTTCCGTCTGTTGATTTGCTTGTAAAGTCCAAATCTTGAAACTCAATTTTGAACCAGTTAACC
Source organism: Mechanitis mazaeus (assembly GCA_959347395.1). Taxonomy (NCBI): domain Eukaryota; kingdom Metazoa; phylum Arthropoda; class Insecta; order Lepidoptera; family Nymphalidae; genus Mechanitis; species Mechanitis mazaeus. The sequence goes on from OY365751.1 coordinate 10,943,291, forward strand.
TTGACCGATTAAGCTAAAAATTGGAATTATAATGCAATTATATATAATCAATATTGTTATCAATCCAAAATGGCTGCCGCAACAAAATGGCTGATTACATATTTTTATACAATCTCAGAAAACGTGGATAGCAAATTAAAGGACTTGGACAGTGGAATACAATACGCCATGAAAAAAAAATATAAACCAAGATACCCACTTAAAAAAATGGCGTTAAGTTTAATAAAATTCAATGTGAGCTTTATTTTAAAAAGTTTTTTTAATACTTATAATTTCATAAGGATCTATTATTATTTCACAATAATGTATAAAGTATTAATGATAATAATAACTATTAATATAAAGTCTAAATAAAACAATCAAAGGTGAGAATTCAAATTAGAATCCTGCTTCAGGTTGTCTGCTTAAAATTTCTAATTAATTAAATGATTTGGCAACCCGTCAGTTGTTTCTAAGTACCATTAACTTAGTAGCATTATATCTAAATAGCAAATCTTAAATGACATTATTTATAAGTTTATTCACTTCTCCAGATATTTGCATAAATACAGAATCAGATATAATATAAACAGTGTTATTTAAAGCACAAACAGATGGCCAGAGAGATAAATACAAATCTGTATAGATCAGTTACTATTTTAAATTAATCTCTAAAAATATACAAACAAACATTTTTAGACCCAAGACTGCACCTTGCGTATTCCTTAGTCAATGTAATGTGATATTATCACGATATGGTATATTTATAGTAATTAATCACTTGGTTTCTCACTGTTTCTGTGTGTCACATACTATAAATGTCGAAAAAATAAAATTTCAAACATAAAACATTACTTTTCGTATTTTTTTTTTATAATAAGAAAAAGAAATATGTTATCAAAAGCTATAAATACGTCCACTAAATTTGATATTATTTAAAAAAGTTCTTGAGATTTAAAATACACTTGTCTTTTGTTATTGGCTGTATCAAGTACTACTTTCACTGTAATTCTAGTAGCGTTAGTGTCATGTTCACTGTCACGTTGAGTTACTCTGCGTATTGTTGAACGTCACGTCAAAGTTAATTTTATGTGTTTTACTCGCCATAGTTTAGTCTGTATTGTCTGAATGACCCAATGAAATAGTGGCTTGGAATAGAATGCTTCTTTTACTGTTTTATATTTAAATATTTATATAAAGGCGTAGTTGTTTTGCGAATTCATTATTAGTATTTATGACTCCATACCATTTGCATTAATAAGAAAATGTGTCATGAAGTACAATTATTAAAGTTAATTTCAAATAAAAGATTATTGAGAGTACGGAAATATTAGCCAGAGTAAATATTTTGGTTTCAATTCATTAAGTAGTTGGCGTCTTAAGTGACTTTCACACTTTATTGACAGCTATTCGACTCAGTTAGAAAACTATTAGCTGCGGTAATCCCGGATAATCCCGTGGGATTAGGGGAGAAGTTATAAATAAATACTTGACATACCAATAATGGCTTTTACTGTATTTGTCACGTCTTGAAGTAATCTACTTCACCTTTCAACTTTTGGGTAATACGTTAAGAACTCTTAAGTGAACAGATGCGTTGCCATGTAACACCAATTTGGAAGATAAGAAAATAACGAGATATAATTTACATTATATTTTAATACTATCTATTATAATCATATTTCAAAATGACATTTTTAATGAAGTAGTGTTTCTAGATGAAGTAAATATTATTCTTCGCACCATATAGATTATGAGAACAGTGTTTCTAAGAAACGCTAATTCACGAACACATATTGCAAAGGACGTATACAAGTGAGTCATGTTTGTGATCCTTTTAAGCCCAATTAGCGCAACAGTAAAACGGATTAGTAAACAGGATTTTTTTACAGACACAAAACAAAGAGACACTGTAATGCTGTTGAAGTCGTACAAGGTGTCGATTGACCTGGCTTCTACTACTACTGAAAGACTGAATGCAAGCAGGTCAGCTAAATATACTTTAAATGACCGATGATATCAACTTAAGCTTTGATATTCCTTCTTTTCAAGAAATTTACGATATATCAAGCTTTACTTTTTCTGATAGAGGTGAATATGTAAAGATTTTAAAAGTAGGTTATTTTAATATAACATTTGAACTTATAATATTATTCCAAAAAATGTTTTTATCAATATAAAAAATAAATACTTTGAAATTGAAATTAACATATCATTATCCGGCTAAACTCACGTTATTACTATAGGAATTTGCCCGACTAAACTGTTCACGCCAAGTGGGTTCGAAACTAGTCGGGCAAATTCCGATAGTAATAACGTGACTATCGCCGAATAATGATATATAATAGTAATCTTGGATCGCGAAGGTTTACATACAAAAATTGGAATATACATATTTATATTTACAAATATGGAAGTCAAATAAGCCATCTCAAACTTCTTTATAGCACCGGCAAAGAGAATATTTTATAAAAAAGAAGATAAAATAAAAGGCATAAACAGCAAATTTGTACAACAGTTTACTCTTTGAAGACTGTAAAACAAAGCTGGAACAAGCACGTCAAAACACAAACCGACAGATATCTCCAGCTCACTTGACGTTTTGTAAACATAATTATAATCACTTCGTGATACAGATTTAATGTTGCTAATGTATTTTGATTCTTTGCGTTTCTTCAATGAAATTAAATTTCTCTGACAATGATATTAGAAAGGATTAAGTGTCTGTTCGTTACGATGCTGTATTATCATTATATATTTTTGTAAATATCTACGTAACATATGCAACTCTTTTTATTTTGGTGTTTTTTTTTTATTTCGTCTCTTTTTTCCTTCTTTTAACACGTCTACTAATGTTCTCTCCTGAACATCTAAGATTGACTGGTAAATAATATCTTTGTGGAATTAGGCCCGCCTTTTGTACATTATTTTGTACATTTCAATAAAAAAAATTGAATTTCTCTTTCTAGAGGACTTAATATTAAAACTTCCGCAGTATATTCCAATCACTATTATTTTATTTTATACAAATGTCCGTCAGTCATTAACCTTTAATTACATCAATAATTACTAATCAGTTTTTATTTTTAAAAAAGGTTTTGTTAAAAATTAAAACTGATCAACGTCTTTAATAAGAGTTACATCATAATATGTCCATCATAATATGTCTATAAATAAAGTATTGTGTACAAACTCAATCAAAATTCTTGCGTCTGCGCATCTCTTATGGTTAAGCTATTAATACCTTTTATGGATCACACGCATGTATCTTATATAATTTACATAGAATTAAAAGAAATTTTATTGTTACAATGATTAATGTTATTTTATAGACAATGACTTATTTAAAAAGTTTAATTCCATATTCTCACCATATTATATATTTATTAAACTTGCAATACATATATAGCTTTAAAATTAGATATAAATTATTTATTAATGTACAAAAAAAAAATAAAAATATATAATTGATAAAATAATAAAAGAGATAAAGAGATCTCTTTCAGTTACTCATAACAGTGAAAGTAGATCAGGAAACAAGAACATTATTATTAAAATAAGACATTTTACTAATAGTAACAAATAAAATTATGATATAATATTGCTATAGAGATATACATATGTATACTTGGTCCGTCACTGTGCACGGACGGATCCGAGCAAAGCATTATTGCTGAATGAGTTTTACATACTTGTAAAATAATCAGAGTAAATATTGGCTATAATCTTAAGCCTAATAAGATACGCTTCGAAACTCATGCGTGCGATTTAAAACGTTCTACATGTTAACTCTATGGGACACTTACCAATATTTGACATCCTACTATTATTTGTCTAGGAGTAGCATTAGTAATGAAACACACATTTGACCAGTAAGAGCTTCGCTTAGCTCAATAAAGTCTTAATAATAAATTACTATTTAAAAGCAAAGATGAATTCCATGCTTTAGTTTTGTATTTTCTCAGTTGTACTGCGGCGTCTCGACGGCGGTCGTGCGACACTCGACATTTGAGTGATTTAACTAACCAAACACGGACATTCGTTTACGTCTAATCTTAATTAAACAATACTTTATAAATTTCACCTCTTTCCAGTGGCACGTGCTAAATATAATCTATAGGAGAATTTATTAATATCAACTCAGTCGCTTACAAAGATACAATGAACGGTTTAAAAATATGGGATAACATTTATAATGTTTTATTCTATACTTATACTATAAAATGAAAAAGTTTGTCTTTGAAATTTTGATAGATTTGAAAGTTTTTTTATAAGTATATATAGTATTAAGCTGTTTGTATATTGTTTAATCTATTGAATTGAAAAAATTGTTCTGATTATGAAGAAAGCTATCATTACGCTACTAATTTTAGTTATCCTAATAGTAAATATAACCGTTTATCGACATGTGGAACCGCGGCTAACAGCTAGTTTAAATATTTTAATAAATAAATAGTTTTCAAGAACAATGACCTGTTAGTATCCACTTAAGTATTATGTAAGTGATTTCTAAAGGTACCATTTCATTTGGAGATAAGAAGGCATTGTCCTTCATTGAAATGCTCATATGATTATCATACTATTTACTTCTGGAATGTAAGTGAAAGCTTAATATTGTATTTGTAAAATATATTTAGAACTTTAGTTGAGGTTATTAGTTTGTAATAATACTTTGGAAATAAAACTATTTTTTGCGGATTAAAACTCGCGTATAATTTGGTTACATTTTAATTTTGACCCGACGTTTCGATTGCTGCAAAGCAATCGTGTTCACGGGTAGACGAGATGTAAGTGTGATGTACACTTTTTCAATCCGTAAAAAATAGTTTTATTTCAAATGTGTACTCGTGAAACTCTAAGAAAATTCTAATAATTCTTGTTTATATTTTAAATATTCTTTTAAACTTTTAAAATGTAAAAAAAAAATGTAAAAAAAAAAAAAAATTTTCGATACGGGAATTCGAATCCACGACCTCTGGGAGACCTGTAGCTCTACCAATTGAGCTAAAGTATCGTATTATATATGATTACTAAATTCGATAATTTTTTATTTTAGATTTCTTTAAAATTAAAAAATTAAAATTTACTTTAGTTTGTAATTGTTTTATATTACATCTCTGTAGATAATCCGTTAAATCATGGCAAAATAAATTAAATGTTGACTGAAAGAAACAGCGTGAGTTGGCACGACTTAGAAACTCACCATTATATAAATAAATAAGTTTTATATACAATTTATTAGTTTTCTTAGAAACTATCTAATTTTATAAAAGGTATTAAAGTAAAATAAAGGTATTGTCAAAATATTTTAATATTAGGATAAAAAAAAATCGACAGATTTACGAATAATTGCAAAAATAAACGATTATAAATCATGTCGTGTTTTATTGTAACCAGTAATATAATGTACCAAGTTCAAGATCTCCACATCAAGTACAGGTTACAATCGAGCTCGTAACTCCAGAGATAGCTGATAAGAAGACGTGGGCGTCGGATTGAGCTGTAACAACTAACGAGGTCTTAAGGTACCGGAAAATACGAGTAAAGCCGAAATTAGCCGAAAGTGAACGAAGCTTATCCCAGCTATGAAATTTCAATAAATACAATTTAATTGAGTTGTATTGGATTTAAGAATTTGCAAATGTGGTTTTGTCACATATTACAACTCCAATAAAACATTGCATAACTTAATTTTTATAACATACAAAAAAATAAGCTTTTATATATTATTAATACATTAAATATTCACAAAAATTTACCCTTCTTTATCATTAATTTAATTACTTTAATGACCAAATTTCATTGAAAACAACACATGGTTTCATGAATCAAATTTACCAACACAACTTTAACCTTGATAGTATAATCTGTGTCTGTCTGCGCGACACAAAGACGGAAACATGGGTTTACATGATATGGGGTTATCTATCTCCTTACAAAGCGTGTCCACTCGTGCCCTCTGATACCAGAACCCATTTAATATTAAAATTACTGTGGCATTATTTAAACCTTATCTTTTTTCCGGTTTCGCTTCTCGGGATTCTGCATTCATAGATTCTAATTTACGTAAACTCGTGGTTAATGCTTCTAATATTAATAATTTAAATTAATTTTTTTGGCGAAATATAGAAAAAATTTATAGATGCGAGCAGGATTCAAAACCAAACCAAAGATTTCAAACCGCAACCTCTGGGATGGGATGGTTTGCCGGAAGATGCGGATTCGAATCCTGCTCGTATCGATAATTTTTTTGATTTCTTTTCTTCAAAATTTAATAAGGTCAATATGGTTAGACGTTACAAAGTTAATTTCACTTTTTTTTAATAATATACGCCCAAAATACAAAAAGAGTGTAATGGCGTCCATTGCATATTCATAGCATCTAAATCCCGCCATCTTTTCCCGGTTTTAGTTGACATTAAAAATACCATTACATTTGAATTTCAAAACATAATAGTTCTTTTATTTGTTTTAAGCGCCTTTTAAACTTACATTTAAAATATCCTTCACAATGTTCACACTTCGTACACTTTAACGTGAGAAATATATGCATTTATTCAATACTTACGAGTAGAGTAACTTACTGTTATATATAATTATCAGGCTGTACTCACGTTATTGCTATCGGAATTTGCCCGACTAGTTTCGAACGCATTTGGAGTCCTTATTCATGAGTTTTGAGTATGGCGGAGTCGCGGCGTGAACCCCCAGAGTAGAGTTACATAGGTTTACATTTTACATACATAAAACAACTTATTTTAATATATATTTTATTTTCCTTCTATTGTTTTTTTGTTGTGACAATGCTATCGTATGATTTTCCTTGTACAAAGTTATAATAACTTAGTTGCGAGTTGCAGGAAGCGATTTTTTTTTGAGATAAGGTATCCAATGTACAAAGTGTTTAAGGTTTATTAAACTTAGTGGTACATGAATAAATATATAAATAAATTAATAGACAACGAACATACAATATCAAAATTATTATTATTTTTTTTATTTTATCTTTCTTACAGAGCGACATGGTCGCATATTGTTTAGCTATACTAATATTATAAAGCGCAATTTTTTTTTAAAACGAGCTAATCGTCAAACTTACTAGATGGTAATGATACAATTTTCTAAATATGGCAAAAAATTATTATATTTGAAATAAAACTATTTTTTACGGATTAAAACTTGCGTATAATTTGGTTACAATTTAATTTTAACCCGACGTTTCGAATGCTTTGCAGCAATCGTGTTCACGGGTAGACGAGATGTAAAAATTAATTTTATTTCAAATGTGTACTCGTGAAAATCTAAGAAAACACAATTATTATATTATGAAGCAGGCTATTTAGCATTATGCTAATGCTCTTGGTTATTTTAATACTAAATAAAATCGTTCGGACGCAGGTGGAACCGCAAGTAATGGCTAGCATTAAATATTTAGACAAATCAGTTACAATTCATCTAAAACTAACCACAATCATTTGTTACATACAATATTATACTATAGTGTATATAAAAAAGGGAAAATATATATATATATATATATATATATATATATATATATATATATATATATATATATATATATATATATATATATAAATTATTATATATAATTATCCGGCTGTACATAATGTAAATACTTCAATTTTATTAAGGGAAAATGTCGATTGTATTTACGTGAGTACAGCCAGTTAATTAAGCATGTATCACGAAAGTTGAAAGACAAAAAAATTATAATATTTATAATTTTTTTCAGGTTACGAAGCCTAGTTGTAGTTATGAGAAGTTTTTATTTTATTAATGCATGATTTATACCGGGATAGCGTAATTTTACTGCAGATTTACTGGGATGGTACCACCCACAGAATTTCAACGTAATTATTATAGCTACGGTTCGTTCAGTGAAGCCGGCAAGCTTAAACACTGACTTTCCCTAGCTGTCTCTCTATTCCTATTACCACATAAATATCCACCTTCACCTGGAATTTTGTTTGTTACAGATGTATATGGGTAAGTCTTCAGCCAGCAGAAAGTTGACCACCTGCTGGTTTACATAAATGTCATATAATAAGAATAAAACAGAAATTTCTGCTTATGCTGGATTTATTGTTCAAGTGGCAGATCTGTCATATATAAAGAAAGCTTGGCATGCGGTCCAATTAGACCAATTAGACCACAGTCTTATCAGAGTCCATGGCAGTAGACCGTGGCGTGGCATTAAATGACACATTGGCCACACAATTGTGAAAAAAAATTTTAATAATTGAAGTCCTTATTAGTGCTTATTGTATGGCTGTTCATCTGTGCGTTGAAATTTAAAATAGCGTTTTTCGAGATCCTTTAATATATATATATATATATATATATATTATAGAATTTTATAAATATTATATATAGAGTAGTATATATAGACTAGTATTTCTCTGGTTCCTTTTATATTATCTAAGGCTAACAAGAACCAGCCAATATCTGGTCTTTCAGGTTCAGATTTAGGTTAAAATTGAGCGAAACTTTTCGACTGACACGAATAAGATTTGAAAATCGGTTTAATGACCACTCGCTGCAAAGAAAGGATTATAAATATCTCTTAAATAACATTAATTTTATAAAAGAACTTTAAAATTATTGGTTATACACTATAATGGAGGCAATTTAAAAGTTCGTAAAGACAGTAATGACCAAGTTACTTTTGCAATATTTTACATATACAATGTACAAGATATGAAACAATATACAATCATAAGCAGAAAATAAAATAGTATTTTAATATATATGACATATATATAAAAATATAAACATATGCATTAGGAAAAGTGTAACCTAGCAGGTAAGGTTGCTACCTTCCAAAATGGCGAAGGGGGTGATGGCAGCCCTTGTATTATGCTTGTGAATGGGTGTTGCTTGTGGCTGCGATGGTTTCAATAATTCGAAAATTGTTAATTAAATATTTCGACGTTTGTCAAAAAGTGATCACAATAAATAGTACCTGGCTGAATTTGTTGTGTGGTTCTTCTCAGACCAGGGTGCAATTGGAACCCTCGTAGCCTTAGCTCTTAAAATGGACAGTATTCCTACATAAGGGCTTATTTCGATAAGTATATAAAGAAGGCTTTGTTTACACTTCCATTTAATATATAGCCATCACTGAATTCACAGTTTAAAAGACAAATAAACTATTTTTTTTCAGTTGTTATTCAGTGGGTAAAGTCAGAAAAAAAAGCAAGTCAAAACATTTATAACAACGGTACAATAGAGTACTGAAGCAATATACACCAAACCAATAAATAACATACGTTTTGATAAATAACTCTGTTCAATTAAAGTGTTGCTTGATGATCAGTTAACTTTTAAAAATGGTATTTATGAGAACAAATGGGTTTTAACAGACGTCTCAATAAACTGCATTTAAATTGTTGGGTGTCGTGAAATAAATATGAAAAACTATAAAATTACACCATAATCGTTGCAATGTTTCATTCTTTACTAAATAATCTTATTACTATATTTTTTATTTTGTATTTGTGTTACAATAAGTCAAATTACAGTTTTTTTTTTTGTTTTTTTTTTTTAGAAAAATGAGTGTTGGACTACAGCCTGACTGATGTTAAACAAACCTGTAGTCTAAGATGTGGCACGCTTACCTAGGAAGTACCTATTTCATGTTTTTAAGATTTACACGAGTACTACACATTTCAATAAAACTATTTTACGGATATAACTCACGTTTTTTATTATTATTTTTTTTTAATATTTTTTACTTTTGGTACCTATTTACTCTAGATTTAATATCTTCATTGTAAACGTATATTTTTTAATATAATTAAGATTTAACTGGAAATTTAATTTTATATTTTAACTAGCTTCTCTGCACACAGCTTCGCCTGCTTTGATTTCGGTAACTGTGTGCCTTTTTGTTAATATTTAGAAGTCATTTAATTCTGCTTACGATTTTCTCTATTTACTGTAATATTTATTATTAATATTATTTAGATAGATTTATTAAGATTATTTCCGATCATCTTTAACAATAATCGTTACATCTTGAATTATTTTTCATAATAATGTACATAATATAACCTAAACACTGTCTTTTGGTGAAAACTATACAAAAATCTGTTCAGAAGTATTAATTTATGGAGTTCGTACAGACAGACGTTAAGGGTCTTCGTTGTATAACATAATACAATATAATATATATTTATCTAATTAAACTGACTTTAAGACTTATCTCAGTTAAAACCAGAATAATTTAATCAAAGATTAGGTAGATTAAAAACAAATTTTAAAGCGAGTTATCTCAAAACCTGTACTATTACGTAACAACGCCTACGACTGATTATGGTCTATATGTCAGCTTTTATTAGGAATCTTAAAGAGTGTTGTATTATCTTGTATCAAATTTTAATAATGTTTGATAATACTGTGATGTTAATGTATATACTAAGTTTGTTGATATAATTAACTTTGACGGTCTGGTCCAGTGGTTAGTGACCCTACCTGCTGACATAGGTTGTGGGTTCGAGTCCCATATTGAACTGGTTTGTTTTGCTGTTTTCGAGATAGAGTATAGTTTTTATTTATTTTTTAATGAAACCTCGCGACAGAATATATCTCAATCAAAAATACTAATATTATGAGTTCGTTTTTAAAATCACTTGCGAATTAAAAGAATTACGAAATTATAGATCAGTTTGTAAAAAATCACATCGTCAATACTAATAAAATAGCTTGAATTTTTAAAATGATAAAAGATATATATTTGGCCACAGATAAAACCAATTCTTTTGTCATCAAAATGTTTAGTATATTATTAAAAAAACTCTCCCCTTTTTTTAAGGGACATATTTTAAATATATTTGTTGGTAAAGCTAAATAAAAAAACTAACTGATACATCCAGCCTCCCTGTAGCGTAATCTTCAACAGACAAACCGATTACATTTAAATACATTACTAGATAATATCAAATATTATCAACTATTTATGACTTCATTCAGTTTTACTTTCACGCTGTGTTCAATTATCACTTGGTGATGGCTCCATTTTGTTTTTTTTAATTTAGTTTAGTTTATACATTTTTATAGCTTTACTTACTAATATACACTTTATGTTCATTTGTTTTAAGTTTAATTTTGAATGTATTATTTTTTATTTTAAACGAAATATATTCAGAAATAGCTTTAATGTGTGAACTAGCAGGTTTTTGAATAAATCGTAACTTCTAGAATAAGTTCAATCATCGTAATGTTTAAATATCAAATATATTTTTTTTTATTTTTCCTTCATTTAGTGTTATATATATTTTTTATTTTTAACTATAGTTTTTTCTATATTAATATTATTATGTTGTTAATGTTGTGTGTTGTTCTTGAATAAATGCTTTTTCCTTCTTTCTTCTCTCTGTTTAACGCCACGCAGTGACGTCCGCAATCAGTAATGATCAGAATCTGTTTCATCTAATGAGCAGGTCCAAGTAGCCTGCTAATTAAGGATTGCTCCGTATATCATCAAGACGGTGGGTGGGTCAGTCGGACCACACGTTTACAAATAACGGTGCAACCTAGCTCAGATGTTTCTGGAAACGCCCATGTAGCTATTAATCATGAGACCTGAGTTTCTGTTACTTGAAAGGACTTGATTTTGATAAATGGACTTAAATGTGTGCCCTTTTTTGTATTGAATTCGCAATAGTTCTACTTTTATCATTTACATCATATAATAAGTCTTTATCACTTATCATTTTAATCTCTCATCAATTACTATAGCCTTTTACAATTATACTAATGTATTTTATAGGATGCTAATGCTTCAATATATCGATAGGTAAAGCCGTTATTAGTCACGATTAAGCCAAATATGGCGCCGGTGAGGCTCTGATATATTAGACAGAAAAAGCCACATCTGGGTGTAAATTATTATATTGGGAGAGTCACACTGACCGAGGAACTATCTACTATCACATGTTCATAGTATTCTATTTGATGGTTCACAGTATTCTTTTAAGAATACAGAGTTCGAATAACCTTGATATTGAGAAATTATATAATATATTCATTAAATTTCATGTAATATCGATGGATGAATATTTAACAAGTCGTTAATTTTTGTATCATTCAAATTTTGTTTAATGAAGTTAATATAAATAAAGATATATTTATATATTAATGAATGTCATAGAATTAAGATATTATTATTAATACATTTAAAAGTATTGTTAAACAGGGATAAGTTATGAGATTAGAAGTGAAAATATATAATGTATAGTAATGTTGATATAATGAGCAGCTGTCATCTGGACCAGCATTAATTCTAGTTTCCAGCTGTGGCAAGAACAAGGGTTTTATGATTTGATAAATATAGCGCGGTAGTCATAATTATTGCACTACAAAATATAAGGTTAGCTGAAATTACTTGATTTCAACACCTGGAACTACTACATTTCTAGGAAATTATTTGTCACTATTATGTATATATATTTATTTCATTTTGTATGTCTGTCTATCTTTTTTATATGAGCATATACAATTTAATATTTTTTATACTTTTACGAGTACATATGTGAAATTAAACTATTTTTAGGGATGTAACTCGTAAATAATTTTGGTTATATTTTAATTTTAACCCGACGTTTCGAATGCTTTGCAGCAATCGTGTTTTCGGGTAGACGATATGGAAGTGTCTATCAGAATATATTAAATAATATTTACTAATCATTAAATAAATTAGGGTACTAACATCGCCATTTCTAAAATCTCTTACTTCATTAATATATATATGAAATTACTTTATTAAATATATATTTTGAGATATAGAAATAAACTAAGAAAAGCCTGAAAAAAATTAAAAAAAAAATAAAATTAGCAAATACACAGAACTAAAAGAAATAAGTAAGTTTACATAAGACTGAGTAAAATATATATAAAGATAGTATGTTTGTGAAAATAGATTCAAACAACGCAATAGTGTAGGATGTTATAGAGTACTTAGTTGATTGTATATTGCTTACTGGCGAGTTATAAAATGATCTTTTGCTAAATAAGACAGACGTACATGATACTAGCTTTTGACCATGGATTTACCCGCGCATTTGGTATATTATAGCCAAATTATACAATATATTTATAAATTTGTAGCTTTGTTATTACGACGTATAAGCTATATTAATGTCAAATTTACACCAAATTCAGTTAAGTAGTTTTTGTGTGAAAGAGTAATAAACATACATCCTCACAGAGTTTCGCATTTATAATATTAATAGGATTTACTGGAATTTAATACGCTTTAAAATAAAAACAATTATTTAAGCATTGAAAAGCTAAAATAGAAATTGCTAAAATGACCAATACGTTGGGAACTCCCATAACTGAGCCATCGTGTCATCTCACTGTAATCTTAAATTCTAATGTTAAACTATACTATCAAATTTTTGATATACTATGTATATTTAACTTAATTATTTTCAATTTCAGTTACAGATTTTAATTTCTCTCAAGAGTAGAATCACAATCAACTATATGACGTCTGAAATCATAAATATCAATAACAACTCATTAAAATAGTATATATTATGTTATTAGTACTGTCAATATGAATTTAACGATGCTCGTAAAAATTTGCGATTCGTGCCCGTTTGTTATTTATAACTAAGGTAATAACAAGTAGAATAACAAATAAAAGTAATTATATATTTGTAGAGACATTATTTATTTATACTAATATTACAAAACATTAAAGTTTGTTTGTTCGTTCGAAAATACCTGATGGTTGTTTTGAAGAATTCTTTCTGATTATGACAGATTCATGAGGAAGGCTCTAATAATAGGAAAATAAGCGGCTGAATCCGCAGGCAAAGCTAGTGCAAATATATTCTTCAAATTATTTTATCGCTATTGGGAATTTAATTTATTTATATACATCCGGATTTTTATCTGGATATTAGTAATATACTTTAACAAACTAGGAGCGCGAACCAGACCTCAATTTAGACTCGCTGCGCTCGCAAAATCTCAGTATGTATTTTGAGCGAAGCGAGGTGCAAACAGCACTGTAGTTGCATTTGCGTCGACGCATTCTGTCCTCAACTACTTTTTATGATAAAAATATTAAAAATTCTGAAAGATGTAAAAAAAATTCAGCACGCGAATGTCATTGTAAATCTTAATTTTTGCGCGTTAAATTAGTCCCATTGAAGTGTATGGAATTTTAGTTTTTTCGTGATTATGTGTTAACGACATCGAATATTTAAAAAACTTTTTTTTTTAAACTACCACCAGACTGATATCTATCAGTGTGCAACATTTGTAAAATTTCGGAAAAACCGTTTTTGATAGATGCTTGCACAAAGGATGCAGAAAAGTCTCTCATAGAGAGCTTCGCTCAATAAAAAACCACGAATTTTTGATATATAATCGATATTAATAAAAAAATAATAACAATTATTAGTAACAAGAATTTAATATTACATTCATGATATTTAATACTATAAATATTTTTACTCTCCAGTACAAAACACAACACACCCAGACAGCCAGACAGTTACAAATGTTATATTAAAAAAAATGTTTAAAAAAATAAATATTCTAACATATATTTGATATAGTTATAATTTAATTAAGTATTTATAAATCAAAATTATTGTATATCATGAAATATTAAGATATTTTCTAGTAATTTTAAGAAAAAAATAATTATATATGTTATATTAATATGTTTATATTAAACCCGATTTAAATCAGATTTAATCAGCGGCAGATATTGATGACATATATTATTATCATAATCAATTAAAATATACAGATTATTAATTACGCGATTATATCTTAGCTTCCGAGGATCTATCTCAGATCGTTTTATATCTCAATATGTACAACAAATTGAAATAACTATATTAATTAACTGATAGGAATGTATTATTAAACTACCATTTTAAGTTGACTAAAATGTCAAAAAATAATAAAGAAAATAAATGTTTATATGCAAACACAAATACATTCTGTACAATGTATGAATCATGAAAATAAGTAAATGGTATGAAAAATAAACCTACGACCCTCCCTCCAGTTAAAAGGCACACTAAAAAATAAGCGATAGGCTAAATTGTCTTTATCAATTACAAAACATATACTAGTAATATTTTTGAATCGAATGATTTAAATTGATTCATGACTAGAATTACGATGTCAATATAACAGTTCACGGACAATTTGATTTAAATCAACGAACATTGAATCGATCTAACGCCCGAGGCATTTGACGAAACTTTTATATTTATAAATTTAACTAATAAATATTAAAAATAAATCAAATAAATTCGCATATATCTTTTACAAAATAATGTTACAGAACTATGACAAATCACTGAAACTATGAAGTTAAGACAAATATTAATTAACAAATATTAATTTCTTTAAAATTCATAAATTGTTACTGCCTTACTAAAAAAATTATTAGCACCTAGTAGAATTTATTTTCTGTTTTGTCACTTTCTTACTAATTATGTATATCAAAGGTGTGAAAGTGACAAAACAGATATGTATTGCTATATATCAATATTTTTATTAAGAGGTTAAACCCCTTTACAGCTCTTTTAAAAATAATTTAAAGACAGCCACCCACCGACATAATTGCTATACATTTTCGACTAACATAAGAGATGAAACAAAACTATAATAAGGTGCAATTACCTCTTCTTTGTAGAGTGATAGAGTCATCAACGAACGAATATATAATCTGTGCAAAAAGTTTTAGATATTATTGTAGAGTTCCGTATAGAAAAATTGTAAGAGTTTCGTAATCCATGATTGTATATAACTAGATGTTATTGTTGCATTCGCGGGAGATTTTTTTTCTATTATTAGCTAAGAGTAGTATAATGTTAGATAGCCTTTCTCTTGAACCTGTCTTAACTCTGAAAGAAAACAGAAAGAATTTTTCAAATCTTTCGAAAAGTTACGAAGATTAGCGTGCTTAAATATACAAACTTTTCCCCTTTCTAATCTACATATATATAGGTAAGCTGTACTAAAGTGAAATATATCAAAATTTGCAGTCTGGCAAATATATCAAAATTTGCAGTCTGGCAAATATATCAAAATTTGCAGTCTGTCAAATATATCGAAATTTGCAGTCTGGCAAATATATCGAAAATTGCAGTCTGGCAAATATATCAAAATTTGCAGTCTGGCAAATATATCGAAATTTTCAATCTGGCAAATTTCGATACATTTCTCGTTAGTACAGCTAACGAATCCACCCGGGCCAACTGGAAAAAAAACCACTTCACGATCCGCCATACTTCGAGCTCATAAATCATGACAGATGGTTAATTATATATAATAACTAAGAAATACATTTTTATTATTATTATTTAAACTTCATGCAATAAGAAAAACGCAGGTGCAGTAGTAGCACGGTCAGAGTTCACTGGATGTCTCAGCACAGGGTGTCTTAGTGAGATATCCAGGGTAATTAAATGTTCAAACCTTCAATTTTGACTTCTACAAATTTTGATAAATTGTATTGTAAGTGTATGTGTATGTATGTAATAAATAAATAAATAAAATAAATAAATAAATAATATTTAAGATGTCTCAAAATCCAAGGAACCCTAAAATTCGCCAAAAACAAACAGACTGTAGTGGGAAAGAAGAAAAAATTAAAAACCATAATAGCATGTTTGAACACCATAATTGCTTAGAAGCCTATTGACCATCGCATTATCATATACTATTCGTTCCGAGACTAATTGGACTCAGCATGATGTAATACATACAGACATCATGTTAAAATTTAAATTTAATATACATATAATTATTAAAGAATTTTTTTTTCGCTTGACATCATCAGTATATATAGTAATGTCTCTTGTGTGAAACATTATTGTAAAACAAATAAGTGGTAAACTAATATATATGATTATATATATGATTAACTATACGTACATACTATCAAATTCAGATTACATAAGTTTCTTCTAAGTAAGCGTGTAACATGGTACATTACAGTCCTGTTTATCACCAGGCAAACCTATTATATACATAGGTAAATAAGAAATAAGAATATAAAAGAATTTGCCCATCTAGTATTTTCTTAGTAATCACGAGTACACATTTGAAACAAAACTATATTTACGGATAAAAACTCGCGTATAATTTGGTTACATTTTATTTTAAACCGACGTTTCGAATGCTTGAGATGTAAGTGTCTGATTTGCCCATCTAAAATCTAAATTTGCCCATTTTAAAAGATAAAATATATTACCGAATTAATTTCTAACAACACTTACGAATCACTAACAAATTAAAAAAAACAGATAACTAAAACCTAAGAACGGATAATTAAAAAACACATTATTTTTTTTAATACGTTTTAATATTAAAAAATATCACAACCGGAAACAAACTTGTGATATATTCGAGCAATCTAACCACTGCGCCATTCGAACCTTCTTCAACTCCAAGCATTTTACATTCACTCTCATCCTCTCTTTCATTCGGTCAATTATTTGTGTTAACAATTTTTTCTATAATATCTAAAGCCTCATCCGAACCTTGACATTTTTTCCTCTTTAATAGAATGTGGACAAACATTTTTCTATTCCTCTACAGTTTTACTCATATTTTTCCTCAGCTAAAGTAAAAAAAATTAAATTAAATTAAAAATTAAAAAAAAGTACTAATTTAATAACTAATTTTTTTTCAGACTGTATAATGAAATTTAAATTTCAAGTAGATATACAAATACTAGAACAAATGCAAAAACGTCTCCAAAATGATAGAATTGTGGACAAACATTTTTCTATTCCTCTACAGTTATGCTCATATTTTTCCTCAGCTTATTTCAAAAAAAAATAATAATAATATTAAATAACTACATTTTTTTCAGACTGTAAAATGAAATTTAAATTTCAAGTAGATATACAAATACTAGTACAAATGCAAGAACGTTTCGAAAATTTACCTGTATATTGACAAATTCATCTCAATATTCAATAGGTCATATAACAGCAATGAATCTCAACTAGATCAATAAATATAATTAATCCAGCCACTTGTCAAGTGTACACACTTCCTATATTAGGTGAAGGTTTTAGCATTGAAGGAGAGGATTATTATATTATTTCCTTATTATAAATTATACTCATGTTCTTAATTTCAGTAGTTGGTTTTAAGTTTGTTTGTATTCACTAATTAACAACACATTTTTGACCATATTAAAGTACGTAAAAATATATTATTTTTCATGTAAATAATACATAAACGAAATAAATATATTCCAACACTTCCAAGTAAGTTTATTCCAAACACGCAGATAAGCACGAGTTATTCGCGAAGTTGCACGAAGATGCACGATAAATCACGAACTTAATTTTTGGCCAGGCTGAAAATTTCGAACCGAAACTAATACCGGCACTACATTTTTTGGCCGAAACTTGCCGACACTAAACTTTTTGTCGGTCACAAATTTTTATTAATTTTCAAGTACGACTTTAATACAAACAAACAAATACAAATCTTAATATTAATTATACAAAGTATATTTAATGAATATTAAAACAAAATCAACTTTATGATTCACGTCCATGAGATATAATTACATTGTAAATTAATAACCTGGGTCCTGTGTGATCTATGTTAGTGTTTTCGCATTTAAATTCAAGTACATATGAATTATAATTAATTGAGGCTTCGTCTGATATTATTAATTGTACACGGCTGTGTTTAGTTTTTAAGTCTTTTTGTATTGATAATAATAATAATAATAATAACTTTATTTTAGGTTGTTTATATATCAGTATATTTGTTATTAGCGATTTCTTAGACTTAGATTTTCAAGAGTACACATTTGAAATAAAACTATTTTTACGGATTATAACTCGCGTATTATTTGGTTACTTTTTTATTTTATCCCGACGTTTCGAATGCTTTGCAGCAATAGTGTTCACGGGTAGAACACATGTAAGGACAGACGTCAGAAGGACGTCGGGTAAAAATTAAAATGTAACCAAATTATACGCGAGTTATAATCCGTAAAAAATAGTTTTATTTCTTAAAGAGTGTTAGTTAATCGATAACATGCAATTGATAATAATAATAATGGACAAATAATTAAAACAATATTTTATTATTAAGTTCCATATCTACCCTCTTAATAATAACATATTGTTTTGTCACTTTCACACGTTTGAAGTTACTCGTTATATTGAAAGTGACAAAACAGAAGTTCTAATGGATATATATATTTAAATAAGGCAGTATTTTTTTAAAACATGTATTGTGTGTGTTCAGTTTCCACTATGCTCCAAGCTCATAAATAAGGACTAATGGGTTCCAAACTAGTCGGTCAAATTCCGATAGTAATTATAAGTACAGCCAGATAATTATATATAATAATATTAAAACCATTGACTCTACTTTATTCTGATGTTCCAAACATCTACTCCCGTACTAATAACATATTTCAACTCAGTATATACATACATATTCTGTTTCGTTCACACCTTTAATGTTAATTATTAGTGAGAAAGTGACAAAACAGAAGTTCTACTGAGTATATTGTTTTTTGTTAGTAAGGAAGTTTTCTATAACATTTATATTTTATTGAGTATGTGTTGAGTTTCCGAGATGCTCCAAGCTCAGATAAGCTCAATAACAGATTGAGTTCGAAACTAGTCGCTCAAATTCCGATAGTAATTATAAGTACAGACAGATAATTATATATAATAGTAATATACTTTGGCATAGTATTATTGTAATATTGTATAATTGCTTTCATGCTTAATAATACCATTGCAACAGTTCATTTATTATCTCTAATTGCTGGCTAGTATTTATATATTTGAATCAAGTGTTTTTGTTTATATCGTTTCTCTTTCTCCTAGACGTTCAAGAGAAAGTCAATAAAGATCTGATGATAAAATTACTATTTAGTCTGGAGTCAGCCTGTGACCACGGCCAGTGCAACCTGGACGAAACGTCAGGCAAATAAAATGTTTGTGACACCTATTTTGTGCTGCGTTTTTACCCGCTATTAAAATAATTATGCATTATGCAATTAAATAGTTTAAAAGTAAGTATACTAACAAAAAGACACCAATATTATTATAAAGAGGGTATAGTATAAAAAAGGAATATAAATTAAAAAATAAATTTAGTATTAAACTAGCTGTTACTAGCGTTTTTACTCGTGACCGAAAGATTTCATTTACTATTAGAGTAATTAACAACAGTAACGTAATGGGAGGATAGACTATAGCCTGCCTCATGAACCTGTCTGTCATAAACAGAAAAGATTTTTCGCATTCGGTAGTGTCAAAGATAAGCACGTTTAAACAAACAAACAAACTTTTCCACTTTATTATATTAGTATAGATTTCAAAGAGAGAGAGGGAGACAAATGCATTAAATACATTTTTTTTTCTAATTATAAAAAAATATCATATAAATTATAGATATCAAATTACCAATACGAATGTCCTATTAATAACTTAAGACACCTCAGTCTTACAACTTGTTAATTCCTAATTACGTATTCGTGAGTTAAACGATATATAAATATAGTCCTTATTACAACCGCTGAGTTGTTACAATCGTTTAAAGTTATTAGTTTACTGACAGCCTGATCGATTAGAGTAATGAATTAACGGAATTATAAGGGAATAACTACAATAGTGTGCGTGGTTTAATGCGTTTGTGTGCGTTTGTTTGCGTATTGATGCGGATTACTTGTGTCGTTGATGTATGAGTGGGTGGAACTTATACTAAATGTCTGGAATTAATAATGGAATCAGATGAATAATAAATATAGATACAATACGAGCTGAATATTAAATAAAGTTTTAAATAGCTCTTTCTAAACAATTTCATATTGAAATAAATTAACTTATCTATACATATTTTAAATTGAAGTCTGTCGGCCGTTTCTGTCTGTCTGTATGAACGTGATAAACTCAAAAAATACTAAACAGATTTGTATGCGGCTTTTATGAAAAGATAGTGTGATTTCTAAAGAAAGTTTAGGTCTAAAATCATTTTGGTATTTGAAAATTGGCTGAAATAAACGTTTCCTATTAACGAAACCTTAAAAAAACATGCCTATAAAATTTGAATAAATATTATAAATTTAAACTATCCTAAATAGACATAACTCACATTTTAATATAATTCACATATATTAAAAAATCCATGAGAGCGAAGATGCTGGATAATGCTAGTTCTTCTAAATCCTTGATAATCTTTTTATTTATTATTTACGTACTTTTTTTTTTTTTTTTTTTTTTTTTTATTATTATTATTATTTACGTACTAATAAAAACAAAATAATCATGAAATATGTTTTGTCTGTTTGTATGCTTGTTTCGAATATTTGTAGTTTCTCTCTATAAGATCCGGTCATGTGTAAATTATAATTAGTTAGATCTTTTCAATGTTTGTCTGTCTGCTTAGTTTTTAGTACATGAAATCGATATTCTCTATATGAATATTTATGTTTCTAAACTTTGAGAAAAAAATCGATTTTTATATTAATGGCATTATATATACTAATATTATAAAGCAGAAAAGTAAGATTGTTTGTTTATTTAAACACGCTTATTTTTAAAACTATAGGATACAATTAAAATATTGTTTCTGATAATGATGACGTTCAGGTTATAGACTATCTACCATTACGAAAACAATCTTAGTTTCCTTATAGTAAATAATTCATTCGTACGCGGGTGGAACCGCGAGTAACAGCTAGTCAATAATATTTAATAATGGCATAGAGAGTCTCACACGGAAGACGTAAAAAACGGAAGAGCCAACGCAAGATGAGATGACAAAAAATATGGCAGATAGATAACCAAATCCAGAAAAGTATGGTTCTTACTCATCCAGTGGGGTAACAATAGAGTGGTAAAATTTCAAAACACCACGGGCCCGAAACCAAAAGGGGCCTTCGATTTGAAAGAACGTAAGCATATGTCATAGGTAGGGCCCCATCTGGTTAATTTGTCATAAGCCTTAACACTATACTTAAGCCACTGCCTTCAACTATAGAGGACTTCGTGATCAATTAATACTGTCTATATACATTAATAATATAAATAATTGACACATAGATATAAAACTATATATTAAATATTAATATATAAAGAAACTACTAAGAAACTATCATTACATTAAGAAGTGTAAATAGTAATGTTATTATTCTTTGCAGTTGCAGGGTATGTAAACCTTTTTATTTATTTAATATTTAAAAAGTAGTTGAATACACCCGGATAATTTAGAAAAAAAATCACGTGACTTATGAAACAAAAAATAAAAATTGTGATAAATCTATAATACATAAGTATTTTTATTTGAAAATTAAAAATTGTATTACGATTAATAAAATCATATAATAATTTACTTTTTATTAGTAATTCACACACACTACTTTAAATGCATATCTATAAAGATCAAACATACACAATGACAAAAATATCTTATTAATTTTAGGGTTCAGTGATGGTATTAGCGTTATCTCTGTTTGGACAACCTAAGCCTATTGTGGTTCATTGTTGATTCTCATAAATAAATTAAACATTGTTAGTCTTTTTCTCGTCAGACGGGACAGAGAGAATGTCGACGCCATTTCACTAATTCATTTCGGCAACTTGACTTAGACCATGCGACACGATTTTATACGATGCGACACGATATAATTTTTAATAAGATTCATTATTATAGAAAAGTGCATAAAAGTACATCTTTTAAATTTGTTTAAAATAATAAAAGTTACTTAATACATATGTAAATAAAAATGTTTAAATTTATAATATACTTATTGATTTATTGTATTTATATAGCTGAATCGTCGAACTTTTTGGTTTATGAGTGTAAAAAACCTATTAGTAGAACTCTGTCTGGTAGAACTCTGAAAATTTAGGGTTGTATGTAATTTTTTAATGTCGAATAAAAAAAAATTCACAAAAACATATTACAAAAAATGGGGTGGAAAATCTTTATACTTAAGGATATCAAAATAGTTTATTTCCTATTCTCAGACTTACTGAGTATACACAAAATTTCATAAAAATCGGTCAAGCCGTTTAAGAGGATTTTGTATACAAACGCTGTGACTCGAGAATTTTATATATTAAACTAAATATTGTCTCACTAGGTCTAGTCACACTATTAATAGGGCAACAACAAACCTAACTTGAACCTTAACCAATTTTTGGTACATTTCATATTCTTAATAAAAAAATCTAATACTATTAAAAAATCGTAAGGCTTAAAGAAGAGTATTTTAACAAAATAACGGTATTAGAGTCGCTTTGAGAAGTTTCAAGGGGCGAGTTTTTATCTCCTCCCCCAAACGCTGTATCGATCTCGCCACCTCCCAATTATAGTGTAATATATTTATTTATACCGTTTACTTTCAACGGATTATTTTTTTGTGATACAATTAACAACTTAAGTATCTTAAAGAGACTCAAAACAAACGTGGATATTGTATAGAATGCGTTTGTTTTTACTTGTGCTTGTTTGATGAATTGTAGGCAGAATAAAAATGATTTGTTAGATATAACAGAAAAGAGCATCATTATCAATTTATAAAATTGATAACGGTGATTGAATAATCAAAGTTTGAAAGTGCCGACGAAAATTGTAGCATTACGTATCCAAAATGGCTACTGAACTGCATTAAACAATATAACAGTTAAGTCAAAGGTAATGTCAAAATTGACACAAAATATCTTCTTAAATTAAACTTTATTGTAACAATACGTTTAGAAATTAGAAAAAAGAAATATAATTATATAGTCTATGAAAGTTAATTTAAAAAAATATCACAAGTACAATTAAAGGATTTCAAAAAATGAAAAGTCTATCCTTTTCAAAACCTATTGTGACACCATTTTATAAGATTGATTATTATTTAGTGTGACAGCTTAAAGCGCTGTAAAGCGATTCTTTTGTGTCATAAATGTTGCGTATGTCGATGTTAATTGACTGTTATGACAGACGCTGTATTCAGCAAATAATAATTCTAAGGCTGAATAAAAAGTAAACTGAATTCAGACATAAATACAAGGGAAGAAATCATCGATGTAAGTAAAATGATGATATTTTGGTACAAAGTGAAACTGTAATGGCTCTATTGTTTTAGTTAAAACTTCTAAGTTTTATTATAATTAATTTTTAAAAAACCTGTAAATATTTGTTAAGAACAAATTATGATAAATATTTTGGTAGTACTCCAGTGTATACCAAGCCTATTGTCGGTAAAGTTCCAGAAAGGTATGGTTTTTGTGCTCACCAGAAACAAAGCTATCGATCAAAGGTGTCATAGCTGATGTGAGACATCTGCCAAATTTGGCGGCAACCGCTTGTCAAAATGACAGGAGCACGTGTATCTTTAAATCGAGTAACGAGTTGTGAACCAAAAAGTTCTGATCAGAAATAATTAGATTAATATTGAAACAAGTAAAACAAAAAACAGAGTTTATTACTTCACACGTATGATATCAATTTTAACGATCTCTGATTTGTGACAACTGCATAAACGAACATACAAACATACTTAATTTATCACCCGATATAGTGAAACTGGTTTTATAAAACAAAAGAAAGTATTAAGAGTTGTGTTAAAACATTAATCTACAGTTTATTTTTATAAGCTTAAAATAGGAGTAATTTTTGAACTTTCAACCACGATTCATATTACAAATTGAACACAATATTATTTGAACCTTTTATAAGGTCTTAAAATAGAGGTAAGTATAATAATGAATATAAGTACCCCTGGAGGTTCTATTACACTTTTAACGGAGATACCAATTATTTTTATTTTTCACAGCCCGGGGGTCTCGCAGTGGACGTGACAGATCACCTCGTGACCACCAAGTGTATTGTTTCAACTGCACGACCCTTCACTGACTAACTCATAAAGATTGGCCTATAATGGAGATTAAAAAGAAATAAAAGATGTGAATTTATTAGCTTATGACTTATTTAAGCAACTATTTATATATGGATGATATTATTACAACCATTCGTATATTTAAGTAGGACACGCACCATCGGCCATTATAACATATCAAAGACAAACTACTAATAAAATGTCAAACAAGCTGCTTCAGTTCTCCACATGACTTTAAAACATCTTTAAATCAAAGTAAAAATGCAACTGGCATTTATACGTAGGAGAAAGCTGATAAATAAACAGAAGGGGACAAAAGACATACCTCCAATACATTTTTTGAATATTTAGAACTCTAAAATAATTTTATTCAAGAATTTATTGTTCTTACATGTAAAATCGATTTCCTGTACAATATAAATATAATAAAAACACTTCTAAAATAAATACACAATCATAATATCCACATTAGTTAGTAATAGAAAAATAATTAGATTTTTTTTCATCTACCCACCTTTCTAGACTAGTTAATAAATTTTCTAAACCTAAGGCTGTCTAGAAGAAATCGCCGACTGGCGATAAGACCGCTTTTTGTATGTTCCTAATTTGGTTTTTTTACTGTCCTTTATGTATTCTTTCATCTTGTGGTGTACATATATAAAAAAATCATAAAAAAAATAAAATAAGTGACGTCATCTGATAGATTTATTATTAAAAACGTTTCAGTCTGTTGTCCTATAAATTATGAGCAATCGGGACGTATGTGTTTCGTGGATAAGACACTGATAACTAAACACATTACTGTTGATTTATTCCGAAACTATAGATCTCATCGAGCAATACATCATTGTTTGGCGCATTCATTGTATTGAACCTCCGCCCTTTATAATCTTATCTTTTCCTTCTCTCCTTTTTTGACCCGAAATTTCAAAGCTATTGAGTCTACTTTTGCAACTTTTCTTATTGGAATTTCATTTTCAAGAGCTTTATCAACATCATTCAAAGTAATAGTATAACAATCCTACTTTCCCTTTTGTATACCCCAAACTGCTAAAAACAAAAATGTATTAATAAAATTTCTGCGATATACTTAAGTTTTACTAGTTGTTTAATCTTCTTCAAAAAAATCAAAGCTTATTTAAAATTAAAATAATACTAAAATACTACTAAAACAAAGTTTACGCTAGCCATAACTTAACTATAATATAAAAACAATCTTACTTTCCCTTTTTTATACCCTGAACTTCTAGAAAATAATAATATTTAATGAAATATCTGCGATATACTTAAGTTTTACTAGTTTTTTACCTTTCTTCGAAAAAGAAAGATTTTAAATTCATTATTGTAATATCCAAGTAAAACTTTTAAACTATGATATTTTTAAGAGTTCATGTCAAGATATCAGAAACATGACAAAGATACTAATGTAGATGTTTAGAAAGCTATTGACAACATTAATCACTGAATATAGAGGGAACTAGAACTAAAATAGAAAGACATAAAAGAAAACGCTTCATTACCACGCAAATCTAGTTATGTAAGGATTATCTTTGGCATCTCCTCGGCGCCGACAGACGACCAATCATATCGTATCTGGAGATCTTGATTGAGATTTATTAGACGCATCGCCGGTCTATATAAATCAGTCCTCTGTGGTTTTACACCAATCATTGTACTGTTGGTACATGTTGGTACACGTTGGTTGCTCCAAAAACATCTATCCAATGTCTTATGTCATTGTAATAGGGAACTTAATGTCATATTTAGTTTATTTACTAACGCAGCAGTAGTTTGTGTTGAAGGCGATCTTCGATCAAACCAAATCTTATGATTTGTTTTGATCATTCCTTAGCGCTCCTTGACGCTTGCCTTTTGAAGTCTAAATTTGTTCATAGTTTTGAATATTAAAAGGAAACTAGTGTATATCCTGTTCAGCAAAGTCGAAAACATATTACTTGTGACTTTCATAACTCTCAAAATACATAAAACAGATAAAGAAAATCATTTAAAAGAGATTGTATATTGGTCTCCTTCTTACTGGACAAAAGTGTTTCGTTATTAATGCTACTTCTCCTAGACGAATAACGTGTAAAGTGACGGATCTAGTTAATACTGCTAAAGAATTTTAATCGATGGTGAAGAACTTAACATCATATTGTACACGTTTTAAAACTAAATGCGGTTTTGTTTGAGACTAAAAAATATATATAAAAAAAAGACTAAAGCCATTCAACTATTAATTCGATGACCACAAACAACGCCTCACCATTCAGAATTTAAACCAACACGCCACCTGATGTTCTATTTTATATCAATCGCCATAAATTAAATTAATTTAATATTAATTTTAAATTCTAACACCCTTGATATAGAATCTAAAATTAAATGCGCATTTTCGATCCCTTTTAGGGGTGGGTCCTGGTAGTGATTGACGAACAAGATGTTTATCGGTAAACAATGCGTGTGGCTGCGCGGGCGCACGCAGGCTACATGTTCCAATTTCAAACTATCGATGTATAAAATGACAAGCTCTAGACAATATAATATGAACAATGGATGTCTGTCCTTTTAAAATATTATATATATTTTATACTTCACTTGAATTAAATTTATTAATGATATTAATCTATAAGTATATTAGTCAATTCAATTATAGTAAGATCTAATAAAACTGTACAGATGTTACACAATATTACGAGCCATTTAAACATATTACTGTATGTCCAACGTTGTATGCGTCATTTATAATTAAAATATACACAAAATTTAATCTTTTCCTCTATGTATTAAAGTTGAACTTCCATTGGTAAGATTGTTATCAGTGAACCAAAGACCCGACTGAAGGAATTATGAAGCGTATGCGGTTGATTGAAAAATTCCTGGTTTGAGATTAAGTTGGTCGCTCTGTCTGTGACATTTGTAGGGTGTGACACCCTCGTTATTATTTCCGGTTAATGTACTACATTAGAGTGCTTTGAAAATTAATATAAATATTATAAACCGGTAATTTTTTTTAATATAATGTATGAAATAAGACAGCGTTTGTTTTACTTATTAAATATAGTATTATGGCCCACAAATTCTTCATTGAGAAATTTGCATTTTTATACTGTACTTTTTTTATTTTTTTTTAATATCACAACACTGTTGCTTAAAGACGAATTTCAATTGTCTTTGCTACTGATATATTAAAAAAAATTGCGTCTAAAATCTGAGGATGAAGAATCAACTAAATCTCTTCCAAACTTCCCTCAGTAATGTGGAGCTGTAAACCGCAGATGCAGTCATCAATTACACTGCACCCTCCAATGGCCTGTGAAGCGACCTGTTAGCGATCACGCTTGACGATAATTGATTAGACTGCCAGCAAAAAATCTGATTCTGGTATTTACTCTTTAAAAAAAATATTTACATTTAAAAATCGAACACAATAACATATACATTACATAAAAAAAAACAAGATCTATGTCGATGGTATGCTATATAATAAATTCTTTGCCCTAGGATTCCGACAACCTAGAAAGTAGCCAGTAGTGGACACTAACGGCACTATAGAGGGTACGACTCTATCATACGGAAATATAACTTGTTGAAAACATGTTCAGTCAACACAATATTTCATTAATAATTGCCTTTACGATATATTAAATGTTAAATATTCACCAGGCTTTTTCAATTTATAACCTGATAGAAAGAGATAATAAGATATAATAATAAATTTGACATGTTTAATTTGGGTCTAACAAAATAATACTACATCTGAATTTAGGTCTT
This sequence comes from Mechanitis mazaeus, assembly GCA_959347395.1. Classification (NCBI taxonomy): domain Eukaryota; kingdom Metazoa; phylum Arthropoda; class Insecta; order Lepidoptera; family Nymphalidae; genus Mechanitis; species Mechanitis mazaeus. Next base: position 10,971,927 of record OY365751.1, read on the forward strand.
TCAAAATGATTAATTTCTGAATATTATAGAGAAATATATATAGCTAGGGTATAGATGGCGCTGTCCGTTATTATTGATGTAGTTATATTAAACGTATTTTTTTTTTCTAATTTATGATTTGTTTTCGAGCGGAGACGCGGTTTAAGATAAATTTAGTTTTTTATTTATACAAGAAATTTTAAATACATATAATATATCTATGGAAACTTTAGCAGTATATATTTTGTTATATTAAGATTAATACTCTCATCTATAGAACATAATTTCCATTTCTTTTTTTTTTTTATCCATTTTTATTTAATAAAGAACCGGTGTAAAGAAACAAGATTACTTTTTATGAACTAACAATACATTTATCAACAAACATTGTAACAAATTATATCATACAATGAATACAAACTATTCAAAAAAGTCCCATTCAAGCAGCCCCGGTGGTCCATTCCTCGAACCCCTTTATATAACGTTTATTAGGGGTTGCATGCAATTTAGGATTTCAATGACGTGATTTAGTTTTAATCGTGAGTTTGATTTTATCGATATCAGGATTCTGTTACAACCCTACCTCTGTAAAATTCAAGTATTTCATAAAGGAATCTACTTTGTCAAGACTGAGATGTGAGATATATTTTTATATACGTCTATTAATTGGACAATTTACATCATTAAATATACAGTATGTTACATGTATCTTTTGTAAATAAAACCAAACAGCTTACAAGAATTACAATTAAATAAATATTACAGTTCTCGAGAACCCGTAGTAATGGTATCCAGTGCGGTATTAAGTTACGCCGACAAGAAAAAACTAGTCGAACAAAACATTTGACAACTCTCATAAATGAAGTGCAACGTGTTTTAATTTATATATACTAATAGTATTATTTATAACAAATATAACAAAATATACATAAATCAGAAGTTTTCACAGATAAAATATATGAAACGGAAAATATACTTTAGTTTAAATGCACTGATCTTCGAAATTGGACGGTTTAGAAAAATCTTTCTGATTATGATAGATTCTTAAGGAAAGTTATAGGTCTAGCATTACGATACAGCTTCTTATTTATATTAATAATATTTAAAATTATTCGTTCATGCGTAGAAACAGGAGTAACAGCTGGTATATAATAAAAGAGTATAAAGTAAAATAATTTTATATAAATCTACCTATGAGGCCATAAGTAGTTTTATATAAAATTATTTTGGTGATTGGTATTGTGTCCAAATTCCCTAAAATTTTTGTTCCAAAGTAATATAATTACAACAATACAAAAATAGTCAATATTGAGTTCTAGTCTACCAGGAATTGTAGTAATATTTAATAAATTTATTTATAATTCTATTATATTCTCAATTTCCTTAAAAGATTCAATTGAAAATGAAATGATATGATATGATTCAGTTAAGGAAATAGCGACATATAATAAACAGATCGAGGGACAAACCAATGGCTAATATATATATTATGTACATTCTAATGAGACCTCAAAGATGGTGGAACGTGACTTCTGACACACGAGCTCATGAATCTGTTCTATGAAGATCATTGATGACTCAAAACCTTGTTATAAGATTGTCCAAAAAAAACTTCTAATAAGAGGTACGTGTGGTATGAACGAGTGGTACGCAACGTACGAATGGTAAACCCCCCATTAGCCACTGCGGGGTGGGGGACTACAGTTTACCAGAACTATTAACATACTTTTTGTGACAACCGGTATTTGAACCTAGGACTGATGAGCTTGAACAGGCGTTTTTAGTATGTTTCTTTTTTTGTGTCCTATCTTCAATTAAATGAAATATAAAGTCAAAAGTTTATCTAAGTAAAATAAATTAAAATTTAATTAAGTAGTTTTGAGATGACCTGGGGGATACATATTTTATATGGTTTTAATTTCAACTATTTTAAACCGAACCACTAAGTCACGTATATAGAAAAAAAGACTGAAAAATAAATAAAAAAAATACTCCTAAAAAATTTAAACTAACACCAACCCCCTATAACTAATAAGAATATTTATATAAATATTCTCTGTTTTGTCACTTTCACACCTATGACGTAAATCATTAGTGAGAAAGTGACAAAACAGAGAATAAGTTCTACTCGGTATATTTTTTTTAGTGAGAGGTCAAAAGTACAGTTTAAATAAAGGTTTAAATTGGATAACAGGCACATTAAACAGTTTATCGTAGTTTAGTTAAGCGGTGTAGATCTAGGTCGGGTGACCCCAGGGTCCAATCTAGATTGGCTTTGACTTTCATCTAATGTCTATCAGTTCATTAGTTCTAGGCTAACGAATCAACATTATATAATCCTTATACGCTTTTGTCCAAATATTTTTATATTACGAATTTTATTAGTTTTATTAACATTATGTTTTTGTATTCTTATTAATGGGGTGTTATTATTAATTTTAATTCTAATGGCACTATTTTTGTTTTCTAAATAAATTATTTTTTTATTTCAAACAAGGCTTGCAAGCAAGCAAGCAAGTGGCTTTCGAAACATGTATCAGGACAAAATACTTATCAAAAAATATAGTTCGGAAGTCTATGATTTCAACAAACCTTTCACGAGGTCTATGAACCAGATTAAAAAACATGAAAAATACCTCCAAATTAAAGCTATGAATCAACAACCTGACTCACATCCATTGTTATATATATATGTAATAAATGAATTATTTATTAGACAATCAAATCTTTTAAATATTCATTCATAGTTCAGGATGTGGTTTTGGTGTTTTGGCGCATTCCATGTACAGTGGGATTGGTATTACGTCACATAGGTAGGTGGTCCCACTTGTGATGCTACTAATAATACTAGTAATTCTCCCCAGATTTGTCCAGGGTCAGCTTAGATGTGAGGACTATGTTTTGAAAACAAATTTTTTAATTTATTTATCTGAACTAATCCCAAAACCGTTAATATGAATCTTTATTTTTACAATCATTATATTATATGTATATTTTTAATATTTAAATACTAAACAATACACGCAGGACTTGAATCTGGCAATCTCTAGGATACATATGTTTAGTATATTGCAAGAAATTAAGCAAGTGTTTAATCTGATGTGAACTTTGGCAATGAGAAGTGGTATGACTTCCAGCACCTTCTGGATAAGTGGATCTTATTTTGGCTCTTAATCGGCTTGAAAAAAAAGCAGGTTATATTTACATTTTATTTAATAGTTTATATATTAAATAAATTTTAAAATATATAAAAGTAATAGTAATACACACAGACACTTACATCTCGTCTACCCGTGAACACGATTGCTGCAACGCATTCGAAACGTCGGATTAAATTAATAAATATAACCAAAAATACGCGAGTTTTAATCCGTAAAAAAAGTTTTATTTGTATAGTAATATCGCTATTAAGTACATGAATTAGGATTTCGAATGGATTCGAAACAAGTCTAGTAAATGCCGATAGTATTTACGTGAATATAGAAAATAACAGCTGAGCCCCGCGGTTTCACTCGCATAAAATACTACTATTATTATAAACACCAAATTTTCTATGTATGAAATAAGCTGGAACAATTTTTACTAATAAGTTATACAGAAAGTAAAGAATAAGAAATGATTAGTTTTTATTGTGTCTTTTGGGCATTTTAATTTGAGTTCCTTAGCTAGAATTTCAGTAAATACCTAGTATCGGTATGGAACCAGTAAGTATCACTGGTATAAGTAGAAGGTGCACAAGTTTTCTCCTAAACTAAAGCAAAAATTTTCTTGAAGATCCAATAACTTTCGAACATAGAATTTAATATTTCCTATTTTTTTTATAATAATACAATACCACGTCTTATTTTTTCAATATTTTTTATATATGCTTTTTTGTGTATTTATAAAAATTTTATATGAAATACCTAGTATTATTTAGATGTGTTAAAACCTTATATTCATGAACTACATAATCTTTATGTGTATACATAATTCCATTGAACATTTTACCATCGCACGCGATTTTAGTAATATAGCTACATATTTTCTTCTTTACTAATAAACATATTGTAAGAAAATAGTAACGTAATACTATAAAGTCTATACCAGGGATGGCGAACCTTTTCTGCCGTGCCACAAATTAAAAAAAAAATATTTTTTAATTGTAACGTGCCACAATAAAATTTCATTCGTAATGTTAGCGTTGTGGAATTAAACGTAAGTATAATTAAATAAACGAAAAATAAATATGTTTTCCTTAAAATATTTTTTATCAAAACTTTCAAATGTACCACTTGTGGCACGCCTGCCATTGGTTCCCCATCCCTGCTATAGATTATTTGACATGTAGTTGTAAGAGACACTAACATAGTAATATTTCATAAAATTAATCTTTTTTTCTATTTTTCTGTATGTTGCACACATGTATATACTGGCTGTTATTTACAACTCTCCTTTCACAGGTCTGCATGAAGAGTTTTCAATATGAAATAAGCAGTACCTTTGTACGAATTAATCATTGTATTTTTTAATCATATATATCCTGTGTGATCATCCATTATTAAATTAATTAATTAAATAAATAAATAAATAAAAAATAATAGCACACAAAATATTATGTATATATTAGTATAAACTCGTAAAGTACTGTATATCGATAAAAAGTCCGGTTGTTATATATCGATATATCGATAACGTCCATATTAATCTGGATGGGTTGTCAATTTGCTCGTTTTGCGGTCGTTTCGCGAGTCCTATCATTACATCGAGTCGCGCCTTAGGAAGCTATCTAGTGATGGCATCGACTACTGTAATCGATAGACTATCTCTATAATGTAATAATTCTATCGTTTTAACCGTGTTCTTTTATAGATTAATTCTATAGGATTTATATTAAACAGTATTATATTTTTATTATTATAATGCAATAGGTATTTAAAAAAATATGTAAATTTCGTTCTTTGAAGTTCGCAATTTTTTTTCCACCAATGAGAAAATAGAAGTTTTATTGAGCTGAGCAAAGCGAAGCTCTTTACCACTCAAATTTTCCACTCTTTGTTACCCTACTCCTCCTTCTATTTACGAGCTACACGCACAAAATTTTGCACACTTGCGCATAAGGAGCAAAACTCGTTCTGGATTGAAAATCAGCCGAACCGTAATTGTAGTTTTTGAGATAATTGATAAAATGTGTCCCATATAGTTAACATATAGAACGTTGTCATTTCGCGCGCGCCATTCCTACTACACTACTTCAGAGGCGTCTCGTGTGCTTTCACCTCAGTGATGTGTGAGACGTAATTTAATTATAAATTTGCTCAAAACAAGTATTGACCTCAAATCATAAGTTTTTTCCATAAATAAATATTTAACGCTAGACATTGATGCACTCGACTGTGTCGCGAAGCTAACCCCGCTTGCGTGGACCTAGTATTTTTAAGGTGTGTGTGTGTATCTATCTATGTATTTGTATATCTATCTGGCATCATAGTTCCTCAACGGATGGACAAATTTGAGTTATTTTAAACCGTTACTTTAAGCAGTTATTTTAAACCGAAGGCCTCACCTGTCGAGAGGTTCTTAGCTGTTTGGTTCAAATACGAGAATCCAGCTTCAATTAATTCTAAGGATACCTTGAAGCAAATAATTATGAATGTTGTTGAACATGTTTATTATCATATTATATTAACAAATTGATAACAACGGATTCGTCTGTAGTCCATGGGACGTCTAAGACTTAAAACATGTTTGTTGACAAAAATGTTGAGAGTTTATAAATTTTAATTTATTTACTTCAATAATTTAAATTTTAAAAAAATAACAGTTCTTCCTTTTGTTGGGGAGGGATTGGTTAATTTTTAAAAATCCAATGTTTATACTATAAAACGACCGCAGTAGAAATAATATTATAAAAATAATTTATATTTACAATATCTAATGTTAAAAATAGTTTTATCGATAATTCAATCGAACATCACTACCTTTAGTGGAAAAGTGCATATAAGGCATAAGCATCTTAGTGTCTGAATCGTTGTCTCAGGCTATATTTTATGGTTTCTCAGCTATTATCGTCAGTACACCGACTATACTTAAATTGTAAACTTTGTTACATACTTATATACTTACATAACTTCCAAATATTATGTATTTAATTATTAAAACCTTAAACTATTTAGTTATGTATTTTTTTTATTATTTTTATGTTGTCACAATGCACAGTATAAAAATAATACGCAAAGCGTTCGATCAAACCTTGACATGTCATAGATAATGTCAATCCTGGTTAGTGAAGCGGAAAAACTTAAGAGATGAGATCAATAGATACAGTAATCTGGTTAAGGTATCGATTAAAATATCGATTCGCAAATAATAAAATCAACAGTCATTATTTAAAGGTGAACAGTTTTTTATTGTCTAAATTTATACACGTCAATGAGACCAATTAAATAAATCATACTAAAATATTACGATAAAAATGGTGTATTTCCGTTTTCAAAATTGCAATTTGAATTTAGATTAACATCGTTTGTAGCTGATTAAAACATAATTACTAATCCTTCAAACGATGTTATTCTAAATTCAAAAACTTGTAATTTACTCATTAATCCATACCTGTTATTCTGCAAACGATATTATTTTAAATTCAAAACTTTGCAATGTACTTATTCTACAAACTATGTTATTCTAAATTCAAAAATTTTCAATTTTCTTATTAATTTACAAACCATGTTATTCTAAATTCAAAAACTTGCTATTACGAAAATGTAAATAATAAACCATTTTCATCGTATGTTATTCTAAATTCAAATATTTAAATCAATCACGTTCTACCCAGATTCTTTTATCTAACCGGCAGGATTAAAAGTGAAACGTTAAAAAGTATAAGAAATCGAAAGCAATATCTCTCATGTCCTATTAAACACCACGGGACCATTATCTCGTTACCACGTGTTAGAAATAAAAATACTCACTGATTCTCATACTCTTATGAAATTAATTGACTACATTTGTAGTTATCATGAGTTTGGGTGGCTTTATAGAGCACATACCATTTTTATCTACTTTTTCTTGTTTTTTATATTTGTGTATGTGTGTGTTTTGTGTTTATTTGTGTTTTGTGCTTGAGTTTGTTATATTGTCTATTGGTAAAATGTTTATCATTACTTTTTCTTGTTTTTTTTATTTGTATATGAGTCTTTTTGTGTTTGAGTTTGTGTGTTTTATGGTTCTTCTATAATATCTATTGTTATTGTTGGATTTTAAAAAGCATGATTCATATTATAATTTACAAAGAATAAGCGTATATATCGAAGTTACGTGGTATGACAAGTGACCTTCAAGAGTCCTGACAGTGGCTAATCTGTAGCATCGCGCCATTATTCAAAATATTTCATAATTACCAAATCCATTGTAATATTGTTCACGGTAATCGACAACTCGATTTGTAAAGAATTTAAAAAAACAATTTTTTTTATTTTTTTAAAAGAATTTATTATCTTCATTCAATCATTTGTCTTATGAATTAGGAAATAACCCACATCTATTGAGTATATTTTTTTTGTTCTGACTTTTCAATGTATATTTTATAAGTTAATATAGAACTGTAATATTCAAAGATGTCGAAGACCAATTACATTTTTATTAGAACTAACTGTAAACAATAATTTTAATATTTTTTATCTGTTTGCTGTCTTCTTAATTCCCGGAGGAAATATGATTTTTTTTATGAATATAGAATATATGCAAGGATTACTTTCAGGAGCTAATTTTAAGGAACTAACACATTATTTTTTGTTACAACTGCCCCAAAACAAAAAATACCAATTTAAAGAAAAAATGGCGTGAGGGGGGCAAGGGCTGTCAATTTTTTTTTCAACTACCTAGAGCTGCTATAACCATCAAATAGTTCATACCTAACTGTGAATTTGTAAGTACGCAGACTTTTATTATACGATCAAGTAACATACAAATGTACACAGGCCACTTCGAATTTTTAGAGAAAAAAATAATATATACTAGTTTTCATTTATTTACGACTAGTTTTTAGTTATTTTTTAAATTTCATTTAATATTTAAAATATATCTCATTATTCTAAATTTTAAAAAGTCTAACCTTTTCTACCAGGTACTTTTTTTTGCAGTAATTTTTACAATTTCAAATCCAACTCGAAATCTGATGAATAGTTAAATCGACTCCTATTAATGTTTTCTAAGATTTACATGAAACTACACATTTCAATAAAACTATTTTACGTATATAACTCACGTTTATTATTACATTTTTAAATTTAACTCGACGTTTCGAATGCTTTGCAGCAAACGTGTTCGCGGTAAGACGAGATAATGGTGTCTGTCAGTCAGTCAGTTTATTTGTCACCTACCTCCAACGGTTCCTTAGTTTTTATGGACAAGTCTCACTCTGAAGCACTTGTACCGCTGGTTTACCATTTTGAGCGCGATTTAAATTTATATTCAGAAGAAATAAGTCATCCTATGACAGCTGAAAATTTAGATTTATTAAAACTGGCGAATTACATTCGAGGAAATTTTGACAAATTGCAGATTAGATAGCTTAGTGTTACTGATATTTTATACCACCTTGTATCGCGCTGGGTGTCCCACAACAAAATCGATACTCAAAAGAAGCTCATAGAACGATGACAGAACACAATTAATAAATTGGAAGCAAGTTCTTCTTCACAGTAAGTAACAGGTGAGGAATTTTGGACTTATCAATATTGAAAACAACAGCAGTGTGGTTGATTCAATACAAAGTGAAACCAACGAGTAGTGTTGAAAAAATGTCGCTAGCGCACTCTTCAATGGAGACGAGAGGTACTAGACACTACTTAATACTTTTGAGTACCCGCTTCACAACCCTGGGTAGACCAGGAACCCACTGAGAGCCATAGTCTTCATTGCCAGAGTATGGGAAAGTGTTACAGACTGGAATATGTGCTTTAAAAATTTATAAAGATACATGACACTGGAGGAGAGTTTAAAAAATTTTTGTAAAAAAAAAATATTACCTTCAGAACATTTTTATTTTTCTTCAACACTTGACAATGTTAATATTGTACTTCACATGTTTCATGAAGAGCTTGTTTGTTGTTTGATATTGAATGAAAACTATATACTATACATTATGATGTTGTAAATATTTCAGTATTTGAAACCTTGAAAATACCAGAATTTTCTATAGCGCCATACTCTATTGTCTTTGGTGATAAATCAATATTGTACTTATTTTATAAAAATCAATCATATACTTTTGTTGTAGCTGTAGAAATTATAAGCTATAATAGATGTGTTTTTTTAGTAATTGTGAAATTAAACAAATTTTTTTTTACTTCTGTGCTATATACTGGAAATAGAGGAATTTGTTTTAAAAATATTAGAAGCATCAACATTTTTCTATTTCATTCTTTTAAAAAGTGAAAATTGCATATAACAAAAAGAAATATAAAGAGAAGTGATTTACAATAATGGCAACATAATATGTCTCTTTTCTTATTTTTTTTAATGTAAATCAAGCAATTAAATTCAAAATAATTTTTAAAATTCCTGTTTCTTTTAATCCAAAATAAATATTTTATTTATATAATTATATTTTGAATTATAGCATAACGGTAAAGTCTGCTGAGCTACAGTGGCCAGAAGCGGTGTTGATTCAAAACTCTTAAGAGCAATTTTATAATATTTACAAACGAAATAAATACTTCTAAGTCACAAAACAAGTTTTCTGATTAAATTAAAAATTTGATCTGGGAAAGATAATATCAGAACGAAAGAAAAATAGTAGAAAATAAATGTTATGTATGAATTAATCAATATATATCAACTAAGATCTTTCAAATCATGTGTAAGTTGCAAATTGGATTTTTGCTAACTTAATTCTGCTGTTAATTTTATTAGATTATCGTCTTCTAGTTAAAAAGAATCATAATTAATAATAGTTCCGATACCGGTATATGCATTTTTTTATTGTTATATGTGTATAAAATATGTATATAACTCATTTCTAAAACCAAATATTCATTAATTTTGAATACAATTTGATTGGATTTTGCTTATAATACCACTAAATGGTGGTATATATGTTTATAAATAGCTACTTCTAAATATACCTTTGCTTTGAGAGCGTAGACAGTTTTTTCTTGATGAAAATTCGTGTAATATAACAAAATTCCGCCTCCAACGACACAAGCACAGGTTTTCCACACATCTCTGTATGATTTGTTATACTTCACAGAATTATAATTACGTGTAAAAGATTGTACAAATTGCACTTTTTGTAATAATTTTCGCGAAGTACGGCCAAGCGTGGCCATGTTGGTAGAACAGCTGATTGACGTTTTAGCAATAGGAAATGTCAAAACTCAAAATGCGCAATATAACCATGACTATATACGCTATATTGATATCATATTTATATGTATATCTTTATAACCGAATGATATGGAATTACTAGCTTTAATATATATATAAATTTGTAATTGACAAAAGTAAATTTAAATGTAACAAAAATATTTTATACAAGGCCCTAAATACTGTATCTTAATTAAATTAAAAAATATAATATCATCACGCAACAAAACTAGTAACTTTCCTTCTTTATGTTTTCTTAGTCTTTTCTCAAGAATCTAATACTGAATATTTTTGAAATAACTTTTTGGAAGTCCTAAAGTGTAATAACCTCCCAGGAATATGACAACAGCTTATGCCCCCTTTTCATACATAAAAATATCACTATTCTCCAATTACTGTGATTACACACTGTGTAACCAGTTCGCTGCTCTTCTAAAAACTGAAGTCTCAAAAAGTAATATTATTGCAATATTAAAAAATATATTTTTTAGAATATTAGAGTTTTGAGTTCTCAGTAGGCTGCTAGATATACAAAGTTTAATCAAACCCCAATGATGTTTCATTCAAAATAATAAAAGAGGCTTCTTTAGCTATTTTATTGTTTAACATAACTTAGATTTACAAACATTTAAAATTATTTATCTTTGGATCAATTTGTTTCACTTTCTTTAAGGGCATCACCTTCAACTAAATCATGAACAATAATCTGTTCCTGTGGTACCGTTTCCATTTCTTGAACCGAATGCAGTAACACTCTCTTTATAGTTTCCATGTGGTCATACACACCATACTCTGCTTGCCATAGAATTGTAGTAATTAATTGTTGAACATTGCCACGAGTTTGAGAACTTTTGAACTTTCTCAGTTTGTTTCCAACATACTCTCCAAATACAGAATACTCATCTTTGCGTGGACTGTTGTCAATAACAACATGTTCTTGTTTGGAATAGCTGTTTGGTGTCTTACGAACAACATACTTTGGTAAACGGGGTGGAGGGGTTGAAACTTCCCTCTTAATTGTCCTGTACTTCATCTTTTTGCGTTTTGGCTCATAAGCCTCAACCGTCTCATACATTTCTTCATTTAACCATTCCTCATCAGAGTCTCTGTTGCTATGCAGCTGGTGAACAATACTGATAGGTTCTTCAACAGCATCATTTGTAGTAACTTCATTATCAGTCTCAGAATTTTCTAAAACATCCACCTAAAAAAATAATTCATATTAATATTATATTATGGGATTTAAAAATAATTATTTAGTACAAGACAGTCAGGTAAATAGCAAGAACATAATTGGATGATTCATCCTTATTTATTGGTAAACATAATATCGATTCTCTATTATGTAATCCGTCACATCGACAGTATTGATCAGGTAATCAACTAAAATGGTCATCTCGAGTTATCTTAATCGTATTTGAGATTCAAGACACTCGATAGTCGATGCTATCATAGGACTCATCAACTTATTATGAATAACCTAATAATAAATACCCTTTGTATTTCAATAACTGGCATTGAATTCTCAGCAGAGGAAGTGCCGCTAATTCGTTTCTTATTAAGATCAACGGATACTGAATAACGTACGCTGTCATTTTTGTAGGCCTTAATGTATTTTCTTCTTTTAGCGGTACTTGTATTTCCATCGTCATAGGCACGAACCGTCGATTCGTCGAGTGTACCATTTTGCAGCAAATCCCACTGTATCGGATGTTTATTTACCAAATGCGTCCGTAAATTTGTAGTATTCCCAAAGTATTTGTATTGGGTGTCACATAATTTACACAGAACTGCAACACATCGTTTATTTTCTTCTAAGCGATCAAAAAACCTCCAAACCAGTGACGATGTTTTCTTCATATCGATTTTCGATAACTGATCAATTTACCGCCTAAATTTGGATCAAAACAGAATCGAAACCGATTAAAAGCGTATCGATGTATTATAAAATAAGACTCCGAACAAAATGGCGATGAATTAATGTATTACGAAGTCGGAATCGAGCGATCGGATAACGCAAACGACTGCTTGCTAGATGTTCTATACTCGATATTGACATTTCTGTGCGAGTATCGTCGGTTAAGATTATTTTTTATCTGTGATATTTTAGATTTTTACTGTTAAAAGTATAATTTTAAATATAATCAACTTTTAAAGAAGTTTTCATTTAATATATCATTGATTATACAGTATAAATTGGATAGTATTTTTATTATAAATATATTTAATGACATGATAAGGTAGCGACATCTATAATGAGATTTTGTTTTTGTTGATAACCAATGTAGGAAGAAAAAAACTTTGTTTTGGTCTGTATCTGTGTAAATGTATACATTTATAGCCAAATACTTTATTTTTATGAATAATGGCAATAAATAAAGATTGTTACCAACGACTCTTTAAACATTGGAAGAATAAAACCGTTGCTGGAGAACAATCGAGTTTTATAAGGTTGTTTTTATATATCAATATGCTAGAACGGTTAGGGGTTTATGCTGTCCATTATTTTGTAGAGCTATAAGTAATGGCAGTAGGCATCTCATAATCCTTTGGTTTATTTGCGGTATTGTATATGCATGGACATCAGTCTAGACTTACGAAAGTTTTACTCCTAAGCACTAAGTCAGCCATCGTACTTTGTGTATATAGCAATAACAATAATATAATAAATAATGGTTATTATATTTGAAAACAGTCATTTTAATCGGAATACTAATATATATATATATATATAATATATATGTAGGTTTCTAATGGTCATAGAATTACTAAAATCGGTGCTCTAGAGTTTATCAATAATCAAATATCTTTTCTCTTTATGACATTATTTCAGATTTTATATGTCATTTTATATCTTAAGATTTGTAAGGAGAGGTGAGCGTATTAATAATCCCTATACAACAACTTCTGCTGAATTCCCATCTATCATATTTTTTCCAATGTCATATGTTTTCTTCGAAGAATAGGGAGGCATAGAAGTGGTATGGAGTATAGGCAATGAGGGGGAGAGAATTGAACGTTAGCTTTTTCAACACAAATTATGATATGGCGCCATGGTGTTTATGGTTAATTTATTGTTTATTATTTGGCAAGATTCTTTAGCAAATCTCGGTTGTTATATTGCGCCCGAACGGCTTCAAGGAAAATACTTGTAAACGATATGTATTATTTATTTTTACAAGCTTAATTTGTTTTAATGCTTAGTTATTGCAACCTCAGTAACTAGTATGTACGTGTAGCTCCCAGTTATAGGCTCCTTAAACTCCATAGATTTGGCACTTTTATTTAAAGATTGTCATATATAAATAGATTATTAAAAAAAAAAAATAACAACTACTAATGATTGAAGTAATTATTTGTCTCTCAATAAGATTGGTGGATTGGTCTTGTGGAGATGAATCTTCAAATTTAACAAGTGATTACCGCACTTTTTATCCATTTGACAGTACATTATATTAACCGGTCTCACGAACATTCGTCCTAATTATTAATATTTACCTTTGCGAACAGCAACGCATGTTTTGTAGGTATGTTTTATTAGCTCTAAATACAGAAACAAGAAATCCCGTTTAATTGTCATTGCATAAGGAGAATTGAGTTCAACATATTCTAATCAAGTAAAACATTTTTAAACTTAAAAAACTGTCTAAAACATGGTTTGATAAAATATTTGACAAAGAGAAACGTTAGATATATTTGGATAGAAGAAAACAGTAACCTTAAATTTTGGCATATTGAATCATCAGTAAGCCTGATAGTAATTTAATAAAACAACTGTTAGACGATATGGCCACATGGAGATCGATAACACTAGATGGTGGCATTTTCTTTTGCATTCTACAAAAAAGAAAGTAAAAAAAGACTTTACGCATGACAAAGTACCCATATTAAGGGAAAAGATTAGTTGGATGTTATATGACAATTGGAGCCTAGTAAAGAGCCGTCGTGAAATAAAATCCAAGGAAGAATTTGTGCTGGAATGCCGTTCTTCTTCTCGCAGAGATCAAAATGAGCTTTTAAGGAAAATAACCTGTCAATCCAAGATGAAAACCCGGGTTATCGAGGATGCCAATTAAAACTTTAAACAATTAATACTTAAAATTCTCGTGTTTTAGAGTACATGGATGCAAACTATTTTTCATTGCCCTAAGTGATAACTGGTGATAATAGATATGAGTTGATGTTAGACAGGGATGTAGTTTTCTTTTACTCTTGTCCAACATGTATACAAAGTGCATAAAAAGTGAGCTAGATCAATGGGACAAAGACATTTCAATAAGAGGTTGGAAGACATCTAACTTAAGATACTTGGACAACTACTTCTCTTCTCGCTCAAACAAGGGAAAAGATGGAAAACCTTTTGGTTTTAGAGACAGGTCGTGTTTTCAGACTTTGGTCAATAGAGACAACCTCAAGCTGATTATCTTGAACCGCGTTAAACCAGATCAACCTGCCCTCAACAGGGTTAGCGATTGTTAAATTGTTCAATTGTAAATTATATTTATATGGTTGACAGTTTTGAAATAAAAAATAATTATCTAATTAGATAACAATAGAAAGTGCGCTGTATAGAGATTGTTTTTGCTATCGTATTTGATATGAGACAGAAGAAGAAGAAGAAGAAGAAAAACAGATGCTGATTGGTAGTCAACGGAAAGGTATGGTCTGGTAGAAATTGTGTACTAAAAAATGCTTTATAGCGTCCTATTTTAAAAATAGACATCAATATTAACTTCCTTCGGCGGTATTTCCATTTCGATACAACATGTTACCTTTAAAATTTTTGCACTTACACCTTCCTCAAAGACCGTCAACACTCCTGTGTATCTCCTGATCATACAAGAGACTGTGGGCTGCAGTGATACCTTTTTGTTAGGTGACCCTTGTTTGCCCAATTTATAATATAAAAAAAAAATACAAAAGTGAAAATAGAAAATCATAGATCTCTCATAACATATATTGGTAGATAGTAAACAGTAGGCATATTTTAATACTTTTTTTGGGCACAATATACTATCAAATATATTGCATAGTAATAAAATAAATATTATCTCATTTAAATATTATTACTAAAGAATAATATTTATTTTTAAACTATATTAGTTTTGGCGACGGTATCGCCCAGGATCTGCAGATTGAAAACAGATTACGCAGTAGGTAATATTAAGAAATTTTCAGTTTGTGACAGTTCACTCAGAAGATGGAGGTTTACTTATACCGTCATCAAACAGCACATCATGCAACAGCATGGAACGCTTAGAAGTTTTAGAAGCAAGGTTAAACTAAATGTAATAATTAATTTCTAGAAAACTGGAGCAGTCGCAGTAATGGTGACAAACTGTACTATACATGGTAACGTCATCTTTGAAACTATAAAATAACTCCATAGATCTGCATAACCCGCAAGGTCTTCATTGCGTTTTTAATTATTTAAATACTGTATTGAAATTAACTTTGCTTAACTTCAACTTGAAGGGCTTCGATTATGTTAGATTTTATGAACACTACAACCGACTTCTAGACTTAATGGTATTCAACAAAGAAACAAGTTTCAATAAATAAAGTAGTTAGATACAGACTCACAGACAAAGTATTCTCATTTTTCTAAAGCTTTTTTTTTAATATTTATTTTACATGAATAAATGTTATTGCATTTACTTCTCGTCTGATTTCCACTATAAATGCAGTAACAGTAATATTTGTAAAACAACTGTTACACCAATTTAGGCAATTTTATAATTTGGTTGTTTTATAAATTTACATATATATAATTGTAGGTATAAATGGTCAATAAAACAATATAATTATTTTAATTATTTTATTTATCTTTCGATATAAGAGGCTGTAAAAAGTTATTGTCTAAAGTTTCGATCAATCTTGTTTTGGCAAAAAATGTAAACTGTTAATTAAAAGATTCTATGCCGGACACTCTTATTTGTTTACGGCAATATGATGTAAACAAACTGATTCAGATACATTATTTATTAAATGTAAAGGTATCGAAATTAATTAAGTAATACTGTTTAACCCCTTGACGTTCCCGTAATATTTAGGGACCTGGAGCTTTAGGAGCCATATCTTGGTGGGAAAATATTAAAAAGCATTGCTTTGACGGCAATTCTATTATTATGATATTTGATATTTATAGATTTTAATTATTTGTTCTTTTGATAT
The DNA here is from genome assembly GCA_959347395.1 of Mechanitis mazaeus. Lineage (NCBI taxonomy): Eukaryota > Metazoa > Arthropoda > Insecta > Lepidoptera > Nymphalidae > Mechanitis > Mechanitis mazaeus. Next base: position 10,988,427 of record OY365751.1, read on the forward strand.
ACGTATGGTAGCTCAATCGGTAGCTCAATTGCAAGTTTATAAGGTTTAATTAAAAATGGCGCCTGTTTTGTAGTTGAGCTGTCATCCGCATTTCAAAGTGTTTATATTTTATCCAATATTCGTCTATTTAAATCCATTTATTTAATAAAATATACCTAATAAACGAGTATTATAGTTACTTATAATTTTTAATGACTCCTGTGAATCCCATCAGTTTCCCCTTTTGTTCGAATACTAAATATAAACATTGTGCGGAACAGAAATGAACAACTTTACCTTTTACGGTAAATCTATTACAAGTAAGTATTTATGGCACATGCGTACAAAATAACATAAAATTAACTCATATTTTACAATATATAAGTAGGTATCAATTAAACGCACATTTCTCGATTATCAATAATCGAAAAATGTGCGATTATCGATGTTCTGTAAAATGATTAGTAATCGAGTAACCATGTTACAGATGGGTAAAAATTACACAATATCCTTACAACGTCTATACAATATAAAACTATAAAACTAGGTACTGTAACAAAGACAATTCACAATACCGAAATACTGCTTCTACACCTAAAGATCGCTTTGTATAATTTACCTACAATTACGGCTTGACGACTCATAAAAAACGAAAATTTATTCGAAAACACAATCTACGCTCTTATTTGTTAATTTCAGTAAATGCTTTATTTTAAATATAAAGATTTGTCGCCTTCTTGATATTATATATTTAAATAGATTATAAATTATTTTAAAATGTCATTCTCTCACACTCGTAGGTACAATCATAAAACTTGTTACACATACTCACAATTTAATTCATGACTTACTGTAACCAGCGAACCATTCACTATTGTCTTGAAAATAAAATTGTACTACTTTAAAGTGACAGAATTTTTTTTTAAACGTTTAAGGTAAGCAATAATTGCGTTTTAAATTTTTGGGTTTGAGTTTTGGAACCCCATGTCAAAATATTGGGCTCTATTGTTGTGACAGGTTTTTTATATATATAAAAAAAACAATCTGACTATCAGTTGCATGTTTTAAAATATTAAAAAACGAGTATTTGATTCGCTGACACAGCGCATAGACAATAGATACAAATACATCAACAAAAATATGCGAGGGAAATCACTAAAGAATGTTATCGCGTACAAAAATCCAAACGATCACAAAACTTTAATCGTACAGATTAAAAACTGTGAGCGAACTAGTCATAAATATAATACAAATAAATTGGCTCACTAAAAGTACAAGCGTATGATATCCTACATATCTAGATCATGGGATGGAACTAAGGGGTCAAGAGAATAAAAAAATCAACTAAAACGTTAACAAAATACGACTTTCTCTATGGAAAATAAAATAAATAATTTACAAATTAGATACACGTTTTAAAACTATAAACTAATAGTCACTTCGTCGTCGTTAAATGATTATCACTAAGTTAATTTTAAACGATCCAAATGTAGCGTCCAGGAGACTATTTGAAACCGCCTTTTATGATTTAATTAGTAACTTTCTTTGATTCCGGCTAAGCCGTTTATTCCAGAAACGTTAAAGGTCCGGTTTTTCTAAATAGTGCCACAACGCTCTCAGTGGGACCGCAAAATAATAAAAATAAAGAAGCATGCCGTCCGCCGCACATTATACTATCATAGCCTATTCCGAAACCGTCATACCTACATTACTCAGTCATATTTTTCAGTCAATTTCTTATGAAATTACACAACACATCCATCTAAGTACAATAGCTTCGGATTCCTGCTCGTGTCAGCTCGACTCTCACGGATTTACATTCGAAACATCTTAAAACATTTGAATTTTAAATTCATTAAACAGTAGTGTAATTTTTCAATTTGTATCTGAATAGGGTCATAAGCGGCTGAACGTGGTAAAATTACGATCGTTTAAGATTTTCGGTTTCGATAAATGTCTATCATCGTCTAACGGTATTCGATGGCCATCGCGTCCATTAACGAATCACTTAGACTTAATTATATAAAATGTGAAGGTTGCCCAGGAAATGTATTCCGATAATATAGGAATAACAAACACTCGTTATACGGACTAGGATTAAAACAGAATTCGTTCAGGGATACTTGAGTGAGATGACGCGAGCGGGAACCCTCTCTAACACAGTTCCACCTTACCAAACGATAATCTCAACTCGTTAAAGCAAGTTATCAATAACATCTAAGTTAATAATTTCATGATAACTAAGACAATTGGAGTATTGCCGATAAAACTACGTGTTAAAGCGAACTAGGAATACACAATGAGATAGATAATTTCAGCTTTGGTAGATTAATATCATTTGTTACACATCGAATTATTTGGCTAACAGTGCCAAGATTTTATTTAGAATATCGATTGAGTATTTAAAGTACATAACGAGGACAGAGTGTCAGTGTCGTTGGTGTCGCATGATTTTGGGGTAACGAGTCACTGGAGCGACACTCTCGCATTCGATTCGTCGGAGAGAGCGACTAGTTCAAGGGCCATTCTTGGTGGAATGGCGTTGAATGGGAATGATATAGAGATTCTGGCCCGTGTAAGAGTGGAACGGTGCTAGTGTGCGAGCGCCACGGCAGCCCCGACCGCGAGCAGGGAGCTCACCGCCCGACCGCCTCCTGAGCGGTCGCCGAACGAAAAAACTCTCCATCGGTAGTTGACATCGTCGACATTGTCGACTCATCCCAGCTAATTTCGGTCGTCGTGGTCGTTCCGTTCTCGTGTTTTCTTCTTGCCTTTGGGTGCCGCTGCTTCTTTTTCGGATCGTTTGCTTTTTTGTGCTTTCTTTTTCTCAGATTTTGTTTTTGAACACGGCGCTGACAATTTCTATGGAAGGGCGGAGGTCGCTTCAGCTTCCCACGATGCCGTCGCGGCGGACATTGGCTCTGTTTTGCTCCTTCCCACTGATTCGTCATCGTGAGTGCGTAGCCTGACAGGTTTCCCAAAGGCCTACTCACGGGAATTTGAGTCCGACGGGAGCGCCCTCTGTTATCAAGCGCAACGAAAGTCTTTTTTCCGCCGCGTATTCGCGAATACGTGTTATAGTTATTCTCCTCTATATGTTCCTCGAAGACGCAGTCGTCCGAAAGATCCTTCTGAAACAAGAGAGAAAATATTTAGTTGAGCTTTCTTGATGATTTATTGACTTTCACCATAGTATTTGAAGCAACAATTGGTTTCAACTGGATTCATAACAAGATGGGAAAGCATGGACTATTAGTGCTAAGTGACTCGACTCCGTATAATCGAGGGTACTTGTCGGTATAACTGTCAGTTCGGATTTGCACAGATCATCCTACAAAAGGCGGGGCCGACAATTTAGGTTCTAAATTGGTGCCACCCTTATAAGATAGCAAAACAAATTGGCTATTTTGTTCATAAATATGTATAAGTGAATAGCCGTAAGGTATAATGCCTCTTAAATTGTCTCGTGGTTTGACATTAGATTTCGTATATCGTAGTATTAGGCTTAGGAATTATTGTTGTTCTGGTTATTGTAATTGTCTTGGAAGTACCAACCATGTCGAAGTCGTGAAATATTGATAAAGGTATGTCAAACTTCCCGATTCTGAATTCTATATTTATTGATTTTACATTAGTGTAGAATAAAACAGATGTATATGTATTTCTTGTAATTTGTTTCATTATATATCTATGTGGTATTAGAATTGTAAATTATGTAGTAAAATATAAGTTTAAAGGTATTCAACATTCTTGAGTTTACATGAATATACTATAATAAATTATAGTTAAAAACTGTTATTTTGCTTATTATCTTTCTAATGTTGAATAAAATCTTAACTGTCAAAGGTCCGTAGTCTATAGTATTTACTTTACCATAGACAACCTCCCATGGACACAGACAGGTACACTAGCAATTCCATTGACAAGCAAACGCCTAGAGGATTTACCGTGAAATTAATATCGCATTTAAATCACGGAAGTTTGTAGCATTATAATACAAGTCAAGAATAATACATAAATAAATTATTAAATTAATTCTAAATAAAACATCACCTGTCACTTTTGACAGATTTGCCTTAAAAGTATATAATATAATTTTAGGTTATATATATTATTAGGTTGAGGTTTTAATCATAACTTACAAAATTATAGAGCCCAAGTCAGCAATTTTTTACACGTATATATTAACACTAACGAGCCAAAAAGGTTTAATAGCTTAATACTCAATCAAGATTGAAATACACAAGGTTCTTATCTTATCACCGAACCCTATTTCCAATAATAGCTAACGCTGTTTAGGAAAATTAGATCATAAAACAGACGGTGATGATAAATAGAGATTGATCGATGTGATATCGACTATCGATAGAATATAATTTACGAGTATATTGTATTTGATGGTGTTGCTTGTAAATATGTAGTTGAAAGTATTTTGCCTTGTTAAATATTTTGTGTTTTATTTGTATTTTACTAGTAATTTTTTTTTTTTTTGCTATTGTTTTTGTCACTTAAATATTGTATATGATTCCTCTTCTAAAATTTTAATTGGTGTGCAAATTTATTTATTTTTATATTAATCTCAGCTTATTAATACTATCAGGTAAGCTCATAAATATGTTGATTTCATTTATGAAGCTTGCCTTCCGAATATGCAATGGAAATCCTTACAACCTGTTACTAACAAGAATATTCTAATTCAACATGCAAATGCCTCTGGAATCCTATAATGTTTACATTTTCTTAGCGATAAATCGTCAACCTTCGGGTCAAACATTTTAATCGTGAAGCATCGATAGATAGAATATCGATAAACAAAGGACAATAGGGCAGCACTAGTGCAAGGGTTATCGATGTCGATCTTGATGTAAAAACAATTGATAGTTTGGATGCAGTCCTTGTAAGGATTTTACGGAATTCAATTCTGGAGTCCATTTTAAGTACATCCCAATTTCCTCATATGTCAATAAAAAGTGATCGTAAAATTAATTTATTGTATTACTTACGATCTGTGTTTTATTTTATAACTTTAGGTCTAAAGCTTTTAAAAAATGTATTATATAAGACACGTTAGTGCTATATTATATTCAAATAGTAAGTTAAAATTCTATGTTTTAAACATGAGAATAAATTATTTCTATAAGATTCGTAGTTCGTCTTTCGTAAAAATACAAAAAATTTGACCTTCTGGCAGACAGTTCCCATAGGAAAACTAATAAATCCTATAACAGCATAAGAGTTATATCGAACCTCCCATCAGGATGCCACGTCTTCAGAAATACATCATCCAGGGTCCGCATAAATTAACACTAGATTCGCAGACGACAGCTCGCAAATTTAGACCAATATAACATAAACTAAAAAGCCTCAAAACTCCATCAAAATACTGGGAAAGGCAGGTCCAATCGATCTTTGTCGTCGCCGCTTCTCGGAATTCTTGAGAATCATACCTCGTTAGGATTAGCTTCATTTCGGCGCCATGAATTTCTTTTTAATGTAGAATACATTAAAAAGAATGTATTCGTATTGTTCCATTCATTCATGTATTCTTATTCTTTTATTTTTATCTTGATAACGAACGTGATTTGAACTTTATTTTCGAAATAAACCAACGGAATACATTCAGTGAGGACTGTATATTTGAAACTCACTCTTCCGTTCAAAATGTTGCAGTTAATTACGATATTTATCGGTTCAAGACACGTTCACAAAATGGCGTTTTGTATTTAGACATCTGTATAACAATATTTTTAAATGTAAGTGAAGACACATAAATCTGTCGCAACTAGACTCTCGTAATTGACGTATTTATTACTATATAAATAACTCCCGAAGCCCGTAAATTAGGGCTCCGGGATTTCTAATTTACGTATTTATACAGAAAAAAAAACTAACTCTGTATTTTTGTATGTAAACTTTCGTGATCCATGATATCTATTAAATATAATTATCCAGCTGTATTCGTAAATACTATCGGAATTTGCCCGATTAGTTCACGCTTCCGCCATGCTCAAAACTCATGAATAAGGACACCGAATGAGAACTAGTCGGGCAAATTCCTATAGTAATAACGTGAATACACTTACATCTCGTCTACCCGTGAACACGATTGCTGCAAAACATTGGAAACGTCGGGTAAAAATTAAAATGCAACCAAATTGTACACGTGTTTTAATCCGTAAAAAATAGTTTAAAAATGTGTACTCGTGTGAAAATCTAAGAAAATACTACGTGAGTACAGCCGGATATTTATATTTAACTCTTTATATATAGGATACCCATTGTTTTAAATTATAATCTAGTTTCTGGTACAAAAAACAAATAGTTTTCATAATTGGCGTGTAAGGCCAAGCTCGTGACCTGATTAGCGAATGAGGTAACAAAAACCAGTGTTAATAACCAATCCCAGATTAATAATAGGGTTCCTCACTCAACCGTAATACACTCTTTGATCTGTTTGTTTAGACTGAAAATTTTTGGGTTCCCTATCATTAAATCAAACACAATAAAATGTTAATTTAGTTTTTCATAATTTTAATATAAAAAAAATTTTGTTTCTTTATACTTATCTTAATTAACACTATCACTCCTTAGACGTAAATCATTAGTGACAAAATAGATATTAAAATTAAATGTATTTGTATATTTATTAAAGTAAAAATCGTTCTTTTAAGTCTCGTTAAGAATATACAAGATATCTCAATAATATTAATACTAAACATTATATTGACCTTCTAGTTAATAACATGTTCCTCATGGACCTCATCTTAGTTATATAGTCTGGCAAATTATCACCTGTAACTTATGATTCTAAGAATAATACGTATTTTCAAGGTTTATTTATTAACATATAATTACTAATGATTTAAAAATAAAAATATACACAGTATTTATTTTTAATCGTACTATAAAATGTATTTTATACATCCGTACGTCAATTTATTCACGAATTTAATATATTTTTTGTGTTTTAATTTTTTTTAATTTTTTGATTTAATCTATATTGATATTTTAAAGCTGGAGTTGTTTGTTTGTTTAAACGTGCATATTTTTGAAACTACAGGATGTATTTGAAAAATTCTTTCTGATTGTCTGTCTATTATTATGATCTGTTTTCCTAATAATATATATTTTGTCCTCGAGTGAAACCGTGAGTAACAGCTAGTCTTACTTATAGTAATGTTATTATTTAGTAATTTGATTAATTTGTATACAACTTAAACATAAATTACGTAAGATGCTTTTAAAGGCTCGAAAGTATTTGCTGGGAAAATTATTTAATAGTTTTAATAATTAAATTATTTATACTAATTAATATATCTTAGCTGTTACAGAAATAACACTGCTATTTTACTTAATGGGTAGTCCAAAGATTTCAGACTGTTTGAAATAAAACTATTTTTTAACAGATTTAACCGACGTTTCTAATGCTTCACAGCAATCGTATTCAAGAGACGACATGTAAGTTCAGATCTAGTCTGAGGTCTATTCACAAGCCTATAACCACAAAAAATAATATATTATTTTGTTTCCCGCGGTCACAACACATTAGCGTTACTCCAAAAACTTTGTATGTTAAGTTGTAGGAGGTGTAAAATAAAAAAGTAATAAAATGTTACGATACAACGTTATGGGAATTTAAACCGTGGATATGAAGCAGGGATGGGGTTTAATCTTTAATACCATTAGATCAATAAAGCTTGTTTTAATAATCAATAACAACACAACTGCGTCCTCATGGGATATATATTTAAATATTGTTATAGTTTTGAGTGTTTTAAGAAGATTTTTATTCTGTATATATAAAAAAAAATATTTCTAAATATCAATCGATGCGGAATTTTATACTGAATCTCAAAACCCAACTCATGACAAGCCAAAATTTTTCCTAGAAGTTATGAGGACAAAACTACAAATTGAAGGTTAGATTTACAGATTGTTTTAATAGTACTAGTATAATAATAATTTATGAAGATATTATTTATTTATTAAATTCTTTGTTGCACATAAGGCGGGCTTAACGCTACAAAAACATTCTCTACCAACCAACTTTAAGATGTACAGTCAGCTTCAAAAGTTGATGATCATATTTAAAATTCAAAACTAGCTATACACTATATTACATCAAAACTGCTGAACATGACAAACAATGAATATCATTAGAGTTCAAATTACCTAAATACCAAATTGTCAAATTCATCAAAAATATGTCATGCTTCTAATAGATTATATTTAATTTAATGTATTTTGAAGTTTTTATTTGTTCTAAGTGACAATAGATTGAAAGGTAGTACTTGCCACTTTTAAAATACATTATTTTTATAATAAAGTGGAATTTATAAAATGAAGTACTGTAAATAAAAATAAATCATCTATAATTTAAAATAACAGTTAATAATTAAAAAATGTTTTTAAATCATTAATATATTCTTATTAGTGTTTTAAAAATGAAATGCAAAAGAAAGAGACGATATATTCTTTGTCTCAACTTTCATTCCATGACATTCACAAAATTATAATTTTGTGTCAATTATAATTTGAACTCTAATGATGTTCATTCAATATTGGCGTTTGTCAAATTCAGCAATTTTGATGTAATATAGTGTATAACTATTTTGAAACTTTAAATGTGGTTATCGACTTTTGAAGCTGACTGTAAAAGAGAGAATATTGGTACGCTTGCAAAAAAAAAAATACACAAAAAAGTTTAAAAAATAAATAAAAATATATTCTTAAAAATTCTAAACCTAAATAAATATCATATAAAATAATAATTTATAAAGATAAATCTGTTTAAGGAGAAAATCTAAAATCCGGCTCCATAATGCGTACCTTCTAAAATGCAAATGTATATTTTCCTTTAAAGATAAGCATTTATCATAATAACTGTCGAGAGAAAGATAAATAATATTGCAATTAAGTGTTGTTGAAATAAAATGATAATTCAATCGCTTCAAGTACAGGTGCTCGGGGTTGAGGTGAAGAAAGTATTGCCAACGATTTGAACGAAACGCATGTTTAACTAGCTTCCAGCTGCGGTTTCACTCGTGTTTAGAAGCATCTACTTTCATATAAAATGGTCTCTCACCACTGTCTATACAAACAAGTCCTTGTTGACAGATTTGAAAGGATACACGAACATATTTATTGTATATAATTATAATTGGTATATGCCCGACTAATTTTGAATCCATTCGTGGATCTTACTCATGAGCTCGCTGCATGACTGAATCGCGGCGTGAACAGTGAACAGTGAAAATGGTTGTGAAACTAGGCGGATAAATTCCGATAGTAATAACTTGAGTACATCCGAATAAATATATATAACATTAATCATGGATCACGAAAATTAAAATATAAAATATATATATATATTAATTACTAATAACACTTTTATAATAGTTTGATATTTTACAGGGCAATATACGAATACCCCATTTCTTTTAAAGTTTACAGCGACAGGTATAATATTGTATTGATTTCAAACAATTATACTTCAACAAATGACCAATTAAAGACTTATAGAGACTAATAAAGACTTATTTGATCCATGAAATAATGCTTCGACATTCATTATGAAATTAAAATAAAATAATGAAAAAATACGATAGTGTAAATGTAAATATAACTAACAAACTTTTGCCTTTAGTTAAACTTTTTATATTCATATCATATGAGTTGTTACACGCGGTTCAACGCGAACGAATATAATAGATAGTTATAATAATAAAAGATATTTAGAATAACAATGAAGAGTAGCATATTGCTAGATAACATATAGAATTTCTCATGAACCTTTCTAATAGAAGAATGTCTGTCAGAGAGAATTTTACAAAATCATTTGCTAGTTCATAAAATTATCTCGTTTAAACAAACAAACTTTTCAGCTAATAATATTAGTATAGATTTAATAAGATGTGTATTTTATATACTCCGTGTCAGACATAGTTTTTATTATATGTATATAAGTCTGTATCGATCCTGATACTAACATTATTACAAATATTGTAAAAATTGAATTGTAAATATATTTTTTTCTAACCTATTCAGATACTTCATAGTGTCACTGTATATGATTAGAAAACGTTTTTACCCATTCTTCGCCCTAGCGTCTACCGAGCGTCCCACACAAATAAACCTAACATTTTTATACAATAGTAGACTTGCTGAGGAAGCTGGTTCGTTTGCCCTCGTTTCGCTCGTTTGCCCTCCTTTTTCATAAAAAAAAACGCTGAAACTTTTTAGCTAGCCATTCGCCTACCTTCCTATACAATAAGCCCTAACATTCCTATATAATAGTTGATTACATCTATAACATGATATTATTAATCATTAATATATTTATAACATATTATAATCTCCTAATCTCGAGGCTCGTAAACGCGGCTCCTTTCGTCCTTAAGAAATTCCTTCTACAATAAAAAGGCTGTAAAATATGAGATTGTCGATATTTGTAAAAGAAATAGACACTGACCTGCGGCCGCGTGTGAAATAATAATTTAGTGTTCTTTATGACTGTGTAATAAAAGAGTTAGTAACTGTTGGAGGGCTGTGAGGGAGAAATTTGAATCCACTAGCTTCTTAATGGTTGATATATCTTTGATAAGGACTTAATTTAACATACTATTTAATTCTTTATTTGTATTGTAAAATTATATTGTTAATAATAGTAAACATATTTTCTTTTTGTTTTGATTTAATTCAAAATAATTATTTATAAGTCACGACATTTTTTTATATCAGTTAGAAAAAAGTATAAAAACTTTAAAGAAATTAAAACAATAAAAAATATCAAAATATAAAGAAATAAGTCAAACAAGCCTCTAATAACGAAATATATCAAAATATTTTTTATATAATCGTAAAATAATACAATAAACTGAACTTAAAAAGCGATATTTGTCTTTTAAAAAAACATTAACCCAAAAAAAATACCATAAACTATACGGAATCCTAAAAAACTATTCGGAGAAACAGCAATAAATATGGCGTCATATTAAAACATAAATAGTGTAAACAATAATAAATATAAATTAAATTTAAAATACAATCATTAATTCTGTTATAAATTATGTCTTTTGTGGTATTTTACACTTTTTTTCTATATTTTTTGTTAAAATGGCGCCCGGGGCGAGCGACCCTCAAGTCAATATTTGACGTTTTTTGTTCGTATCTTTTAAGGCCTGTTAATCCTTTTCCTAATATTATCTGAAAACGCTTTACTATGAATAAGTTTAGTATTATCACTAATTGATTTTTTATATTGTAATTTAATTTAACTGAATATTCAATTTTAGTTAATACTCGAAATCAAAAATGGAAACTAAAAACTAAATATCTTTAATATTATTTATTATGTCTACAATATGTTACGAAACAATTGAAGCATATACTAATATTGTAAAACGGAAAAGTTTGTTTGTTTAAACTGGGTAATCTTCAGAAAAAGCATTACGTTACCTAGTTGTTATGATTATAAATAAAATCATTCGTCTGCAGACTAAACCGCGAAAAAAAGCTAGTCGTATTATTTATTATGTTATAATAATCTTATATTATCTCTAATATCTTATACATCGTACATTTTTTGACGTACACAATCACTGTTAAAAAAAAATAAAAATAAAAGAAAAGAAATGAATAAAAAAAAAAATAATACTCGCCAACCTCGTACATCTTTAAGAAGCTGAGAGGTTAGAAGTTACGATTGATATATTAATACACTGGACATCTGTAACCTTCTGTTCCGGAACTTGTATCATGATTACGGAAATGTTCTAGTGCATGATGCATACTTCAAAGTATGGAGATGAGACCACGTGAGACCAGTGATGAAGTTATATAAATTGCTGTTTGAAATTATAAACCTTTATTTCCTTACACTAAAAAAGCTTTTACTGTACTTTAGTAAACATTTTACCATCGATATAAAATAATTACTTTAATTTTTGTAAATCTCTTTCGAAACAATAATATTTCAAACGTGTTCTGATAAAATATAAAAATAATATATAGATGTTATAAATATTAAAATTTTAAATAAAACTAGTAAGTCTTCTTAGATTTTCACGAGTACACATTTGAAATAAAACTATTTTTACGGATTAAAACTCGGGTACAATTTGGTTACATTTTTGACTTTAACCCGACGTTAAAGACACACAGACAGACACATCTCGTCTACCCGTGAACACGATTACTGCAAAGTATTCGAAACGTCGGGTTAAAATAAAAAATGTAACCAAGATATACGCGTATTTTAATCCTTAAAAATAGTTTTATTTCACTAGTAAGTCTGTTTAAAAATCTTTTTGAAATTACTAAAATGATCTTAGTAACGAGTTATTTTAAAAAGAAAACAAATATCTCCAAGAACACTAATGATATTTGAAAAAACCATTAAGAAACATAACTTTATCTTTGTTTAAAATAACTGTAAATGTTATAATTATCAAACAATAGACCCAAAAACAATAATAACCTTATCAAATCATAATTCCCGTTGTCCACAGAACAAACGGTAAAAAATATAAACCCTGCTGTCATCTTGACGTTATTTAACTCAGACACCAGAAGCTACAGATAATATAAAGTACAGATTATAACTAAGTAGACATTACGTACATCCTTACGTCGAATGTCATTTATAAAATAATAATAATTCAAAATAGATCTAACAATGTTTTTGATTTAATATATCATAGGAAGGATGTTTAATATTAATATTAATAAACATATGTTTTAAAATATTATTAATTTTCTTTTAGTAAATACTCTTTCACGCTCGAAATCAGATCTTTAAGATTCTGATTTCTAAATTAATTTAGAACCAATAAAGTAAATTTAGAAACAATTTTTTTCCATAATTTCTATAAAATAATAGATCGTATTGTTTCGATATCAAATTCCCAAGTTTCAAAAATAAACAATGAAGTTGACACTAATATTGAACTTGTGAGAAGATTCAACCAAATCAATACTTCTCAGATAAATATAAATTGTTTTCCACTAGATGCTAGACGAAAGCTATTCTTATGCTAAAGTTATTATAAATATTATGTACTATATCTGAACTAAGCTAATAATTGAACTGAGCGAAGCGAAGCTTACCGGTCAATTCGATCAAATTTTGCTCGATATCTGATCCTACACCGATCAAGCTATACTAACCAAATTTAGATCAGTTAATTATCATATGCCTACCTTCTATAGATATAGCTATAGATGTAAAATCTAATTGTAGTTTAAGAGTAATTTGCAATTAACTTCATTTTAGTTGCAACGTTCTTTTACACGCGCAAATGGTAAATTCTTTTGACTGATATGTATCATTTTTGTTAATTGCAGATATAATATGAAGTTAAAGTTTTTGTAATATAATTCTCGGTTCGCTCAGCTTTCCCTGCATGCTTGCTGACGGCCTTAGTACTGTATATGCTTAGACATAAAAATTGTCAGGTCAAAGTTTTTAGCTAGCTATCGCCTAGCTTCCAATACAAACAGCCCTTACATTCCTCTATAATCCCATTAAGCAGGCGCTAGACCAGATAACAGTGACATCATTAATCAGGAAGCCGATTCATTACTTGGAGAAGAGAAACGATTTGTCATAGAAGGATCTCCAGATAGGGGGCAAATAGTTTCACTGTCTTTCTATTTTTATCCTGTGACAATTGTTTTTTTTTTTCACATTAATGCCTTGGATTCCTTAATGTATTTCAATTCTTGATAAGTTTCATAATAAAATGAATCAACTGAGTTGCATATTTTTTATACGGTGTTTTATTTACTAAAACATAAGAATTTTATTACCAGGTACAAAAATAAAATTGTACATAGCCAGTATAATATTTTTTTCTAAATTATATTATAATTTACCGACTAATTAAACCAACTTCACTAAAGCGGAAAAGTTTTTATAATAAAAAGGATATATTTTTTTATAAATATAAGAATCATTATGTATCGGATGCAAAAACTAACCTAATAAGATTAAATCAACTTTATCTCAAACATTCAATAAAACAATTAAATAAATAAGTATTTAGACGCCTTCGAAAAAAAAAATATATATTTCGCAGCTTCCTTTGGGGGTGTGAGCGAGTGTTAGATTTATTATCAGCTCTCAGCTATTTTCAGACGTTAGTTACGGATGTACAGAAATAGATAATCCTTTGCCAATTAAATTGCAATATCTATACACATATATCCATATATATCGTTATATATATACATATATATCGTTAAAAACAAATTATTTTATTCATGAAAACTCTTTTCTATAAAACTTTCTTACAAAGACCAAAAACTGTTAAGTGCATTGATTTAAAATATTAAAATTTTTGACTATTAAACCTTTTTTATGAAAATTTTTTAAAAATTTTTATCAATAAAAAAAATTACGTGCATTGTTTTTAAACATTAAAACTTTTACTATTAAATCTTTTTTCTATAAAAGTAAAAAAAAATTACATAAACTAAAAAAAAAATGTTAAGTGCATTGTAATGTAATAAAAGATAACATAAAACCTCTCATTACATGTAATGTCCTCGTATATAACTATTAACATCAAAAGTATACCATTAAGATAACTAAACAATACAATGGAAACAGCTTTGAAACTAAAACTATTGCAAACGGGAGACAAAAAAACAAAAAAATATATTGCTGTCTCACTTCAACAATATCTCCGCAAAGCAATGCTACATTCAATACTTAAGTTAAGGATATTTGTATAATGTCTAAGGAAATTTTCGCGAACAATGATTTTATTTACTATTAAAATAACTAAGTTTAAGTTAATTAACTCTTAACAAAAAAGTTTTTTTCAAAACCAGTAAGTAGCTTTGAAGATTAGCGCATTTATACAACAAAATTTATTTTTGTATGTAAACTTTCGTGATCCATAATAACTATTAAATATAGTTATCCGGTTCTACTCATAATTACTATTGGCATTTGTCCGACTAATTTCACGCTTCCGCCATGCTCAAAACTCATGGATAAGACCCCGAATGAGTTCGAAACTAGTCGGGCAAATTCGGATAGTAATTACGTGATTACAGCCGGGTAATTATATTCAAACTTTTCAAACAATATTAGTATACGAAATAATATTTGTTATAATATATGTATCTATTAATAAGGAGTCGCATGTGGCAAATAGTTTAAACAAACCCATTCATCACAGCTTTATAGACACATTAGGGAAGAAACAAGCAAAAAACAAACATGAAGACATAAATCCATGGCTACGGTGTTGTAAGCGTTATTTATGTTTTGTTTAACAAATTTTATAGAATTATAAGAATAGACCCCTAAAGGTATAATATACAACAAATCATTATAATAGCGTCTTCACACTTAATGGTTTGGATAATATGAAGCGACTTAAACGGTTTTGGACTCTATTGATTTAGGTGTTTATGAAATCCTTTTATGTTACCCAAAAAATGATTATATTATGTGGTTAATGATAAGTTTGCTTTTAGATCCTGACATATTTTGTCTATAAGACAAATACATCCATAAACATAGATTGACGGCGCTTTCACTAGCGTAAAAATGAATTTAATTATTTATTTATTTTTTAATATCTTTATTGTACCATAAAACAAAAGTACAATAGACGGATTATAGAGTATTCTCTACCAGTGAATCCATAGAGAAGAAAAAAAAGAAAAAACATAACAATTAGGCTGAAAAACAAAAAAATTAAAAATTTTAACATAAGCTAAATTTAAATTAAAACTAAATTAAAGTTGCTATTAGAATAACTTAGAGTAGCGTGATGATTGACAAAATATAGATTTTCTCATGAACCTGCGTCTCATAATCAGAAAGAATTTTTCAAATTTATTCAGTAGTTTTGAAAATTAGCATTTTTAAAGAATCAATATTCTCCGCTTTATATTATAACTATAGATTACTAAATTAGAATGTAATTATTGTTGTAATCTTATAACGAAAATAATTTAATAATAACTACATTACAAACAAAAGTATTATATCAAAAAAAATTGTAACAATCTTGGCAACCATTGTAAATAAAACTCCCTTATATGTTTCATTGAACACTAAACATCGCGGGGGGTAGAGACATCTACACAATTGATTATAATGTCACTCTGACGTGACACTCTTGACACCCACGGAAAATGGATCGCGTCAATTCGTTTAATAATCCATCAAGAATTAAAATTAATATATTGTGATAATTCAATTACATTATTAAGAATAGAATAGAAAAGAAGAATATTAATAATATTCTGCCTATCATAATCAAAAAGATTTTTTCAAATACATCTAGTAGTTTCGAAGACAAGCACGATCAACCAAACAAACAAACAATCAAATTCTTGAACTTCATAATATTAATATAGCTAATAATCATAATGAGATAATGATTCGTTTTAAAATATAAACTAAAATATATAACATAATAAGGAGATATATAATTGAAGTTGTTGATGTAATCTAGAATGTTTTGTATATGTCTATAAAACTTTAGTCTCTACGACACACTCGCCACAGTTTTAGACCATGATCATAAAATCTTAGTACATTTCTAATTACCTCTAAAATACTTCACTTAATAGTATGTTAATGTGTTTGTGCGTTTTATTCTTTATTACCTCTTTAACAATAAGAAGCTAGTTTTAATTTGGTTATGACAAAGTCAATTAAATCTTTATTCTTATATTAAATCTATACTAATATTATAAAGAAACAAAGTTTGTTTTTTTCGACGAGATAAACTTTGAAACAACTGGATGGGATAGAAAAATTATTTCTAATATAGAACTATTTAGCAATACACTGCTACTCTTAGTTATTTGACAAACAAATTCGTTCGCGTGTAAAACCACAAGCAACAGCTAGTATATTATATTTCATCTGTATTTTCTACATTAAAGTAGTATTATATTAAGTAGAAATAATATATAAAATAATGTATATAATTTAAATTCCATATATTATTTATTTCAAGCCTCGGAGCTAGATACTAGAAATGTCGAGGTCATTCATAGTAGCTTTAATAAGGTGTGGGCGCTGAGGTTTTATATTATCTATAAATACTTGATCTGTTTTACTCTTACCTATATTATACATAAATATAGAGTAATAAAAATAAACATAAATAAATAAGACGCATGTTCAACACATTTTTTAAAATTATTTTTGTTTTGGAATTATCTTCTGACATCGGTTTCGCCTGCGAGGTGTATTGTTTAAATATACAAAAAAGCAAGTTGTAAATTAAATAAAGTCTTCGTAAATTGTAGTCTATGATTTGTTCTGATGTAAAAGATAAAGTTAATTGTTAGTTAAAGTTTATTTGTGAAGTTTCATCAAAATCCGTTCAGTATTTTTGCGTGAAAAAGTAACAAACATGAATACATAGAAGCATTCGTATGTATAATACTAGTACGACTAGTAAAATAGTAAGATTAATAAGATTTACAAAAGTATATTAGTAATTTATTGTTAAGGGGTTTTAAAATATACTTATATATACAATAATAGACAGCGTGTATTTGAAAAACTATCAACAAACAATGTTTTAACAAGCAATTAATACTATTTAGAGTGCATTCAAGGAGTCCATTACGCGCCATCTTTCTTTATGACGTTTGATCGATGAGGCGTCGGGTGAAAGTTGTACCGCCTCTGAAGTGTTATGATGTCCAAGTGTTAATTAAATTATATCAAACTGTAATATATTTTTTGTATAGATAATGTTACCAATTTTTTTATTTTTTTGCATTCAATATCATACAAATATAACAAATACGGAATAATAATACGATTCCAGAATATATTTCTATACATGTATTCCTATATATGTACGGAAAAAGGTAGAAATATAGTGATTTCTTAATATATTATTGTCGTCTTAATTTATTTTTTTGTTTGCATATGTTACCAATTTTTTTTATTTTTTTTGCATGTTATAAAAATCACATATATATTACATATAAATACACAAAAATAAAACGATTTCATAACCTAACACATGTATGGAAAATAGCGATAAAGGGGATTCTTAATATGTTATTGTCGTCTACATTGTCAACGTCAATGTCACCAACACTGACACTGTCACTGTCACTGTCATTGTCAGTCTGAATGATATGTACACTTGTACACTCGTTAATCAGAATATATTCAATCTTAGACTCGATTGAGATAATCTCCCGACTGAAGATTTTGATGAGATAAATAATTACAAATATTTTAATACGCCATCGTGTTTATACCTTCATTAGAGTTAGTAGAGACGAAAGCGTTAATTACACAGTTTAATTTAACTAATATTTTTCGGTAAATTTATGAATACAGTCAATTTTAAAGTATTTTAGGCGGTGAACACATGAGCGGGTATATTTTATTATTAAAAAAATAATAATTTTTAATTGTTTTCTCTTTTTGTTTTACTTATTTTATTTCTTTAAAAAAATATTATATATTTATTACGTGCTTTATTGAGTATCGCTCGTGTGTTCCATTCCTTATATTAAGAGCAGCTTCCGGCTTGCATCACCGATGAGAGCTAGGGAACAGGTTGGCTGGTATCGTTCACTCAACGACCACGTACTTGTTACACATAAATATAAGTTTAATTTTAATATTGTACGCGACTGTACTTGCTCTGATAATCCAATGGTTTTTTATTTATTATTAAATATTTTACAATACATTTATTATTAAATATTTTATTTTTAGTTATGTGTGACTGTACTTGAGTCATTTATTTTAGGAGATAAACCATTTTTGTATGATATTAAAAAGTACATAAAAAAAAATATAGGAATGTAATTGTATCTTATATGGGTATTTATACGATATATATTATTACACAAAAACACGTGTGTTCTTGCTTACAAAATAACTGGTACTTAGAAAAAGGTTACACAAAAGTCTCGTTTCTAGAACTTTTATTAATGAATTTAATTAAAATTCAAATTATTTCATACAAAATATTCATTTTCATTCAAATAAAACACTAAAAACTCCATGTAACTATATTTTAATTCTAGTTCATTGCACTATACAAAGTAGGTCAAGAATGTTCACGCGACTCAATTATATATTGTCTTCGTTTGATTGTCGTGATTGACAGTTTTGCTGCACATCATAAATTCATACAAACATACATATATATCTACAAATATTTCAATTTCATATACATTTTTGTATTTTTTTATTATTATTACATATAAAAGATTACATTTCTATATACCCTTTTAAATATTATCTTTCTCTTAATATATACTTTTACATTAAATAATTACATATAATTATCCGGTTCTATTCACGTACTAACGAAATTTGCCCGACTAGTTCCGCTTAATTCCGCTATTCTCAAAGTTCATGTATAAGAATGTTCGAAATTAGCCGGGCGAATTACGATAGTTTTGACCTGAGTACAACCGGATAATTATATATAATAATTTAATACAAAAGTATACATTAATGGAAAGATAATCTTTGAAAGAGTATACAGAAAAGTAATCTTTGTCATTTTATAGTATTCTACTTAATAGTTAGTTCTTAATAATATCGAATATAACATATGTAAATATATGTAAATGAATTTGTCTATTTTCACACTTGAACAACAATCCGATATATTTACATTATAAATAATCAATTCATTGATAAATAACTTCTAATGGGGACAGAGCTAAAAGCTAGAATTCACATTAATGTGTTTAAAAAAAGCAAGGAGTGCTAAAAACAAACTGTAATTGTAAATAACGACTGTATTTATTAATTTTTAAATAGATTTGATTTTTATGGTTACTGTAGATTTGTTTTTATCCAATCGGTATTATTAAATCAACCTTGTATCATTTAATGTAACTTGTTTAAAAAATCTATAAAAAAACATTTAATAATACTTTTATTATTAAAAATGTTAACTTGACGCTATTTTGTTACATTTTGGGTTCAGTGCAATAGCAGTAAATGAATAAACAAATAAACTTATAGACATATGGATAAACTAGGAACGCCACCAGACCCTCAATCTCGACTCGCTGCGATCGCGAAATCTCGGGTGCCGTTTGCAGGTTGAGCGAAGCGAGCCAAGCCGAAGGCTTCGTCTTGGTGTGGGATATCGTATTATAGACTTTACACTTGCGCTCATTTCTTTTACATTTAAGTCTATGGAAGTGATGTTTTTTGGAAATTATTCCTCAACGACAATGAATTTTTAATTATTTTTTTTTACAAACCACGACACATATCAGCATGGAATGTGTGCAAAATTTGAAACCGAACCGTTAAGCCGTTTTAATGACAACTTTGTAAAACGAATGCAAATTCTCTCCAGCAGAGCGCTCCGCTCGCTTCGCTCAATAAACCTAAGTATTTTTTAAATACAAGTAAATAATATTCTAATAAGTTTCAATTAACTAATCATATTTCCTATTTATGGGGCAAAAAGAAACATGAAGAAATAATTATCAAAAGAAATATGAGATGTGTCTAAAGGGTAAGTCCTTTTAAAAAAACTATTGTATATATAAAAATATTGTATGCTTAATACTTTAAGAATTGTAATCTATATTAATATTATAATGCGGAAATTTTGTTTCTTTTCTTTTGTGTTGTTTTACGCAAGCTGTCAATAGATGGCGCTAACAATCATTTTAAATGTCGGTAGTGATTTGTCGTTCGTATTTCACTCTATGTTAAATTTAAGTTCTAAATTAAATTGTTGTTTGCTTTGTGTAGTTTTTATCCACACACCACGTAGGCAAAGTCGTCGGAGGAAGCGAGTAGGAAATAAAATCTTTCGTCTGCGATTGGACCCGCGTGTGAGAACTAGTGTATATGATAAGATGTACTTACATTAGCGTAATGGAAGCCGCACGCGTCCATGCAGAGGTAGAGGCAGGTGGAGACCCCCTGGATCGTCAGGAGGCCAACCTTGTACGTCGCACGTTGAAGTATCGCTGCAACAAGGAACAAGGTTACTTTGGATCTGATGGAAGACCTGGACCAAGTACTATTAAGACTAGCTAAGTTTAAAAAAAATTGTAGCAATATCATAATAATTTTTGGATTTTTGAATTTTTAAAATACAACCTCCATAAATCGCATAAAAAAATATTGTTTTATAGATGTTGTAATACGAAAAAACAAAGTAAGATTGTTGTAACATTACTTAAGGACATCATGGTAAATCCCCAGAAAGACACTACGAATTGTTAATTTAAGTTGATAAAAACCAATAATTATGTTGTAAATATGATCTGCATACGAATGTATAGTTGAGTTCTGTGGTAAAGACAAAAAAAAATCACGAAGTTCCTTTTGAATAACTCTTTTACAAAATATTACATCACATATGAATAGACATAACACTGATGAGTGCGCCATCACAGAACACGGCGTCCATTAACAAATGCCCGTACACGGCTAATGGTGATCGTAATGTTTGCATAACAATACCATTGCGTTGGAATGAGCTCGCAAATTCCACGCAAGTTCACAATAAAAGACATCTCTGGCTATTACGTGGTCAGAAAATGAAAGCAGGGTCTAAAGGGTTGTTTACTGACCGCCTAAATGTGGCAATAATAAGTGATAAACTACTAAACTAAACAATTTACCAAGCACTAGATTTGATACTAAAATCGCATTGTGAAATACTGTTAATGCGATATTATTTGTTCATATAGTTTTTACGTGTTCAAATAGTTTTTAAGTCACTATTTTTGGAATCAAATAGTTTTTAGTAAATTGGATATTTTAATGCTTGCATAATTTGTTTTAAATTATTTCTAACGGTTGGGTTTAAGATGTTCAAGAAATGTATATCTGGTTACTAGATATAAGTAAGTTTTAATTAGTGTTAAAGTTCAAAAAGTAAGTCATAGAGCGCGTAAATTGTATATTTCCTATTCAAGATTACCTTATTAAAGCTAAAACTGTTTTATCGCTGCCCAAAGATGGCGTCGCTTACAATCGCATATTACAGCGTAGAGTGGGACTGAAATAGCCACAGCTTTCAACTAATACACTCTATATATGGAAATAACTGACATTCCTCAGAAAATACTTGAGGATTGTAAATAATTTTAATATATCTACATTTTAGCAAATAAAATATTAAATTGAATAACAATATTATTTTTTTAAATAATTTCGAACACAATTAATAATTACAAAGACAATCTTATCGATTTATTATTCTTAATTCTTAATACATTCTCTTTAATACATATAACAAATATATTCAACATAATACAAACGTAATAAATCAGGATATTAATCAATTAAACTCATAGTTGTCAGTATGTCCGTAGCGAGGACTACCGGCGCCTGCAGCGGTGCGCCAGCGCAGGCGGTGACCACACTTTGGAGCGAAAAAAAAAATTATACAAAATTTCATTTTTATTTATTTTAAGATTTATGATTATTCACAATCACGCTACGTTTCCGCCATGTTTTAAGCCCATGAATAAAAGCCTTCGAAAAGTTTTATACTAGTAATTAAATATGGCATATTCTAATAATTAAATATGAGTACAGATGTATAGTTTATTGTTAAAAATATAATAATAAGTTAGTTGGTTGGTAGTTTTGAAAGATTATCTTACAGAAAATATTTGACACCCCTAACTTCGATTTTGTATTTTCTGTCAGATCAAAGCCTGAAGCTTCTCACGACTGTTGGACAGACACTAGTTCTAGTAGTTATTAATAACACTTGCCGTTAATGAGGATTGCAGTTTGTTTTATATAATACTTAATTAAAATATATATTATACTTAGTTCCCTCTAAATTCAATATATATTTTACGTTTTGCATACGGTTATCTCTCAAAGAACAAAAAATATATTTTAAAAAATTGTCTTGCAAAAGTTTGCAGATTAATTTGACAAATATTTATCAGATTATGCTTTCAGCGCTCGAACTTGTACGAACAATAATATATACATTTTTTTGGGACTAAAATATGGATATAAATTGCCCTGCATAAGTTTTCAGTTTAGTTTAACTAATATTACATCAGAATACGGTTTAAGCGTTTGAACTTGTACTGTAACTTAAAAAAATATAAAACTTTTTTTGAACGTAAAATATATCTCTAAAAAATTTACTTGCAAAAATTTTCAGTTTAGTTTGACAAATATTATATCAGAATACGCTTTAAGCGCTTGCACTTGTACTGTAAATAAAAAAATATATATTTTTAAGAGTAAAATATATCTCTAAAAAATTGCCTTACAAGTTTGTAGATTAGTTTGACAAATAATATATCAGAATACGCTTTAAGCGTCTAAACTTGTACTGTAATTACTTACAGTACTAGTTTAGACGCTTAAAAAACTATTATATTATTTTACAATAATATAATAGTTTTTTTTATCAGTCACGGAAGGCAACAAACAGACGAAGTATTAAACAAACCTCCAAGCATATGTAACCTACTTAATAAATGACGGCTATCGATAACTAGTACTAATTCTTGTTAAAGGGCTGTACTGTAATTTATGTAATTTGCCGACACACGCGCACAATAAACCGTTCATGAATAGTGATGTAAGATAATTATATCGATATATTATGCAATACAATTTTATTTTGATTTAATTTTAAGAGTTAGATTGTGGCACCAGAAAATTTCTAAAACTATAAAAGTAAGGATTGTAATGTTACCACCATTTTACGATGTATCGTATTAGAAGAAGATTTTGGTTCATTTAATTTGGCTCAAAATTTTTTATGATTACAAAAACACACAGGTTGTTAGTAGTATAAAAATAGTTTCATATGCAGAATTTTTATAAAGATTCAAACAATTACATAAATTAGTAACACTAAACGTATACACCTATAAAATATTTTTAAACGGAGCCAGTAATATGGAACTTGCAGACATAATCATAGACATTAGCCCCATGGCACTAGGTTTCTCTAAACGATACTAAAACCTCGGAGCTTTGAAATACCTATAATTCAAATCAATATTAGTAATGGTGTATTCATGGTCTCATTGACAGCTGATCGACAGAGTAATAGTGACAAGGTGAGCTTGATTGGTTGCACTAATATATGTCTTTAAAAAATTGCCTTGCAAAAGATTTTGGTTTAGTTTGAGAAATATTTATCAGAATACGCTTTAAGCGCTTGCACGTTTACTGTCAGCGCTATTTTAAATTATTTGTAACGTCTATTTATGTATTTTTAATTATTTGTAACGTGTATTTATGTCTTATATTACAAAATAGGTAACTGTACTGTCAATTTAAAATATTTAATCATATAGTTTTATTGTTTGTTATAAATGAATCTTTAAAGATGGCGCTAGTTAAGCGTCACGTCATAATAACGTGCAGTCACGCGACGACCACACACACAGACGGACGTGTTAGCGGCTAATTGTTGTAATTAATCGAATAAACACTGGCTGTCAGTTCTCAACTAGCCTTTGAAGAGAGACTTCCCTTTGAAGTAACATTTATATCTCTATATATGTTTATTTATTTTCTACACACACAAAATACACAAAGTACTTTACCATTTGTGTATAGCAAACTTTACGAGGGCCTGTTTTGATACAATACATAAGCCCTCTGTAAAAACAACTTCCAACTTAAAAGTTAAGGCTCCGAGGGTTCAAAACGAGCCCTGGACTAAGAAAAATCACACAGGAAACTCATTCGGGTACTTCTTTATTTCACAAATGTGATTTTTTTTATAAATAATTTGCAAACTAATAAAAACATAACAATCAATTCGACTAAAGGTCTAATGACTTTAGCCAATTACTATTACAAGCTTTTATTTCAAGAAAACCAACCGCAAGCAGCATCCATTCAGGAGCATAACACAAGGATCATAAAGATTCTTTATGAGAATAACACACAAGAACATTGTTTAAATCATGGTATTGAATTACAATTAAAGCACCTCACCATGAAAGTTGAGATTTTAGATACGCTTCCACATAAATATCAGTTTTAAGTGTTATGCTAATCTGAGCCTGAAGTAGCCAGAGCAAGAGCGTGTCGGAAGCGAATCATTTGTCATGGGACATTTAAATATGTAATTGAATACGATGGAACCTTAATTCCTATGAACTTAATCTAATAGATAAAAGTAATGTAGCCAGAAATGTAATGAAAATTATGAACTAAGATAAGGGCCTGTGAATAAATAATAATTATGGAGAAAGTTGGTAGCTGTCAGATGTGGGTCCGGTTTGGGCCACCGTCAAGCCCGATTAGATACTTGAAAATATTTGGTCATCCGTAACCACTGTCGTGGGGATTTAATTTATTATCACCTTCATGGTAAATTAGAAGAATCTCATCATTTTGACACGTTGACAGGAGTTGGGAAATCATATTCCTCGGATTTGTTTCGATATTTCATATGTAATAAGTAGAGTACTTGCTCTAAAAAACACCTTAATAATATTCTTATAATTTTAATACAAAATGAGTTTTGAATTAAAATGGGCGTTGTGGGATATCTTGAGTGACCTACTGGTTAATTCTAAAAGGACGTCTGGTGTTATATTATACTTTATTTTCATCAGGAAACATTAGAAGCAAAGCGCCGGCGCACTGCAGGTGTTCGAGCGAACAAAACTAACGTTGTGGAAGAAATTGTGTTGTCAGAGGAAAGGAAAGAAGAATTGTGTTGTCATTTAGTACAACAACAGAGCAAATATCAAGACCTATTATTGGAGTAATTTAGTAAGATTATATCTAATATTACTTGCATGATTTTAAGATACATTTGAGACTAATTTTAACATCATTGAATATTGTTTAAAGTCTTAGAAATTACAATTAATCTCTTACATTTTACAAAAAACAAACTACTCGTGAAAATTCCTATAGTATTGACGTGTGAGTACAGCCACTTAATCTATATTAATATTAGAATAGTTTTTTGTTTGTTTAAGTGGTTGAACGTGTTAATCTTCGTAACTACTGGATGAAATTCAAAAAGTCTTCCTAGCTATGATAGTCATGTTAATGAGGGATGCTATGGACTACCATTATTCTACTCCTTCTTATTATCTACTAACAAATAAAACCGTTCGCAAGCGGGTGCAACCGCGGTTAATTGCTAGTTATATATAATAAAAATCAAGGCTCACAATTTATGCACAAAAATTATCTCTTCCTTAGTAACAATCAAAACAAATAAACTACCATCTTTTAATTCTACCACCAAAATTAATAGGAGAATGAAACAAAAATTAAATTTGGCAATCGTGGTATTTAAATGTAGATTTATATGTGTTAAATGATACACTTGTCGTTTCAATTGACCTGAGGAGTCAGTCGTGTGTGGGCGTGATGTGTACAGATAGCATCTCACATTTACACGCAAATCTGTGTAATATGCAATAAACTGCATGATCTCGTTAGTACTCAGGTTCTAACGAGTCGTTTTAATATTGGATGTATTTTATCTTTCCTAAGGTGGGTAAAGAGTATTATAATTAAGGTTTTTCATATATATTTGTGGGTTTATTCGGAAAGAATTAGATGTATTTTGAATATAAGTACAGCTTACCCATGAGCTCTCAAAATTATTATATTGTAAGAAAGTTTTGTTTCAGTAACTAAAAATCTTTCAAAACCTCAAAAAAATTGAAAGCAAAAATTTCAGATATAAGATATTATTTACACGTGTCACGATACGGAAATAGAAAGTAAGATTGTTGCAATATTACTGTAAAAGATGGTAGTAAAGCCCCGATTATTAAAAATAGTCAGAAAACCGATTAGGTATGACCTATGAGGAACTGGAACACGTGACACTGCAGCGAGGTCATCGGTCGGCCTTGCTCAGATATTTCGCACAGATCCCCGCGTGACGCGAACTACAACGTGCGAGAGCGCACGTAACGCTCTAGTGACGTACGCGCTAAATATCGATTAATATAACGTCTAATACTAATCTTGCGATGTTAGTCATAGGTGAATAACATCTCTACATATAATATGCAATTGAGTAAGTTCAATGTTCGAATATAAAGTGTTATTTATTAGAAGGGCCTACCATTATTAGATAAGGTCTACGTCAAACAATAATTTAAACACAAGGTTGGTTCAAGAATACAATAAGCGAGTGTGATAATGAATTATTATAATTATTTATTCAACAAGACGTCTATTATTAAATGATTATGAAGATTAATAGAGGAATGTCATACATCCGTTGCTGTTATAACTTGAGATATATTAAGATTATTAATTTTAAATATATTCAAATTGTTTAATTTAGTGTGGACACACGCTAATATCGATATTTTAGCTATAAAGTACCGACCTTTGAGTTATAATAAACCTGTAACTTTATGTTGTATTTCCTTAGTTATTATTGATTTTAATATCGAGACATATATAATACTATGTAATCATACATGTATTTCATAGGTACCTTCTGTTAGCAAGTAATCAGTGAACTCCTGTACCTACATCATTTAATCAAGAATCATTTTATCCCTTCTGTATAATAGAACTTTTAAAAAATAATTGTTTAAATATAATTATTTTTACTTTATATATATTTGCCTCTATCCATGCATATACTATCTGAATTTTCCCGATTAGTTTTGAGCCCATTTAGGGTCCATTCATGAGTTCGGAGCATGTGAGAATCGGGGCCTGAAATGTTAAAATTGTGTTAGTATACATGAGTACAGCCGGATATCATAAGTTAGATATTTCTAATTTGGCTCAAAGAATTTTTAATACTACTTTTCATTTTAATATAACTATGTTTTAGACGAAAATATAATTTATATTCTTAAACAATTTACAATACACGCCATTTCAATAAAAAGATCTATAAAAATTCGACCATAAAACTATACGACTTCTAAACATAATAGGCTGAAAAGTGGCTTGTAAAATATTTAGAGAATATGCAATAAAACAAAAGGGTCATTCACCTTGTCCGAAATATCTAAACTTACGACGAGGTTGAATAGACATGTTAAAGAAATAGATTAAAAATATACACTTATATATGTAATTACTATTACCCGCTGTTAAACTCACGTACGAAACATTTTATTTACTATTAGAATAACTAGGCGCTATATATACTTTACAGTTATGTTTAGATACTTGAAAAAACTTTCCTGAAACCTACATTCCTAATATGCCTGATTCATGCTGTTTTGGCTTTATTCCATATACATGATGAGAGGCACGTTGTAACATCACAAGATAAGTCACATGAGAGCATTGTTATACTAATATACTAATATCATAAAGATATAAAGTTTGTTTATTTAAACGCATTAATTTTCGAAACTACCGGATGGATTTGAAATATTCTTTCTGTATATGATAGATAGGTTCATTAGAAAGGCTATAGGCTATCTAACATTACGATACTGAATGGTAAATAAAATTGTACGCTGGTGGAACGGCGAGTAACAGCATAAAATAAATGAAAACTATTTTATAGTCCGCGTAGTAACACTCAATGGTAAATAGTTACGGAAAAAACTATTTTATTAATTTCTGAGAACGCGTCGAATCACGACACAAATCGCAATTTTCTGGGAGAACTTTATTCAATTGACACGTAATGGCGGACCGTTTAAAACATTTTAGAACGAATCATTGAAACGTCATTTGCTTGAGAATGAGAGCTTGCATTCATCGATACAATCTATCGATAAATTACAAACAACACTACAAATATTATTTTATGATAACTTTTTTTTGATTTCTGGTCGAGCTATTATAAGATAAATGACTGTATTATATAATTTCTTTATTAAATAAGAAGGTCAGTGGTGATTAGTTGTTGATCTTTGTACATATGGGAGACGGTTTGTCTTTGATTTATTTTTATTTGTTGTTACATTGATAAGACGTTTGTTAGTTCAATAGTTCTTCTAATCTACAATTTATTTCATAATGATGTACTGATCGCAAATATATTTGTTACAGCATATCAATTTATAAAATCGCTTACAAGGTTGTTTTAAATTCTTCATAATTTTTCTTTTTCACAAAGATTTCTAAAGTAACAAAATGTCCTTGAAACTTCGCCTTGAAACTTTGTCTAATTTGAGAAACGATACCATAAAACTAATCTTTGATAAGAACTAAATAATAAATACAACATAAAAGTAATATATATTTATAAACGACTTCTATTTACTTACATTTCAGATATAAAAGGTATATAAAGTTTTATAATTAACAGAGTATATTTACTGAAACCTAAATAATAATATTGAGTTAACAGCTGTCATTTAGTGTTCGTATTTAAGAGTTAATGACCTCATACTAGTATGTACTAGGAATGTTCCTACGTGAAGTTAAAATTGGTTTTTTATTCATATAATTATAGTTGTTCAATTAACGCTTTCGAGATCTTTCATTAAAGTTCGTAATAACATTATTTAACTAAATCGCTTCAGGGTTACCAGTTACGTTACAGATAAGAAATTTAAGAGATTTTAAAACGAAAAAAGGATATATTTGTTGTATGGATATTTCATGTTGAGATTAATATTTAATTTTTATTTAAATTAATATATATATTTTTTAATTTTTAATTCTTTCGACTTCAATTATTTTGACAAATATGCTAAAAAGAAACTAAAAATGAGCAAACTTAAACATGACATTTTATAATTAAATTTTATCTCATAATTTTAAATCAGCTTCTGCTCTTAACAAATCTTAATAAATACTGAACAAAAAAAAAACAAACATAAACGCGTCTCTCCCTTGTTAATTAATTAAACGTCAAATAAAGAATACAAAAATTGGCGAGTGTCACTGATATCCTCACTCCGTGGGGGGTCCTGTCAAATTAATCCGTTCGCTGTCAACTCACTGTCACAGCTGTCAACATTAATAATAATCTGTCAAGTTTAGTAATGATTGGACGCGCCCTTTAAATTGATTGATAAGGTTTTTAAGTGATATTATGAATTGTGCTTATCTACATTTTTATTTTTGAAACTCACTTCCTGGGTTTATGAAATATTTACCGTCATAATTTAGAGTTTCTGACAAAAATATAGACAGTTATTTATAATAAAACTTATATTTATAATAAAAGTAAGCTCTTTGATTGCGATTTTCTTAATTTTTTTAAATTGTAACAATTTAACACCAATATCGATACTTTTTACAATAAATAAAGACAGGACTTATAAGTTCTCATTCTTGTTCTCATTTTCTGTTTTCCCAAGCTAAAAGACAGCTAAACAAACACTTATAATATTATATATTTTCACCATTATGTTTAACCGATCCAAATGGTTCATGTTCATTTTATTTACCTATAACGAAAAAAAAAAACATCTAATAACTAATCTAGGAAGATGACAGTTCATTGAATTATAAGTAGTTCATAGCATAGATTCAAAAATTTAAAAGGCTTTCAAAACACTATATCTCGAGGGGCATGCATCAAAATATGCAATAAATAAACAAATAAATTTACAACCTTTTTTTACTAAAGAGACTTTTATAGTCTTCTATAATAATGTTAATGTTACCACTATTATAAGAGAATTGATCTCAATTCAACGTCAATCACAATTGAACAATGACATCACGAAAATTTTAATTGAAGAACCCATTTTTAAACTTCTAGAAATAATTTAATTATAGCATTGGTTTCAGAAAAAAAAAATAAGACCTATTTAAAAGAGTTAATAATATATATATATATATTAATATTTATAAGAAAAAATATATCAATATGAAACTAGAAAACATTTTACTAGCAACAATTTAAATATTATTTACAATGTCACTTATGTCAAAATACGAATAAAATGGCGCCAGGTAATACATGTAATGGCGGCAGTTAAGTGGAAAGATATCGAAGTAAAATCTAACACCTTCATCCTGTTCTAGTTTATATATATATTTTATTTTGTTCAAAAGAGACTTTATATGATCTACTTAATTGTACATATTTTCTCGTTCTGGCAAATATTCTAACATACATTTAAATTAACTTATATTGTAGTTTATTATTGAGATAGTGGAGTCAGGGTTACATTATTAGTACATATCATCAAATTAATATGTTATATTTACTACAGTACATTTTAACTTAATATATGCATGTTAGATTGAAATAATCTTAATTCTGTCATCGTTAATAAAAGAAACTAAATTGAAACTTCTTTAAAACTTTATCATTTCATTACATATTTTTTATATATCTTAAGACGTTAATTATGGAAAGCAAATTTTTTTTCAACAAACAAACTGGATAGTAATTTTGTTTTCTATGTTACGTCTTTTTAATCTTTAAAGTTTATAATATAGTATTTTTAATATACATATAAATATTGAATATGTATGATGAGGTCATGTACGAGTTCACACAAATCATAATTTTAATATCTTTGAGCTGCAGGTCTCAATTCTCATTAAACTGTGGGTTGTCGGGTTACATAATGTATAATTTCTTTAACATATAACTAATAATTAAAACATTGTTCAAAAACGCTTATATTATATTTCTGATATGCAAAGGCAGGTTCATGAAGACGGTTATATGCTATATGCTATAGCAGTAGCTATACGCGGGTAAAACCGTAGATCACATCTAGTATATATACGAGTATATTGTTTAATAAAACTTGGGAAATAAGTATAACTTGGTGACCATAATAACCGATAAAAAAGGGGAGTTTTATATGTAATCGTATGCTTATTTCGTGTTTGTCTGTAGTATTATAACTCCTAAACGGTCATTCGTTTGAGTTGAGTACGGTGTTATGATTTTTTTTTAGATTTTTCTTGGCTATTAGTCGTAATGACAAATTTATTTTCAGCCAAATCTAGACTAAGAAAATATATAAAGTATTTTAAGCTTAGAAATAAATAAATTATTTTACAGACACTTACATCTTGTCTACGTGAACACGATTGCTGCAAAGCACTCGAAACGTCGGGCTAAAATTAAAATGTAACCAAATTATTCGCGAGCTTAAATCCGTAAAAAATAGTTTTATTTCAAAATATATTTTGCTTATATTCTATCAGTGTTTGTGGATAGCACACCTTGTTTCCAGCTATTCAGTTAATTTGCTATCAGATCTTACTAAAAATGTATTCCAAGTTTAACACCGCCACAGTTAGTATTCTGTAAATAGAACTTACTAGTAACAATTACATTTAAATAAAGATAAGATTAGTAAGATTTAACTTATTATTAGCAGTTCCTATTTTACTATATATATTGAGAGATTTTAGTTGTAATTAATCGCTATTAACTATTAATTAAGTTATAAAATGAAAAATATCCAAATTAATAGCCATTGCATGGAAAAAGAATTATAAAATGCTTCCAGAATTCTTAAATAACATCTTAAACAAACAACTTATTAGTGATGTTCGTGAAATCGATAAATTTTATCGATACATTATCAAGCTAATGGCCACCGGTTTCATAACTTGTATCATGTCTCAATAAATTAAGATCTCTATGAAATCGTATAATTTTTTGGTTATTTATTAATGGCCGCCGCCTTTTGTGGCACCGACCTTATCTGATGTTCTAAGGATATAATTTTATACTGTGAAGTTGTCACCTGCTCTAGGGCTGGTTGTTTTTTTACCGTAAATAGTTTAATAAAAACTGGGGGTTTTTCTTGGATCAATAAATGAAAAACAAGCAGGCATGTTGTGGTAAAATAAGTCATGTTTTGAGGTATTAACCTCATCTCAAAACCATAAAGTCGGAAAATCTATTTAAAAAATGTGACTTAACTGTCTAAAAGCGTTTGCTAACATGGCTTTTAAGGTTTTATTACCAAACTCGCACAGGTTTTTTTAATCTTAAATAAGAATTAAAATCTAACTTACATAACCAAGAACACAAAGAGCACAGAGCATACATCTGTGATATGTCAATGATATATATTAAAATGAAACTGATTATTACAAAAAAAAAACATCTTAAAAGAATTTTATAATTCACAATATATGTTTTTACAAAAAAGATAATTTTTTTGTTTTCTAAATTAAAATGTATTGTCTCAACCCTTACCATATATATTATTTATAAAATCCGTGTATAAAATTTATATTAACTTTGAAACTGTTAAATTTTTTTATCACAAAATATTACTTGTAATAAAATTGTGTCAACCCTTACAATGTACAAATGACACGGTAACGTTTATTATTTATAAGAAGTGTTGGAACACAATAATGGAGACTTGTTATTTTATGTTCTGGAGAACTCACGGAATTGAGACATTTTAAATTGAATTGATTAAGATATCACTATGAAGGTTGACTTGCTACTGACTGCTTACAAGATTCTTGTATTTAAATTTTTACTATTATAGTTATATTTATCCTGTGTGAGGCCTCTGTCAAATTCACCGGATGGGGCCCTTATTTGATATATGTTTGATGTCTTTTCAGATAGGCCTCTTTTTGTCTGGGGGCCCGTGACATTTTGCCGTTTTCCCACCCGTTCGTTACGTCACTGATCCGATTGTATTTCACGTAAATACTACCGGATTTTGACCGATTAGTTTCAAATCCACTGAGGTCTATTCATGAGCTCGGAGCATGGCTAAATCGCGGCGTGAAGAGTATTACAGTAGTGACAGTCAGTTACAAGATATTTAAACTTACATAACTTAATAGTTCTTGTTTTAGCTGGTGTTATGGTTAAGTTATGTACAAAATGCAATGGAATTTATTTAACAGCTCAAATACAATAACACCAGTCCGAATCCAGAATCTCACTGGAAGTCGTTTAAAATAAATACAAAGCACTTACAAGCGTGTTACGAAAACAATAAGGGATGTGCACGAGATATCGATAAATTATAAAATAAGCTGACATTTTTTATAACACAAACAAAATTTCAAATTTATATTTTAGAATACTTATACATATAAAAGAAACATGTTGCAATATTATTGCGAATACTCAGAAAATTATACATTATTAATACTTTAAGATTATTGTATCTTTATACATTTAAATGAATAATGGATCTATTTTATGTAATGGGACGCTCTGAAACCTTTTAAGAGTAACGGAGTGTCGATAAAACCAATTTACGATTACTACGATATATTATAATGGAGTGCGAAATTATATCGATAAGGTATACATCACTAATGTTTCCATTTACCGGAAAAGCGCTATTAAACAATATTAAATAGGTGTTATTGTTATACTAATTGTAAATAGCCTGAACTCAATTCAAATATATTATGGGTTATTGTAATTGTAATTTGTTCTTGTTACTAAATTGGCGGGATTATTTTGTCGTCGCCATCTTTAGAGAAAAAGACAGTCGATCTTCATGGTCAAAGGTTTTTATATATGTAAAAGATGGCGGCTCCACTAAAAGAGAAAGAGAGACTATTTGTACTTTCGTCGAAAATTTTCTTTCAGAAAATGTCGGTTCACTTTGATGACTTTAACAAAAATTTACAAAATATAACCAATGTAAAATGTGCAATACATATTATATATAATTTACAAATATTTTACATCCAAAAGCAAGTACATATCCCAACTATTTCTATATAAGAACGTTAAACATTTAGTACGATGAAGTCGCTTATAAGAGATTTTAATTTCATTTATTTTATTAACATCATATTTTATAATTTCTCAATTTTTTGTTTTACAAAGTACAAAATAATTTACTATATTGATAATGATTATTATTTATTCGTTATAAATACACTTTAATTAAATATATATATAATGTGAAACATTGTTAGCACAAACATTTGAACTTGTGACCTCGTATGTATCATTCCAGCGGTCTACCCACTGCGCTATTGGGTCATTAGTCGTGTGATGTTAAGTTAATGATGGTAGTACCTTACTGTAATAATTAATATTATAAAGCGTACAAGTTTGATTGAATCACTAATATTCGAAACTAATTTTTAAAAAATATATATTTCTGATTAAAATAGGCAGCTTCATGATATATA
Source organism: Mechanitis mazaeus (assembly GCA_959347395.1). Taxonomy (NCBI): domain Eukaryota; kingdom Metazoa; phylum Arthropoda; class Insecta; order Lepidoptera; family Nymphalidae; genus Mechanitis; species Mechanitis mazaeus. The sequence goes on from OY365751.1 coordinate 11,023,366, forward strand.
TTATTTGCTATTATGCTACTACTTTTAGTTAACTTAATAGTAAAATTGTTCTCTCGTAACCGCGTGTAACAACTAGTTTTATATAATATGTGAAACTGTCCCAATAATTAATATAAATAGTAATAGAATAATATTTTCTTGTTGTTTCTGAAATTAGTTGAGAACATACAATACTTATTATGTAGGTATAGAAAAGGGCTGACTATTTCGTAAATTTAACAATACATGTTTTGTTGAATTTACGAAACAGTCAAATCAATGTAAAAATAATTTTAGGAACTTTAACAATTAAACAGAATTAATCTTATCTTAAACAACAGCCATACTGGCTATAATCAAAGGCAAAATCTATTTTGCCTGAAACAACAATAATAATAAAAAATTTAATCAACTCAGTCATTCATAAATTTAAAACTAAATTGAAACACTAAATGATATTTTACTGTAACTTTAAACGTGATAACATGACTAACATGACTGAATGGAGCTTAATTTATTAAGACTGGTTTGAAGAGTTTACGCTTTTGATTACAAGTTGTCAACAAACGATTTACACCACACCATAACTAGGTCCCTCACTCTGCACGGCGGGTGGAGCTAAGCGAAGCATTGTTGCTTGTAAAATTAGCAGAGTAAATAGTGGCTCTAATCTTAAGCCTAATAAGAACTCGCGTGTGCGAATTCAATAATACAAAATAAAAAACTCTATGGGACACACTTTGACCATTTAATACAAAACAACAATCACAAAAGTCACCAGAAAACTTCAGGACCTATAAGTCACTATATTTTCGACATCCTACCATTCTTCGTCTAGAAAGAGTAGCATAACTAACGAAACACACTTTTGACCAGTAAGAGCTTCGAACAGATCAATAAATTATTGATGTATTCACAAATCAATTCAAAACATTTTTTATTTTTTTCATCAAATCTTTTCACTTAGTTCATAAGTGACAGCCGAATATGACATTAAAGATGGCGTCAAGTATCAGCTGTCATCGTTTAAAAAAGAAAAACTTATGTTTTTAGTACCGTTATTTATTTAAAAATTTGTGTAGAAATGTGTTAACAGGTAATAATTTGTTATTTATTTTCTAATTTTATTTGTGAAGAGCATGATATTTTGACGACACATGATACTTTAAATTTCAGACGAATATTTTTGTTTTGTTCGATATGTTCGCTTACAATTTTCCAAATCAGTATAAGTGAAGTTTTAGCTCCTTTGGTTAATATTTAAATTCTCCTACACATACAAACAAGTATTCTCAACGTAAATTGAGGTTCTTTATGATTAGTTTAATGTTATAGATATTTTAAATATTAAAATAACAACAAGTTTGGTTGCTTCGGGCCAGTCAAATTCCCGTAATATATTTGTTCTGCATTCATTCAAAATAATAAATTATAAAAACAAGTATCAAAACCGTCGGTCCAGCTACAGGTTAACTAAAATATAGTCTATTAGTAGTTTAAAAATTTAAAAATAAATAAAATTGTGTGGCGTTTTATATCTTTTGTATAAATGTATATGGAAAGACCACATGTGTGTGTTCGTGGATTATAATCTGTTAAAAATTTAGTAGTTTATATACATAGATAATAATTTTCTTTGAATATACAATACACAGATAATATAAACATCTCTCAATATGAAAATACCTGTTTTAAATAAATACAACCATAATATACAAGACATATAAATTAATAATTTATACAAATAAGACGTTACAATAAATAACTTCTAAGTAATTCAATCAAATTAATAGTAATTTAAATGCATACATTAATATCTGCTAGAGTATAATTGCTAGATTTTTGTTTACTAATAATGATATCTAATGTTAATCATATTATTAATTTCTTAAAAGCGCCCTTAGAGATCGGAACTCCCCTCTTGATAGTAACAAACATTCACCCCGTTATTAAAAAAATATTTCAACCCAGTATAACATATCATTTTTTGTCACTTTCACACCTTTGACGTTAATCGTTAGTAAGAAAGGAACAGAGTATAAATTCTGATGGGTATCAATATTTTTATTACTAAGGCAGTGATTGTGTAAAATAACCTAATTTATTTTTATTTTTCTAACCGTAAAAATGATAATTTTACTATCAAAATCGGTAAGGCCGAATGTGATTCGAATTTAAAACCCTTTAAAGAGAGTAAAAGTGCCTAGGAATACCGTAATACAGCACATTCCTAGGTAAAAGACCTATTCCTAGGTTACAGCAATATCTCTGGAAACGAGAAATTAACTTGTAACATTACTCATGAAATATTCGCTGAGAAATTTACGAAATGCTTTCTAAGATTCAAAATTACTTATATTTAATTGTTATTTATTATCTATTATATATGTTTTATTTATTGTGTTTGAACCCTCACGTACAATACTATAATATATATATATATATATATATATATATATATATATATATGTCCTGAGGTATTTTATGTAATATATAGCATACCGGTTGTACATTTAATATATTTATGTGAAGAGTCCGTAACTTGCGTATGTGTATTCGTGAGTTTTTGCAATCTATATAAATATATAATCTTTTTGAAAGAAGTCTTAGGTTTGAGTCCATGTTAATGATCTATAAATAAAAAGTTGTATGTATATATTATAAAATAAAGTCTGATATGGCTATGTTTATCGTACTTAATAATACATTTAGGTTTATCTAAGGAATTGTAATTGGGATATATCCGCCGGTAGAGGTCGCACCGGGAGACGTGGGCGTAAAGTGCCACAATCACCATATTGGCGACTGAATAAGGAAATTGATCTTAATATGACTTCACAGTGATATGGGGGTGATTTAGTGTGTTGTTACATTTACTGGGTGAGTGTAAGTGATTGAGTCTTAAGATATATATAGTTATTGATAACAAGATTCTGTGCATTCTAGAAATTGGCTCAAATAAATCTTTGACAAATATTTTTTTGTAAATCTTGTAGATATATTTTTTTGATAATTAAAAAAAAAAATTAAAACTTCTTTCTGATTATGATAAACAGGTTAATGAAGAAAGTTATAGGCTATCTAGCATTACGCTACAACTTAAATAATAATAAATAAATTCGTATGTCCGCGGGTGGAACCACGTGTAACGAGTAATATACTTATTAAACCACAGATTATATACAAAATATCTATTCAATAGATAATCAGACTAGTAATAAAGGAGTTAATTTCTGTTAACTGCGATCTTGATTCGCCTACAAGACGGACTGCACAAAGATGGCCACTAACATTAACATTAACTTAATGTTCATATAAATACCATTTAATTATATTGTCTATAAATTGAAAATAGGTGATAATAGTTTTAACACCTCACTTGACCTTTCATATCTTGGCTGTAAATGAAAGTTTATTTCGTTGAAGAAATTCAAATCTTGATTTAAATCGGTATAACATGTGGCTTTGATTCAACAGTGAGATTTAAATTCTACTGATTCTGGTTTATCAATGATTATAGATTCCTGATTAGAATTTATCTTTTTTATCCTGGGGCTTTACTATCATCTTCTTTAGCAATATTAAAATAATAATATTTTTAACGTTTACCCAAAAATATCCATAAAATAATTGTTTTATTAAATTTTATTCGATTTTCTTTTTCTCTTGTTCTGAAACTCAGAGGTGTTAAAAGTTAAATGAGTGTAATATTAAAATAAAAAGAGTTTTAAAACTTTGATATTTATACAGTTAATCGTAGGTCACGTAACCAGAGTAAAAAATGTAACGGTTAAAATCTTTTGTATTATATTATAACATAAACTATATCTGAATATAATTAAGTTTTATTCTGACTTTTTGTTTGTCTGTCCGCACTTATATCCGACAATACTTAAGAATTGCTATTAGTAATAAGAACATGAATATTGTTTTTGAGATAACACGAGATAACATCTTGTCTCAGCTCGTTTCTGTTGCGACGGTTTTCAAATAACATTTCATAATAAAAATATTTAAAAAACTATGTTTAAGTTTTATATGAAGCGAATAAACAGTTGACTATTATACATGATTATTTGGCTGTACTCAAGTAAATACTATCTGAATTTGCCTGACTAGTTTACTATTTCATGTCGCGATTCATTCATGCTGCAGAGCTCATGAATAAGAACTCCGAATGGGTTTGAAACTAGTTTGGTAAATTCCGATAGTTATAGCGTGACGTGAACGTGAACGTAAGTAACGTGAACAGTAATCATGGATAACGAAGGCTTATATTAAAAACTAAAAAGTTTCATTATTCTTAAGTCCTTAATTAGTTAACAATAGTTATATTTTCTTTGAGTTTTGACCGAACTTGTGTTGTATTGTCGTGCTTTCAAAATAAGCTTTATCTCTTAATTACGATACACGGTTTCGTGGGTTAATGATTTTCTCATTACTTGTAGCTAACTGTAATGCTGTTTTTATCTACTTATCATACATCTAAAATCTAAACAATCTTTTGTTGAAATAGATTGGAAAGTTACCACAGATTTAGATTGAAATGACTTTAATATTTAATCAATTAACTATATTTTTAATAAAAATGTAGTTAATTTTGCTACTTTATAGTAGCTATTAATTATTTACAACGTATCGAAAGCACAGTCCACAGCTAAGATATAATAAATTATTTAGTGTTACAGGAATCCCACCTCTCTCACGACGTGATAAAAGTCAAAATTAGTTCAATAAATCCATAATACATGTAACGGGAGCATTGAAACCAGCGATAAATAACACCCTTTTGAATGTACTTGCAAATTAAATACCATAGATAATCTTGAATTCATTTACTAAATGTATAAGCTTTCTATAGGAAAACTAACATTAATTGACGGTGAAGGGAAAAATGTTCTGTGATATATTGGACCTTATCTTTAAATGAAAACCATTGTGAATATACTGCTCAGGGTATTAGTGTTAAATGTGATTATAAATAGTAGTTAAAATAGAAATAATCTGTTTTAGTACGAAATAATTATAATAATATAATAAATTTAGTTATTAATTCAATAATAAAATAAACTTTTACAAGTTTAAATATATATATATATATATATATTCACATTTTTTATTTTAAGACTTTAAGATTTTTCTTTTATATATATTATATTTATAATATTGGAAGTGTATAATGTAAATTAATTAGTAAATGTCAACTTTCTTGATAATTTATATTTGATAAGTATAGTATTAAATTAATAATAACGGATGTTAATTTGATTCAAGTATAATAAATTCCTGATATGCGTATATAATATACAAACAAGCCACGTTATCAATATCTAATTAATATCCCTGTTTTCTCTGGCCTATTTAACTGTATTTTGTCGATTACTATCGATTAATGAGACTCACATACTTATTAATATTAGAGGGAAAATATATAGAAAGCCCTTTAATAAATAAATTATAATATCTCATATTGCTGCGGTTTTCGTGTAATGATTCATACAACAAGTCATTTGGTTCAAACTGTATTATTTTTTTTTTTTTTTGCAAATTTTAAATATTAAATGTGTTATAAATAAATAAATTATAGTATCTCATATTGCTGCAGTTTTCGTATAAAGATTCATAAAACTAGTTACACTACATTTGGGGTAAATTTTGGTTTCAAACTGTATTCTATGTTTGTTCCTGAGAACGTTTTTAAGATTAAATTTCTTATAATAAATAAATTATAACGTCCAATATAACTGTGTTATAAAGATTCATAAGTTATTTTTCAATTATGTCAAATTTTGGTTTTTATCTTATTTGTATGAATCCTTCTTCCTTGATATTGGTTTTAACTATTTCTTTACAGGTTGAAAACTTTCAGGTTAAATCATTGTTTATTAATAACTATTACGCACCAATTTTTATTATTACAATTGTTTAAATATTTTTTGTATCGATAAAAAATAATATTTCAATTATATAAATTGCTATCAATAAGAGTAATTATTAAATATTGTTACACATATTAATCTATCAATATTAATCTATCAAATCATCTTACTATTAAAATGAAAAACAATTTCACGTAAATTTAGTATCAATAAAGAGTAAGTGAAATTTTAATTGAAATTGAATGAATCTCGTTATTTTAAAAATGAATAAATTCAAGAGTTACATCGATTCTTAACAACTTGTATATTAATTGCTGATTCTGAGAACTAGGTCAGTTGATATAAGTAAAAAAAAAAACTTTTTATGAATTCCTATACTGAACAATGGTTTGAATCATTTTTCGTAATATAAACTTAATTAGTTTCTTCTTATTAAGGTATTTTATTTCATTATAAAATCATTCCAACATTTTATCTCCATGTCGCATCATAATTTCCTTTCAATATCGTAATATTGCAATTTACTCAATCGTATACATTAAAGGTCTCCCCGCTGAGCAGAAAGTAGACATTGTTACTGTGATTTAAGACAAAGATTTAAATCATTATAACTCGTAACTGCTGTGGTTTTTTTATCGATGATATAAGATTGGTTGAATTTTTTAAATAAGGTTTAATGTTATTCTTTCATTATAATGTTATAGTGTGTTTTACATATGTTTGTATAATTATTTTGTATATAAATATTCATTTTAAACGTATAGAGTACCCCCCCCCCCTTTTTCCCTTTGGGATAAGCAATAGTCATACGTCTGTATAGTCACCAAAATACGAGCAATCAAGAATCACGTAAGTAAACAGACACACAATTACTCACACATAGACAATTAAACTTTATCTACCACACATGAAAGATCCGTGTACACATGTACTCTCTTCCGCTACAATAAATCTGCTGGCATGTTAACTTGGTATAAATCTAACCAACTCTTATCTCTTATCTACGTATCTGGATTTGTATTCAAATAGATTGATGTGGGAATTCAGGATTTGCATGTGCAACAAAAAAAAAATACATGATACACATTAAACATTCTTTATTAAATAGTATTTTCTTAGATTTTCACGAGTACACATTTCAAATAAAACTATTTTTTACGGATTAAAACTCGTGTACAATTTGGTTACATTTTTATTTTAAGCCGACGTTTCGAATGCTTTGCAGCAATCGTATTCATGGGTAGACGAGATGTAAGTGTCTGTCAGTAAGTCAGTTAATTAGTTAGTTGACTAACCAATTAACTAACTTACTGACAGTTAATTACTTAATCAACTAACCAAATTATTCGCGAGTTTTAATCCGTTAATACGTCCGAAATTATTTAATAAATATATAGTTTAAAAAAACAGATATATTTCTCTCATTCTCTCTGTCTCTCTCTTTTCGACATGAATCGTTGATAATTATCCAGTTTGTCATATACAAGTGAAGTCACTTGAACGTGTTCGTTGCAATTTTCATTACAAGATTATCCCGGAAATGACTCTTAAAGTATATAAAGTAATTAATAAACTATTAGACGTATTTATCTGTATATACTTATACAGATAAATACAGATAATGTGTCCCGTGTACATTTGTTATTCAGACATTCTTATATTATCATTGGCGCCTGATTTATATACAGTTTTTTTTGACGTTTATAATAAACCTATGAATAAACATTTCACAGTATGATATATAAACAACATTTTTTACCTCTCTTTCATGCTAACGTTAGATGACTGCAACCAGACAGAGACAAGGCACTGATCAAAGCTGTCATTGCAATTTATTATGTATATTAATATGGCGGAAAATTTATAAACAAAAACGACAAACAACATTCATTTATTTTATTAATATTCAATGCAGTAAAAAAAAATCCCTATAATTAAGTTTAAGTTTAACTAAAGTATGTCATAAATATTACTATTTTATTATTAATAAATCTGGCAATACTAGACGTATAGAGTATTAATTAATTTATTAATTAACTGAACAGTCTCGATAAAAAAGCGGTAAAATACTTTGATAAAAAAGTGGAATCATTTTAAAATGTATTGATTTATATATAAACACATTCTGTGTGTGTGTGCGTGTGACATCTGTCAGTGATACTTCTGGATTCTTCTAATTGCGAATGACAGTTTGACATTGATTACAAACATTTATTTATTGTTAGATCTTCGTAAAGGTACAGATTTTTTGTCGCCTATGTTAAATAGGCAACAAAAAAACGAAAATACAAGTGCGTTAACTAGGATTAACCAGATTAAACCAATACGTAGGTTTTCTATTAGGCTGCGACTACACACTGATTATTTGATTGTATTATATTTAAAAGATTTAAATTGGCAAAATTATAAAATTATGTATAACTGTCCTTTGCCTAAGTTTTACAAGCCAAGTCAATGGCAGCACTATCGTGTCCTCTGATGATGAATGAACATTTTTTTTGTTTGTTTTAGTTTTAAAAAGAATGAAGACACAAAACTTGCTCGAATATTGAGTGTTTTAGATTTGACGTAAATTATTTTCAAATTACCGAGTCCTAAATATTAAGGTTATACACCACGTCCACGAATTTGAAAATCGGATCTTGAAAATGAAATGAAGAACATTGTAAGTAAGTACCTTTAAGAAAACCATTGTAAGTAAGTACCTTTAAGTACTCCAGTAGTAATTATGTTTATCAATCGTATTTCATTATTATGAGCAATATTTAGTTGTCATTTTCATGACCTCACCCGTATTACGCTAAACGCCGTCACTCAGACCACACACTACCCTTTAGAGATATATATTTATTTTAATGTTATAGGTAATAAAGTAATTATCCTATCATTTCATAATAACGCTCTGTTAACCTGAATATTGTAAATCGTTTATGGTGATTTTATAGGCGTTGATAAACCTCAATATAATGACATAATTATTAGCAATATAGAACTATAAATACTGTTTCAAACACAAACACAAATTCTTAAATGTAAATACTAGGTGGTTGAGCTAAGCTAAGTCAAGCTCTTTACCGGTCAATTCGATCAAATTTTGTCCTCTTTCTCCTCCTACACTAGCTATAACTAAATTTGCGACAGTTGATTATCACATGCCCTCCCTATATAAATAGATTTTGAAAAAAAATCTAATTTTAGTTGATGAATAATTTTTAATTAAATTTATTTTTATTGCACGCGCAGATGGTTAATTTTTCCTATGACTGACATATGTAAAATTATTTGTTAATTGAAAATTGACATTAACATTGACATTGAGGAAATCGTATCAAGCTAAGGTTTTCGTGATATACTTTTCGTTTCGGTTAGCTTCCCCCGTGTGCGTGCTGGCGGCCCTAGTAGCTGAATTGAGCGAAGCGAAGCTTTTTACCGGTCAATTCGATCAAATTTTGTCCTCTATTCCTCCTACACAGATCGAGCTATACTGGCCAAATTTGGGAGAGTTAATTATCACGTCGTCTATTCAAATTTTGAAAAAAAAAATGTAATTGCAGTTTTAGAGTGTTTCTATTATACGCACAGGTGGTATTTTTTACTATGACTGACATATGTATCATTTTTGTTAATTGCCGGCATTTCTAAAATAGTATCAACCCAATATATATTTTTCGTTTCGCTCAGCTTTCCCCGTGTACATTTACTAGAGCCGCTAGGTCCTAGTAAATGTTACAATAGGCACGAATGAATTATATAATGATTATATATTATATCCATACTATTAGGATAACTAAGTGCAGTTGCGTAATGTTATGCTTGTATGCCTTCGTCTATCATGAATTTCTCGTTAATAATTAGAAAAAACTCTTTAAACCTATCAAGTATTTTCGAATATTAGCACGTTTAAACAAACTTTTTCGCTTCATAATATTAGAAGAAATAGATTTAAATGTACCAGTTTATTTTTTTTATTACTTTTTTTTATTTCAGTTTTATTACAAGTAATTATTGAAGAGTTAACTGCCCTTCTTTTTCATCATTCAATATTTGTTTTAGATGTCTATGGCGAATTTATTATCAGGTCCGCTTGCTCGTTTGACAAAATACATATAGCCTTAATATACAGGCTTTTATAACATGTATCGATTCACAATTTTAGTTAAACATATACTTAACGGGAAGAATAATATAATTCTTTTATAGTATAAGTTATACTAATAGTTTATTTTAGTTAACTATAATTTTAACACAAATATTTTTTGTGGTAAAAAAAAAATTAACTGCTTTTTATTAGTTTTCTCTAATACTTTCATATTTGAGTGTCATATATTAAAATGGTTTGAATGTGATATTATTTTAATGTTTCTGCTACCTCTTATGTCTTGGAGCACAAATGAATGGCAAAAACCGCTGTAATCACATGATCCGACACTCATCCACCGTGACGTCTCAATCCCATCACTTTTTGTACAGTAATACCTGATTACTGTATTCTACTGGATATGCGAATATAATTCCTATATATATTTAACTAAAGGTGTAAACCGGATGTCATATTAGTGAGCTGTGGGTCTGACAGGTTGCCTTAAAGCAAGTGATTACGTTATTTTTGTTATAACGAATATTTGTTATATTTTTGGTTTTCATTTTTGCAATAAATAAATTTACAAAATATACATTCTTTAAAATTATTACATAATTAACTTTACGTCTTGTTTGTTTGTTGATGTTTAAAAGATTTTTGTAACTAGGTCGAGTTAAGCGGCGGGTTGAGCTAAGCGAAGCATTGTTGCTGAATGAGTTTCACATACTTGCAAAATTAGCAGAGTAAATAGTGGCTATAATCTTAAGACTAAAAAATGTCAGCAAAAAATTTCAGGACCCATAAGTCACTGTCTTCAACAACTCTGCCAATATTTGACATGCTACCATTATTCGTCTAGGAGGAGTAGCATTAGTAAAGAAACTTTTGACAGTAAGAGCTACTCTTCACTCAACTCAAAAAAATGTCTTGTTTAAATTAACTAAGTAAATATATAATTAAGCAAATCGCTATAACTAAGACCAAACATTTATTGGTCACTGAAGCGTTTAGTTCAATCCTATCATTTCATACAACAAATTATTTTTCACACATCACCTGTGAGACTTAAATTAAAAATAATTACGCGATTGCTTGATGATTTTAATCAACATATTTCTTTAAGAGATTATAAAATACTAGTACTTACCCGCGGGTTTCACTCGCGGACTAATATATTTTTTTATTTATTAATAAACAGAAGCATTAGCGTAAAGCTAGATAGCCCTATGAATCTGCTTATCATAATCATAAAGGATTTTTCAAATTCATCCATTTCGAAGTTTAGAGCGTTTAAACAAACAAACTCTACAGATTTATAATATTAGTATAGACAACATATCCAGAAATATACATATACATATACAGAAAATATATCCAAAGTTTTTATTAATATGTGACAGACATATATTAATACATTGCTTATGTAGATTATTCTAGAAGTTTAATAAAATATCTAAAGATGATTCTCTCAAATGAAATATCAATTACGAACGTAAGCTGGAAACATAATCCGAGATTAACTCCGTTTTGCAAATATTATTACAAATGTCAAACAAGCATTATACCTGTATGTTCAGTTTGCAATCGTTTTTATGTAATTTTATTCAATTTTATCCTTACATTACTAATTTTATTATTAATAACATATAAGACAATTTTTGTTTCAAAAATAATTAGTTTGTTATGTATCGGTACTGTCACTTATGTCGCAAGTATCTTGGGATTCAAAGTAGCCGTAATAATAATAGAATGTTTCTTATTAAGACTAATATATATAATTATCCGGCTGTACTCACGTTAACACTATCGGATTTTGCCCGACTAGCATGGCAAAATTGCGGCAGTTCACGAAACAATTCAGCCATGCTAGGAACTCATGAATAAGGAACCGGAATGGGTTCGAAATTAGCCGGAAAAACTCCGGCTAGTTACATGACGACAGCCGGATAATTATATAAGACTAGTGGAATCTTTGTTGTTTATAATCAACAAATAAAAAATATTATACAAATCTTTTCATCTGTATAATGACGAATCCACCAATCCATTGAAAAAATAAACCATCCCACCTAGTAGGGGGATGGGTGAATCCTGAATCACTGCAAAACATTTCCCTCCCACTTCTGGTTATGAAATATAAGATGTCAGCAATCCTCGATTATAATAAATACAATATATCAATCACAGTAACGATATTATCACTATAATGTATACTTCAATTAACCGTGCGCAGGCGCCGGTATTCCCTTATTAGTTCACGTAATTATCCCCATATAGACTATGTATATGGTAAGGTCTGTTTGTATCTAATTTATTGATTTTGTTTGAGATAGAAACGAGTACAGTCCACTATTTATGGAAAAACTAGCAAATCAAAATAAGGCTTAAAAATAATATTTAAAAGATTTTTTTTTATAAATTAAAAAAGTATCCATGGAGCTTCTTGTCAATTCTTGTCTATGGACTTACTCTTTGGAACCATTTAGAGTATGACGTTTCATAAGTATAATCTATGGTTATGTAAAAAAAGGAATGACTTTGACTTTGACATTGACAGCGATTTATTATATATTTTCTCTTGGATTCAAATAAAACCAAGTGCATATATATGTATATAAAATTAATCATGATCGTTATTCTTACCTTATATGTTGATCATTTATTACACTCAATTTACTTGTTAATCTGTTTGTAATGGATCGAGATAATGGCCACTGTAATTGACGCAAGCGTTCGATAAAATTATAACACGACAAAATATATTTATAGCTACAGGAAGGAATGCAATATATTATTAATACTATAATATATATTATTAATATAAAGACAGTATCCGATTAAAATATTTTAGCCGAATCTGAAACCGAACTTTCGGCTTTGCTTTCAGTTTTGGCCGAAATTTATGCCGAAACTAAGTTAAACATATTTGGAAGATCTTTAAAATATTCAGAATATAATATGAATGTATATACAGCCAGTTGTATAGTCAAATAAAATAAAAAATATAAATAAAGTATTACACAGTTCATATATCTATTATTTTTATTTCATTAATATATAAAAATTAAATATTTATTTGAAATATTTGAAGTAAACATTTCAAAACGGTGGATGAACTTGAGTTAGTCGGGTAGACCGCCGAACGAAGCACGATATTTCACGAACAGTTCAAGTTTCGGCGCGGATAGAAAAAATCGGAAACTTTCTGGCCGAAATTAAAGTCTTTGGCCGAAGCTGTCCGACACCAAAACCAAACTTTCGGGCGGGCGGAGTAAGTAGATAAGGATCTCTTTTTTCTCCCTCTGCCAATGACACACAACAGTCCCTTGTTTAGAGACTTGAAAGAAACCACCTTGTGCGTGTTTAGTATAAATAAGAAGTTAATTTAACATATTATTTAAATACGTTTTAAATACTTTTAAATTTTAATATAAAATTAGATAAATACGTGATAAAAAAATTGGATCTTAAGAAAACTGCTATTGTATCTATGCAACAAACGAACACAAGTACAAAATACACACACATTTCTATTATATCATTGTATTTATGACCAATAAAAAAAAAAATTACAAATTATTAAAACAGTCTATTTGTATGTATAAAACAATTAATTTCATCAATATCTATAATAAATACAAACAATATTCCGGATTCCGTAATATCATTCCAACTATTAATTAAAACTGCAAATGACTGTATGTTTGTATATCATAAACTGACATAGTAATTATTACATATAATATATTTATTTACTTGTATTATTTATGACTAAGTTTGTTTATTTAATTTATAATGTAAGTTATTGTGATTCTTATGTATGTTAATGTTAAATATAATGTTTATGTAGGTTATATGTTTATATATGTTTGTAAGGTCGTAGGTTCATATCCTAGTATCATGAAAAGGATAATGTATTGAATGAGCCTGTAAAAATATAAACATATTATTGTGTTGTCTGTATGTTTTTATTATTGCTATATTAATATTTATAAATTCTAGTTATGGCTCGTGACAAATTGATTTTTATTATTTACATGACGTGTGTTATTGTATTAAACCAGCGTTTGCACACGGCTCCGTCTGAGAAATTACAATTATTTTTACTTCTATTTGGATTGTACTCCGATAATCTTGAAAAAGAAAAAAAGTGTAATTTCAATAATCTTCCTTTTCATTTTTCGTACCCCCATATAATTTATAGATATTAATTAAAATTATTTTAATAAAATTTCCAAAACTTCTGTCTTTTTTGGGATATTATTGTTCTTTTTAGGATTCGATAGCTCTTCAAAAAATAAGAACTCTAAAAATTGAATTATTATAATATTGAAACAAAACTACGATATTTTAAGTTCTTGTTAGACCAGTATTTTTTTTTTTGTAAATATGACAATTTTTTTTCCACTTTATATGTTTACCATTTATTAATAACAGATCTCAGTTTTCGACAAAATTTGACAACGACGTCACGTGGCCTAAAAACAGACAGACTATATTAAAGACAATAAAAAATATTTATTATATGATTTCAAATCAAATAATCATATTGAATTAAAGATTGATAAAAATTTTCATACAATAAGGTAAGAGGCGGGCGCCCTAGCAGAATCATTTTAAATGTATACAAGACAAAGAGATGTAAGGAGCTAACGAAATTACAACAATTATGCTTATTGTTTAGTTATATGGCAATTCTTTTATTAAATATTTTGACGATTGTGAAATAATAATTATAATACAAAAATACCCGGCTGAGTTTGTTGTGTAGTTTTTTCCGAACATAGTTTTTAAGCCTTAACTTTTAGTTGCAGTGTTTTTAGAGAAGGGCTTATTTTGATAAGTATGGTATCAAATCAAAATGGCTCCTGACATTTGACGTACACAAATGATCACAGATATTGATTCAAAGTGGAAAATATATAAATAAATAAATATAATATAGATTCATATATCTTATTCTAAGCGATACAAAGTCAATGAAAATAAAAGTATAAACAAGTGACCGGTAGCTGGCAGCACAAGGTACCGTCGTTTAGAATGGAGGTTATTAAAATATTCATCAGATTAATATAACATCTTAGTATGTAAAATCATGCAAATAATTGTATATATTCAATGTCTAGTCGTTATTGCAGCCATCGGGTAATTTATGATGTTTTCTATATGATGTATTTTGCAATGTAATATATCCGTACTATTTAACATAATATATTAATATATAATAATTATTAGATTTAATATTAAGCCGTTTGATGGTGGTTAGTGGCTCTGAATGCTGAAAAAAGGTAAAGACCTTTTTTTAGCATTCATTCATTCATTCATTCATTCATAAAGGGTTTATTCCCTAATTTTGGGATTCAAAATATTTCAAATCTGGATGTTCATTGTGTCCATTACATGTAACTGTCCGGCTGTAATGACTTTATTACTTTAGGAATGTGCTTGACTAGTTTCAAACTTATTCGGGAGCCTTAGACATGAGCTCTGGGAATGGCGGAATCGCAGCGTGAACTGTTAGTAGTTACATGAGTACGGTTGGATAATTATATTTAATAGTAATCATGGATCAACAAAGTTTTTATTGTGTCCGTTGTATTCCTAAATAATATTTCTCAAAAGGAAGAGTTTTTTTTTATATTACAAAATATAAAGTCTCTACATATTTTTAGTCTGTTATTATTCTTGCGGTTGTGATGGCGCCATATTCTAATTACCACATCCGACTTTACACCAATCTAATGTAAGTACGACTCCCGCACACACACACACACACACACACACACAAACACACCATATACACTCATACACACACATATAAGTGTGATATTCAAAACACAATAAAGCAGTCATTTAAATGGTACTACAATAAAAATATTATATTTCTCAAAAAATCGCACAACCTATTTAATTAATCATTTTTCGTATTAGTAAAAATATACATATAAAAACTTATAATTATAACATATAACATCGACTCCACACTACCTGTAGTCATTAGAATGATGATAATTGGCATGTGTCAATATTTCATTAATTTGTAGTATTTTATTTTGATCGATGATATAATATTAAATATTGAAACACGTGGAACTTCGAACGTGCGGAAAATTATAAAATTCTTAAGATTTTAAAAAAACGTTCTACCTATTTTAAACAACACTAACATAAAATTTTAAAAACAAAAAATACCTAAAGCTATACATATATATATATATATATATATATATATATATATATATATATATATATATATATACGTATGACGTCAGATAAATTATTGTATTATTTCAGTTAAAATATTTAGTGTTTGTATTATTATTTCTAAAATAACATAATTCTCTTTTTAATAATTAAGATATATATATATATATATATATATATATATCTTAATTATTAAAAAGAGAATTATGTTATTTTAGAAATAATAATACAAACACTAAATATTTTAACTGAAATAATACAATAATTTATCTGACGTCATCACTAAAGATAGGCCTCGACAATAACTATTATTTACTAGTAAATGTTCTTTCTGTCTCTGTTTGGCTCAAGGCCAGATATAAAAATAATAAAAAAAATATGCAACTCCTAAAACATGTCTAGGCTTATTTCTAGTGATGATATAACTTATTTATTTCTCGTATAAATAATAATATTATAAATTAAAAACAAATCAACAATTATACAATTTAATTAAAAGTAATAATTGAATATGTATTTCCGTGAGCTGTCTCTATAAAGTCGATATTTTAATCAAATAATAACACAATGTTGTATAGTTGTATAATTGTAATTATTATTATAATCCTCTTATTAACCACAGCGCAACTATGAAATAAGTCAACATGTGTGGTCTTCAACAACACTAAATTATACACTATTGGCCAATGCATTCGTTATTAAAATTTTAGCATCTATTAAATACTTGAATTTGTAAATATATCTAAGTAAAGAATCTAAGTAATTATTAAGAACTCATTATCATTTTATAATTACACATAAAATATCTCAAATATTCTTAAGAATATTTTTTTATTAAAATAAATTTACTAACAAAAATACCGACAGAATTTACATAAAATCGGTAAATGTTATCTGTCAAAGGTCACGTCATTAGAACGTCATGTGAACAGTCAATATGATTCAAATCACGTACACAATGCCGCGTCACGCGCTGTCCGCTGATGAACGCGCGTCCGTAATTTGAATTTGTGATTGTATAATTTATTGTCTGCAATTAAAAAGTGAACACGTTGTGTCGTGAATATTGCTGTTATAAAATGGCCGCCAGATTTTTTAGTAATGTTAATTTAGTATGTGATATGAATTTATTATTTATTTAGAATATGATTTCAATTGTTTTATTAAATAAATATCCAATATACTATTTTTGTTATTATTCATTAACAAAAATAATACCAAACTTATAAATATATCTCGGAAATGCGATTTGTAAAAGGAAAAGTCGTAAAACGAAATCCGTTTCATAATACCAACTTTAAAAGTAGTCCGTTTGAAGTTAGTATGGGTGGAACGATATATTTTGATTTTTTGTACTTTTTTATAATATTATTTAGATTTATATTAAAAATAAACAGTTTCTTTTAATTTATAATAGTTTTTTTTTTGTTTTATAAACCCATATATGTCTGTATAACAGTGATGATATAACTTTGTGTGTGGGAGAAAAAAAAATATCCAACCGAGTGCGAAATCATAAAAGGCGAGTATAATCCGTAAAATATGACCGTTTGAAATATATTTTTATATCATATAATATATGTATTATAAATACTGGTTTTTAAGATCTGTCAGTGATTTTATTAGTATTTTCCATAAGTGTCTCATAATATACTTAGATATTATTATTAGTAATAAGAATATCTCATCCTTTCAAATTAATATTAAAACAAAATGGATTAGGTAGTTTAAATGAACCGGAAGTACATTTTTTAAGTGTACGGAAGTCATAATCTCTACTATTTTAATCTAACCAACTTTGAGGAGTAGTAAACATTCTATCTGAGGGGTAATAAACATTCTATCTGAGGGGTAATAAACATTTTATTTGAGTTACAAACTTAGTTTATAATCAATCATTTATATACTGTAATATTAAATTACTAAAATCTGTTATACAATAGACTATATTATTGTTATTGCTAAGCAATGTTGAGCGATATTTTTTTAAATATTTTTTTAATTAACTAAAATCACTTGAAATATTAAAAAAATATTCATTTAAATAGCAAGTATAGAAAATGTTCAATAAATTTAAAAATAAAAATACATATATAAGAAAATCTTGATTTTTAACGTGTGTATGTCCGTAAATAAAACATATATTTTTATTATTATGTAGTGGAGGTTCATAAAGTGGGCTGGATCTCTTCTGTAAGTCGTAATAAGCTTATAATAAGACTTACCATAATACTTACAAATTTATAAAATCATAAAGACTTACCTGAAACCAAATAAAAAATAAGTTATTTTATTGTACTTTCTAATAATATATAAAAACTTTACATGTACGAAAACAATTGATAGTCTTTTTTAGATTTATACAGTTAAACTTTTAAGACATGAGGATAGGACGTACACACGCACGCACGCACGCACACGCACAATGTATATAGTCAGATATAATTTTATTTTTACTAAATAAAATATAATTATTTTACAATTTACACCTTGAAGATAGATCAGTTGTAACCGTAAGTCCGTCCTTTCGAGGCAGGAGATAACAAGAACAACCGCGGTTCAAAACTAGTTCATAAAACATTAAAATTAGGTTGTTACACGATAGAGTGCGAAATGCATTGATAAGATACAGAATACGAAATGTGTTAGTCCCGTGTTAGATAATAGTTTACGACGAAGGTATACGATAAGAGAAGTCGATATATAAATTGGGGTGATGTGAGTTTTTGTTGAAATATATGTTATATATATACACTTTGTTTTATAAATAACACATATTGTTTGACGGTTTTTTGTGCGAATTGAATCCCGGATTTCTCATTTTATGGAATACTTTCTACTGATTTGAGTTTATTCTATTTATTATTCTCTCTTACTGGTCAAAAGTGTGTTTCGTTACTAATGCTACTCCTAGACGAATAATGGTAGGATGTCGAAATGACAGTGCCTTATAGGTCCTGAAGTTTATTGGTGACATTCGTGATTGTAGTTTTTTATTAAATGGTCAAAGTGTCCCGTAGTTAACATGTAGAACGTTTTGAAATCGTTCGCGCGAGTTATTAGTCTTAAGATTATAGCCACTATTTACTCTGCGAATTTTACAAGTATGTGAAACTCATTCAGCAACAATGCTTCGTTCAGCTCCACCCGCCGTGCACAGTGGCGGACCAAGTTTATTAACTGTAAAAGAAATAAAACCAAATGATATAACTGCAAGTGATAAGAGGTCATTGAACTCACTGACGCAATACGGTTGAGCGATTGCAATGATTGTAAATTATATTTTGGTAAATATAGAAAACATTATTAAAAATATGATTTTCAGTAAAAAAAAAATATTTATGATAATTCATATATAGTTTTGTTATTTTTGTATATTTGTTTATTTAATTTATTATTAATAATGTAAACTTTAAAGAATAACTGGTAAATATTTATATATATTTATATTTGGTAATAGTGGGTGTGTCGCCACGCTCTTTGCTTGTATCTGATGGGACAAATGGTATTGTGGTATAATTTGAATATTTCTGGGATTTTTATTACGCAATTACGAATATTAAACTAGTTGTTACTCGCGGCTCCACCCGCGAACGTACGATTTTATTTATTAGAAGCAGTAGTGTAATGCAAGATAGCCTTTCTCATGAACCTGCCTATTAAAATCAGAAAGTATTTTACTAATCTGTCAAGTAATTTCGAAGATTAGTCAACAAACAAATAAACTAACACTCTTCAGCTTCAATATTAGTATAGATATGTTTTTTAATAATATTGTACTAATTAATATCAAATAAATATTAATTTAAATATATATTCGTATTAAGTACATATATGTTTACTATCTAAGTTATTTCAAACTGAGACTCAAACCTGTATATACAAATTCAATTAAATTATTTGTTTTTGACATGACATAAAGAATTACAAATATAATAAAACCAAAAAACAAAAAGACTTAAAATTACGAGATCAAACAAATAGATCTGTGACATCTAAAATGGTAAACCATTCAGCTGGTACTGGAGTACATGACCACAGATCAAAATAATTAAATATTCTAATATCATTAAAAAGGTTATCGTGCACGTATACAATATTATAATGTTAGTATTTTATTTTTCAATCCTTTTTAACGTGTTGTAGAACAAGCCAACGTCCATATCACGTTCAATACATCGGTTCTCGTTCGATCACCTAAGTTAAGCAACGTCGGGCGCGGTCAGTACTTGGATGGGTGACCGCCTGAGAACACCGCGTGATGTTGGCTTTTTGATGCTATTGTACACGTGTTGTAGAACAAGGTTGTTTAAAGTTAGAAGCACAATAAATCGTGATGAAAAAAAACAAAAAACACAGAGACACCAAACAAAGACACAGTTCATAGGTTTCTTGCTTCAATATGTTTTTCAAGAAAAGGGCAAAGAAAGCTAACTTTGATGGACCGTGAGTTGGTTTGTGTTACATAGGCCGGTTGTTGTTCATAAGCGGAGCGGATTATTATTATTTTCTTTATTATTTGTTATAAATAAAATGGAAAATGTTTTTGTATTTAAACTTTCGTGATCATTGATTTTTATATATAATTATCCGGCTATACTCAGGCAAATACTAGCGGAGTTTTACTTAATTGAATAACAATTGATATATAAAAAAGAGTTATTTTCCTCGCAATAAAACTATGACAGAAAAATAATACAGATAATACAGACTTATAAAAACAGCAAAATAATACAAATAATACACAATAATAATACAGATTAAAGCAATTTATACATAAAATAAAGTTTTAGTCACACAATAATATTTATAATGCATAAGTTTTTATTAGGTTCTATTAAAATATGAGGTGAAAGTATGATTACAAAATCAGAAAATAGACATTAATTTCAAACAAAAATAGCACCCGCTTCCGCTTATGAATGTAAACAAGTAATCCAATACTAAATGAAGCCTAGCGTTACGTTAGATCAGCCCATGTCACCTAACCACGGGAAAGCTTATCTGACAACTAAAATCTAGATCTAGAAATTTTTATTCTAGATTTTTTATAGTATCATATTACGATTTTTTGTAAGACGAGTAAATAGTAAATAAAAAATTATTTTCCAATAAAAATGTAACATAGTTCTAAATTAATTCTTAAGTTTAAAATGTAGAAGATATATAGAACATGTTTGGGTTTATTTAACACCTGGAACATTATGTGTAAGAAAAAGTTCACATTTAATTCCTAATTTTTTTTTATATTTTGAACTTCACGGAACCTGAAGCACAACCATCTTAAATATTACAACAATCTTATTTCTCCTCGTATTACGAAATTAATACAAAATATTGTATGAATCAAATGTCTACGATTCACTTTATCTTGGTGTGACCTCTCAAATGAACTAGTCGCTTTATTGTAATGTTGAAACAAAACTGTTTTCACTATCATAGTCTTAAGAGTTCTTAGAACTCGCTCATCTAAAACGTAAAACCCCAAATGAGAAGCCCCCATACGTTAGTACAAGAACTTAAATTGCAATCTGCGGAATTATCAAAGGCTGGTGCACACACACAGACAAACATCTCGTCGTTGTAATTATTTTAACTAGACAGAATATAATCAAAAGTTATCAATTATTATTACATACAACCCTAATAATAAGTGTTGATATTATTTTCATATTAAAATGCTGGTTCCAGTGTCCTGAGAGCTCTTGACCGTGTAATTGAATATTTTATCACTAAGAGCACAGAGTAGGCGATTGTAGAAAGATTCAAAAATATATACTAATATTATAAAGAGGAAAAGTTTATTTGTTTTTATGATAGATAGATTCACGAGCAAAACTATATGTGATTTTTTTGTTTACATTTTTAAAACTAATGAAATGATTTCAAAACTTCTTTCTGATTACAATAAGATTGATAAGGCAGACTAAATACTATAGTAGTAGGTTTACACGCGAGTGAAACCACGGTGTAGAGCTAGTATAATTATATTATACTGTTGGAAAAAATATTATCTTTCATATAACAACGTATAAATATTTTAATTTAGGTACTTATTTGAAATACGAAATTTTTAATTAATATTTTACAACAAAATGTTGAAAGTCTAGTTTTAATTATTCTGTGGCTTCATGAATACAAAGAGCCTCATTACGAAGGGTCGGTTACCTGATGATTCTGAAATTTTCAGCTTATCGTACCTTCAGGCTTTGCTGAAATGTAATAAACCTTTGACCTCTATATAGGCTATGAAAATATTTTTAAGGAAAATATTATCTAATTATTATCTTTATTTATTTTTTATCTTATTATTTTAATTGTTATTTTGTTTTTGTTTGTGATTACTGCATGTTGAAATATTTATAAATTAAGCGGAATTATCATAAATATATATATATATATATATATATATATATATATATATATAAATAATAATAATAAATAAATAATAGTGAAATATATATAATTCACTATTATTTATTATGGAATGTATGTTCTAGCAATAAAGAATTATTATTATTAAAACAGTAAATAACCTTTTAAAATGTTTTCGCAATTTATTTGTCAAGTATTTGCCAATTTGCAGCAAAATAAACATTCCACCTAGATATATGTAACACATACATACACACTATCCATTGCGTGTATGGACAGAGTTTAAAACACTAACACATATAAAACCATCGATGGTTATAACTTAAATAGGAATTGCATTATCTTCCTGTTATAGCAGAAGAGATGTTAATTGCTGTCAAAGGGCAAGCAATATGTCAGTAACTCATACCAGCGGTTAGCCTTTGCAAAATATATCACAGCATTCTGATCTCTATATCATATGGATATGGCTGAAAATTGCGTGTTGTTATTTGTTGTTTAGATTTTCAAGGAACGCAGTACTATCGGGTTCATCTATTTTGCTCCAGATTCTCATTTAAGGTCAAACGGAAACACCGATATATGTATAAGAAGACCCTTTGAAACCCTTTTATAACAGGTACTAGTCTAGACCTCAGTATGCTGTAGGCTATTCAGTGAATTAATATCAGTAAATATTATAATGATAGCATATTGCACAAATATATTATATAAAAATAATACTTCGTCATTTTGTCGATACATATTTAAAGTGTTGCTCGATTTTCATGTGCTTTGAACAAAAAGTTGGTTGGTTTTGAAGATGCTTTAAGCGCATAAGCACTATTTTGATAAATGTGCAAATATTTCACAAAATTGTCTTCCGTAAAGATAAAATAAAATCAAAGCAGATAAGAAAACGTGTACAAAAGTATATATGCAATTCATACACGACAGAAACTAAACTTGAGAAGAGAAGAGAAAGAGATGAATATAGACTAATACGAGGATAAATAGAGAGATAATTTGCAGGTTTATTATTTTTTATATTTTAACCAACTTTAAAAACGTTATACTTTGAAGTAAAATATTGCATTGCCTATATTATATATAATATATCTTAAAGATAAAGTCCGTTAGTAATTTTATGTACTCAATATCTAAATAAACCTTGTGTTTGACTTTATTAATAGTTCTCCAGGCAAAATGTTTCTTTATCATCGTATATGCGTTTTATCGAATTTACAATACAAATAATTCTAAGGAGGTTTAATTTAAAGACACTTACATATACGAGCCACAAAAACGCACGTGGAGCTGAATAGAGCTGTGTGGCGCTTCAAAAGCTGAAAAAAGAGTCAACTAAAGCGAACTACCCTTTTATTACATCATACGTGATCAAAACTTATGAAAATATATCCTCCATGCTAATTATATGGGAAAAATTTTGTCCTTTTTATCAAAAATGTCACCAATAAACCTCACAGCCCATAAGCAACTATTCTTTAAAACTCTGCCAATTTTCAAAATTCTACCTTTTTTCTAGAATGAATAATCACAAATGAAACATTTGACCTGTAAGAGCTTAACTTTGCTCATCTGAAAAATCAGATTTCACTTAGCAACAAAAGAGGACAACTTTGCCAATTTTCAACATACTTACTTACTGCACTTCATCTTTATTCGTCTAGATTCAAGAAGGTTTGGTATCAGAAACGAAACAAATATGACCAGTAAGAGCTTAACTTCTCTCAAAAATAAAATTTCACTTGAGAAACAAAAGAGAAGTATCTCAGATGTGATAAGCACTGTAGTTACTGAGATGAAGACATCAATGTTAACGGAGCGCGTGTGTTATTTTATTGGCGATTAACTTCCAAAAATTACTTATTCGGCATCTTGATGCGAGCTTGTTATTACGTCGGCTAATTGGATCATTACGTGTGCTTGTTTAGACGGTACTGTGTGGTAATGGTTGATGTCTTGTTTCATTTACTTTTTATAATCTTAATAATATATTATTACATTTTAAATATATCGATACAGCAAGATTTGAACCTGTGACCTCTGGGAAAGCATCCCGTCTCTCTACTATTTGACTTATAGTATCGTTAAACACTTTTATGAATATATCATTCATATATAACTAATTCAACTTAGTTTTATTAATAATAAAACTAAGTTGAATTAGTTTGTTTTAATAAAGTATATCTATATCTAACATATAATAAAGAATGCAATCCAGTTAATAAATATTATCTTTTTGTATAGTTTAAATAATAACGGTTTATTTTGTGTACCGTTACATTTAATACGGTATCCAGTAATGTTACAGACGAAGTATTTAAAGCATGCAGGCTGCTTGTGACTCGCTAATCGATTACTAATCTATTGTCCTTAAAGGGACCTTACCTGCTCAACTAGATTAATATAAATAATATTGATATTTTTTTACTTTTAATTTAATTATAACCTTTTTTATTTATTTTATTTAACTTTAATGCACACATAAAAAGAGACACATAATACAAAAAAAAAAGAAAGAAATATATATATATGTAGCAAAGGGCGATTTTTTATCATTTCTTTAAAGTGATATCTTTCAATGAAAACTCAAATTCAAAATAAAATATATTAATATTAAATTAATTTAGAATTTTTATAGAGTAAATACATTTTATTTAAACATTGAACCTATCTTATTTCTAATTTACGTTACTGAGTTACAATCAACGATAGACAGCAATCTTGTCGCAGTTCAAACACTCAAAAAATGCGAAACTCAAAAAATATGAAATATATTCATCATTGTAATCACAAAAATTACTGAATCAAATTGTCTTAAATTAAATTTTCTCACATACGCTGCTGATTTTTTTTTAAAAATGTATAGTATTTTGACTTGTATGTGCAGTTTTCAAGATACTACATAATTGTTTTCTGGAGTTGATGTATAAGATTTTCTTGTAAATATGTACGTTTACCGGTTACAAAGTGTCAATCTATGAACTAACTGTATCCGAACACTTAAGTCTAAACACAAAGGAATAAAACTATAAAATATCCCTTTATATTTTATTAACAATAAGACGAGTGAGTGAGTGAGTGAGTGAGATACCTTTTGATTTAAAATACCGATCAATAGTTATTTGTGAACGTAAATTAAGTTTATTTGTACTGGTTTGGTTAAATTTTTATATCTACTTTGAGGACATTCCTTATATTATAATTTACTAGCTTTGTTACTGACTTTGCTTGGTATTTAAAATTATTTAAAAAATAACAGACGTGCAAAATATATTTTTGTTTCTCTCGTAAGTATCACCGTTCATGGGATAAAAAATATAGATTTTCTCAAGAACACATTGAACTAGTACACATTAAAATAAAACTATTTTTAACTTGCGTTTTTATCTGACCGCAAACTAAGCAACCGTTGTAGGTAGATGACTGATTAATTGACTTTCTGGCAGACACATCTCGTCTGCACGTGAACACGATTACTGCAAAGTAACCGAAACGGGTTAAAATTAAATAAAAATAATTAATAATGAGTTAAATTAGTTCAAAATAGTATTATAAGAGATTTTCCTTTCCTGTGTCGGTGAAAACATGCAAAATTTTCAGTTGAATAGCCAAGAGAGAGCGTAACAAACGTACAACCTACATTCGCATATAAATTATGTATATGATATTGTTTTATATTATATTATATTATATTCCGCTCATATGAATCTGAACCAATAATTGAGCTGAGCAAAGCGAAGCTCTTACTTGTCAAATGTCTGTTTCGTTACTAATGCTACTTCTTCTAGACGAATAATGGTAGGATGTCGAAAATTGGCAGAGTTGTCGAGGACAGTTGCTTGTAGGTGATGAGGTTTTTTGGTGACATTTGTGATTGTAGTTTTTTATGAAATGGTCAGAGTGTCCCATAGACTTAACATGTAGAACGTTTTGAAATCTCCCGAGTTCTTATTAGTCTTAAGATTATAGCCACTATTTACTCTGCTAATTTTACAAGTATGTGAAACTCATTCAGTAACAATGCTTCGCTCAGCTCACACCGTGTACAGTGAGGGACATAGTTAAAATCCTATCCATGTTTAATGCTATAAATAATGTAAAGTACGTAAATAATGATATAAATGACCACACGCACACCCGTGGGTGTTTATAATTATATCAAACTATTCCATCTATTCCTACGCTATTTATGACCAAATATGGCATTAAGGATGCTGTATGGCCATGTGAGACCATCCTTTGAATGATTTTAATAAAACCCACGTGGGTTTGATTGATAGTATGTTTCTTTTAAAGCACCATGGCGCCCTCTATTATTTTAATAAATAACTAGCTTAGCGTTGAAATCATAAAAAAACTGCAAACGTAATATAAAATAAAAAAACTCAATACTCAAAACAATATCTATCGCCTTGATAAGCATAAAGATATTGCGATGAATTTTTTTTTTTTTTTGACAAAAATTGTGTTAATTTCTGAATTTCTGCAACTTGTATACCCAAATTAAGTAAAATTTTGCAAATTAAATGTATTATATTTATATAATTATCCGGCTGTACTCCCGTCAATAATATCGGGATTTACCTGACTGGTTTCGAATCCATTCGGAGTATGGCGGAATCACGGCGTGAACAGTTCACTGGTAATATGTATATACATAATACATTATGGCAGTCTATTAAAACAGCAACAGAATTTGTGAATAAAGCACCGAACTAGAAGTTCATAGGAGATCATCTCTGCTCGTCTTAATTTTACAGAAAATCTCATAAATTTTCTTATAACCATTTAAGACAAGACAAATAAACCTTATTTAACTAATTTAAACCATTTTTTAATATATTAATATTAACAAAATATCCGAATGTTCCAGAATAAACAAAACGTTTTTTTTTTTAATGAACTTGAAATCAGCCCAAATTACATATTAGGCAACTTTGTTCAAACATCGATTCTAATCATTTTTATTATGTAAATGCACATTTATTATGCGCGTATCGATAACGCCGCGAGTCATAATTTAAAATCGATTTGTAAAACATATTCGTTTTGATTTATTAGACGGGTTGGCTACTTATATTTTTTATTATAATTAACCTGAACTTTGTTAAGTTTTTTGGGTTCATTAAAAAATTGTAAAAGAACTTAATACTTAGTATGTATAACAAAAAACCTGTTTCTGATATAAAGTTTATTTATTTACTTAATAGGGTAATGAAAGTGCATACAGTAAGTTAAAAATACAAATATAATATAGAAAATAGATAATTTTAACAATATTTAATAAATGAACAAAACAAAACAAACTGTGTTTTTTAGTTATTGGCAAGAGATAATAAAAAAAATATTAAATGGGTAAATATTACAAAAAATTCAAAGTTAAAAGCTTATACTTATAGGACCGACTAATTATATATACTAATTAAACTTATATAAAATTATTCGTCTGTACTCACGTAATTGATATCGGAATTCGCCCGACTAGTTTCGAATATATTTGGTGTCCTTATTCATGAGTTCTGGACATAGCGGATTCGCGGCGTGAACTGCTAGATATATATTTAATAACCCAACAATAATATTTAATAGTAATCATAGATAACGAAAGTTTACACACAGAAATAAACTTAATTAAATAAAAAACGATTAAATGTGTAAAATATGAAGAAATGTGTTGTTTTTTTACAACTATAATAATAATAATAAATAAATAAAATATTTTTTTACGGATTAAAACCCGCGTATAATTATATCGGTAGACGAGATGTAAGTGTCTTTCAGTAAGTCGGTTAATTAGTCATCTGAGATGTAAATTATATATTATGTTTTAATTGATTAACATATATTTTAATAAATAAGCTATACTGCAACTATATTGGTGGTTTCAAAAATAAATATACTCTTAAGAGAATGATTTGAGTTAATCATCAGATGAGTACAAGAGAAGTCTCATCTAACGTCTAGATCTTCTAGATGTCTGGAACTTTACCGAACGTTCTAGAACAAAAATCTTTGAAGTCTGTAGTGAACTGTAGGTGGTACGGATGGTGACTAATGTGGTAAACTTACTACTGATTCTTCCGTAAGTGAGTTGTTTTCTTTAGTAATGTGTACATTCTTTAATAAGATAAACGCTACTCTTACGAGATGTTTGCTGAAGAGACGTGTGGGTTCAACGATAAGCCTCCGGAGCTTTTAGGGTTCCGTATACTTGAAGCTTAGAATAAAAATATATTAAATAAATATTAATTTCTGTCTTTTACACAATTAAGCTTTATGTGATTTTATTCTTAATTGTATAATTGTTTTCAAAAAAAATACATATTGCTAATATCAATATGGCGTCCACCAGTCGTTAAGAAGTTACACGGACACTAACAAACACATACTTTTTGTTAGTGTCTCTGTCATAGAAACAAACAAACGCGTCTTTGACAATATGTTATTAACTATATACAAATAAGATGTTTTTTTTTATTAAAACACTACACAGAACCACAGATTCCTCATGCAATATTGTTACTAAATAAATAATCATAAAAATCATTTTAATAGTTTACAAAGCATTAAAATAAATAATATACAGAAATTACAAGCTTTTTATATAATATATTGAGATACAATAAATCAGTTATTTTAATATAATAAGGTGAAAGATTCATTTATAACGAAACATTAACAGGTAAGTTTCACGCGAATGTACTGACAAATCGACGCAATTAATAAACCTTCTCCGAATTTACGCTCCGATTTACGCACATCCAGACAAGTATGGCAACCGGTTCAGACAATAAGAAAAATCAAGAGTGCCCCGACAGCATCCAGAAATTACCAAATTACACACAGTACCTTGTATCGACGTCAAATGATACACATACAATACTTATTATTATTTGCGATTATTTTATTATTTATATGGATTTTTCTATATGTATTTTAGAACAATAAAGAATCTTCAGTTTTTAGTTCCACAGTTTAAAGGATTATTTGTATTTTATATTTGGAATTTGAATCTCATTTTGTTCTAATATATAATTTATATAGATATTTGTATCTTATATTCGAAATTCAAATCTTATTTTGTTCTAATTTATATTATTTATGTAGATATTTGTAATATTTGTATTTCGCATTCGAAATACGAATCTCATTTCGTTCCAATATATTTAATTTATATACATATTTTAAATATTTGTAAGAAAAAAATGTATCCCATTTAAATATATTTGTAATATTTGTATTTTATATTCGAAATTCAAATCTCATTTTGTTCTAATATTTATACTTCATATACATGTTTGTAAAAAGTAAATGAAATTTACTTTTTAATTATACTAAATGTTGTTAAGTATCGACAGTCCATAACACAGTGTATCCAGGCGGCCAGCTGACAAACATCGTAATGAAACATTAAAGATCGTAAAACATCAATTAATATCACATAAAATAAACTTGATAATTACAAAGGACCGACAGATTATTTTTATTAGTTATTTAGTTCACAAATATCGGTGGTCATCAAAATTAACATCCAGTTTATTACTTACTAATATTTAATTTTAAAGCTATACACAGACAGACAAGGACATATATACAAATAAAAAATACAAAAAGAAAATGTTTAGAATAAATTATAATATAGAATTTTAATAATAATCGTTCAAATTTCGGAACTAAAATAATAACTTAATGTTCGTAAAAAAGAAATTAAAATTATATATTATTTATTTAAATAATATATATTTTTAGACTAAATTTGTAATAAAAATATACAATTTATGTATATCCAAAAGCTATCAGCTGTCGGTTCTTTTATAGTCGTCCTAACTGACAGACATTAAGTTTTTACGAGTCCCGAATAAGAATCGATTCTGATCCTATTTATCAAGGGCTTCTTATTACTATTTTATTGCTAAAAACCGATAAGTGATAAATGGCTTCCATGGGAATATAAAACATATAAAAATACTGTGACTTCCTACACATTTCATTTAGAAAACATCATCCTGCCAGACAATTATACGACTTTAACTGATCTAAAAACAGAATTACTAATGTTTTTGTTATATAACAATATATTACTTATGTAAATCGAACAATAATCTTTTAATCTGATAGTATATTATTACAATATGTCGGTCTATTGAAAGATGAACATAGCCAAAGAATATCTGAATGTAACACTGAACTATAAGATCAGAAATCATTTTTGCTTGTATTATTTTTATAGAAAAATTTTCCTATAAAGGCCTTTAATATACACAGACAAATAAACCCATTATTATAAGCTATATATTATATTCATATTAAATTAAAACTTATTTAAATCCTATAATTTTATTCTAATCTATGGTGATATAAGTTTAATGTTATAAAATAAAACCTATGTATTTACTTTCAAAACGGGTGCACCGATTTTGATAGCACTTTGTAAAAATTAATAAGTTCCAAAATTATAACTTCCAAATTTTAAGTGTGTTATGTATTTATATATAATGAATCCATAAATTCACTATTTTCATAGTTATAAAAACAATAAGCCAATCGAAAAACTAACCTTAAATGTGTAATTTTTCCCTCATAACTTCTAGAAAAAAAAATTTGAATGGTCATGAGTGTTGGTTTTTTAGATTCAGTATAAAATTCCGTATCTACTGATATAAGAAATATTTTTTTAAGACAATTTTTTTTATTCCGCAACTACTATAACTACATACAATTAATTTAAAATTTAATTTAATATTATAATATCATTGCATAATATTCAATTATGGTGCAGGTCATTGACTCGGTTTAATTTAAGAAAACAGTATTAATAGAGATGTTAACAGGTTTGATAAACACTTAGCCTTCCTCGAACTATAACTTACCAGCTGTTTATTGAAATATGTGTATTAATAACTTTATCTATAACATTTTTATAATATTTTCATTGGGTTTGACAATATCATTAGAGTACATTTTAATTTGGTTTTTCTTTAACAATATCATCAGAGATTCCCCCATAATTCCCCCAATTTTAGCTATTTTTTTTATAAAATTGTTTTTACAATGAACCTTTGACAATGTTTCCAGGGGGGATTTTAGGTATATTTTTTGTATTTTTTTTCCCTGAATATTCTTTAGGTTTAGTTTATTTTGTTTTTATGCCACTATATTAGGTTGTAGCTTGTATCTGTCTCTCGGTATCAGACTGCTTAAAAAAGAACAGTTTTTATTGGCCGTTGGACAAGATTTTTACATTTGATCAAAATCAAGTCAGCTATTTGGTTGTGTTGTCTCTAAACAAATAACGCCATTTAAATAATTTTAATTTTAAAGTTACACTGAAATTCGAGTAAGTTATCTATACTAATATTATAAATTTTTTGAAGTCAATTTAGCATTTTTTTAAACTGGCAAATACAATAAAATAACCATTGAAAATATCCTCATTTAGAATATTCTTCAAACATTATTTTTAATAATAAATGTCTCAATAACAATATTGTTTTTATTTTGACATATTAATATACAATCAAAATGGCAGCCATGTTTAATTTCATGAAGTGCACAGATAATTAAATAGATCGCGTGTTCTTTGACTATTAAGCTATAATATATAAATCATTGAACCAATAATTATTATCCTGATATATTTGTAAGGATATAAAAAAGATATTTATAACTTGTTGCTTTGGTTATTGTTTAACAAATTATAAGACTTTAATTAAAATGATATTAATTATTATTTATTATTGATTTTGTAACTCGTTTTTCTTTGCTCCTTTTTTAAATATATCTTTTTTTTGACTTATTTTGTGTAATAGTTTGAGAGACCATAGAAAATGTAATGTTACAATGTGACATACATTAAGAAAACGCGGGAATAAAATGTCTTTTAAGTTTAATGAATATGTTTAAATACATAAAATTAATTATTTCAGCAGCTAATTTATAATAACTAATATTTTAACTTATTACGTTTGGAACCCTCGTAGTCTTAGCTTTAAGTTGAAGGGAGTTTTAAAAAAAGGCTTATTCTGAAAAGTATGGCATCAAAATGGATCCCACATACATATCCCTTTGACGTACACAAGTGATCACTGGTATTGATTCAAAGTGGAAAATGAATAAATAAATAAATAAATAAATATGGTGACTTTCCACGAAATAAAGATATCACCAGGCTAAAGAGAATAAAAGATAAATCCTCTGGAAAAATTAAGATTTAGTCTTTTAAGTTCCTCTTCATTCGATATTACATAAATTGTTCATACATTATAAAAAACTTTTTTTTTTCATACAATCTAAAGCTGTCTATTATTTTTGGTACATCTGCCAGTATAATTATCGTTTTAAAACGACTCACCTCGATTGAATTGTGTATTTATACGACCGTTCATTGAACTGCAGTCACATGCGCGGGCGCAGTTAACACCTAAATATTTACCTTCGAAGGACGAGTTAGAAAAACAAATAGACAAACAGATATGAGATTATTGCGAATTATCATATATACTATTAACAATTAAATTTTATATAAGTATAGTGTTATATTTTCTAGACAACGGTCAGAAATGTGAAATAAATTTAATATGACATTAGGTATCATTCATACATACTTTATAATTTAAATATTATGTAATTCGTAAGAAACAAATCATTTAATGCAAGAATCCGCTTATATAATTGTATAATATAACAAATCAAGTATATAAAAAATAAGGCTAGCTACTGAGGGTGCGATTTTTATTTGCACCAATAACGTTTATTAAGAGATTCTATTTGACTTATGAAGACATAGTTTTGGGCGGTTCTTTGACCGCTACTAGTGCACAGTAATGCATGTTAGTCTTGGCAGGGTGATTGCAAGTCAACTGGACGACGAGTGACTATTTCTTTGTAATATAAACATCAAGTTTTTTTAATTATATTAACTCTTAATTTACTATGTTTATATTTTATTTTTAAGTTCCTGTGTAAGAAAGTTTTTGTAATTCCCCAAGATTTTCGACATCGGATTTTACTCATATTTTTCTGTTTTGAAGTGTCTGGAGTTATTCAAGATTTTGAAATGTTTTGATGTGTGTATAAGATTTATTATTAAATTTAAAATGATAAAATATGCTATATTTGCAATATCTTAGTTGTTTTATTTACTTCAATAAAAGTAATGATGAAATGGAGTGTATAAAAATATATAATATTATGTATATAAAATTTTTCTTAACCAGGAACTTAATGTGATGGGGTTCGCACCTATTATCACTTTTATTATTTATGTTTATAATTCCTAATAAAACACGCTAACAATGGTTGCTTTGCGTGTAGTGCGCAGGTACCTTCAAATAAATTCTATTATATATCGCACAGTGAATACTTAGCTTTAATTTATATTATAACTAGCCGTTACACATGGTCCCATAAATAAAAGCTGTAGCGTAATTTAAGGCAGGTTTCATCATGACTTATAAGCAGAAAGAACTCTTGAAGTCCGAAGTATTTCGATGATAAGCTCTTTAAAGCAAACAAACTTTCCACTTTACAATATTAATGTAGATAACGGTGAAGAGGACTGAAGCTCATCTCTATTCCAACACGTACCTTACAATTATATTTACGAATGTATTCTTAATTACGGTAATTAGTTCGAAATCACCACACCGTTAGACAATTTGAATTATAAGAGGCCATTTTGTTTCTGTAGCATAATGTAATTAAAACGGGAACTTTTTTTAAATGCGCGTTTGTTTCATTTATTCATATTAACGACTTTATTAAGGGGGTGTGCCCCGAACGAATTATTTTTTTTTGGATATAACCTAATTTTCAAAATGAACCGAAGATTTTTGAGTTCTATCGGGATCTAGTATAATTTTAAATTGTTATTAAAAACAAAACACAAAATACATCAGTCAGTAAACTAACTAGAAGCAAGACCAGACCTCAATGTTGAATCGCTGCGCTCGCAAAATCTCTGTATGTATGTGTTAACATATTGAGCGAGGCGAGGTGCAAACAGCACCGAAGTTGCATTTACAAAACGTCCACGCATTCAGTCTAAACTATTTTTTTTCAAACTAAATTTTGCACGAAAAATTTTTCCGATTTTTTTTTAAACCCACCATTAGACTGATATCTATCAGTGTGAAAATTTGGAAATTTTCGGATAGTTTTTGATTGATGCTAGCACAAAGGATGCAGAAAAGTCTCTCATAGAGAGCTCAATAAATTATAACTAGCTGTTACTCGCGTCTCCACTCGCGCACGAACGATTTTATTTACTATTAGGAGAATTCAGAGGTGTAGCGTAATATTAGATAGCTTATAGCCTTCCTCAAGAATCTGCCTATAATCAGAAAGAATTGGTCATAACTATAACTAAATTTTCCGCACACACGCTGAAAGAGAGAGAAAGATATACATTCACACACAGAAACGCTTTCATTTATATCTGTAAGATATAAATTTTACAATATCTTGAACCAAAGATTAAAATAAAAACAACCTTAACCTTTATTCACAATAAAGTCGCGGTGAAATAAACCCTGAGATGTCTTATTTAGCGGTGACAGCGAGATAACTGCGCGGCTCCATACATACGAATATACAAATTAATTATTTATAACATTATTACAGAGAAAAGTATATTTGCATTGGTTTATTTTGGACATTTTTTTATTTAAAGAACAATACCTTTTTAAATTAAACTAAAAATATTTTTGACATTTCAGTTTACTATGATTATAATTTATCTTTTAATTGTTAACATGTTATTAGAAAATTAATATTAAAATATAAAAATGAAGTTATTGGTAAAAATTTTTGGACGCCTGAACTAGCAATTTATTTTTTAAATAGTTTTAAGAAGTAAATCAAAAATATTACGATATGATATGATTTAATATAATCATAACCTACCTAGGTATATATAGGTATCCTAAATAAGTAAAATGATAGGTATAGTTTTAAAATATTTTATAATATACAACGCAAACACCCTGTGTCTATAAAGCCTTCATTAGGCAGGACCCCCCGACACAGAACGATCGAATAGCAAACATTATATTTAAATACAATCCACAAATACATTACAAGAAGATATATGCAAAAAAGGAATAAAATATTCCTATAGAAAAGAGAAGCAAAAAATAGAAAACAAATGTCACGTAGAAAGCTTCGACCACAGATTAAATAAAAATTACAGACTATAAATATGTCAACAATAATATATATATTTCCAAAATTATATGAGAAAAAATTTACATATAACAACTGTTTTCTCATGAAGTAAACAAGAATGTATAATATGTTATATACAAAAGTTTCACTTACTAAACTAAAAAGCACACATACACACACGAAAATACACAGACACATACACATATGTAAATAGAACTTCAACCCTTTAAAAAAAAGTTACCCGAAGAACAAACAACACTATACTTCTACTTCATAGAAGTATGTAGATTAAATTGTTTTCATTGAATGAATCATGTTTGTGAAGTTTAAACAATACCCAGTAACTCATTCAAGAATATAGAGTGGCCATGAAATGAGAGATTATGAGAGGACAGAATTAAATAATAATTTTTGTCATCTTTAACTAAAAAAAAATATTAATAAATTTAGATTATTAATTTTTTTTAATAAACAGTTTCAAACCCATTCGGGGTCCTTATTCATGAGCTTTGAGCATGGCTGAATAGCGGCGTGAACAGTTCACGTCGACAATTAGTCAGGCAAAAGTCTATAGTAATTACGTCAGTAATATAATTATATTTAATAGTAATCGTGGATCACAAAAGTTTACATTAAAAAAGTAATTAGTTTTTATATATATCTTTAAAAGAATTTTTTGTATACATTTCACGGAATAACACCGCGATGTGAGAGTAGCTCATTGGTTCCTGTCTTAATCCTGGAAGTACAGTAACAATGTTTGTTATGTAAGAGTTTTGGATTACCTCAAACTTGTTAATTAGTTTTATATAAGTACAATTTAATTATTAACCTCTAATCACGGTGGGATCCGTGGATGAATGATTTTATTTATAATAAAACTATTTTTTACGGATTAAAACTCGCGTATAATTTGGTTACATTTTTATTTTAATCCGACCTTTCGAAAGCTTTGCAGCAATCGTGTTCACGGGTAGACGAGATGTAAGTGTCTGTCAGTAAATCAGTTAATTGGTCATCCGAATTTTATGTATTATAAATATAAGTAGAGGTACGCTAGATAACCTATAGCCTTCTTCATGAACCTGACTATCAGAAAGAAAGAAAAAATTACTCATGAAATTAGCTATCATAATTAGAAAGAATTTCAAATCCTCTAATAGTTTCGTTAACAAGAGCGCTTAAACAAACACACTCTTCAGCTTTATAATACCAGTCTAAATTAATTCATTTTATTATTCTTTTTCATGTTTTTTTATACTGATAAATAAAATTTACATATAATTAAAAAGAGTATAGAGTCAATTCATTTTAATAGAGTATTTTCCGACTACTTTTTTTACGAAATTAACATTTTTCATTTTTGTCTTAAGCTTTGATTACTTTAGACAAAAAGTATCGTTATATTTTAAAATAATTTTTGCCCATCACTAAAAACGTCCAGCTACCAATTGCATCTCCGATAACGGTGTTAATTTATAACATAACTTTTCTCTTATTTGTTGATTAATTCGTTACCACGCACGTCGTAAGTGACAAGTTTCAATTAGAAATATTATATTTATATTGTATATGTTACAGTCAAAGTATTAAAGTAGTATACCAGTATTTATTTGTTATTTTAAATTAGAAAATTTATATAATACTATAACAATTAATAAAAAAATAGATTAATTAACAAAACAAATAGGTATGAGTTAGGTTAAGAGTCGTAGGTTCGTATCCTGCTCGTATCGATATTTTTTATACTATATTTATTCAAAACATATATACGTAAGACTATTTATATATACGTTTGTTATAAAAAATAAGTATAACAGACATTTCGTTTCCTTGAAATTTAGTGACGTCACGCCCACATGTTCAAATATCGTTATGACGTAAGCAAATAGAAAACAATACCGGCCAAAAACACCTGTATATATATATTGCCTTCTTCTGTTGCAAGGAATGTTTTATTATTTACTCTTACTGGTCAAAATTGTGTTTCGTTGCTAATGCTACTCCTAGACGAATAATGGTAGGATGTCGAAAATTGGCAGAGTTGTCGAGGACAGTGACTTTTTTCTCCTGAAGTTTTTTGGTGACATTTGTAATTGTAGTTTTTTATTAAACTGTCAAATTGTGTCCCATAGAGTTAACAAGTGGAACGTATTGAAATCGCAAGCGCGAGTTCTTATTAGGCTTAGGATTATAGCCACTACTTACTCTGCTATTTTACAAGTATATGAAACTCATTCGGTAACAACGTTTCGCTCAGCTCCACCCGCCGTGCACAGATACTTATTACTTGTTAATACGTTACCTGTATATATCATTACAATCAGTAATTGAGAGTTTTATTAAAGTCTCACGTGCCACCAAGTAAAGAGAGTAATGAAGTTATAATGGAACGATATCACCCATAAAGCAAAATTTCTGTTAACAGCTCATTGG
Organism: Mechanitis mazaeus; assembly: GCA_959347395.1. Classification (NCBI taxonomy): domain Eukaryota; kingdom Metazoa; phylum Arthropoda; class Insecta; order Lepidoptera; family Nymphalidae; genus Mechanitis; species Mechanitis mazaeus. The sequence continues at coordinate 11,061,490 of OY365751.1, forward strand.
TTGCGCAGCGTGAGGTGCGTGGGCGCATGTGAAGATACCGCAATATTAATCTATATTTAAAATGGTTTTCGCTATAAAAATAATGGATAGATTAAAACATATTTATTTATAACCTGTTCTTGACTTCGGCCTCCAGCGGCTAAAACAGACCACATAAAATGATCTTGAATCTGTTTAAGAAAATTAAATAGAATATAATTAATGATAATTATATTAACAATCTAGATCAAATTTAATATTTCTCATAAATTCTACATTCTCTTAATTAAACTAAAAATGATTAGTTTCCAACGAAATATAACTCAATATAAAATTAATACTCAATGATCTAAGACCTGGTAAATCCAGAGATTATCAAGGTCAGTTGTTAACACTTATAAACAGTCATTGAGGCGCCGGACCACTTTCAGTCTTTATACTTTTAGTGACTTGTTGTTTTTTTTATGTAAAAAAAATTATAGGTCAATTAATTTTTTTTATTCAATAGGGGATAAACGAGCAGACGAGCCACCTGATGAGAAGTGGTTATCGCCGCCCATGAATTTGCAGGCCAAGACATGTCTGAAGTGTGTTGCCTGCTTTTTAAAAATTTGTAAGCTCGTTTCTTGATGGTCCCTAAGTCGTATAAGTTCGGAAACACCGCATGAGTAAGCTGATTCCACGAGGTGGTGGTGTCTTTGCTAAAGAAAATTCATAATATAAAAACAACTTTATGATGTCCTTTAAATAATTATAAATAACATTAATACTATTCTATACAACCATTTCGTTGTATCTACGTAAATACGGAATTGGCACAACTAGTTTTGAACCGTATCGGGGTCCTCATTCATGAGCTCGGAACATGACGGAATTGGTGCGAATTAATCGGGCAAATTTCTATAGTATCTATTTACATGAGTCCAACCACAAAATTATATACAATAACAATCATGAAGTACAAAAGGTAAAATACAAAAAACATTAATAGTAATTCGATTTTAATATATTAGACAATAAAATAAAATTAAAAAACAAAGTAATAATGATATCTAAATAAAAAAAAATAAAACATCACTACTAAACTAAACTAAATCACTGCGCCATCTGTCGGATACAACAACAAAAAATGTCATGGCGGTCTTTTTCAGACATATGATCAGTCACACAGACCAACAATTACTATTATTATTAGTTTTGTTTTGGATATATGCGGGTGGCATACATCGTTTCAACATACATGTACAATTTAACTGTCAAAACATAATGGGACAATGGATGCCCGGTAGCCATGATGGATGCATCCTATAACAAACAGATACACAGACATTTAAATAGCATTGATTTGAAGAAAGTGTCTAGTACATACATATATCTATTAAGCCGTCCAGTTTGTTTATTTAAACGTGCTAATCTTAGAAACTATAGATAACTATACATATAGTTATAGATATATATAAGCAGGTCAATGAGAAAGGCTTTAGTAGTGTTATTAAAACCGGGTGAAACCGAAGGGCAAAGCTAGTATTAAATATACTGCATTTATATATATAACAAAGATTATACAGACAAATATTCAATTGGTCTGTAATTGCGGTGTCTTAAGTTACTTGATAAGTATTGTTTGAAGTTACAACTAATGTATGGTATCAGGATTCAGGTACTGACTGTGGAGGGGGTACAGAAGGAGGGGGTATAGGTTATATGGTTAATACATGAGCAGATATTAATTAAATCAAATATTGTCTCAAAGGTTATGTTGTGATACCTTGGCTTTGATAGAAGAAAAAATTAGTATTCTATATGTCTCGATCTGGTTTCTTCAAGAAATACCACTCCATGTTAGATTTGGAATGGACATTAGCGACGGAATGCTCTGCATAATCGAAGAGAAAAAGCTTTAGGATGTGTTATTATTATTTTAAAATAATAACTTTTATACAAAACTCCGAGTTTCGAGTTTTACTACAATATTAACAGCATTCCAAAACCGTTGTTATAGTTATATTTACATGCATTATCAATTCATTTTTCTATTCAGATAAATGAATGTCATATTTTTTATTAAAAAGGTTATTAACGTTAGCTACTGATTTAGAACTTGTATAATCTTCAAGAGACAATATGATTGATGCTTCAAAAGTAGAGCATGTATCATAATTGATGGATTGTAAATACATATATATGAAAAAATTACGAAAATTTTTGTTAGAACCTACGTTTTCAATTAAAATATTAGGCCATTTTATTCAAGTATTATGGGTTATAAACAATTTACAAGTATTTTCTTAGATTATCACGAGTACAAATTTGAAATAAAACTATTTTTTACAAATTAAACTCCCTTATAATTCTAATTTTAACCCGACGTTTTGAATGCTATGCAGCATTCGTGGTCACGGGTAGATGAGACGTAAGTGTAAATTAAAATGTAACCAAAATTATATACGAGTTTTAATACGTAAAAAATAGTTTTATTTCAAACAAGGTACATCTCTACATCTGTCAAAAACAGTTGTACATCTGTCAAAAATACCGCCATTTTATGTTACTATATTTGGTGCAACGTGCTCGGACACAATGACAAGAAATTAGCAGAAGGTCGACTGTTAATTAAATTACGAACGCGTTCTGAACTTTTGGAAGCAAGTAGTTTGTACAACAATGTAACAGAGGCTAAAATTAGTAGGTATTTGTCCGGCATTTTTGGCGTTAAATATCAGAACAAGTTATTTAAACAGCTAAGAACTTTTTACATCTGTTTGTTCGATTTGGTAAAACTTTTTTTGGTTGTTCATTTGTTATAAAAAATATATTGTAGTATTTTGGTTTGAAATATAGTTTTTTATAGATTATAAAACACAATAATAAATTTATTTTTCCAATGTTAAATTCTTATGTCAGTTAATTCATTGTTAAATATTTAGGTTTCAACTTATTTTTATAATCACGTGATTTTTTGACGTCTATGACCCATAGGTCAATATAAATAAATTAAAGCTTCACTTAAATAGTGTTATCTTTTGGGACAATGCAGCTAGAGTAAGATTTTTGACACTTGACACAGGCAATCTATGCCTATGTGATAAAAAAATATATTTTTTGCTAATTTACCAGCTATTGCCTAAACTCGTGTCTAGTTAATGTGTTTTATCTGAGAAAAAATAATATTTTCAGTATTCTATCCTAAACATTGACTCAAAATATAATCATGTAGTAAAATGACAAATAAACAAACATCTATACTATTGAAAAGCGGATTATTTTTAAACGCAATTTTTGAAACTATTGAATAGATTTGAAAATTGTTTTTGATTATAACAGACAAGTTCATGAAGAGGGCTAGAGGCTATCAAAAATTACGCAAAAAAAAAGATTTCTTCGTGGTTTGTACAAAAAAGATTTTTTCGTAGTTTGTACAACAAGTAACAAATAAATATTTTTATAAATATGGATGTTTCTTTTCGCGATTATTTTAACTCTAAAAATCAGAAACTACTAACGAAGAACTACCGATTTTCTTAGATATATTTGAGAAATACAAATTATCACTATTATTATAAATTTTTGAAACAAAATAGACTATTCAAATTACGAATAACCCTTAAAACATGCAAATAATCCTTTAATCTATTTTGAACTCAACTACATTACAATAAGGTATAACATCAAGTGTCGGACCACCCAAGCTGTTTAAATATGCCACCTAGATAACAATAGACTGATAACGTTATCGTTAACACAATTTCTGTTATTTTACACCACGTGCTTCAATAACTAAGACTCTATTAACAAGTTTAAAACATACAGCTTCCGTTAATATCATAGATAACTAGGTCCGCCACTGCTGTACACGGCGTGAGCTAAAGCGAAGCATTGTTGCTGAATGAGTTTCACATACTTGTAAAATTAGCAGAGTAAATAGTGGCTATAATGTTAAAACTAATAAGAACTCGTGCGATTTCAAAACGTTTCCACATGTTAAATCTATGGGACACTTCGTCCATTTAATAAAAAACTACAATCACATATGTCCCCATCTTCAGGACCTATAAGGCACTGTCCTCGACAACTCTGCTAATTTTCGACATCCTACCATTATTCGTCTAGGACTAGCATTAGTAACGAAACACACTTTTGACTTTTGACCAGTAAATGTAACGTAAAGTAGAATAAACTCAAATCGATAAATCAATTATAATTAGACAAATATTTAAATAACGAAAGTTAATATAATTGGATGATAAAAGTGGCTATAAAAATTGTTTGAGACACATTAGTGGGTTTTCCGGTTTGGATTATGTAATGTATGTGTCTATTGATTTATATAAATTATTTATAAGCATCTATACTAATAAAGCGGAAAAGTTTGTTTAAACACATTAATCTTTTAAACTACATGGATTCAAAACATTCTTCTTTTTTATATTTATTTTTATGTATTTATAAACCTTATTTTTATCACAGACAAACAAACAATTCACCGGTTTTATATACAAACAATTCACCTGAATCTGATGTTTAGTGATCAGATATGGTTATCTGCAAAAATAAGAGCGAAGGAAAATAGGAAAGGAACGGAAAAGGAAGTGAAGAGGAGTGATAAAGGTATTGGAATTGAAGAGAGAAAGAAAATTTTTTAGTCAACAGATTTTAAAGAAATTCAATTTAAGTTAAAATATATACATTATTTTTTCATTCACCATAAATAATTTTTATATTTGTACAAAAATTATATTACTTAAAAAGAACCCGTGACCTCTCTGCCGAGACGGCAACCTTGCCACTGCGATATCGTGTCCTACCAGAACTTACTAATCTAATATTTAGCTGGTAAATATTTATCCATTATTTTAATGGATTAGTATTATTCTAATCAATTATTTACTAATTGGCTTTTTCATAAATCATTTAAATTTATAGTCTATTTAAGTTACAGATTCTGTTTAATGTTATAGTTGATATAAATACTAGAAAAATGAACGGTATTTACGAAAAAAAATATAACGTTTGTATTATAAATAAATAAAAAGATATTAATCAATTAATTTTAATTAGGTAATTTATAAAACCAGAAATGTCAATGATAAAAAAATACTATACGACGATAGACAAAGACATCACGATTGCGAGAGCGAGAGATATATTGAAATTTTTATCACAATAAAATTGAAAAGGACACATCATTAATATCATAAACTAATTGTAAGAAAACATATCCGAGGCATTTTTCTCTAATTGACTTAGTTTCCATTCATTTAAAATGTTAAACAAACTGCTAATGACTGCGCCTGCGCAGACCGGTTTTGATTTCTATCATTATTTTTTCTCATCTCGTTATGTGATTCATGTTTCTGAAATTGCGAGTTTATAGAAACATGTGTTATATAGAGACATTATTTATAAGGATGTGTTTACATTAACTAAGGTTTAAGATAATTAGCTGGATTTACATTTACATGGAATTACTAAACATAATTAAGCGAAGCTCTCTATGAGAGACTTTTCAACATCCTTTGTGCAAGCATCAATCAAAAACGGTATATTCGAAAATTTTAAATTTTTACACTTATACACTTAGTGGTGATTTTAGGAAAAACATTTTAATCGAAAAAAAATTAGTTGAAATGCGTCGACGTTTTATAAATGCAACTTCAGTCCTGTTTGCATCTCGCTTCGCTCAATATACTACTATACATACCGAGATTTTGCGAGCGTAGCGAGTCAAAATTGATGTCTGGTTCGCGCTCCTAGTTATTAGGCTGTATTCACGTTATTACCATCGGAATTTGCAGGACTAGTTTCACGCCGACTTTGCGTCCGCCGTTTGCAGGACTAATTCAGCTATGTTTAGAACACATGAATAAGGACCCCGAATGGGTTCGAAAGTAATGTGGCCTTACAATATTTCTTTTTGAGACTTTTGAGTTTTTCAAAGAGTAGTCACTACTAACAATTCAAAAAGAAAGAATCTCAAAAATGTAAGAAGAACAATATTGTTTTAAAGATTTGGTACAAAAAGTAAGATTATAAAAATAATATTACTTTAAGATGGTAAGGAAAACAAACAAGTAATAGTCTTTATTTAAATACATAACATAACAATTGTTTTAATGTATGTATGTTGAAGTCGAACTGTAAAGAGTATTGTTTATAATTTAGTTTTATGTCAAGGCGAGATGTGGTCATGCTAATAATTTATAATAATAATATTACATGTAATTACCGTAAAATATATGCAAAATAATATGTCAATAACCTTAATATTATAAAACACTAAGTTCGAGATATGACATAATAATGATATAAGAATGACCGCGTGTCTTGATCAGCTGTTAAGTGTGGGTTAAGTCCAATCTTTCATAGAGATTCGCCCAGTAGTGCGACCAAAATGACTACTATATTTATTTACAACTACTTATTTAAAATATACTACTTTTAAAACAATATTAAATATTATTACTGCAAAAGGAATAAGTCAATAACCTTAAAATTATAAAATACCATGTTCGAAAAATTACATATGAATGATATAAGAGTGACCTCGTGTCTTGACCAGCTGTTGGCGATATCTCTATGAAAGTGATTATGAATCTTTGTACTCATAGTAATAAATATATCTTCAATTTCAGAAAAAATATCTAGTTTAATGATTTCCTTCATAACATGTCCAATATCTCGGTCATGTAATGATTAATGATTGTCAATGATTAATGATTTTTTCTTATTTATATCATGTTGCACTATGGACAAAATTATATGTCTAAATATTTATATATGTATGAATATCTTATCTTTTTTCATGGACTTTGCAACAGTTATACCCACGAATTATATATATCATAAAATATACTTAGTTGTAAACAAAAATGTGACAAATATATATTTAGTTATAAACAAAATTAAAATTTGTCAAAATTTCTTAATTTTAAACTTTTTTAATAAAATCAATTTATTAGTTGTTATATTTCTTGTTGTCAAAAGCTCTTGATTGTAGAATATCAAATTTATGTAATAACGGAAATAATGCATTATTATTTCCGTTATATAATTTTAACACAAAGTACTGCCAATATGGAGAAACAATAGTTGTGTTACTACACACACACACACACACACACTCATATACTCAATAATACCAACCTATAACAGAAAACAAAACACGAAAATAGCAACACATTTTACGATTGTCAAACTTCAACATGCGGCTTCCATTTGGAGATATCAATTAAGGTTTTTATGGGGACTTAATTTAATATCTGTCCGTCTGTGTGGGATATGTTAAATAATATATGCAAACATTTTTAATCCTTCAAATGTCACAATATTAAACAAATTAATCTGTATTTATTACAAAAAGACGCACAGACGTACTATATTTTATTAAATTATTTTTATTAATAAATAAATAAAATGACAGCAAAACAATCCCATTATTGCGATTGCGAGCCCTAGGCGTGAAAATTGCAACTTTATACGTATGTGTTGATTAAGAAACTAATATAAGGCTGAGTGTACACTAAAAAAAATTTTAAACAAATATAGTATTCATATAATTATAGCAGATTATTCCTATATGAATAAATTATATATATTTTTTTTATTTCAAAATAAGCTTAAATAAATTAAAAATTATTTTTAGAGACAATAAAGCTTAACAACAGTTTTTAATCTGGAACAAAAACGTTAAAAATCTAATTTACTATCAAAGTTTTAACAATAATCTGATCTAAACTTAAAATTTTATCTATTAACGGCTTTCACACGGTAATGTGATATTGGTAATTCTTTACTCATAATGGTCTTGGTGACACCACGCCCCACCATAAATACACGGGACCCACCACTTGATTATTATCATTAAAAATTTTGTAGTATCAAGTGTTATACAAGAATTCTAACACTTCAAGCCGTTTAAAAGATTTCTTGCTGTTGATTGTCTCAATAATAATTAAAAGTTAATATATTATGTAAGCTGTGTGCACACGCCCTTACCCACCCACAATAATCGACTTCATTATAATGACACTTCTTGGCAATATATCAAGATAGAGAATACCATAAAAATAGCATCACAAAACTTACAATTGGAAATAACTCGTAATATTTAAGACAGGATACCTTTTGTTGTAACAAATGTATTCTATTGTATTCGACAGTAACAAAATAAGTAGCAAATAAGAAAGAATACATTAAAAACATATTCTACTAACAGATTTGATTTATACAACATGTAGAAAAAACAATAAAAACAAGACAATCTTTTGTAAGGTATAAAAGTTTTTTTCAGTTACGTTCAGAAATAAGATTATAAAAGTTCGTATTAAAAATGAGAAAGAAAACGGGTCTTACAGAATACTTTCCACTAAGAAATCCCATGACCCAAATGATCAAAGCGTTTATGGTGATTACAAATAACTTATGAAACTATATCTACGACCGGTTAAATAAGATTTTATTGATTCATATTCGTTTACATTAAATTAACGATGAAATTATATTAATATTATTTTTTAATCTCTCCTTTTTAAATCGTTTATTAAAAATATTTGAATTAAATGCTTTATCACTCAACGCATTGGCAATAAGTATTTTACAAGTTTTAATAGCAGAGAAAAAAATGGAAATTGGCGGTATGTCATATTTAAAACGTCAAACTGACATTCCGGCAAATACTTTACACGTATTCTGAAATGCCAACGCATTTGTTGGTATTATCATTCTTTCCAAATCTTTTAATAAAAATAATTCAATTAAGATGTTTGTTTGTTATTTATTCAACGCATTGGTAATAAAAAAATATTCTTTCAAAAAAGTATCTAAAGGTAAAGAAAAAAAAAATTGGCTAATGTCATTTTCGAAACGTCAAACTGACTTCTCTCTGACAATCACTTAACGGGTACCCCGGCGTGCGGATACACCAGTACCAATAAAAACCACAGATTAAAAATTGGACAATAAATTAATGCATATAACATTTTTAAATTCGACATAAAAAAGGGATTATCAAAAAAGAATGTTCATTTAAACAAATACAAACAAAATACAGAACAATTAGCGTCATTCCATCTGATATGTCAAAGAGTTTATTGGTTACATATTATTCGATCAATTGGCATTTGGACCTGAGCCCAACGAGCTGAATACACGTGTTATTAGAACATTAAAACAAAATTTATACTTTTGTAAATCCAATGTAAATAGAAAGATGCAAGTGGTCATTTTAATTTTAATCTATAGTTATATTATGAAACGGAAAAGTTTGTATGTTTTATTCGAAATTTTTGATTATTATCGCAGTTTTCTCTAAGTTTTCTACTTCCACTATTGTTATACTAAATATAAATAAATCGGTCCTTATCGAGTAAACCCGCGAATAGCAGTTAGTTAATAATATAATAATAATAATTGAAGTCTTATTATAAATGCAATTTAGCTTTAAGTTTGACTTGAAAGGCGGATAAGACAAACTCGCTAAACTTCAATAAGATATTTGTTATAAGAATTACTTTAAATAAAAAAATTTTACTAAACTCATTTAGTTTAATTAACAATGTAGGTAAAAAAACTAGTTTGATGAAAATCAAACATGTCATGGAGTCCATTAAAAATACAGACGTAAAAGCAACTCACGAAGCAACCAATAAATAAAGATCAGCTATCAGATAACAGAAATCAGATCCATTGCAGTAATTACGGACGTTACTTGATAACTTGGAGAGAAATAATATTTAAGCAATTAAAGACAATGAGGAACGGTGTCATTGAACAAGATAATGTCACTTCTATTGGAATTTGCCCGGCTTGTTTCGAGCTCGTTGTTATTTATGAGCTTGGCGGATTTATGGTGCGAATTTAGTCGGGCAAACTTCGATAGTATTGACGTGAGTATAACCATATATTTATATATGAGAATCATGGGTTACGATAGTTTAAAAATAAATCTAAAGTTAGATTTTTATTAAGAATCTCGTGAATTAGTTCTTCTTCATTTAAAGCAGGAAAAAATGCACTGATTTTTTTGATTCAACAAAGACAATTGAAACGAACATTTTAATTTTATACATAGATTTAATTTCTGAGCCCGATAATTACAATTTGAGTAAATTTGTTTAGTTCATAGTATAAAGTCAAGCGTGTATGCGAATTTTAAAGGGGCTCCTTAACTCTACACCTAGATTACAAGTCCCAGCCAGCACTGTAATCCTTTCCCTGCAACGCGATGAACCCAGCACCCGCAAGTTGAATCCATGGTGAATGCGAGGAACCTTTTTCTCTTTGTATAGTACATAAAAAATACTAATAATAATAAGTATTTTATTGCACACAAAACAATATAAATACAGTGGAAAAAAAAATAAAAGCTTGATTCAATCTATTAATTTCACAGTATAATAGTTTTAAATTTCTTTTCAATTAAGTAATGTCCTATCGTGTTAGTATATAACTGACCCACGCGACCTGCCACAGAGATACTTACAATAACTTAATTAATTCTTGTATCAATTATCTGGGCCAGTCAATTAATAGACGTCAAACATATGACAATCAGCACTTTGAAATAATCTTTGACAAATCAAAACCAATATGGCGTACGGTTATATTTAATTTTGATGTCTCAAGATAATTAAACAACTGAAGACTTTGTTTAATTGGTCACTGAAGTCAATTAGATTGACTAACGATGTTGAAATTTCATTGAAGTGAAAAATACTGAAGACAAGGAATTTCAATGAAGGTTGGAGTACTTAAGACCAGGCTACATGATGTAAAAACCTTTGCCTGCCCTCTAAAGAACAAAAACCTTTAAAAAAAAAATGACAGAATTAACACCAATATGGCGTACGGTTATATTTAATTTTGTCAGAATTAGAATCAATATGGCGTACGGTTATATTTAATTTTGACAGAATCAAAACCAATATGGCGTACGGGTATATTTAATTCAGAATAGTGACGTCATTTTTACATTTTTTAACCATTAAAGAGGAATGTTTCACTAATTGCATATCTTGAATTCAAGCTCCATATAAATAATTCAACGAAATAATGCCACGTGGAGCGATGGCAGAGTTACTTACAGATCGCTCATTTTTTTAAAGACAACTTCACCACACTTTAATCTTTTAAATCGTTCAATATTAGATAAATTATAGTCTTGAGACTTTAATTTCTCAAATAATATATATAAATGCATATAATGCAGTTTTATATACGGTAAAGGAGTATTTATATTGTTGTTGGCGAAACCTTAATGAAACCGTAACAGTTGAAATTCATGGAGAAGCAAAATGTTTCATAAGTATTAATTATATATTTGTAAGGTAAATTTGATTTTTAAACGAAGCAAGATTTTTTATATTTATATAATATCTGTAGTTTCCTTAACAAGTCCGACACGATCTTACCTTTTAAATATATTTAAGTTATAATTAAAAACATTTACAATACCTCACAAAAAAGTTTTGGAAATTCTTTGGGCATGTTATCTATATTATTATATATTATTATTGATAAGATTCGAAATTTTGGGATAGATTTGAAAAATTCTAATTATGACAGGCAAATTCATAAGAACGGCTATAGACTATCTAGCATTGCGTTACTCTTAATTATCTTAATATAAAATAATGTTGTTTCTAAGCAGGTAGAACCGCATGTAACAGCTAGTCTAAATATAAACAGTAACTCTAGCATTAGTTAATATTTGAGTCGTAAGAAGATATATCTAAAAGCGGTTTCATATATTGTGGACTCGTCTGTCCTATCTGAAATGTTACAAAAAGATGAATATGAGTAAAACGGGCGCCAGACGTCTCGTGACATTTCTGTCTTGAACCAATTACAATCAAATGTATATTATCAAACAATACAACAACATTATTATAATATTACTAAAAATTGAACAACAATACCTTCCATGGTCTAATCAATGGGTTCCATGTAATTTTTAAGTCAGATATAAATCACGGTGGCAATTTAATTTTTCACACGAACCATAAAACAGGATTTTGACATAATCATTACGTGAGGGAGATGCAACCGTGTTAAGAGGTGTAAATTGCTATATTAAACTGCGATGCTATCAATCTCGTCTCCGATGCGACGGAACAGCCATGCATATGCAAAGCGTTGACAATTTATTGTTTTCATTACATCACTTGCGATATTTTGTTATTTTTAGTTCCATTACATGAGAGTTAGATCCTCAAAGTGACATTCTAGATCAAAGGGTCCATAAATTTCAATGATTAAGATTCTATTTGATTATAATTCTGAAATAGACTTTTATATGTAGAGAATAATTGTTAATAGCTAAACCATTTCGTAGTGTAGTTATTCTGATTTCCGTATTTGCAGTATTGTATCCACAACTCTAACTCAATTTGTTAACTCTAAATAGAGTAAGTGTTAGTGCATAAGCATGCATCGCTTAATAATTTCGTTAATTTGATTGACGACTGAAATTAATAAACGATCTACAAATAATTGAACGAACCAACAAACGCAATATATAGGTTGGTTACTTACTTGAGTAGAGTTATATCAATCATCATGAGTCAACTGAATCAGGATTTCTTAACTCATATTAAAAATAAGTAAAACCTAAATCATCACTTATTCCTTCAAAAAATCTCCATTGTCTATAATTAATGTTTATTTTGATATGAAAAACAAATGTTACATGTATTGTGAATTATAATGATATTTTGATGTTAAATTCTTAGCTTCATATTTTGTGGTTTAAACACGCTTTTCTTTGAAGTTACCGAATGAAAGAAGGCTGTAGACTATTAAATATTAGGCTACTGCTCTTAATTATCCTTATAGCAAATCAAATCGTTCGTTAGCGAGTGGAACCGCGAGTAATAGCTAGTGTAATCTGCTATTAATTACTAATGTAGATTCTTTTCAAGTTCAAATTTGTTGTTTGTTTGTTGTTCAAATTTGTTGACATATATGTAATTTATATATTAAAATTAAGAACTATATTGAATATTTGAAGTACATTTAAATAACAGGTTCAGGTTAGCAGGACGGAGGCTCATTACGATGGTATAATGTCCCCTGGGACCGTTACAGCGATACGTCAACGACACGACACGACATGAGACGAGTGACAATTGTATTACAAAAAAAGTAAAAAACTTTTTAAACAAGGGAGTTGAAATCCGTGGGTAATGCTGCTTTCATGTTGGTACTATTTAATATATGGTACAACGCTGTACCGGCTAATTGAGCTGAGTGAAGCGAAGCTCTTACTGGTCAAAAGTGTGTTTCGTTACTAATGCTACTCCTAGACGAATAATGGTAGGATGTCGAAAATTGGCAGAGTTGTCGAGGACAGTGACTTATAGGTCCTGAAGATGGTGACATTTGTGATTGTAGTTTTTTATTAAATGGTCAAAGTGTGTGTCAAAGAGTAAGCATATGAAAATTTTGGAAATCGAACGCGCGAGTTCTTAGTAGTCTTAAGATTATAGCCACTATTTACTCTGCTAATTTTACAAGTATGTGAAACTCATTCAGCAACAATGCTTGCTCAGCTCACGCCGTCTACAGTGAGGGACCTAGTATAGTACAGATGACATAAACTCTATCAATCGAGAGTCCATGTTTGAGAAGAAACGTCCGTTCTGTACAGAACAGAAAAGATTGTACATACACAGACAAAAAGTAAAATATGGGTACAAAAGAATTACTGTGTATATATTTAAACTAGGTCCAAGCAAGCGGGGTTAGCCTCCTAGCGCGCGCGATCCAAAAACTTTCTATATGTTAACTATATGGGACACATTTTATCAATTATCTCAAAAACTACAATTTCGATTCGGCTGATTTTCAATCCAGCACGAGTTTTACTCATTATGCGCATGTGTGCAAAATTTCGTCCGTGTAGCTCGTAAATTGAAGGAGGAGTAGGGTAACTAAGAGTTGAAAATTTGGGTGGTAAAGAGCTTCGCTTCGCTCAGCTCAATAAAGCAGGCTGGTATAAATTCCATTCATGATTACATTATTACGTTAAAAGAACACAGACTCATACTTAAAATAAAAAAAGTTACACGTGAAACAATAACAGGGGGAAAAAAATTGGCAGCCAATATGAAAAAAATTTGTAGCGATTTTAATCTTTATTATAATATACATAGAGTTTAAAATGTATTATTGTAGTATTTGCGTCGAGTATTATGGAACATTTATTATAGGTCTGGGAGAATGACCTGATATTTAAAATTGAACTATAATTTAGAGTGTGCGAGTGTTAGGTGTTAGACTATAAATATACCAGGAATTCAGTTATAAAAAAACATTAATAAATAACACTGATCTCAGATTATTATAATTTTTATATAAAATTTATATCATTTCTAAACGGCAACACAAAATATAATATTGAACGCAAGTCGTAAATTCAAGTACAAAGTATTTCTTTATAAAAGATTCTATCTGAAACAATGCGAGCCAAAAATGTACAAAATGAAAATACTAGACCACGTATTGTTCTTCCCACCACAGATATCAGATATATCTATATCTTAAGACAATGACGAATTTATATACAGAAAATGGCATAGATTTAAAAACTTCAGATTAAACTCTATAATTTATGATATATATAATATTGCCATTATTAAAAATATAAAATATTTTTTAATAATCCAAGTATAACCAATATATTTTATGATCGTATATTAATTCAATATTATTTTAATATGCATATAAAAATAAAATTATAAAACCATTTAAAAAGATTTTAAAACCACTTAAGATTTATATCTACCAGTATTGGGAGACCTAAATTATTTCTTAAATAATTTATTGCTTAGGTCATTGAAAGAAACGCAGGAGCGATAATATATTATCTGTACCTATTAATGCATTTCATGTAATATGTTTGTTTCGATAGTTAATTACTTCCGAGAAATCTAAATGATATTTTGACATGCTTAATTATTTATTTATTACTTGCTAATGGATCTTTTAAAACCACATTTAATAGTCATCAAAAATGTATGTTCCACAGCTGAGATAACCCCTTTCTATTGTATGTTGTAACAATTTGAAATTATAAAAAAAGAACAGATATTATTTTCAAAATGTCAGTGTCAAAGTCAACATATTGCTCACTGGATGTAGTACAAATAAAATTTCAGAATGTACACAAGTATAATAATAATCTGGTTTTAATATAACTACTTATTTGAAAAGATTGAAATAGATTTTATTTATTTAATACCATAAGAAACATGATTTAATTTTAAAAAAAAACTTTAATTTAAATGTCAAACTTAAACGTCAAAGTGGGTACAAATGGACTCTTAAAAAGTGTGTCGATTTAAGTTCAGACCCGAATCAAATCAATGTTTTTATGATGGTGTATAAACACATATTTTTACGCTCGTCTTCTGAGGCGGTCGTTTTTGCATAACACAAATTATGGCTTGAATTTTTTGTCTCTTTTATTTAAATTGTATATTTATCATAGACACTAAACGCACTAATTAGATATTTTATTCAAACGTATAAAAACGTTTAGGCAAACCTTTTATTTGTGCTATATTTTTTATTAAACTAGCGAATACCTTGTCTTCACATGGGTACATATAGAATTTAGTAATGAAAAGAGTACTATAAAAACATTAAAATATTTGTTTTGATCTACAATCTTAGGTGGAAACTATGCTTTGTCTGTCGAATGATGTCTAAATAAAAATAAGCTTTTGGTCCTATTTCATGAATAAAAGGTAATTAAAATTGTAGAATTTTAAACGGTCATTTTCTACAAAATCATTTTCATACAAACCTAGTCCTGACAATTGCCAGAACAACAAAACAAACAGACCAATTGTCGGACATGTTCTCGATCTTACATCTTTTCAGTTATATAGATATATTAATGCTAATTGGCCTCAATTTCTTATACACACAACATATAAGTACAGACATGAAAGAAATATGCGTCTAAATATTGATAATACAACATAATGTGAAATGTTTTTGTAATGTATATTAAAGATTTTGGTACAAAAAAGATTTGCCCTTTATATTACCTTATTGTAAGTTATAACTGTCTCCTTCATCTATTCTCACTGAAAACAATCGTTTCTCACTGTAAAGACTTAAAACATATTCAAGGTATGTATTTTAAAACAATCTTTTGACTTGTTTCTGGTTAAAAAGATAAGATTATTTATTTGAAAATTATTTTATTGTCATTAATGGCTAAAACAGAAGACATATATTAAACCTGATTTGGTGCTGCATAATGTTAGTTTTTTTAGACAAAAAGTATAAAAATACGAATCTAAATATACGCATATAAAACAAAAAAAAATTAATTACATATTAAATGAGATATTGAATGTAAAACTGTGAGCTTCAAACAGTCAGACCACCGAGTATACGCCCGAAGCCATACACAATTGAGTTATTACAATTTGACAAGCTAACTTTAACCAACTATTACACAGATAAAAAACATTCAGTATTATTAGAGCTATTTAGACGTCAAAACTCGTTCTTTTGTTTTAATCTGTATCATTGTCTATGATTTATGTCAAATGTATTTGACACATGAATATTTATTATACTATATTTATTATTTTCTTTTATTTGGTTTTTTAAAAGTTCATTTATAACAAAGATTAATGAACTCGGTAAAATAAAGTATGTAACAGTGTAACTACAGTGTCTTAAGGAATATAGTTTTTTTTGCTATCGTTTTACAAATTTATAAGAGTTACATAATAGAAGTCTGGTGGCCGTCTGGTGTCCATTACCGCAGCTATAAAACGAATTGTTATTAGCGAAAAAATTAGCATATGTGAGACGGAAAAAATAAATTATGTTAATTATTATTCTGTTGTAGAAACTGTTCTAATATTTTAATATAAAAAAATATAAGAGCTTTATAAAAAAACGTGTTTATTAATAATTGTATTTCAATTTTTAATTAATTTTTATTTTATCAGTACTGTTTATTATATTCGATTTGATAAATCTTGACTTCATTGATATCTATTTAATGTCTTGTCAGTTTTTCATCACATGAATTAATCACTTTATATTTTGCTAAAATATTCTCAGATATTATCAACTACTAAAATACTAATACATTTATGAATAGAGATTCCCGTTAGTTCATGAGCGTATTTCATTTGAATTTCTATGGTTCCGGTGGTTTCCATAGAAATGATATCATTTGACAAAATTCTCTAAATGACATGTTTCTCAAATGCATGTAAGGAGAAAAGCAATAAAATGTAAGTATTATATGTAGATCCGTACAAAGTTCGTAAAATACATAGTTGTCAAGATAATCCGAAAGCAAATAGCAATATTTAAATAACTTTGTTGACACACGGGTACTATTTTCAAGACTTCTATGAAATCTGTGTGCAAGAATACAAAATGTAGCCTTTAGAGATACTTATATAAATACACTTACTGTAAACGCTGTTGCCTTCGGTGGTACCGTTGACGGTGCCATCCGGCATCAGCTGGAGATAGCGATTCTTTAGGAACATCTGTATTGTACGCGAGGTGCCGGTGATGTGGCTGAGGTTTGCGGAGCGCTGTGCACGCGGCTCCGGCGCGGGGGCCGCGGCGCACGAGGCCAGCGCCAGCGCAGCTAGAAGCAGCCGCAGGGGGCGCGTGCGCGTGCGCATGGTGCGCCGCGCCCATTGCAGCCGCCCGGCCGCCGTCACTGCTCAGCAACCGACCATACCACCACACTACACTACACCCTCACACCGGTTTGTCAGTTGCGATGGCGCCCAACGTGGGACTCAATAATCAGTTCGTCGCGATAGATCAATAAGCATTATCAGTTTTGTTTATTTTCAAGTGTATAGTGTTATTAGTCGTGCCGTTCTTGATTGTGAATGCATGTTCCTAACGTATTGCACCACTAGTTCGCAACGCTTCTCGGTTTTCAAACCACAGACGATTCGAGGTCTGCGGGCGCCGTCTCACAATCTGTAACAAATGACGGTTGTAGGTTAATAATAGCTACTTGTACTACTTCACTAGTAATTAATACATGTGACGACGTGGCACTGATTTGGATTCTGTGTGATTTGAAGCGAGAGACACTGACCGTACAATAACATTAATCATTTAACATCACTTAGAATATTAATTATTATTATAAATGTGAATGTAAGTTTGTTTGTTGCTTGTTACGCTTTCACGTTCTAACTCATGATAGATTATTGCACCTCCGTCTAAGCCATAGAAAAGGTATAGACCATGTTTCTTTTATCTTTAACAAAAATATCCTAAAGGAATTTAAAAATATTTTTAAATTGGTTTAATACTGTTTTAACACTAATTAAAACGGATAAAGTCTTTCATTTAAGTAAATTTCAAAATGTGTCTTAATATAATATTACTTAATATAACGAGATTCTATAATACTCATAAACAATCTTTAATGTTGAATTCTAATTTTGTTTGAAACAGCGGCCATCTTGTTATTGTTACGATTATCGAAATAATCTCAAAAGTAGAATTAAACACATGTTCGTACAATTTTTCATTGTTATGTTTATTATTAAAACGTATAGTTTGTTTTTAAATATCTTATACTAACCTTCTGGGTATTTATAATGATTTAAGATGAGAAATAATTTCCAAAAGGAAAAAACATTAGAATAAGTTTTAGCATTATATGATACCGTTTTGAGTTATCTTTAGTTAGCAGTTTTCTCAAACATATCTCAACTCTAGAAATATTTATTGAATATAAATAACATAAGCCAGAAAGCGTAAGAACGAGTTCCGATGGAATTAATTCCACAGGTAATGGTAACTCACTGGTCAGTTATTAAATACTTCAGTCTGGTTTACATGACGCTAATGTCGCTGTTGGATTTCACAATGAGGTTTATGATTTACAAACACAACATGCAGGTTTCGCAGAAGAATAACTTTTTAATAGAGTGAGATAAGAGATGAGTGAGTGAGATATTAAATCAATTGATCCAATCTTAACAAACGTAAAAAGATCTGTCACGGGTCACTGATTCAAGCTTCCGTTGCTTTTTATAGTTTTCTAATTAATATTCCAATTCACGCTTTCTTTTCATTCAAATAAAATGGCGTTACACAAGTAAAAGTAGGTCCCAATTTTGTTTAGATATAAAATTTGAACGGATAGATTTAAAATTATATAATTATACTGTACTCACGTCAATTTTCCCGTCTAGTTTTGAACTTATTCAAGGTCATTATTCATGAGTATGAGTATGGCGAAATCGCGGCGTGAACAGTTTACCGATAGTAGTGACATGAGTATATCCAGATAAATAAATACAAAGGTAGAATTGAAATTAGATCCTCATAAAAAGATATTTATTCAAAACTGCATTCTAAGAATAAATATAATAAACAAAAACATAATACAATACGAACCAATTAATCTAACACAAATTTCTTTAAATATGACAATTGATTTATTATGTAACTTAGTTTAAAAAATATTGATTTTTAGATCTAATAAAACAAAAATCCATTACTCAATCAAAAGTAACTGCACTCACGAGACATCAACACAACTGACTAAATAAATATTATTAAAAACAAAAGGGTGATAACTTAATTACAAATATTATTAATAATTAATTCAAGCTTTGAATCATCCATGATTAATACAAACAATTAAATATTAATCAGTCGTACCTACGTAATATTTTATCTTTTAATAAAGAGTTCAGTAAAAAGATTCAATTATTATAAAACTTATCACATCCAAGTATTTATTTATTTATAGTGTCAAGGTGACGTTGATAACTGCTATACGACCACACACTCACACTAAATAGATAGTTTAGTAAATGGACTAAAGGTATATAGTCCGTTTAATTTGAATTGAATTACAATAGTCCATTTCATTTTAGTATTTTTTTATGTTTGTTATAGAAACTGGAATTGAAAAGACTAATTATAATAACCTTTGACATAGTTATGTGAAGATATACTCCGTTTACTTTGAATTTTGACTATAGTTTTTTTCATTTTAGTATTTTTACGTATATTATAAAAATTGGCATTGAAAAGGCTAATAAACCTTTGATATCAAACTATTATATCTATATCTATCTCCTTCATCTATTAACATTCCATTTAATTCTGTCATTTTTATTTTAGTTTCGATTTTTCTTAGAAACAGGAATTACGAATATAATAAAATCACGAATTATTTTCTAGATAAAGTTGTCTTAATTTAAAATGATTTATTTATTTGACTTCCTTTTTTTTAGAGTTTTTATCTTTTAAATAATAGATTATACGGTTTTAAATAATCGCTTGGAGACGATTTTTTTATTTTTTCTATTTAAATAAAAATTAATACACAGGTAACCAATATTGTGAAGAGCTATAATTAACGAAGCAAAGTTTTTATTACAAATGTTAAAAGTATTTAATTGAGAACATGATATAAATATAATAGCTAGTAGAATAAAGTATTTGTCGTTTTATAGAACTCAAGTACAAGTCGCACTTTCCACATCTGCCCAGCTTTTTCCTTTAAGTGCAATTGAAGTATGCATTACATTTCGTACAAAGGATAAAAAATAATTCAGCAAAAAGCGCTTCATTACATCCTTAATACTATTACTATTGCATATCATAATGAAATAATATCCACATAGGAGAAAACGTTGCTAAGTGCAAAAGGAGATATGTAGTTATATCTTTTCTTCTCTCCTGTATATCTTGAGGTTGGTTACCAGAGAATTCGTCCTCAAGTATTAAATAAATAATTTAAAAAAATATCGTATTAAAACAACTGCCATATAAACATCAAGAGATAACTAACAATTGCAAACGCATTTAAAACTGGAAAACGTGGAAAACAAACAGCGATAAGAGAAGTCAACGACCTCGTGACGTTGATAAGAGAATTAGTCTTGGCAATTAGGAAGAAGTATTTCAAGATGATTTTTTCAGCAAACATTTGGCAGCTTTGACAAAAGACGGATTTAGATATTCTTTGATGTACACTTCCCGAAGGGTTTGACATTTCTCTAGTTTAATCTACTTTTTAGTCTATGGTAAAACGTCGAAAAAAGTTAATTAATTTTTTATGCTTAAGTGTGTCCTAAGCAAGATTTATTTATAATATTAAATTTCAATTAACAAAAACACATAATATTTAATTTATTAGCAGGACATCATATCTCGTGCACATTTGTAATAAATTTATAATTAAAAATGTCAATTTCTAAACGTATCAAATTAAATATGGTCGTCTGACTCATCCCGCTGTGATTTTAAAGAAGAGAAAAATATCTTCGCACTTACTAATTAATTCTGTAAATTGCTTTAACATATAATGTGAAAATTAAATTTTGGTATAATTGATTTTTTTGTGTTATCAATATGGAAGAGCAGTATTAAGAATAACAAAAAGAAATCGCAATACCCTATTGATATAGATTTTGTATTTTCGATAAAATTTTGATATATGTATTTTGTGGATATATGTTATGTTAATATGTGTTTTTATATATATTTCAAGAACTTCAACCGAACTCTACAACTCTTAAAACTATAGTAGTATAAAAAGGTGTTTCAATTCTACAATAAATTTACTTTTTAGAATCCTTTGACTATTTAGAAAGAAGAGCAATTAATAAGAGAATCGCAAAATAATATTGTTTTATAGATGTTGTAAGAAAATGAAAAGTAGGATTGTTGTAATATTACTTTAGGAATTTGTAATGCCCCTGATCCGAGAAAATACTGACGAAGAAAACATTCCATCAAACAATACCAACAATATTATTCTGAGACAAAATTAGAAACAATGTGACTAATATCTTACTATTTTATTAGAACATTTCTCATATAAATATGACAAATCCAACTGGGATTACACAATCATTAATTTTCATTATATAAGACAACACAAAAACCAACGTACAAAAATTTGATTATACCATTTTATTATTTGAAGTTTTGAATTAATAACAAATATTAAAAAAATATATATAACTAAGATATTCAATAGTTATTTTACATATTCAATTCATTTCAATAATTTAAGTTTATTCACTAACATTACGTCATTTAATTCCATAAACAACAATTGTTCGATTTCTGTAGAAAGGATCAAAATTGATTTTCAATCTAAATCGAGTTTCTAATTGTGTTTCACTGATCTCTGTTTATAGGTCATTAAATTTAGCGACAGTTCCATGTTTTGTCCTGCTCACTCTTGTTTTGTCCTTTTCACTCTTGACTTTCGTTAATGCTCGTGGTTACAGCCTTGTTATTATGAAAACGTCGGTTATTAAAAAGATTATTTAACAAAAATATATATGTGTGCGTATTAGTGTGTAATTATTTGTATGTGTGTGTATTGCTATATAACTTCAAAAAATATCTTCCTGTTTTCATGTTTCCCCGAATGAAACAGCCTTAGGCGATAAGGCTACCTTGTATTTTTATTCGTCATTTTATTTATGTAAATATTTTCGTGTACAATAAAGATTATATAATATACGTATAATATAACAAAAAAAAATTATAGTTATTTATTAAGTAATTATGTTGACTAGGATACACATTTTAATATCTATATGACTATATGACTATTGTTTTTCACGACCGAGATACAATGCCATAAAAGATCAGCGTATAGGACTTAACGCCATATTTACCTAAATCGTACACCTTCAGGAAAATATTACGATAGGATTTTTATCACTGGTTTTTTTATGTATATCTTTAGTTTTTTCTAAGATATTTGGTTTATGTTCATTTTTCATTTTTTTTTTGTTTTATGTATGTTACCCCCTTAAACTAAGTTTTTCTTCTTTTTTTGCCTATGTTTATTTTTTTTGCCTATCTTATGTTATCTGCTGCTGCTGCGTCTGCTGTTATCCTCTTAATCATTTTTTTCCTAATTGATGATATTTTTAAGAAAACCAAGGTTATATATATAATATTTCTTTACTTATATACAAATTGTTTATCAAATGATCTTCGCACTATTAACTTTAAGAACGATGAATAGTCAGATGTCAAATTATAATAATTTTTGCCAACCTAAATGGTTGACAGCATATAAATTGCCACTAGCTTGAAGTCGCCGCGTCTCCAGTGACACCAATTGAACTAAATAGCCCCGACAACAATTACGTCACTTTGAACTATTAATAATTGTTAAGGGGATGCGGAAACCACCAGGAGTTATTATCATTTGTACCCAGAAATATTAGTCCATTGTATTGTCATAAGTTATTCTAGATACATTCATTTATATTTTTAGGAAAATAAGTACTTTTTGGTACCGACGTTATATTGGAAAATATAAGAAACAGTTAATTTTAATATTAAACTGTTACTGTTTTATTTACCTATTTTGACATACATTGAAGTAATTTTATTTTCTAAACAATAAAAGTATATCATTCTTTTTATACAATTAATATATATTTTTTATTTATATTAGTTTCATGAAGATATGCATAAAACTATTAGAACTTACTTATAAATATATTATAAAATAGGTATATTACAAAATAATCGTCACACATTTTTTAACTATTCATTAAAAAATACTCGATTTTTTGCCAATAAATCACTAATAATTAATGGTCTATGGTCATCCAGTGTATATATACTCTATGGTATCTAAAGTCAAACTTTCAATAGTAGAAAACAAATTTGACTCCCAAATTTATTGGAATATTTTAGCGGCAATGTGTTGTCAGATATCTGATGTAATTAATTGAAACTAATATTAACACATTACTAATATGGGTCAAATGCATTCTACATACATGGCTTTAAGGCACAGATAAGATATTAATGACTTGTCAAATTTATTGCATCTTGTATTTATTTAAACAATGTACAAAAGTTATTTATTACTATTTAGATTTATTTTACAGTTTTAAATATTGTTTACAACTTAAAAATGAGTTACATTGCATCTGTGAGAAGATTTTTTATCGTCTATATTAATTAAATATGGCTGTCAATATTGTGTCAGTTGTCATTTAACAATGTGTTATGTTTAAAAAATAACAAGTAATATAAACTTTATTTCCATTTGCAATTTACCTTTATCTCTCTCTACAAAGAGTTATGCAATTGTAGGAATGTATCATTTAAAAGAAATTATCACTTTTATCTCGGTATCCAATGAATTAAACAGCAAGGGGCCAGATGGAAGCCATTTTGTAATACATAATAGACACTAACGTAATGCGAGATACAGGAGGTTTAGTTGAGGTTACTCTTAATTGGCACTTTGTTATGTGCTTTTTATGTAACTTAAACTAAAAGGATATATTATATCGAATAAATTTATAAAAGTAAACTGAAATAACAGTTAAAAGACACGAAAATGGATAAGTCTTCTCATTATATAAAAAAAAACCATTTTAATAGATTTATTTTAGAACATACTGTGTTTAAATGATTACGGAATAATGAAATCAATTCTAAACGAAAACCCAACATAAAATTAATAATGAACAAGATAAAATCAAGGCCTGTTGTATTTTTGGTGCGGTTATCTTTTAAATTATTATTTGAATTTAGTTGAAGTCATGCGACAATAGTAAGATTAGTCGGTAACTTGTAACAAGACTAACTGATTCCTTACAATACTTAATGTTATATCATCTTAAAGAATAAAAATCTCAAGAACAATATTTTACCTGTCATACGCATTCATTATATATACATAGATTATATATATTTCAATCCGGGTCTGCAAGTAGGAGAGTATGACATATTTTCGAAGGTGTTGGTAACCTGCTGTAAAAATTACCTTCTGGAATAAAACGAACTTTTTTGTAATAAATAAGTAAACTTTTTAATAACTTCAACCCAAATTATTCTTATCTTTATGTAACTGATTAAAAAAAACAAAACTCATAATCTTAGCTATACAACCTCTAGTCTTGTCAAATATTGACACCGGTTCTTTGAATTTCGAATCTAGTCTCTGGTTCAATCGTTACGTGAACCGTTAGTCAGTTGGCAATTAGCCGCGGCACGGCGAACTATTTCGGTTGCTGTAAACACCACTAAATATCTTCAATGGAGTCACGTGGTTAGAAGAATTCATCTATTCTATTGTCGATACAAAAATAAGTCATGAGTGCCTTTTAGTAGTAAAAATCATTTTTAAACTAACATGTCATTTTTATTTAATGCTTGATCCGGAATAATCAATATTTTAATCTTAACAGTATTTTAAAAATAATATTATTTTACTCATATTTTCTTCATAATTTAATAGAGCCAATTTTTAGTCGATAGCTGCACATAAAAAAAAACCGGTTATGGTCTCATAATGAAGAACCGTGCTGAAAAGAAAAAAAAAAGATTCATAGTTTTCACCAAATGTAAATAGATAAATGACTTAATTTTATAATAAAATAAAATCAAAACAAAACCTCATTAGAGGTCCAATAAAAGTTCCATAATTCCTAAAATAACTATTATATAAGCACGAAGTTTCGCGGTCAACTTTTCAATATTTTACAACCAGACAATCAGTCGTTTGTCTGTGTGTTTAAATCTGAGAAACATTAATTGCCACAGTCTAACTAACGCCCATCTAATCTACGATTCAACAACAAATAACACTGATGCTTAAACGCCCACAGATTAAGTGCGAAAGTAGGTCCATGTCTATTAGCATATAATCTGTGGTCCGGATTTGTTATCTATAGACGAGACACTGACAGGAACACGCTCCTGAGCGTTAACTAGAATCAGATACGATTGAAGTGTGAAGCCGCGAGGCCGTTAACTAGGAAATAGATTGATTTAAACCACCCCCTGCAAACCCAGCTACCGGAGATAACAAGAAAACATATTAATTACAATTAAATGTTGACTATTTAATAAATAATTCATTCCTAATTATAAGGTTGATATGGCAACACAAAAATTAATTTGCTAAGTTCAATACAGTTCGGATTTAATTGTAAATTATTTGTCACATTAGCATAATACATCTCAAATAACAGTTTAAATGATTGTAAATAATGTTATTAAATACACACGTCTAGTAAATAATATTTTATTTTCTTCTATTCAAAATAGCTCTAAATGTCTCTGGCGAAACAACTTGAACGAATCACCTTTTATATTTGTGTCGTAAACAATGTTCTTCACAGTCTAACCCAAATTTTATGGTCTCAAAACGATAACAAAACATCTATTGTCATTTATATAAAGCATTTACAGGTATAACTAAATAAAAATTATATTATTTATATTTACTTTATTAATTTGTTCTTATTAAGATAATGCGAAATTTATTATTATTATTTTTAGGGATGAATAAACAAAATCATGGCTTACTTTATTCGAAACACAAATAAAAAAAACATTGACAGTTGTTTTTATAGATGTCAAAAGTTCTAAATAAATCTTTACATCATCGTGTATAATTTTAAACTCTCCTTCCTAGATAATAAAGTCTATATTACCGTGCAAGTGTTATAACATAGTAAGATATATGGGAATTCGTACATGTAAAGCAGAACGTCCAACATGGAATGCATTTCTATTTTATTACGTTCTTATAACACAACTGTTCTAACACTTCATGCTCAGACTTGTTACTGGGTCTAATGCATAATTTTGAATAATCTTCCTCTAAATCTACAACAAATACTGACCTATCTCGTTCAGACAGTTGTAATACCGGTCAAAATAGAATATATACAAAAACACTTCCTTAATTTAACAACTAAAGATTAACCCAAATTTTGGAAAAATATTACCAAACCTAAGCACACAGATAGTTTTTTATTTAGTACTATTAATATTACCAAAATTAATTCTTCAGTCAATAAGGCTAGGATATGGATAAAAGGTATTCCAAATATTATTAAATTAAACGTTTAACCAGAACTACATATAATTAATAGAGTTAGTACAATCAGGTTTGTTCTAGAAACGTTCAGAAAGATTAACTTAATAGGATTCTTAAACAGGTTATGTTTAAATGATTTAAAGTGTACAATTTAATTTTGAGTATTAATTGAATTATTTAATTAAAAATACTTAATTATATAGGGACACAAAATGCTTTCCCTAATATGCTAATATTTTAAAGCTGTAAAATTTGTTTGTTTAAACTAAAAAATAAAAACTATTCTTTTAACTTACTGGATAGGTTTGAAGAATTCTTTCTGAATTCGTTCATGAAGCCTATAGATTATATTAGTAAGATTATATGCAAGTGAAACCGCGAGGTACAGCTAGTGTATTATAATCTGTTAGTTTGTTTGAATGCGACATTAATTATGCTTGACGAAACTTAAACTTGAAGTAAATATTTGCTCTTTGGTACGCTAATGGCCGTGATATCTATTTTGTTCTCATTGCTGTTGGTATTAAATAAAGAATACACGGTCAAATAAAATTAAGGAAATCTTTTATTTGATAACTATTTAAAATAAAATTATTTTGATTAACGAATGATTTTATAAACCTTTAACAAATATGGAGTATTTCTTTATAATTGGTTGGTTGAGATATATTTTTTCTTCATTCCAGTTTTATATCTTCATATTTAAATATATAAAATATATTGAGTTTTTGTGCGATTTCTAAACGAATTTTTCGGCTTACACAGTTCGGATAGAACTTAATAGATGGCGTTGAAGTAAATTTTAATACATTCGCACTAATTATACAACACATTCATTCCAGTTAAATTTAAGCAAAAAGCTGGACATTAGTGGAAATAACTAGTTAAACAATAAAATCATAAACAATTGTAATTTAATATAAGAATTAAGAAGCTTCTCGTATAAAAGTTACCGTTCTAAAACTCGCAACACTCAGCGCTAATGATTTAAACACACTCGTCGCTTAACTGGAAATTATATTACGTTTTGTCATTTTTATATTTTTATTTAATTTATTTTTAAGGGAAACAAACATTTAAAAATATATATATTTTTTATAACATCATTCAAGTTTTCATTGTCATAATTACATATTAAAAAAATAATAATTACATATAATCAATTAAATGATTAAATAAAATATATCTATGTCATTCAAACATACATTTAGGTTAATGGTATCTGGAGTTTTTTCTATGAAGTACTTTTAGAATTTAATTATTAATATAATTGCTAATTGGTAAATACAATGTTAATATAAGAATAAGAGAAACATTCTTAGTGTTTGAACTTTGCATTTGACATATTTTCAATTCTACTAAGTTAAAGAAACTTACTTTGATAGCTTATTGTTTCGCCACGGAGTTATTATGACGATAGCTGAAGGTTTTGCATTTTTGTTGCGTTCACGTGAATTTGTAATTGAATTTTAATATACAATACCGATAAGTTAAAATGTTTTTTTTTTCATTGTCATTTGTACATGAATTTACAAAAAATGATGTACCATTGATTAACTAACATAGTCTTTAAGAAATTGTTACTAATAAATATAGGGATAACAATCTCAATTAAAATTTTATTATTATTATTTTAAGTACTGAGACACAGTAAAGATATGTCGATGTTTTTTTAATTAAATTAGAACTTTATGAAAAATTGCGACGTCCCTCATCCGTTCTCTCTCCCGTATGTTTCCACAGTGGTCAAACTGGCGTTTAGTGAACATGTGGTTTAATAACTAGCCACAAAATAACTTGAAAGTATAACAAGTTACAAGATTTGTTAATTATTTAAAGTAGTAGTCGGATATACGTACAGATATCATAAAAATATCATTACAATATAAAAACCACGTATATTATTATTATTATTATTTATAATTAAAACGATTTGCCCTTGCAAGTTAACAGTAATAAAGTTATATCCTCAGATCCCATGAAATATTTATCGTAAGTAAAAAACTTGTTCTTAGAAAGAGGATATGAGCATCATACAGCATGGGAACTTGTGTACTGATAATCTACTGATTATGTAATAAAAAAAACAAAATATAATTTTAAAAATATGTAATTATTTTTACTTTTAATAAACCAACAATATTTTTTTAACTGAAGGCCAATTCTCGGCAAATAAATAAATAATTGTTATAACGCATTGTTTGACTATCGCAGATAACACAAGTTGGTTTTAGAGAAAGTTTTCGTTAGTTAACGCATCACGTATTTAAGTGACACTTCAAAAGATTATAGCTACAAATTCATCTTAATTATACATATTAGGGAAAACCAAATATTCCTAACATCTTATCATATCTTCCGTTTTATCTTAAACATGAAATAACTACGAATAAGTCATATCACGTCATATCAGTCGTGGGATATTGTTCTAAAATTTAAATAGAATGAAGTTTTTGTAGAGGTGGAGATTTTGTATAACCTACATACATAATATATTTGTATCGTCAAGTGCAATGTAACCCGGCCAGATCCAGGACACCCTTGAAAAGTAACTAAATGCAAAATCAAACGCACTTTCATATTTCGCAGAGTTACTATGTGTGGTTTGATATACAGCGATAATTTTGGTTTGTAGAAAATAATTAAAAGGTATGTGAATTATGAAATAAGTTAAATGTAGGTTCTAAAACAAATATCAGTTTGATCATTTTTTTTAATAATTAGTTTTTTTTTAGTTACCAGTTTTTGCAAATCTACTTTTTGTGGCTTCAGTCAGTAATGTAAATAAATAAATAAAATAATGTTATTTCTCTCCAATTTTCTAAGAAAAAAATGAACATTTAGGATAAACGAGACCCTTCTTACACTTTTTATATTAAAGAAATATCGTAGTCTTTTTCTTTTATAAGACAGGTATTACATTACTTTATTATTGAGATATTTCGCACTCCGCTATCAGTTAGCCCACAAGAGTCGCTGGCGTCTCAGCCAGATTCAATTTTAGGTCGTCGCTGGGTTACATAACAATTGGATAATGACATACACCGAAGTGCACGTCTAATATAGATACGACGCATCTTGTGATAAACTACTTAGAAAATATTGGTTTGCTATTATCGGATACTAGATGGCGTTGTGACAAATATATTGAAAACGCACTTTTTAACGAATTGACTTACGTATATTTTCCTTTTTTTCCAAACTGATCTTAAAATTTGGATTGTTTGTATGGATTTCTTTTTTTTTTTTGTTCTTTTATTATACCTTATATTAAAACTCTTCGAAAATTTAAATTAAAACTCAAACAGTGCTAAATCGTACAACACAAGTAGGATATTATAGCAATATAATTACAGTTTTAATGTTGTCTGTGCTTTTTTTGGGGTGATACTGATGATTGTTCTTGTAAGAATTCACACATTTCGAAAAGTAAAAGTATTGTAATATTAAAATATGTGTAAATCCATAGACACTGGGGACATAGAATGGGGACTGATAATGAAGACAAGGGCCGAGTGGAAGGTCGTCTGAACATCCAGCTCTACAGACATTTTTTAGGCTGAGTTATATAATTTAGATGTTATTTTTTTTTTTATGAAATATCAACTAAATTTAAAATATTAAATTTAATGGTATCTTTAAAAAGGCTTCTTTTGCGACTACTGTAATAGCAATGGACACCAAATAATGAAGAAATTCCATAAAGACACAAGATTTACATCAGAAATACGTAAACAGTATGTTAAGTGTGACTTTTTTAACCTACTCCATCGCTCTAGCATAAACTTGGATTTTTACTTTACTACCACTAGATGGCGTTGCTCATATTTCATGGAAATCCATGTTTACGTTGACGCGATCGAGTACGTTAAAACTCGCAACTGCCTAGCACTTGTCATATAACCGTGATTCGTATTAACAAACATACAAACATTATTTTTCATTGTAATTGTTAATAGCATCGTTATTCTTAGCAATAAAATTATTTTATTAGTAATGTTTATTAAATATTGTGTGCTAATGGTTTTAATTTATTTACCGTAGAGAAATATTTAACCGTTAGAAACTCTCAATATTTATTAAAAATAATTTAAAACTATTTGTTTTGAAACGTAGAAATATTATGGATATATTTATAATAGTAAAAAAGTAACATTAAAGAGTGGCTCATACATACATATGTAGATTTTGTATAAATCAGAGTACAATAAGTGTCCCAAAAACGAATATCTACGTGTTTAGCTATTATAATTAAAACTAAATTATATAGAACATTCACTGAAATTACATTAATTTTGTTTAACTTAACATAATATTAACTCATTCAACCTCATACATTCAAATGTCATTATTGTATGAAATAATATCAGTTAGAAAAGTCTGTGTGCGTACGCTTTTGGGTAACAAAATAAACCTTTATATCAAGAGATAATAATGTTTATTTGTTACATTACTCTTAAGTAGGAGCTATAATAATATACTTGTCTCAGAAATACTTGCTTAATAAACAATCAGTAACCTTTAAAACTATATTAGTTAGCATATATATGTTACAGTTGTAAAATTTATATATATACTAGGTCCGTATGCAAGCGGAGGAAGCTGAGCGAAACTCTTACATGAGAGAATCAACGAAAAATATATCACGAAAACTTTAGCTTGATACCATTTACCCATTGTCTGTAATTAACAAATAATTATACATATATCAGTCGTAGTAAAAATTGCTATTAGCGCGTGTAATAGAAAGTATCAATTAAAAATAAAGTTAATTGAAAATTACTCTAAAACTACAATTAGAACTTTTTTTTTTTTCAAAATGTGTCTATAGATGGGTACGAATGTAATAATGTACTGGTACATATTTGGTTAGTATAGCTTGATCGGTGTAGGAGACAGCGGACAAAATTTGATCGATTTGACTGGGTATAGATTTTATATAAAAATATATATATAAAGACAAAGATAGAGATCGAGAGAGAGAGAAGGAAATAGCCGAGCGATATGGCCATCATAATTTAGTCTCGGTGGTACAGGGCCCATATCATTAATGTTTCAAAACAACGACATCAACATTGAAACTTCGCTTCCATACTGCTTATAACCTCAATCTAATCCAAGTGTCCAGGTCCGCGGATCCAGGAGAAGTGATCATCGATTTATTCATACTTACAAAGACTCCACTTGCCGCCATTAAAAATCAGGAAACTACTAGAGGAACTACTACTAAATATTTCAATATAACTATTTTACGGATAAAACTCGCGTTTATTATTACATTTTTAAATTTAACCCGACGTTTCGAATGCTTTGCAAATTAAATTAAATTTAAAAATGTAATAATAAACGTGAGTTATATCCGTAAAATAGTTTACTGAGATGTGTAGTACTCGTGTAAATCTTAGAAAACATTATTACTAAATAATTAATTGACGAACTTTAATTAAAATAATATTGTATCACTGCTGTAGTACTGGGACGTACGTGCTATTTAAAACAAGTTAAAAATAAATAACTGACAGACATTAGACTAGACCTATTGGTTATAGGCAATGGTCTAGAATCTACTTATCTAGAGACAAGACATATACTTAGCAATGTATATACTAATATACAGTAATAAAATAATTACACATGTCAATTGAAATTTAAATTATTTGAATAAAACAATTTAATATTCTTAGTATTTTAACAAATTGGCGAAATCGACAGAGATGAATCGTAGATAATAATTCTTCTTATAATCTTCAGTAAGAGGCTTAGTAACACAGTCTTTTATAGTAAATATGAAGTGGAATAAATATTAGGAAAATGAACAAGTAGGTTAAGTAATGTCCCTAGTGTAAGCCCTTCGCTGCAAACATACTGTACACACAACAATACTGTACTTTATATAACGATATAAATATTTTTTAAATGTTATTTTACGTAGCAAAAAATTCAAACTTCCAAGAATATTCCAGAGCCATTACTACTAAGCCTTTCAATATGCGACTTCCAAAAAGTAATTTGGTCATTTTAACTCGAGCACCGGTTTTTATAATTATCGGTTATTACAGAAATATGAATTGTCAACACTTTACCGAAACTGTATTCAATTCGTTTAAGGATGTCAAAATTGTTTTGTTAATAATTATTTTTTTTTATTAAATTTAAGTATAAAGCTGTACTTACGTTATTTCTATCGGAATTTCCCCGACTAGTTTCCAATCCATTCGGGGTCCTTATTCATGAGCTCTGAGCGTAGCGGAATCGAGGCGTGAATCGATAATAATAACGTGCATACAACCGGAAAATTATATCTAATAGTAATCATGAATCACGAAAATTTACAAACAAAAATTATTATTCTAATAAAAAAAATATTTTTGTTTTCACGTTTCGTAAGTGCAGTTGTTCGGTTATTTTATTAATTTATTCTTCACATACTCACAATTTATACAATGGGCTATATAAAGTTATTATTACATTGCATTTAATTTCATAACATTATGAGAAGTAAATAGATAATAAAATTCAACACACGTCGTAATATTAACAACTCAAAAGAATCAAACATTAATTTGTCATTATTACAAAATGTAATTACAAATAAAGTTCCTAATAAATATATATATATACAATAGATAAATATCACCAACAGAAGAAAGTTTGAGTTTCTACTTTTGAAGAATTAAAATTTTAATTTAAACAAAAAACAAAAATGAGTTAGCACATCTCTATTTATATGTCAAAGTCTACGTCAATGTCATTTTTCAAATTTAACATAGGCATAGCTTGAACTTATGAAACGTTATACTCTCGTTGTACAATTCCACAGAGTAGTAGAAAAATCCGGCAAGAAAATACATAATCCGAGCTAAGGTTAATGTAATCGGTAACAAATATTGTATATTTTATAATATTTTCAAATACTCAAATTCCGAAATAAACTGTAATATTAATTAATATACATTTTTATTTTATAACATTAGACTGCGTAATTGTAAAGGATAATTTCACATGTCTTACCATTTAGAAAATGAGAATGGGCAACAGGGAAGGGAAGTGCCTAGGTTTCCCAAATTACCTAGGTCCCTCAGAAGGCCCTTCAAATTCTATATGACATCTTAGATAATTCAAGTATATAAAAATACATGCATAAAGATTTAAAGTATTACAAAAGTGAAGATCAATCTATAACGTAGGGATTCTGATAACACATACATACACAAACACATTCCATCTACATAAATGACAAAAATCATAGTAACATCGTTTCGTCATTTGATTCATTTTTCCTTTCTAATAAATCGCTTACAAAATATGCTGGTATAATCGAAGGTTCCCAAAACTTATCAGCCAACTGAATCGGAAATGCTAAGTGCTTTGAGGACCTTAATTATGCACGATGCAATCAGCATCATCTCTGGAAATTGAGACATAAATCAAGTGAATTAAGTACAGGTATTAAATATATATTAACTAATCTAACACCGGCTTTCTTTTGATAATACTTTATACTGATTCATTCATAAACCGCGCTTGAACTCTTTAAACGCATAAATTTCTTACACACTTTCAATGTTCGTACAAGTATTTAAACATATTTATATCAAACGATTTAAATCACATAAACATCTGATAAACTCGATTCAGTAAATCGTAAATTCAACGACACACTTTTTAAATCATAAAATTATCATTAATTCTTTAAATTATTTCAACAAGCCCTTTATCAGCTCATTCCCGTACTTTTCCAAATATCATCAAGTTTGATGCATTTAATATAAGTTGAAAATATTTATTTAAATATCGATTTAAATTAACATTAGCATATTTGAGATTTCTTTACCTGTTCTTATCAATCTCGTGAAGCAGTGTGAATTAACAGAAAAAGTAAAGATTCCGGTTTTGAATAAGCCGGCAATCAAAAAACCAAACAGTAAATATACTGCGGAATTTACCGCACTTTTCCGCTCTAAATTTGGCAAGGCGTGGAAATTACACAATTCATTTTAGCGACAGGTATCGCATTGAACCCGGGAAGTTATTATTAGAGTTTCGCGATGTAAATGACCGCGCCGGCTACTATTTTTTCAACTCGACATACTTTTTGATCACCCTTAACGAGGTTAATCGACTTTCATTTAATTCTTCAGTGCATTGATGATTAGACTTGACAAACGTACAATCTGATTTGTGATTTAAATCATTCTTGATTTATTCGTATCAATATTTTAATTTAGACACGAAAATATTGAACTGGCTGTCGTTTTCTTAGGAATTGAGTTTGTTATTTATATTATTTTACTAGCTGTTATTCGCGGTTCCACTCGCGGATAAATTATATTATTATAAACGTAATTAGAAGCAGGAGCGTTATACTAAATAGCCTAACCTTCTTCATGAACCAGCCTATCATATTCAGAAACATTTTTGTAAATCGGTCCAGTACTTTCGAACAAACAAACAAACAAACTCTTTAGCTTTATAATATTAGTATATATAGATAAAAGGCATTCAATATATCCAATTAGTGTGGAGTTCTTGCGCGCGGACACATTGACACCATTTAGAAATAAGAACTTCTACTTACTATAATATATAACTATAACTGATAGCTTAAAATAACTTGGATAAATAGATTACAATCCACAAATATCTCTAAAACAAGCTTGGTATGGACAGGTGCGATATTCAAATTTAATATATTTAAAACAATTCGGAAATATTCAAATTATATCATAAATGCTTGTATAAAATAAAAAGAAAGTAGACACCTTATCTCAGTATTTTGATAACATTTTTACAGGTCAAGAATTGAATTGAAACAAAGTACACAATTGATAATATCAGGATATTAATGACCGCAATGAATAAGCGACCCTAATCCTTATTGCTACTGAAGATTGAAAGTGCAATCCAATTATCATGCAGATAACCGAATTATGGATTACATTTATAAGCAGCTAATCTTGGATTGCAGATCGATTTATAATTTCGACAGAGATAAAAGATATAATATAATTGTATTCTAATTAAATTTACATAAATAACACAGGCACCTCATTAGTCTTTAAAACAGTATAAAATTACGCCTTTGCAACTTGACCTACACCAGACATCTTGTTACAAAGTAATCAATGTATCAATGAACAGCGGGTTGCATTATTATTGTACTAAATTAACAATTAATCCAATTAATTATTAAAACAACCTTAATAGCTAAGTATAAAGTTTAAAACGTGCTATTGATACCCCACTCTTTTTATGTTAAAACATAATATATTTACATAAATAATATATCTTTCAAGGCCATCAGAATACAGATGTAAATAATTAATTTTAACGGTTAGTTTAAATTATAATAAATTTCATGAATTTATTTAGTGGTTAACTTAAAAAAAGCTTATGGCACTTATACTTTTAATTCCAGAGACGAGCGGCTTTAGCTAGATTTGGCTTTAAATTCGTCCAGGCTTTTGTCTTTCTTATCAGTGTTGTAGTTATTATAATATTTTAAACGGCAGGTCACTGAAAAGGTATGTGTGGTATTTCCGGCTTTTAGGATAAAATGTAGTCTAAAACTTGCGGCTTTTTAATTTACTGACTATGACAGGCAACGCCGCCTGGTACCAAAACAAACATCTGATATAAAATACCTGATGAACATGTTTTCAGTACATACTTCCGCTTGATTCTTAGTATAAGTGACAAACGGGACGGCAGATAAGAAGTTTATATCTTCCCTTATCACTCGGTACACAAATGTTATCATAATCAAATCAGTGCTAGTTAGATACACCAGTAGGTGATAAGCTTAACTGCGAAATTTTGGGTCTCTCACTCTATGTGTCTGGCAACAAGTCTATATAGTTCACTAACAATCTGCACTCAATTTAAATAATAATTTTTCGCCTATAATTCAATCTGAATTTGAAACTAGTTGGGCAAATTCAGAAAGTTTTTACAAGAGCACAGCCAAATATTTATATATTATTACACTCTTCCATTTCTGATATCCTGAAAATTCTACCTCTACTTCTTCCATCATCAGTCATCACAAAATCCTTCCATTCTTTTTTACGTTTAGCTATATTTGTCATATTTAGTGTCTTGTGTTTCATCTCGCGGCTTTCATTCCTTCTTAGAATTAAACTATTAGTACATATATTATATTTTTACACTTGTTTCTCTGAAATATGTAGAAAAATGTTCTTTCTATTAATTTGACAGCCCACAACAATAGATTGGAGCTCTCGCTTAAGTATGTCTGGCACATTTTAGCCAAAAAAGCAAACAAAACATTCTAAAACAATTAAAATAAAGAAAACAATGTTTGTCATAAGTTATTTTTCATAGTAGGAAGTGTACTAATGATTTGAAAGTGTGCGTCCGTCAGTGAAATATTTGTCTCGCTCGCTATTTTTAGGTGTAACGAAATCGACGAGGTCATTGTTTTATGTTCGTCTGTTGCATTATGTAACATGCGTAAATATGAAAAAGTAAATAACTATATTAGTAAAATAAATAAATACTTGATTTTATTAAAAATCACACTCCTAAATATTTCTCTTTTGACATAAACTTAATTTATAGACAGAAAACAACACATTGTATATACAATTATGGGAATCGAACCCACGATATTCTTAGCAATTAGGACCAGTAACTACTAAACCAACCAGCCCTCAGAATTAAAATAAAAGTATCTTATATTTATTAAAAAAAAACTCATTCCCAAAAATTACTCTTTGAATATAAACTTAATTTATAGACAGTAAAAAGCAACAAAATTTTATATACATATATATATATATATACAATTATGGGAATCGATCCCATGATATCTTTAGCAGAGCCACAAACCACTCGACCAACAAGCCATCGGATATTTAATAGAAGAATAGGAATAGTTCATGCAATTTCAATTTGTCGTGCCATTTGGGAGTTTGAAGAGGATCTATTACAGCATCCTAGTCTGAGGGGAAGATGACATACATTCCTCTCCAGACAAGCTATTGGCTATATCTTAACAAGATTATATATTTTTTATGTTATAACAAATATTTTGTAATACAAATATAATTTATATAATTTTCACTTTTAATATTACATATAAAAAAAATAAGACTGATGTTCGGTTTTGGAAAAAGAGTTGCAACCGACAGATATTTTTATCATAGATAACAGCTTGGAGACTAAAATTATTGATTATTTTTTAATGATAAATAATTGCTATTAAATTTATGCAAATTCATTTAAAGACCTTGAAAAATTGGCAAATATTTTTTATCAGTATCAGCCTCTATTGCAAACCTTGATGTACGATCATTGACCCCTTAAATAACGCAATTCATTTAAATATGTTTAGTCATTTATACTTGAAACTAATTGTTCTATAAATTCTTAGAATAGTTAAAACTTACGATTACTAATAAGTAACTGCAAAACTATAATTAACTATAATTAAAACTTTTTAAGTGTACTTTAACATTTGTCTGTATGTATGACTTTTATGTATTATAAATTTGTTTGTTTGTACTAAGCTCAGAACTAACAGAAAAGATTTTTAAGGACTTTTATTTTAAAGAGTATTTTGAATTTTGTTTTCGAAATATTTTTGGAAATCAAATTGTATAATGGCGTCATTGATAGAACCTCATATTATAAATATATTATATAAACTGAAATAGAGAAATAAAAACATTAAGAATGTAATTAAAATTTTCAATTTATTATCTTTAAGTATATAAAAAAAACTAAGTTGGGTTATTTTATTACAACACAAACTAAATTAATATGAATTATAGAAAAAAAAAATATTATAATGGGGATTTTTGCTATTGTATTGTAATTTATTTAAATAAATATATAATTAAAATATTTTAAATTTATGAAAATTCAAATATTTAACAGACCTTGATTTAAATTAGGAAGAAAGTGAAACAATAAAAAAATTATAAGAAAAGGTCCCCTTCATTACGGTACCCGAAATATGAGTCCCCAATTAGTATGAGACGGAAAAACTCTATCCTTTTAAAGATATCTTAATGAACTGATTTTAAGATTCAACAAAAACTTTCCATCTGAAGATGTTCAGATCATTCAATAATGTAGCCAGTTAAAAAAAAAAAATTTTTTTGATGATTCTTTATAGTGGTTTATGGTTTTTTTAACATTAATTACCAATTTTGTTTTATGGCAACTTTTTTTTTATTCATTATTTAATAAGTATTAATGAAAACTCTACGTTTTTTTAAATTATAATATGTTAATCTTTTTTATGATTCTTTATCATGGTTTATGATAAATATATTTTAATATACAATAGTTAAAACTCTATCTTTTTTCTTCTTCCTGATTTCACAAATCTTTATTAATTCTAAAAAAGGAAAAAGTTTGTTTCAATTATATCAAACGAATACTATATCAAAAGTAACTGCCGGATGGACTTTTTTTTTTCTGATTATGATAGACAGGTTCGTGAGGAAGGCTATAGGCTATCTAATATTACGCTACTAGTAAATTATCTTAATAGTAAATAAATGGTTTGTCTTGTCTTTCGTGTAATAAAATTAGACAAACTATTATATTGAAATTAAACACATTTTGTAGGATAAAGTGTTGTGAATACTTAAAATAAGAACAATAGCTTTAAAAGTACACAAAAAGATATTATAACTTCATTCGTATTGCAAAAGAATTAACCAAGTATTAAAAAACGAATATTCGAAAATATTAAAAAATCTTATTTGTTTTAAAAAAATATTAAAATCTTTATCTTCACTCTCGTTTCTATTATTATCTCTTTGAAGGAAGGAAAAATCGCTTTCATGGTAACTGTTTGTTTTTTTACGTTAGGATTTTATTGATATGATTTGACATACTAAATAGATACTATATCTGTAAAAAAATATATAGTTTTTAGAGTATTTTCTTAGATTTTCTCGTGAAATCTGTAAAATAAAAAATGTAATGAAACCATTTTTAACGGAGTTAACTCACGTCTCAATATTGGCCACATTCACGATTTTGCAAGTCGTCTTCTCGTTAGCAAGATTGCTGCAAAACATTCGAAAAAGTTTAAAATGTAACCTATATAATTTTCATTATTATTTAATAAACCTTTCACTTATTTTCTGTTGACACAGCTGTTTCAATGTTTATTTATTTAAAGATCAGGTGCTAGCAGTGCACTCCGAAAACATCTCTCATTTGATAGAGAGTAAAAGTAAACTAGAGACATACCTCTATTGTCTCTAAGTAATATAACGTTATTCTTTTATATTTTAACAGTATATTATTTTAAATATTAAACATCTCCTACTCTGTATAAAGACGCAGAAAGTATTAATATTTTAAATCACCACAGGTTATGAATATTACAAATAAGCTTAGACAGAACTGGTTTGTAGTCAAAAACCTTGATATTGTAAATAAAAAAATCTATACGGTCATTATTGATACATTCAAGTTGTAACGTAACACTAATATTTTTAATAAATGTATAACGGGGACTTAGCTATCAAAATAAACGTAACAGATTATCAAATATGTTCATAATATATATTTATTTATTAATTTTGGTAACTTCACAGCGTTTAAAAGGTCGTATATTTGCTTAAGGTTAATAGTTACTCACTTTGTATCGTAGAGGTCAGTAAAGTCCGATGCACTTTCGAAATACCTAGATAGGTAATTTTTAAACCGCGTGTCACAGTCTCACTTTCTTGTATCGTATCACTTGCGGTCTCGTAATTCTAACGCACTGGTATCGCAAACATCACACAGGGAAGGTAATGGATACATACATTTCCCTGAGATCTGAAAAACACACACATGCACAATAACTGTTACACCACAAAATATTATAAATCAAACCACAAAAACGGATTCAACTTATAATTATGTTTATATAGAATTGATTTTAAATATTAGAATCTGTGCAGTAACTCGGGCGCACCTACGGTCGGTGCGTGAAAAGAAATTTGCAATTATCAGATTACTGTCGTCAGGCGAAACTCAAAACTTTTTTCGGCGAACTTTTTGCCTGGAGCGTTTCGTAAGAGGCCGTACGAGTCGTTAAACTGAAATCGGTCCAAATCGGTCAATCGCCGCGTGGAAACTACAGCCATGCGAAATTTTCACTAAACACTTTTCCACGCGGCCTTTGCTGGATTATGCAACTGCACTGTCCGAAAAGGAACGCGGGAATTTTAGAAAATAAAAAAAATATCTCGATAATTTAGTATAAATAATATAATGGATTTATTTTATAATATTTAGTGGTGTATCACGTTTACCGAGAGCAGGTTATCGCGATTACGTGCGCGGGCGGTCGAGGTCAGACATACGTCCGATGCTTGCGGAGTATCGCGCTGTACTGACTGCGACGAGACGATACACTCTATACAACGAAAAGCTCATGCTAGCTCCTTGCTCAATTAACTTCCTGAAATAGTGGTTTATTAATTCGAAATATGTGTTCCTTTTATAATTGTTATACTAACACACTTTTTAAAGGTACATTAAAATAAAAAAAAAGATTATCAACTACACTTTTTATAATTGTAACGTAAAAAGTTGTATACTTTACATAACTCTATACATTCTTTTTTTAGCGAAGTACTCTTAATTAACAATTAATTAAAACTTAGTGTTATATATATATTTGTATTATATAAGTACAATAGATTATAAGTTCGTAATGATGATACATATTCTTGAGGATTTTTTATTTATCTAAAAATAATGATAAGAATTGAAAACAGTTTTTGGGGATAATTTATTAATTAATTGTCATTGTCTATGACTTCGCTCAAGTAGAATTGATATAGAACAGAGGGCTACTTTAAAGAAAGCAATGTACAGACTGTGGTACGTTCCCCTGTTCCCTTTGAAGACAAATATTAGCCCACCAGGAACATATTTGTTCCGGGACAAAAATTTGTTTGTCCTTTACCAGGATAAATTTGCTAGTGAGATATTAATAAAAGACTATGTGTTATTGGGTTAACAACAAATGGGTTAACCACAACTGGCAGGCCCTGGACGTGCTCTGTATGGATTCTTCTGGTTTGTGGGGTCTGTAGTATCTCTGGGAGCCAGCTAATAAATGCTGTGGATGAGACCCTATTATCAGGCTGCTGACTGTCCGAAACGAAGGTCGATCATGAGGTTTTATAACCGGTCTTATGGTTCACACGGAATGAGATGGCCCTCGGAGCAGCCTGTCTGCGGCAGACTTAGGCTTCGTTCCTTCCACTTATGTACGTGAAAAGTGATTTGGCCGGTGTTAGCCCTCATTACCAGGAGCCTTCCTTCTTTCGTGTAAACTGGAAAGTTATTCCAGTGCTATCGGGAGCTGCATGGCGGTTTTCCCGCTGAATCTGAAGGTATGGCTCTCAGCGCTGCTAATTCTTAGATATCTCTCCGTTAGACACGTTTAAACTTTCTTAAATTCATTTGGCATTGTTGATCAGGAGATGGTCTTGGCAACATACGTTTTCTAGATAAATCTTTAACAAGCGTGGGGGTGATAAGTATGAGTGTGGTGAATTCCCAATTCATAACTTGTTCTTGCTGAATTTAACCAATCCTTGTAATACTGTCGATTTCATGGTAGGTTTTCGTTTGGGTAACTCGTTACTTACCATCGTACCAGGTCGTTGGAATTCTGATGGTTTGAGCTTAATGCTTCAAGACGGCTTGTACGAGTGTCAAGATTCTGAACGTCCTTTTTAAATTGGTGTGGTTGATATAAAGGGGCTTTAGCTCTCTTGGCTTTTGGCTTTTCTTTTGTAGCAAGCATGCCTTATAACAAACCTGCGTCCAGAGAATCATTTTTTTCTTCAGTTCAGTTCAGTTTGATGAGTCACAGCTTCCAAACCATCTCACATTTAAATTTTAATCCACATCATCTAAGTCATATTGAATTTAATGTCAGTGAAACTTCACTTATAAGACTTAAGATAATTATTTTAAATATATGTTAACGAATTTCTACATAATGTTAACTTTGAAAGATATATACTGATGTCACTTCGAAGATGGATGATATGACAGACAAGTGATAAAGTATAAGGAAATACATATATATATGATATCGATTGATACTTATCGAAGATTTAGCGTTCTGTCTCGTTTTACTTAAGGTTAATTTATACAATATTGTAACTATTACATACTAGGTTTTTCCCGCAGCTGCGCTCGCGTGGCTTTCATTAACTGTGTCTTTTTGGTTTTTATAAAAAAATAGATTATTGTTTGTGCCCGCCCAAAGATTCGACCTTATTAAGTCAAGAGTCGTTGGTATCTAGTCCAATGGTGGTCAAATACGAACCAATATTGGAACCAACTTTGGTACCAACAGACAGACAGACATAGAGTAGCTTTCCATCCTACTATTGTATGTAGAAAAGATATAATACAAAAACAGATTTTGCCAAAATCCGTATAGTTATAATTTTTTGTTCGTCTAACTCTGCATTTCATACAAAATTTCGTCTCGTAATTGTAGATTTTGAACACAGAAACAATATAAATTTGTTGCATAACAGTAGGAACTTAGTCAATTTTATCAAAATCTTTATGAATAGATTTTGGTGAAATTTACTTACGTGCATGAAAATGAATAAAAAATAACAAACAAATTTGTACAACGTATATGATGTAAATGAATGTATATAACAATTATTTATTTTATTTATTTATTAACTAAATATATGATATATTTGAAGGTGTTTTAATCTCGGAGGAATAACAATCTTATTATTATATGAATAAGATTATAAAATATATCATATAATATAGATATAAGTATAAATTTTTATACTTACTATTATAGTAGCCTTGACAAAAAACTACTTAAAAATATTAACATATTAAATTATTAGAATATTAATTTATTAAATTATTTTGTATTTGCGATTCGGTTAACATCCACAGACAACAAAATGATAAGTTATTATTTTTATATAATTTTTTACAGAAAAGATTAAAATTTGAAACACGAGGAGACACAAATATTAATTAATTTTTAAAAACATATTTATAAATATCTATAAAAAATTATAACGTCAAATATTAATATTCAAATCTTTAAGATTTTTAATTTATATATTAATTTATTCAACAAGCATTCTTTTCTCGAAAATGACTGTAACACTTTTATTGAATATTATAAAATGATAAATTGAAAAAGATATATTAATTTATAATAGCAATTTTGTAAATTATACTTTCGAGGAATTTCATGTTCTTATATATTATAATAAGTAAACTATGTCAACTACTCGACACTAGATGGCACTGGGCATTCTATTATTTTGACGTTGACGTTTTATAATATAACCTAAAAAACATTGAGAAATCTGAGTTATCCAAATACTAAAGTAGACGACAAAATCCTCGAGGAAAAGTAAAAGCTTAGAGAAATATGATTGGAAGAAGACCATGATACCATAAAATGAACTATGAAAACCCTTTAAAACCATTTTTATCTGTTTCAGTTTAATATATAATAAAATGATTATTATTACCTATATTTTATATTTAACATTTTTCTTAAAATAATTCAAAAATACATAAAAAAATCTTTAAAATAAAAAAATCAAGATTGAACAGTGAAATAAAAAATATTATATAT
The DNA here is from genome assembly GCA_959347395.1 of Mechanitis mazaeus. Lineage (NCBI taxonomy): Eukaryota > Metazoa > Arthropoda > Insecta > Lepidoptera > Nymphalidae > Mechanitis > Mechanitis mazaeus. The sequence goes on from OY365751.1 coordinate 11,105,958, forward strand.
AATTATCCGATCGTAATCACATAAATTCAATCAGAATTTTCCGAGTAGTTTCAAACACATAACACAAATACCAATAATATGAACTTGAGCACAGCCTAATAATTATAAATAATAGTACTTAATAATATTTTCTAAAAGTTTAATAATGTTAAAATTATCTACTTATTAAAATTTTAAAAAAAATTAACATAAACAAAACTTTATGAGCGGTCTCGGCTCTTAAAAATTTAAATTGTTGAACGAGCCCTAAAGGCAATGCAAAATTTAAGATAAATATTGTTATTACGCCCACAAAAGCAATTATATTACGTATTAGACATCAAAGGGATGATGCAAGACCACTGACCAGCAGCTGGTTCGTTTCCCACCCAGTAACAATACCACAAACTTAGCTCTTGTTTAAACCCAGCTAAAACTGAAGTCAATTACAACTTAGCTAAACCAATCCTAATTTAGTTTTGACGTTGAATTAACCCTCAAAGACAATAAATCTTTTTCGAATTGAAATCTCTATGTGAGTGAGGTGAGTGGTCACTGCTATACACGGTCTTTTGCATTACCAGAAGATAAACAAGAGCTTTGCCGGTTTTTGAGCCGAGAGAAGACATTCTTTTTGAAGATATGCATGTTCTAATGATCTGGAAACAAAGGAAACTGAGGAAGTTCATTCGTTTCGGATGTTTTTGGTAAAAGTTGCTTGAAGAGTAAATTGTTTAAAATCGTAATCTTTAAACCCCTAAACCTAAAAGTGTGTTTTATAAGAAAATAAAAAAATAAATAAATACCTAAAAAAATAAAACATTAAAGTATATCGCGTAACCTTAATCCTACTACTATCCTATCCTATACCATCAGACTTATTGCAATATATTCCGAAAAGTGGCAATAACGAGAGTCGAATAGAATAACTAATGTATACATTTGACATAGGCTTATATTATCGTCTATAGCCAGAATGACTAGCGAACGTTACATTCGCAACGCTGAAATCATGTAGACTTCTTCATATAGGTGAATATGTACATACATACGCTACATTTTCGTCTATCTTTAACTTATTTTGCCTAGTGAAAATTATCTTGTTACTTTAAATATATTGTATTCTTCTTTGAGAAAAACATTTTAAATTAAACCTTATCATAGGATTATCACAGATAACGTAATTAAAAAAGTTAAGTATAAGAATAGCTTCAGTTGCTTTTAAGTTCAAAGAAAAGATTTTGCAAACATAGTAGTTCTTCTGATCTACTGACAATATATTGTTTAGTTTCGTAAACGCAATAAATTCTATTCGAAAATAAAAGTAATGCAGAAATAGAAAATGTTTAGGTACAAACATTAAATAGAACTTCTGTTAACTATCTTTTTTAAATATGCGTCAAATTACAAAAAAGATATAAATTTCAGGAACAGTAAATAACCTCCACTGTTTGAAAGCAACGAAATGCTACATAAGCATTATTTAAAAAGTTTAACATATCATCATTAAGAATACTATCATCACTAATAAATATCATCTTTCAGCATGAGGTTACTAAAATTCTTTATTATTTTTAAAAGTAACACTTTTATAATAATAATAAACTACATAAAATCAAGCTTCAGTGTAGCATTGAGAAGTGCCATCTAGCGGCTTAGTGGATTGCATTTTATTTTAATAATACCGCTCCGGTTGTTATTTTATTATTATTAAGAGTACTAATTATACTTATAAAAATACTTCATATAAAAAATAATTGCTCATCTTTGTATACATTATTTATATATACAGACAAATAAAAAATAAAAAATATTTACCATTTATTATAATTAGTATAAGATATATTTAAGACGAGATTATTAGAATTATCAATTAAAATTTAAATTAAATTAAAATTAAAACCTAGGTTATGAGACAGCTACTGCCATCTAGTTTAAGTTGCGTAAGTTTAGGATATGAAATTGATGTGAAGCAAATATTCACATTTATCACGAAGTTTTAAGTAAAAATAATTAAATAGTAGTATTTGTTAATGTTTAAAATAAATAATAAACTATATAGAAATCAATACTTTTGTAACTATTTTCGTACTATTAGAAAAGCCCAGGCAATGTCATTCTTTCATATCTGGCAACCCGGAAAAAAAATTAGATTATAGCAATCTTTCGGTACATTGAGCTTTAATCTAACAAGAGTAAGTCGTTTGAAATCTGTAAGACGACCGACAAACTACGTGTAAATAACACAGAAAAAATTATACTTCAATAAAGATATAACTATCCACTTTATATATAAGACAAAAAAAAACTATTTAGGGTCTTAAGCAGATCACTCAAACTCCTGCATGCAGAACACTGTGCAAAATATTTAAAATCTTAATACCTAAAAAAGCTTAAACATTTTTTAATGTGGTGTGGTAGTATTAATTTTGACTATTAAGATTCATTATTTGATTTTTTTATTGAATATGTAAAACTTTTCATTTTTTTAAATTTTATTGCTATCTAGTGTATGAATTAAAAACTAAGAGACAGTTAAAATCAAAGTAATGTAGGTGTGTCCACGCTATTCACGTCAAAATCAGAATCGTAACAACTGTGAACTATAAAATTAATAGTTCCAAATGAAATAACCCTTGATAATTTGCTCAGAAATCCCAAATAATATAAATAATAGAAGAAATAATTAACTTTTATAAATTGAATTTTTATTTAAAAGCATGAATAAATTTATTTTTAAAGCGTATCTTAATTGTTATTTATTTGAATGTAAATTGTATAAACTAACATTTAAGGTATATTATTATTATTATTAGCTGCACTGTTGCTTAGATATTCACTAAAAATCAGGTATAGACCTCTGAATCTATACCTGATTTTTAGTGAATATCTAAGCAACAGTCTTAACTTCTTGTACACTGTTGGCATTTTTTTTTGTTTATAATTGTTTAGTAACTTTTTCAAATATTGTCTTATGAAGTTTGTAACTTATCTGTGTCTAGCATGAATAAAATTGAATTTGAATTTGAAGTTCTGATATTATTAAAATCATTCCAGTCATCAAAATTAAAATCTTAATTAAATTTATTGAAAGTAAGTTATTAAAACATTTTTTCACTGTCAAAGTTACCATCAGCTCGGAAAGATATTACCACAGTAAATTAAAAAGTAAAACGGTAGTTATGCAAAATTTTTTCTCTTACAGTCTTGCTTAATTGCAATCACGGTGTCGAATATATGAGATTTAAATCGAGTAACTCGAGTGGTGCTCATATCGAGTAAACTAGATATATCTATAGTCATGTGTTCTTTAAGTTACCTATGGCCATCTGTGCTATAATGTTTCGAATTTGAAGTTTGAAATTTCCAACCTAATAATTTCATTAAGCATTAATATTTAAGATTAAGATTTAAGATTCGAGCACTGCTAGAAGCGGGTAACGGTTAAGCATATTAGGTATTTTTTGTAAGTAACGTTATAATAATGTTTAAAAGTTATGTTTAAAAATATTTTTCAAAGATTTAGCTGTCATTACAAAACGTATTCCCCTAAATTTATAAGTAACAATTGTCGGTTGTACAGTTTATTTGAAATCATGAAGGTTAGTGAAAGCATTTTCATATTAATTTAGGGTTTGTTTTATTATTATAGTTTTTACCTTCTTAACATGTATGAACACGTGGCATTCGACTCGGATTAACTCGAACCAATATGGTTATAAAATACAATTCTTTAAAGTTTAAAGACAAACAGAGCCACCGTGACCTACCTATCTAATAAATTATAAACATTGATTTTTCATTTCATCACATTTGTATTGTGACAATAAAGTTAACTAATTCTGCTATTCAATGAAATACTCATTATTGCATACAATTGTGGAAAAAATTAAGTTGTATCAATGCTCTAGGTACAATACCTATTGAATTTACTTGTGATTTTAGATCGGAACACATGATGGTGTGTTTCATTGTGATGAAGTCTTGGCATGCTATATGCTGCAGCTCTTACCTGAGTACAAAGATGCTGAGATTATCAGATCAAGAGACTCGGAAAAGCTCAAGGAATGTGACATAGTTGTGGATGTTGGTGCAGAATTTGATCATTCAAAAAAGAGATATGATCATCATCAAAGAGAATTTAACGAGACCTTGAGTTCTTTAAAACCTGAACTGGGGGATAAGTATAAAATCAAGTAATGTCTCAAAATATATTTTTTCTTTTGTTTTCATTGCAATTAATATTTTCAATATTAGTATCATATGCGGTAGTTATAAAATAAAAACTAAATTCTTTGCCGCAAATAATATTTAGCTTGTAGATTATATGTATACCATATATATTTTAAAACAATGTATTTTTATAGATTAAGTTCGGCTGGTCTCGTCTACACATACTATGGTGAAAGAATAATTCAGCAGTTAGCTCCAAAAGGCTTCCCTTTAAGTTCAGAAAATGTCAAATTGGTATACAAAAAAGTATATGAAAATTTAGTAGAAGAAATGGATGCTATTGACAATGGTGTTCCAATGACAAATGATGAACCAAGATACAAGATACAGACTCATTTGAGCGCTCGAATCCATAGACTAAACCCAGAATGGAACTCGCATAATAGAAATATGGATGAGCAATTTCAGAAAGCTATTAAATTGGTTAGTGATGAATTTACTTACACAGTTAATTATTTTTTGTCTGTGTGGCTACCGGCACGGGATTTTGTAAAATCTGCAATTGAAGAGAGATTTGAGGTACATGAATCCGGCCAAATATTATCATTCAAAGACCGTTTTCCATGGAAACAGCACCTCTTTGATCTGGAGGAAGACATGGGTCTTGGCAGTGAAATAAAATATGTGGTGTTTGAAGATAAACCACAGTCATACAGAGTTCAGGCAGTTCCTACAACACCATCCAGTTTTATCACTAGGTGAGATTTAAAAAAAATCTTGAATAATAATTTTTATTTTTTTATATTTCATAAGGTGGGCAAATGATCATGCTGGTAATCTGATGGAAAGAGTTTAAGATCTTTAATATTATTAACTTGTATTTAAATGTTTATCATTTATGATTATGTATATAATTAAATACTGGTATTTATAGTATCATCATACATCATTATAAAAGAATTGTTTTAACTATTTGTAGAAAACCTCTTCACAAGAAATGGTGGGGTGTCAGAGATGAAAATTTGTCTACAGTTTCTGGAATTCCGAACTGCATTTTTTGTCATAGCACTGGCTTTATCGGAGGCAACACCACTGTAAAAGGTGCTCTTGAGATGGCTATAGCCAGCCTAAACTATCAAGATAATGAATAAATTGACATTTCAATATTAATAACATTAGAAACCTTTATTTTCTCATAGATAACATCAATCTCAACCAAAAATTTCTTAATCTATAATAATTTACTATTATTCTGTTACAGCTCATTTTGCATGTAATATTAAATGGAGTGGGCTCTCTCCTTGGTGTCACTAAATAATATCAAACAGATCTAAGGTCTAGAAAAACCATTAATTGATTATTTAACACGTTGAACGCCATGTGAAAAAAATAGTATTTCTATATAGGCCGTGGGACCCACCGGTGAGTCTTCCCTTAGTGAACTATTCAAGCCACATGGGTCACCGGTGAGCCGGGGTAGGGTACAACAAAAACATTTTCTACAAGCCAAATACTGCAGCTATCGTATGAAACTAACATAGAAATGAGCCGCGTGGCTCCGTAGTCTACTCGAACGGCGTGGTTTTCAAATCGTAAAGTAATATGTATGTTTTATACAAGGTATTTTAACGGCACAGGGAATGTTCTCAATGATACAGGAAGTTTTAAAATATTAAGTACCTATATCTCACTAATATACTATCCGTAAATATTATAGTTTGTATGTTTGAATATTTAGTTTTTGTTGTGTATGTAGTTTAAAATCAAATTTTTATGGTATTTCTTTATAATATCACACACATTTAATCTGCAATAAATCATTCTAAATAAAAGAAACATAAAAAATTATTCAAATATTAAAGATGAATCTTGTTAAAACAAGGTAGGCAAAGAAATGGTTTAGAAGGACAATTTCACAATAAGTCATCACTTTTTTGTTTTTGTTTTAGCTAGTTTACTACCCATGATTGGTACATTTTCAGCGTAACATTGTCGATATGTCCTTCTGGTTTTTCTAGCCAAACCTTCTATTTTTTCCAGGGTGTGTTTAACTCTTTTTGGCCTTTCTATAGGTGCAGCATTTTGTGACACATCACAAAGTTTCATTAATATGAACCTTCGAAAATCGACGATTTGTAAATTTTTTTTAGTAACAGATTTATATAGAGTCAGGGCATTTATCATAGCAGTATTCAGTAATAAATCAAAAGCCAGCTTCTTGTACCATTTAACAGATTTTCTTAATGGGGACGAGTATGCTGCCATCTGGTCTGACAAGTCAACTGCGCCTTTATTATAGTCAATTATAATTTGGGGTTTCATGACGAAATTTCCCTGACGCTTTTTTATTTTAACAAATCTATCTGAGTGTTTAGTTGACATAACTAACACTTCTCTTTTATCTCGCCATTTCATGACAGTAATGCCATCTTGATTTTCTCTGGCAATGAATTCTCCCTTCTTGAGTTTGGTACTTGTTACTTTTTTGGGCAAGTGCCTCCTGTTTTTTCGAATAGTTCCCACCAAATGAGTTTCATTATTTAGCAAAGTCTTGGCTAACTCGATGCTTGTGTACCAGTTGTCAGTGTAAAGAGTGTGACCTTTGTTTAAAAGATCACTTAATAAGTCCATCACAACATTATATGGAGTGGTGTTGTTAAAGTCGTCGTTTTTTCCGGCATATACATTGACTTTATAAGTATATCCAGGAATGCAGCATAATTTACATTCTTTAATGCCATATTTGTGGCGTTTTTGTTCATTGTATTGGCGAAATATAATTCTACCACGAAACGGGACAACGCTTTCGTCAATACACAGATCCTCGCCTGGTGTGTAATGTATCTGAAACTGTTGATTCAGTATATTCAAAAGATAGCGTATACGATGAAGGCGATCTTCTTTGTTTGCTGCATCGTTTTCTGAAAAATGGAGCATCTGCAATATTGTCTCAAAACGATTCCGTGGCATAACTGTCCTTGGAAAAGGATGACCTACGATGTCATTTGTGGACCAATACTCTGCCAACCTAGGAAGTTTTGTTAAGCCCATGAATATTATTAAGCCAAAAAACTTTTTTATTTCTTCAGGATTAGTAGGAACCCATTTACGGAGCCGTGCAAAACGTGAAGTTTCTTCTGCGGTCGCGATTTTGTTAATAGCGAATTGGTTAGTCCGCTCAGCAATTTCTTGGAAAAGACTGTCAGGCACCATAAGTTGGAAGAATTCCGCTGGGGATGCATTTCGCATTCTTAGGCAAAGGTTAGTTGGTAAGCCAGGATGTTCAGTAAAAGGAATTACTGTACGTTGATTACTTTTGGGCTGTGTCCAGACCCCCGGAGTTGTTGTATTACCTAAACATTAAAAATACATTGAACATAAATTTAAAATATTATATTTACCCAGATTTTTTTTTACTTAGCATCCCTACATTATAATAACCTATGAAAAACGTCTATTGAAAAAATAAAGCAGGGAATGGTCATAAAAACATGTAAAGTAACTCACCAATAGTATCAGTAATGTTCCTTATAATTTCGTCGTCACTATCTTCACTCTCTGATAAAATAATTCGCATTTTCTTTTCGTTATTTGAACATCTTCATCTATTTGAAAACTATTGGTCAGAAAGTTTATCTCTATATTTTCTAATTGTGTTATATCTTCTTGTGTTAACTCAAAATCTTCAAATTCCATGTTTGTGGTAGAAAATAAGTCGTTTCACTATATTTTTTAAAATCAACGCAGTGCACGATACTGACCGACTGAATGAATAGCCGCGAATGCGAGAGGCGCGCGGGGTGAGCCGTAGTGTGGCCCCTCGGCCCCCGCCAACGGAAATTTCAATTTCTTTTGTAACAGGCCACGCGGCTCACATGTGACCCTTATGTTATATCGCGTAAAGTACACGGTAAAAGTCACTAATTTTTATTTCCTGTACAAATTATCACATTTCATACATTTAGGGATGAAAATCTCAAGTTCATAAAAATTACCTACTACCTGAATTTGGCTTGGCTTAGTTGAGAAGGTACGCTAGGGCTCACGGGTGGGCCGTAAAGCGTGTAACGTGTTAAAAAAATATATATACATCTATATATATCAATACAGTAACAAAAGTTATTTAAAGAGAGTTCTCTTTCTTTTTGTATTTAGTTCAATCAATAAGTAACAGGTGCAAAGAAGTTTTAAATACGTTTTATGATAAACTTTTTGCTCCTTTTTTTACATCTACATTTTCTCTTCGTTCATGTATTTTGCAGATTCATTGATGTAATAAGAAAAGAGAATGTCTTAAAGCTATATGTCAATATGTCAATTATTCTTAGAGATATATAGATAATGTTTGTCAAGTGTTCAATAATGATATATTTCATATCAATAGATGCAGCAGTTTCTTACCATTAATTGAATACAGGTAAGTAATACAGCTATTTTATTTATAAATTCTAATAATTTGTCTCTGTTGATAATAATAGGTTATTATTAGAGTTACGGAAATTTCACAAAAAAAAATCACCAATTTCGTATTTAAATTTTTGAAATTATAAAATTTGGGTAAATTAGGTATTTATTAAAAAAAAAATACTTGTTTAGTAATTTTATTACTAAATATGAAAGTAAAGTTTAACAAAATACAAAATTTCAAAGTACAAGTCCTAACATTAAACAATATTAATCAATTAAAATATAACATTGTAGAAATTTCAACATTCGACTCCTTAAGCGCCGTTTTTCGGTCCGTTACGACGACATTGTATATGGTCAAGAAGCGTTCAGCGTCCACGCTGTTGGTTGGACTCCAAATACTCTGCTATGCTCCTTCAGCAAAGGACGGAAAGTTGCATTTGACAGCCATTTCCTTTACATTGGGGTTTTCATTTATATTAATAGACCTAAGAATTAACCTATGAAAGTGCGCATACCCATCAATTAGCTAATTTTGAGGAAGTCTTTCAAAAAAAGGAATTTTCGAAAAGCTTTCCAGCAATACGTCTATATTTAATGTGGTTTAACTTGCAACCACAGATGGGCAAAACAATTGGCCAATGTGAAAGAAAGCCTCGTTCGTCTTATTTAATTTCATGTGAAAAGAAAGCTTACTGAAACTTTTGTCGCTTGCTGATTTCGGCATAGTTTTCATTGTCTCATCAATTCCTTCATAGTCCTTAAGATATAGTCTTTTCATCAAAATAACCTTGACGTTGCCGTTCAAGCGATGATTTTAAATCCTCTAATTTGTTCCATAAAAGGTGGGCAATTGGATAAATTTTCCCGTTTAACTCATCAATCAATTTCATTATTTTGGGGCAGAACTCAGAGATAAAAGTTATTTGAATTTTTAGTTTTCGCTTAAAAGTTCAACGTAACAGTCTTTCTCAAATAGTACACTAGAATTTGGATTCTCCAGTTCATCAAAGAAGTCAAGTATGTAATCCAAATAATCACTAACATATGAAACTGCTCTGAACCAAGAGTTCCATCTGGTGCCAATAGATGTTGGATAATTTTTTGCTGGGAGATGAAGCACGTGTTCATTCAAGTATTTCACGAAAGAACATTTCATTTTCCTTGACAAGGAAAGCTGACTTAACTTTTGCTACAACCATTTTTTCTTAAATTCGCTGACAAAAACACAAGATTAACTTTATGAGCCCATCACTGGTAATGAAGAATATGTTCTCCATTATAATTTTCAAAAGGTCGAAACAAGCAGACATATATCGTGCGGAAACTGATACCAGGTCGTTTACCTGGGAATAATTAATCTCATAGTCTTTTAAAGTATCGATAATTAATTAAGAGCATGTTGATGCATTAGCATTATCAAGAAAGTTAACACTTGCTAAAAAACATTCCTGAGTTACCTTGTACTCGATAGTTCTAAAGGATTGCAAAAACACCTTCCTTGCCCACTCGAAGGTTCATCTGTTATGACCACAATCGACTTATTTTTTAATTTAAGCTTTACAGAATCTTTCTCAGATTTTCCACACAAGGTCAAATACTTTCTCCGTAAAGTGTCGGCAACTGGAAGTACACCTGAACCCGGTACATATTTATCAAAATATTCACGCACGGCTGGTTGATCCATTTTGTGAAGTGGAATGTTGTCTTTAAGACACATATTTACCGTATCTTCTACAAAAGTTTTGTTTTCACATTTAACTCGTTTTTGTTTCTCGAACATATCAAAAATTGTGGATTGCCGTTTAGTTGCTGAGGCACATGGCATAGAAGATTTCTTTAAGTGTGTTTCAGATTTTAGTGTTTTTTCAATGTATCTTTTTGTCACCATGTTACAATATTGGCACATCACAATATTTGTATCGGACACATACAGACCATCTTTTTTAAATTCTAGTATTCTATCTGTCAAATCTTTCTTAGGGCGTCCCATTTTAAGGGCACGAAAAAAAAATTTATAAAACACTTGCGTGGCTAAAGCGTTACAAATGAACACTACTCGCACGCTACCTCTCCGACTCTGGCGATAGGCAACGAACGAGTGAGACTCGAAAACTTTCGTTCTGTCGAGTCAGTTCGTGTCCAAAATGTCGCGTCGACCGTTTCCGAAAGTTCCGTACCCTTATTTATCAGTAAAGGTAGTAACCGTGTAGAACTTTTTTGAGGTTGGAAACCATATTGTGTATTAGTCAAGATATTATTTTTTCGTAAAATTGATACATTTCATTACAAATAAACTTGTCGCCTGTTTTATCTGTTATTGGCAATATTGTTATCGGTCTGTAATTATTATATAGCATTTGACTACCTTTTTTGTGAATAGGTGTAATATATAATTACGAAAATTTGAAAATATTGGAAAAGATAAAAAGCGATGTAAATTAAAAAAATGTTGAATTTTATTCTTCTAAATTGTAACCGTCAAAATCTTCTCGTTCTTCTTCTTCTTGTTTTTCATGCTGAGTGCAAGTAAATTGCGTCAATAGCGATGTATCCTCGTAGGATGTATCCTCGTAGGAATCAAACGAATGCTCCTCTGTTAGTGATTCAACATTGGAGCACGACCGGCCTTGACAATTTGTACATGCCAGAGAACAAAACAGTCCGACTTTTTTGCAACCACATTTAGCACTGCATCCCTTTTTGCATTTGCAAAAAATTGTGTTCAGCAGTTTTTCCGATGCAGGTGGAAGTAAAGTTGGAACTGGTTCCCATGTATTGTTGACCAAGTTCCAACCCCAATCTGTGGGGTCTAGATGATAACCAAGCCACTCTTGAACTTGGTAATATACCCGAAGATGTTGATGAGCAGCAACTGAGGTTGGAGGAAGAGAAACTAATTGAACTCGTTTTTTATTAGTAGTAGTTTTTAATGAAACATACATATCGATGCTTATCTAAGCAGGTAGTTTTTTTAGAAGCTCCGTACATAAAAAGAAGAAAGCGGATGCCGTTGGTGACAACTTCTTGAGTTGAATTACTGTTTTTAAAATTTCAGATTTTTGAGAAATTCCGAAAATTCATCTGCTCTTTCGATACCTGCATTAATTGATGACTCCATACCACGTTCAACAGTAACAATTTTACTCACACTTAAAAGTTTAGCACAAATAAAGCAATATCCAGACATTTTCGTTATAAAAGTCAAAACAGCACGATATATGTTAGTATAAACACATGATTTCACTACAGTGTCGCTCAAGACTAACGGTATAGCAGGTATAAAACCCTTGTCACGCACACAATAGAACAATAGACATGTTATCTCGAACCTACACTGGCGTATGAAGTAAGGGATTGGGGTTCATACAAGTACTGCATGAGAGAAAAGTCACAAAAAAGTTATCAAATGTAACATGAGTCTTGAAATCTACGTATGCTTATATACTTACAATTTCTTTACGACATTAGCCCCTAGACCCTATTCTTTTCCTTGTCCTGTTTTGCCTGTATAAATTTCATAGGTATATAAGTACCCTGTGCTACTATCACAACAGCACCACACTTTATAGTCCTTTTTTATGGGCTTTAGCGGTATGAACTGCTTCAAACTGGACCTTCCTTGGAATAGTATCATGATCTCATCGATGCTTTCGGAAGAGGAATTAGAGGCATTGTTTTGAAATGATTGACTAAGTAAGGATTACGAATTTTATATAATTTATCAAAATTTACATCTCGTTCAAACGCAGTCTCAAAAATTTTTTTGAAGCGTTTTACCGGCATAACTTCAGCTATTTCATACACACGAAATGCAGGATCCGATGACCAATATAAATCGATATGTGGCATAATATGATAATCCATTATAATGAGAATGTCCAAAAAAGCACTAATTGCCTGTTTGTCAACAGGCTGCCAATTTTTTATATTTTCCTGCACCGCATACAGGTTTGTCTGAGTAACAATCAAATCGAAGACTTCATTACCAAAAAACTTTTTGAAATGCGCTATTGAACGTGCTCTCCTATTCAATAAATACCGAGGTTTTATTGTCATCTTATCAAATTCATTGGGATCTGGCCTGGATGTTCAGAAATCTATCCTCCATAACTCATTTTCACATTCAGTTTCATGAATCAGTTCTTATTCTAAGGCTGATATTGATTGTACTATCAAAGGCTCTTTTAGCTGCGAGCTATCTAATGTGAACATACAGGGGTGTGGTAGATAAGTAATGAGACTCAGTTTAAAAAAACAATTTTATTGATCCGATTTGTACAAAAAGTTTATATTCTTCAAAGTACTCGTCTTGGACGTCGACACAACGTTGCCAGCGCGTTTTCCAAACTTTATAGAACCAACTGTAGTCCGTTGGAGTTATACCAGTTAGTGCCTTCGTGACAGCACGCTTGATGTTCGGAATATCGTTGAAACGATGACCGTTTTACCTTCGGAAATAGGAAGAAATCAGGAGGACTCATGTCAGGCCTGAGTGGTGGCTGTTAAAGAACTTCAACTCCAATTCGGGTCAAATATGAGGTCAGAAGGAACGCTGTGTACGCCAGAGCGTTGTCATGGTGGAGACGCCAGCGTTGATCAAGGTCCTATAGCTTCCGTTTGCCGGCTTTGTGCAACCGCTGAAGAACTTCTTTGTAGAATTCGGCATTAACAGTTCCCTGAGGGACAAACTCTGTGAATTAACCCCCGCTTACCGAAAAACACAATCAGCATTGTCTTAACGCGGGACTTTGACATTCTTGCTTTTTTCAGGGGATGCCGGTGTGTGCCACTCCGAGCTCTGTGCTTTCGTCTCCGGGTCGTATTGGAATGTCCACGATTCGTCGCCTGTTACTACGTTGTCTAAAAAGTCTGGTTTATTCTCCAATTCATTAAATATCTCATGGCAAAAGTCCTCCAGTCGTAGCTTTTGTTCGGCGGTGAGCACTCGGGGAACCAATTTTGCGCCAACTTTCCTAATCAAATCTTGCGTAAGAATTTGGTGAACCGTAAATTTATTCACGGAGACCTCATCGGCGATCATTTTGAGACTTAAACGACGGTCGGAGTCCAGGAGTTCTTTCACTCTGGACACCGTTTGATCCACAAGACTCGTTGAAGGGCGTCCAGAGCGTTCCATGTCTTAGGTAATAATATCCTTCACTTCACAAACGTATTTAAAGTCCAAGTGCGAAATGACGTGGTAAAATTTTCTGGAATTTGTCGTTTTATTTGAAATAACAAACTGACCCTCTAACTGGGCAAACCAAAACTCAGGATCATTTGGCCAAAATGGCGGCATTTTTATGCCAACGCGGTATACCTCGTCCGACACGTTTTTAGGATCACTGTTCAACATTTTGCAAAGTTCAGAACACAATGGTAACTTTATTGCACTAGTGTTCGCGGGGTCACCACTTTATTTATGTTATCTATCAGCTTAAGCGGGCAAGTTAAGCAGAGAGAAATAGAAGCAACGTTAACACTATAAACAGTCAGGTATATCGTTTCACACCACAGATATAACAGTAGATATATACAGCAAAGGAAGAGAAACCTATATATTACGGAAATAACCAACTACGAATGGTATACGAAATACTAGCGTTAGTAAATAGCGAGGGCGCGCGCGCAGCCTCTCGGCGTTGCATCTGTTAATCTACTGGTGATCTAGGGGAAACCGAATGCGCACCCTCCCGTTTTTAAATTAATTAAACCACCGGAACACTTGATTTCTTGATAGGGGCTCCTCTTTAATCTCTCTTGATAGGGCATCTCTGAGCTCTTGATAGGGCCTCCGTAATATTAGCAAAAGTTTCCAAAGCAATTTTGCCCAAGCGAAAGCAAAATTTGATTGCATACCGCTTTTCTATCGAGCAATCCATTTTCAGCGTTTTTACAAGTGTTTCGGGCACACTCACAACGTAATAGGCAAATATATATCAAATCAAATCAAATCAAAATCAAATCAAAAAATCTTTATTTGGACAACATATACAGCACAATAAAAAAAAATACAACAACAAAACACTTAACAATTAACACTATTGACACTAATTAATTAAAAAAAAAAGAAAAGATACAGTTATCCAAAAAGGTTGGCCACTCAGCTGATTGTTGAGAACAATATTCTCAAAGCTGGTATTCTGTGGCTGCCTTTAAGCCAGTTACGTCGCTAAGTATAAGCAGATATTTTACATAAAAATAAAAGAATTAAAAATGATAAACGTTAATGTAGGTACTATGGTAATATAACAAAAATAAGGTGAAAAATGATGGAGTACCTACATTAAACAGAATGCATAAATTATATAATAAATAAAAAATTAAAAAAAAAAAGAACAAGATGGAATTAAGAATAATTATTGTATAACAGTATAAAAATAAAACTTATGTACAATCGTAAATTAACAAAACATAAAACATGACAACAAAAACAACAACAAAAATAACAAAAAAAATAATAATAATAATACTAAACAAAAAAAAATAATAATAATACTAAACAAAAAAAAAAAAAATAATTATTAAAATAAAATGAAAAATAATAATTATTATTATTATTATTAGCATATCTCATAAATGCAGGTATTTCTAAAATAAAAACGGTTTGAAAATGGATTTACCTAGTCTTAGTAAACTACAAAGCAGGTTTTAAAATTGTAAATAAATTATTCGGCAAACCTATTTAGGTCTGGAACACCGATATAGAACAGCGTGCTGAACATGGAAGTAGGATTAAAAGTATATATTTACATACATATATACCAATACACACACATACATATATATATACATATACACATACACATAGATGCGCGCATACACACATATATACATACATACCTACACACACACACACACACATACATGCATAAAGAAATCAATAAATGAAACAATAAATATTTACGTAGTCTGTAAGTTAATTAGAAATGATTTCAATTTAATTTTTAATATTTTGAAGGTCACGCAAGGGCGGTGGAAGGTTGTTCCAGCAACTAGTTGCCGAATATTTAAAGCTGCCACGGAATGCGGCTGTACGAAACAATGGCAAACTTAGCTTCCGCCAAGAAACTCTGCTTTCGTAGCATGTAGAACGATCGTCACCAAGCCTTTATAATTTGTAATATAAATAAGGTGGCATTTTATATTTAATGACACCAAATATTAATGTGGCGAGGTGGAGCTGTCTGCGATAGTCCATTTTCAATAAACGTGCATTATTTAAAAATGGTGTAACGTGGGATCGTGGTGGGATAGCGAAGCAGTACCTCGCGCACGCATTTTGTACTTTTTGAATAAGGCGCTTGGTACGTGCCAGTAGTCTGGGACCTATTACTACGTCAGCATAGTTTAGTTTTGATAAAACAAGCGATTCACACAGATTAATTCTAACCTTTGTAGATAGGTATGGCCTTATGCGATACATTAGATTGAGTCGATAAAAACAAGAACTGATAGTATTTTTAACGTGGTTTTCGAATCTCAAGTGCTCATCCATAAGCACGCCTAAGTTTTTCGCTTCACTAACACGCATTATCTGGGTATTATGTATTTTGATGGATGGTGATAAATTTAAGATTTTACGAGTTAGTTTTGGGGTTCCAAGTAACATATATTTGGTTTTGTCAGGATTTAAAGTTAAACCGTTACACTCCGACCACCGGGCTATGTTGATCAGATCAGTGTTAAGCTTGTTAAGGGCAAAATTAAGATTAGATGGTTTGAAGGAAATATAAAGTTAAGTTAAGAAAATATATAGACTCTTTTAAATTATTTTATAGACCTATGAATGCACCAATCCTCAAATTATTCCGTAGTTTTTTTTAAATTTAAATGCCAGCAAAGAATTCGGAACGAATCCACTTGTTGTACCTGCGTAACAGATCCACGTCAAAG
Organism: Mechanitis mazaeus; assembly: GCA_959347395.1. Classification (NCBI taxonomy): domain Eukaryota; kingdom Metazoa; phylum Arthropoda; class Insecta; order Lepidoptera; family Nymphalidae; genus Mechanitis; species Mechanitis mazaeus. The sequence continues at coordinate 11,122,416 of OY365751.1, forward strand.
CTCGTGACGTGGATCCGCAGATTTCGAAGCACATTGTCCAGAGGGTAATCTCTGAAAAGTAGAAGGACTATTTTTGAGTCCCATTGGCATTCTCAAAAATTCGAAATGGCCGTGCCCTACGTGAAATGTAAGCAGGATCCATTTCGACTTGGTAGAAGCCACTAGCTAAATCTAACACACTAAAATATTGACAGTTTCCTAGCTTATCTAATACGTCCGCAATATTAAGTAGGGGATATTTATCATTCAATTTTTTTTCATTTAATTTCCGAAAATCAATCAGAATATGCCATTTGGTCTTACCAGATGCATCTGATTTTTTGGGTACAATCCAGATGGGGGAACTCCAGGCGGAATCAGACGGTCTTATTATTCTCTGATCTAGCATTTTGCTAATTTGGTCTTGAACTTCGTCTTATGTATAAATGGATATCGATAACTTTTGTATAAACAGGTTGCTCATCGGTGGTTTTAATGGAGTGTTTAATTGGTTAGTAAAACTTAACTTTTCGCCTTCAAGGCAGGTTTTCTTAGTTAATACGTTCCTTCTTATTTAAAGGGTCGGTCCATAACTTTGAACGAACCTCCTTAACCCTTTCAGACCTGATTTTTTATTTTTTAGAATTTGTTTGAGCCGATTTTATTTCAGTTAGATATTCGCCTATTGAGCATGGAAAAACAAAAAAAAAATTGATTATTAGATTATTTTCCGAGAAAATTGATGTTTTCTTTATGTGATCAAATGTGGACATTCGGCCTAAGTGATTATAATAACTGATGTATGGGTATAATTGAACAAATAACAAATAGCTTGATTTTGGCCATTTTTATTATTACAAAAGTATGAAATTCAAACTAAAAATAATTAAACATCTTCAAAACAAAAATAAATCTTCTTACAAAATAAAACAACATAAAAAATCTTCTAAAAAGACAACAAAATAGTAGGAACTTTAGTTACTTAGGTATGAAAACTTAGGAAGCAATTTTTGTCTTTAGTCAGACATAAGTGCACTTTGCACTTTATGCATTTGATGCGGGATTTCCCTTTACACCCCGTTAACTTACAGCGCGTTCCACAACCATCGTCATGAGCTGGAAAGTGACCAATACCATCTCGAGCAATTTCAGTTGACGGACGTACTTCTCCTGGTCTTCTAGGAACAACTACTGGTAAAGGACTGCTCAAACTACTTGGACGACCCCTTTTAGCACCTGATATTTTGTTTCGAAGAACTAAACTTTCAGCTAAGCGTCGACGAAAGTGAAGAAGTGCGAGCCGTTTTGCTTTTGGTATCCCAAGCAAGTCACAATCCATATCATACTCGCGGTAGGCTTGAACAACTGCCAAATCTGATGCGTGGAATATCATACGCAAAGGCCACTTCTTTGACTTTATAAACGTTCTATAATAACTCATAAGTTGATCAAGGAGATCTACCCCTCCCATGGCGTGATTGTACTTTTTTACAATTTCAGGCCTCTCGACTTCTATAAATCTCTTCTCTGTTTTGGACCATCTTTTCACCATATCTTTTTCTCCTATACCAACGAAATTGGAAGCTAAGTTGGCTGGTTTGTTATCAAGCCATTTCACCATGGTGACATCTCCATCCGTACTACAAATCTCTTCGGCAAAACCCCTTGGTTTCTTTTTTATATCTTTGTCACTAAGCAACGGTGGCCTTGTAAATCTATTGACACGCGCAGTGCAGGTAGCCATTATGCCTTTGTGTTTCAAAATTTGGAGCATGTAATAAGACGAGAAGTAATTATCGCAATATAACTCATGACCTCTACTGTCACCGACTCTTTTCATTAGATGTAATACTACCGCAGCTCCAAAGCCTACTTTCTTTATCAGTGACCTGTCTAATTCTGGAATAGAATTTTGATAAATAATAAAGTCATAGGCACGGCCATTTTTCCCACACAAAAAGAAAAGCTTGATTCCCCATGGACAAGGTTTTCCTTTGATGTACTGCTTAGCAGAATGTTTCCCTGTAAAAGGAACTATTTGTTCATCGACACACAATTCTTTTTCTAGCGGTATTTCTAAGCATCGGCTTCGGATCGCATTATAGATTGGTCTTACTTTATAAAACACGTCAGTGTAATTAGTAGGCTTTTTCATATTATCTACTAAATGGAGATTGTTACGAAGTTCAAAGAACCTATCTCTTGCCATATTGTTAGTGAAAAGTGGAATGCTAATATGATTTTCCCAGTACATTTTCAAAACTGGATAGTTGAAAACTCCCGTTGCCATGTGCAAACCAAATAAAATTTTAATTTCATAGCTGGACGTAGGCTTAAACCTGGTTTTTCCTGACTGTACTGCATATAAGTTTGTCATTTCGGCCATTTGTTCAAAAAGCTCTACAGGAACATATCTATTATAATAACAAATGGGATCTTGCACGATGGGTTCTAAAGCTATTGGTAGCAAGAAATCCGTTGGTATTGTGTTATTTATTTGTCTATGCCTCCACTTTATGTTCGGTTTTGGCGTAAGGTAATCGAAAAGTTCAGCATTCGGCGTAACTTGCTCCTCTTCGCCCTCCACAATATCCGGCTCTCTTGGCGCCTCAGGCTCGGACTCGTAATTGAAAGCTGACCTTTCTTCGTCTTCACTTTCGTCTTCTTGTTCGTCAGGGGGGTCAAGTGGGGTGTACTCTCTTTGATTCTGAGTTACTACATCGGCTCCCAACCTAACGTGTCTCGCAAATGGGACATTATTATTATTTCCCACATCCTCATCATCCGAAGATAGCTCAAATTCCGACTGGTTATCCTTTTCCAAAGCTCTCAAAGCATCCCTCGAAAACATGATTATAATTTGATCATAAATTTACCTGTAATAAACACAATTTAAGACTTTACCACGCAAATTTTATAATAAATTATAACATTTATTACCAGAAAATAACTTTATTTACTAACAGCAGCAAAGTACCTATTTTGAAAAAAATGTTTAACCAATACCTACTGTCCACGTTTGTGGACATAACGAATATTCGCGATTTATTGTACAAATAACTAAAAATTTTGATGTAAAATACTTTGTTCTTTGTCTATATAGTATAACTTATCCATTTATATTTATTTCAAAACATATCTAGCAGAAAAACTTGAAATTTCAATAAAATAAAAATGACTTATCTACTCAGTTCAAAGTTTCGCTGGTAACTGACCGAAAATGGCTTAGAAGTGCACACACGTATCAATAGATGCCGCTAGTTGTTTCATTTTTAATAATTTAGAATGTTCGCAAGCGATGACAACAGTTTTTATTTACGTAAAATTTAAATTTAGTAGTAAAAAGACTCAAAACTTTTATGTCCTCAATTGTGCACGCGAGGTCTGAAAGGGTTAACACGATCGGATACATCTAAAGGTGATTCGTTCCATAATCGAATAGCAGAGACAGTAAAGGAGAGCTTGTAGAATTTAGGGTTATGGACGGGTAATTCTAATGTGAGATGTCGTGTTGAACGCATGTCCAGGGGTGAAGAAGTTGAGTATGTAGATTTAATTCTATTTTGGCCTGTCGGATCTGGAAGCCTTTGTAAATTGTTTATCATCTTTGGGACTAGCAGTGGGGCTGGTCTCATTAACCTCGATATGATTCTTGTAACTAATTTCACCTTGTTACTTAATAACTTTGGGGTTTTCAAAATCGGTACAGTAGAAATCGGGATATTTTTTACTATCGTAATAAGGATAATCGTTATAATAATAGTCGTGTGTATTATCGTAATTATAACAGTCATTAAAATTCATCTCCCTCGTTTTTAAGTAGTTATTTGGGGAAGGTAACTGATCTTGACCAATCATGACCTTTAATAGTCGGGGGTATTCTAGAAACAAAATTACTGACATCACTCATCGGGCAAGGCTGCTGCGAACTAAACTGCGGGGAGTATATGTATTACCTTGTCTCATTAGGAAAGCGTTATTAATATTATAATTAGGTGGCACAGCCCTGAACATTTGTTGCGTACGGGATGGACCGGGTTGATTATTATAGATATTATTATTTGGTCTCCATTGCGGACTCTGATGTTGCAGCACAGGTTGTGGCCTTGAAGTGTTGGCCATAGGCATATTAAATGAAAATTTCGGCGGAACCATGCCAAGGGCTTGAGGAGGGTGGGTTAACATTTTATGTTGAATAAAAGATTGCGTCTTTTTATCTGAATTATAAATATCATTTTTAGATTGCATGTATAAAGTATTTTGCTCCTCGTGAACATATTCCAATGCCTTTTCTATAGATATGGGGCGCATGCACCGAATACGAGCACCTAAGGGGTCCTTTAGGCATCTTAAATATGCTTGTAATGTTACCTTTTTGTATAGGTCTCGCTTACCGTCAATGGTAGTCTGAACATTTTCGTGCAAAGAAGCATAGGTTATAATAGTACTAAACAGTGAATGGCATCTTTCATAGAATTCCTTGTTCGATCCCTGCTTTAACAATGCAAGGTCGTTGTATAGCACTGTTTCATCGCGTTGGTCAGCGAAGTTATTAATTAAAACATTACGGATACCTGGCCAATCTGATGGTATACCGTTCATATTTATTAATCGGGCGGCTGGTCCCGTAACATTGTTCAATATGCCATTTATTAGAGCAAGTTCAGATAACTTATTTGACGGTTCTCTATCTATAATTTCTCCTACTAATTTATCGCACAAATGAATGAATCGTGTAAACACATTCACATTGCCATCAAATTCTGGCACCAATCTAAGAGCCTTGAAAATTTGGTCAAAATCAGCCATATTAGATAAATTTAAACACGTACCTGAATTGAAATTACAATTTAAAATTAATTCCCTATTTAAATCGTAATACCTATTTCTACTATTACTAAATTTAGATAACCTAAGGTTTCTCAATTCCTTCGGATAGCATATAGTGAAAGGATATAAAAATTAACACTTAAAAGGCTAGGATGGGAGATCAACACATTAAAACAATTTTAATGTACTCACAATATCTGCATTCTGGTTTTTTCCTTGGTTCGATGGCTGGATATTCTTGCTGCTACTTAAAAAAGAAATTTATTCATTAAATTACAATTATTAATTATAAAAAGGTAGATGACAATTATTCGATGTCAGAATTAAAAGTGATTCAATTTATGGAATAAACGCGGCTCGTCGACTCGTTCCCACGCGGTCTAGGATAGTTCTAAAATAGTTTAACTGTGAATCGATGGAGTCAAGGCGATTTTCGAAATCATTTAGTTCCACATATTGAATAAAGGAATGATAGTGGGTTATGAGTTTGGCATTTCCAAGATTAAAAGGGAGAAGTCCTGGTCCATTGTCTAGGTGTTCAAGTTTTATGTCTAGAGCCAGCGTCAGCTGAAGAGTTAGCAAGGTCAGTACCAGTTGAATCCTGAAACAATTTCTTGGTCTTAGCGACTCGTTTAAGTCTAGATTTGGCAATGGGACCTTTCTTCTTAGAAGTGTAAATATGAATAGGTAAGTCAGCAAGTACAGTGTCATGGGTATAGCGAGATGCAAATTTTTGTCTACTAGCAGCGGGATTCCTTATGAATACTTGTTGGTCAGGTAAGTATGCTATTTCAGGTTCCCTATTTTTGTTTCTATTAGTCATTATATTAGTTCGTTCGGTTAGAGTATGGTCGTTAATCAAGTCATAGGCAGTCTTCATTTCATCACGATGATTGGCAATGTATTCTTGCAAACGATGTTGCGTTAGGTTAAGTCTTAGGGATCTCTAGGATCGAAATGTCCTCTAATAATGTCATGGGGTCTGCTTTTGTTAAACTATGAACAGAACTATTATAAGCTAATATAGCGTAAGGCATTTGATTTATGACATGTTCATCTTTATTGCGTAATCTTAATATCCGTAAGTGTTCTAACAAAGAAGAATGGAAACGTTCTATGAGTCCGGTGTCATTAGGGGAATTAGGTAAAGTCCTATGATGATTTACTTTATGTAGCCTGGTGAATTCATTAAATAATTGGTTTGTGAACTCAGTCCCGTTATCAGTCGTAATAGTTAGCGGGAGTCCATGATGTGTGCTATAAGTTAGGAGGGCTTGAAGGATACTAACTGCAGTACCGTCTCTCAAATGGTACGCCTGTCCATATTTAGAGAAAGAGTCTATAAAAGTTAAATACTTTTTATTATGTACAGTGAAGAAGTCTAGATGTACTAATTCAAAGGGCTTAGTAGCTGGGTGTACAATATTAAATATAGGTCTAATGGGGTTTCTGTCGTACTTAGTCTCTCCACATACTATGCACTCATTTACATATATATTTAGAAATTTCATCTTTCATTCTAGGCCAATAGTATTTTTTAGACAAGGCTAGATAACACTCATTAATGCCTCGGTGGTCGGTTTGTCTTTCCATCGTGATAGTGTTTAATTATTTCCTGTTGTCTAAGATACTCACTTACGTTTTCTAGTTCTATCTTTGCTAGGACTAGATTCATAGAAGAACTACGGAAATGATTTTGAATTATAGGTAGAATAGAGTACATGCCTTACGGAGGATAATTTTAAGAACTGTTTTAATTTTTGGATTAACAAATTCTTTAATGACATTAACTATATCTCGTTCTAAATTAGACTCTGATACCTGTACGAGTGTCTTAGTAATAGTTTCAAAAGGTTTTGTCGTTGTTGGTCTACGTTTCATGTCGCCTACTATAGTTATATGTATCTGTCTATGAAATTTATTCAGTGGTTCGTCGGTGATGGGAATTTCAAAGATAGGGTTTTCAGCACTAGTGTGGGCGGTTAATGTACTAGAACCAGAAGGAGAGGGCGGTCTTTCAGATACGTTAACTATTACTGAGTCAGTCGTTTCATTGTTAATCTCCATGCGAGACAAAGCGTCGGCGTTGGTGTTAGATTTACCGGATTTATATACTATAGTATAGTCATATTCAGTTAGTTTCAGTCTCCATCTAGTCAGTCGGGAATTAGGTTCTTTGACATTCATTAGCCACTGTAAGGGTTTATGATCAGTTAGTATATTAAATTTTCGTCCATATAGGTATCTACAAAATATCTTGTAGCCCAAACTATAGCTAGGAGTTCTTTCTCTATTGGGGCATAGTTTATTTCACTGTCATTCAGAATTCGAGAGGCGTAACAAATGGATTAGTCCGAAACTATAGGTTGTTGTGATAGTATAGTAACTATTGCTACATTGGATGCGTCTGTTGTCAAATTAAATTCTTTCTCGAAGTCGGGGTATTATAATACTGGGTCGTTAGTTAACAAGATCTTACATTTTTCGAAACAGTCTACATACGCCCTATGTAAATATTATAATTCCAGACACCCAGAACCCTCTTCTGTGCACAGTTTATAGATTTTCAAGCCTTATTTATGAGCTTTTGGTTGGTTGTATTGACGGAAAGATATCCTGCCTCTAAACGGCATCATCTTCTCGTCAATGACGATACATTCACCAGGTGTTAGTAAGCTCTTCCAGTTATTGATAACAAGGTCCAAAAGTGGTTTTATTTTGTATAGACGTTAGTTTTGATCCCTCGGAGCTTCATTATCAACAAAGTGCCAGCAACGTAATATTGACGAGAACCGATTATATAACGCATGTGATATTTTTGTTGCAAATGCTACGCGAATTATCAACTGAGGAATTGCAACGTTTACTGGAAGATAGTCGACTTTGATTGAGTGAAAATGAAAATGATTCAAACAGTGAAAACAGCGATATACAAGGCGAGCCTGATTCTGATAGTTCGGATCAAGAACCGAGTATTTTTCTGATAACGATGTTGATGATCCTGACAAAATCAGGAATTTCATATTACTTTCACCAAAAACAATCCAACCAAGACTAGTTCTTTGGGCGCATGGTGTACCTGTTGGACCTTTGACAAGACCTTGTATTATATTCGCATGTTCCCTGACACCAAGTAGAAGGTCTCTGTTGCTTGAGAGATAGTAACCAAGATCTGCTAACTCCAATTCTGCTAAATGTGCCCATTTATTTTATTTATTTATTTATTTATTTTATATTTTCCACTTTCAATCAATACCAATGATCACTTGTGTACGTCAAATGGAAGTGCCAGGAGGGCCTATTTCGATGCCTTATATATCGAAATAAGTCCTTCTATAGAGTCACTGTCCAACTTATAACTAAAGCAACGAGGGTTCCAAGCGCGCCCTGGTCTGAGAAGAACCACACAACAAACTCAGCCGGGTTTTTTTTTTTTTGTATTGTGATCACTGTTTTACAAACGTCCATATATAGTAAACAATTTACGAACAATTAGAACCATCGCAATCAATTCCTTGTGGAGGCTAAATTATAAAAACCAATTAAGCAAATAAAATAAAACTATAATTATGAAACCCGACTCCCAACGCTACCGCAAGTAATGACTTCTAAGGGAGCGGTGTAATGCTGCCAGTTGATCAACAAGAGAAACAAACAAAGGCAAAAAGATTACAAAGGTCCCAGTCAATCGCCAAAGATACAATTCATTTCCAGCCCATACCGTCGTTATTGTAATCCTTTACACAATAATAGGATTTTTTTATCAAATTACTGTTAACGTATAATTTAAATTTATTTAAAGACAAATATGAAGCTTCATTAGGGAGTTTATTATAGAAACGTATACAATTAATCATGAAAGAATTACCTATTTTATGGAGCCTAGTGGTAGGCATAGCAAGTTTATTTTTATTTCTAGTGTTAATTTTATGTAAATCACAATTTTTACTGAATTTATTAATATTTTTATGTACATAAATTAAATTTTCGTAAATATATTGATTATATACAGTCATAATTTTAGTTTCCTTAAATTTATTTCTTAACGATTCTCTTGGGCCCATGTTGTAGATTGCTCGAACAGCCCGCTTCTGCAGTACAAATATAGTATCAATATCTGATGCATTACCCCATAATAGTATGCCGTATGACATGATGCTGTGAAAATAACTAAAATAAACTAATCTAGCCGTTTCAACGTTGGTCAACCGGCGTATTCTTTGGACCGCGTATGCTGCAGAACTAAGTCTAGTCGACAAATCACGTATGTGAGGACCCCATTGCAATTTCGAATCTAAGGTAATACCCAAAAAAATCGTAGAATTAACGAAGTCCAATTCCTCATTATTTAATTGTACATTGGTTTCGACTTTTTTGACGTTAGGTAAAGTAAATTTAATATGTTTAGTCTTTTTCTTATTGAGCTACAGATTATTAGCATTAAACCATTGTACAACATCTGAGAGAGCATTGTTTACGTCGTTAATTACTGATTGCTGTCTGTTAATTTTAAAAATAAGAGAGGTATCATCAGCAAACAATACTATTCCATCCCTCACAAAGTAAGGCAAGTCATTTATGTAAATAAGGAACAAGAAAGGCCGTAATATAGAGCCTTGTGGTACGCCCATTTTGACTAATGAATCAGGGGAGCGCTTTCCATTGACGTCTACTTTCTGAATTCTTTCATTAGGATATGAACTAATCAAATCAAGGGCCTTTTTTCTAATTCCATAATGCTTTAATTTACTAATTAGAGTTTCATGCTGTACGCAGTCGAATGCCTTTGATAAATCACAAAGACAGAAAATGCCAAACAGAAAATGCCAAGCGCATCTTGTGATTTTTCCCAGGCTTCAAAAATGTTCTCCAGTAACTCAACACCAGCATCTGTTGTTGAGCATCCGGGAGTGAAACCAATGTTTGCTCTGTAAAAGATTATTTTTATTAAAATGTGCAACAAGTTGTTTAAGGATAATTTTTTCAAAAATCTTACTAAAAGTGGGCAACACTGAAATTGGTCTATAATTAGATAGATCTAATGTACTACCGGATTTAAATAAGGGTGTTATTGTACTATATTTCATTAGATCAGGAAATATACCGAAATCTATACAGTTATTGAATACTCACGCTAAGTCTGACGCAACAATGTCTATTAGTGGCCTAAGTACGTCAACAGAGACTCCCCATAGATCACTTGTCTTCTTAACATTAATTAATTTAAAAACTTTAACTATTTCTTGGGCACTAACCTTTTTAAAATTAAAATTAACATAACATGGATCTACATTGTCCGCAAGTAATGTCAAAGCGGTAGCGCATGAGGAATTTAACGATTTAGTGGTGGTTATTAGAATATCAGTAAAGAAAGTTTCAAAAGCAGTTGCAACCTCAACATCGGAAGTAACAAATTTATTGTCTATATTTAATTTAAGGTCTATGTTGTGAGATTTAGCTCTTCCAGTTTCCTCATTAATTATTTTCCAAGTGGTTTTTATTTTATTATTACTATTGTGAATTTTAGTACTTATCCATAATGACTTAGCAATTTTACATTCTTTCTTAAAAGAACTGGAAAATATTTTTAAATCGTTTTTAAACTCCTCACTAGAATTAAATTGCTTTTCCGCGTACATTTCATATAATTTTTCCCTATCTTTATGTTAACTTTGCTGATGCCCACTCACTAAATACCAAGACATTACTAACAAAGACCGAGTTAGTGGTAAATACTGAATTAAACAATTTAATAAAGGTATTAAAAAAATCATTGTACATATTATTGGGATCTTTTTTTTTTAAAGAAAGGTAAAAAGCAAGCTAAGTCATTTTTAATTTTACTTATACGGTCTGCAGTTACTGGTACAAATGAAATTTTCTTTTTTAAATTTTTACTTGTACCGCCTTTGAATTTAATAAATTGACCGCAGTGGTCAGAATCTAATGTATTAACCCTTAATTTAGCACCGATAAAAATATTCAAAATATATGAATTTGACAATTTTGTGGCTTCAGGGGTATGTCATAAAGTCCTGAAAAATTACAATAGCCCACTGATATAGACCTTGCCAATTACTGTGAAATTAATGGTCAGATTTATATGTTCGCTGAGGCGGACACTGCCAAATTACGGAAAATAAAAACCATAATTATTTTTATGTTCTTTTATTGAAGAAAAATTCAGAAATGAACATTTTAGAACTAATTGATACCGAAGTACAGTTTATTTTGTATGAAAATTTAAATAACAATTTCTGGGGTCTTTTCCTGTCACGAAACATAATCTTCTAAATAAATTATTCCGGAAATTCCAGCTCTTACATAATTTTCAAAGCCCCATTTGTTAGGTTGATCTCTATGACTGAACGAACTTTAAAATATTTGTCTCCATCGTCCATTGTCAACAAAATGTAAATGTCTTCGTATCAGCTGATATCTTTTCAAAGACATTATATCTGCCACATTACCATATCTAAATTTTTCTGACCAATAATCAAGATATGAAGGCATTACAACAATACCCATAAGAAAATGGATAGCTAAAAAGTCTCTAAATTCTTCGTCTGTTAGTTGAATTGACTTGCCGGTTTGTTGAACTGAAGTTTGTCTGCTCTACGATGCTAGTAAGAATATCTTGAGAAAAAAAAGGTGAAAGAAACTCAAAGGTGAATCATCTTCTGACAGGTCTATGTAATCATAATCCTCACTCTCTTCCATTGTCGCTTGGTGACGGAATTGAGCTACTCTCCAATGGTAAATCTGAAATTGTTTGGCTTTTTTTGATCTTTTGGCTTTGACTGCGTGTGGTTTCCTAGATATTGTTTTTCGGGGTGCTATTAAAGAAGCTATTGGTGTTATAGGCGTTGCAGGAAATGAAGGAATAGCACATAGGGATAAAACATTTTGATAAATGGAGTCGCCAATTTCACGCATGATAAAATCTGGTATATTATCAGCATCTTCGAAGTTCAATTCTTCGTCGTCGGATGTATCTATTGTTAGGTTAGCAAGGGAAGATGCAATTGATGGTGCAGGAGAAGACAGGAAGGAGGAAGAATTAGTACGTGTATCTTGCAATTCAGTTTCCGAATTTGATATTTCGCTAGCATTGGAAGGTGCATGTTCATTCGGCACTAAAGCAATAATTTTACTTGCGCGATTAGGCTATTGGCAAAGAAAAAAAAACAAAAATCAGCACCATAATCAAACAAGCAAAAGCACATATAATTTGGCGTTGTCCGCGGCAGCGGACATAGTAATATAGTTTATTATCTAAATAAATAAATCTATAATTCAATTCATTTTTCCACAAAAAATAAGAAAAACAATTATAAATACTTTGAGCAAAACAGGTCGCCGACTATTCGCAGACATTTTGCGTCCCAACAGAAATATGCTATGTTGCCACAATCGTTCCTTTTTTTTAAATATTTGCTTATGGTATAAATAATCATTTAATCGATTAGAAATCGATGAACATGAAATAAAAACTTGGCAGGATTTATTTTAAATAAGTGTCCGTCACACCGGACTGTACCAAATTAAGGGTTAATTAAACATTTGAAAGTTGGAACAATATTTGTAAATATATTATCAATACAGGTGGCGCTAGTGGCGGTGATTCTAGTTGGCTACATAAACATATGTGTTAGATTATGTGAAGTAAACAAATTTAGAAACTTGACACTTATTGATTTTTGTTCCAAGATATTAATATTAAAATGTCCACAAATAATTAATTGTTTACTTACATTTGATAATTTAATTTAAACCTCTTCCATAATTTCCTCAAATAGCTCAAAGTGAGCCGACGGTGGCCTATAAATGCTTACATTCATGAATTGTTCTAACTCTACTGAGGCTAGTTCAATTGTCCGTTCAACAGAAAGTCTCACTATTTCTTTGCGTTCTTTAAAATGAATCTGTTTATTTAATAGAATTAACCCTTAATTTGGCAGAATATTTTTTTTACATAAACCGATTATTTTTAATTAAAATCAGGTTTAAGACGTTTTAAGGCATTACAAAAAAATACGAAAAAATATCTTTACGTTTCAGTTTTCCTGAAAACTCATGTATGACACAGCATACATTGCCAAGTGAATAGAAAACCAAGGGATCAAAGTCGTGTATGCTGGGATATACATTGCCAAGTGCAGTGACTAATGAAATACCGACGGAAGTGAGTCCTAAAACTTATGAAATTTCGACGGGAGTTTATCCAGGAGCAGGAATAGCAAAAAAAATACAAAAGATAATAATAGTATAAACGTTTATTGAACTGAAATGACTAATTTACGCCTTTACATGGTAATCTAATTGACAGTTTCTGGGATTCTTCCCTGTTACGAAACATAGCCGCACTTTGCATTTCATGCACAATACAGTGGTAAGCTTCTGACATAGCTTGCACCTGCCTTGAGTGGTCATTATCATAAAATGACCAATGGCATCGTATCGTAACGATTCCACTGGGTTAGCTGATGGCACACCTTTTCTGGCTTTGTCATTTTTATCAGCACGACCAAATTTTTTCAGGCCTTCGTATATTTCGTACCTAAAATCTTTTAGAGGTATATATTGCTTGCTTGATTGAGCTTGATCCCGCCTATATAAAAGCCAGGCATTATTTATGCATATGTCAAGTATTTGAACAAAAATACCTATGTACCAACGCCTACTTTTAAATGGTGTTTTATAGAGAGATATAAGCATGTCGGCTAAGTCGACTCCCCCCATATGTTTATTATACTCCTTGACTATTTGGGGACAGTCGACATCGATTTTGCTTTTTGTCTCCTTACAGTATCTTTTCATTTTTTCGACAGGTTCTACGCCTACATATGAACTAATTAGGGTAACAGGTTTGTTATCGTTCCATCTCACTACCGATAATCTATTTTTGTTGCACACTACTTGTGAATAACTTCCTCTAGGCTTCTTTTTCATCTCTTTCTCTGAAGGCAACACTTTTTCTGCTCCTCTAAGTCTATTGTTTCTTATAGTCCCCAAACCAAATATACCGTATTCTTCGCGTAGAATGTAAAACAGCTCAGGGCAGGAAAAAAAATTGTCACAGAAAACAAAAGCCGGTTTGAATTTTATGCTTTGACATAAAGCGATTACAATTCGTCCTCCGAAACCTATAGAAGCTTCTTTATCTGAAAACGTGTAAAATCTGAATGTATCTTCGCCACCATAAAGAAGAAAATCATATACCATGCCTGAGACTCCGGTGCGGACATAATTTTTGAAACCCCACTTGTTGGGTTTGTCCTTTATATATTGACGGCGTTTTCCAGCTTTGGTTCCTTTATACGGAATCATCATCTCGTCTATACTAAACTTCCGTTCATTTTCCTGTGCTAGACAATTTTGTCTTACTTTCTGCACAAATGGCCTCACTTTGTAATATCGGTCGGAATCCTGTATATTATTGTCAACGAAGTGCAAATTGCGACGTATTTGTTGATATCGTTTTAGTGTCATCAAATCTGCTACTAAGTTATACCTGTATCGTAAACTCCAAAAGTCCGTATATGCTGGCATATTCACGACCCCCATTATAATATGTATGGCTAGAAAATCGCGAAGCTCATCTTCCGTCAAACCAAGTGAACGTCCAGTGTTTCCTATTGAGTAAGAATTTGTTTGCTCTACGATATCTGTTACAATGTCTGGCGAAAAAAATTTATAAAAATAATCCATCGCTGATATATCCGGAACATCTGTATAATTGGAGTCTTCTTCTATAATAGCTCTGTGTCGAAAAACGGCTTTTTTCCACTGATAGTTCAAAGTAAATTTTTTCATTAGTCTCGGTCTTTTCAGGACAGGAACGGTGGGCTGACGACGTCGGGATCTGGTTTTTGGATTTGGTGGATTTACTGGAGTAAGAGGAGTTGTTGGGAGTGACGGAATATCACTCAGCACCGGTACTTTATTGCAATTTGGTTCTAAAGACGGACTTGAATATACTGTTTGAAAAATAGGCGTAAGTGGAACATTGTCGCTGTTGAAATGTTCGTCATCATCTACAATGTTTAGTCTTTCCAAGGAAGAATGAATAGAAGGTGCTGGAGAAGAAAATGAAGAAAGCGGGGTGCGTACACGAAATTCCTCTTCGACATCTGAGCGCTCGCTATCGTCAGAGGGTGCATTTTCAGCAGGCACAAGAGCTAATATTCTACCACCTCGAGTTAGTAGCGTTTGCTGGCAACAAAGAAACAAAAAAACATGCTTCAACCAAAAATAAAAAGCAATCCCAAATCACAAATACATGCGGTATCTTGCAAATTACAAATAAAGCATTTCATTACAAACTTGGCAATGTATGCTGTGTCATACAGATAAAACGAAGGGTCTTTCATTACGAATTTGGCAATGTATGCCACAGCATACATCAGTTTACCGACCAAAATAAACTCAAAACACAAAGTCACCATACACAAAAACATATCAAATCCATTCGATTATACTGTTATGCATAAAATATAGTTCATAAAAACACCACAAACCATGTCAAACCAAGTTAAAATAATATAAATACCTTAGTCAACACAGATGAGCTACGCCGGGCCGCCATTTTCGAGACCGAATGTCAAAATAAGTGTTGCCAGAGACGTGTTTTATTTTTCCTTATAAAAATAATTAGTATTGCAATGAATTAAAATGATTTGTGACACAGACATTTTTATTATACTATGTCAAATATTTTTACAAAGTTAATGTATGCCAGTACATACACTGCCAATTTAAGGGTTAAAGAGCCACCATGTATAGAATTAACTCTGTTGAACGAACTACCAACCTGGTGGTTATTGAAATAGAACATTAATTCTTCACTTTTAAGCCAGTGCTCAGTAACGCAGAGAATATGAATATTAAAAGTATTTATAAACAACTCTATTTCTAATTCCTTATTTTTCATACACTGAATATTTTGATGCACCAGGTTAATACAATTTACATTCTTTTTATTATTGGTTACAATACTCGGTTTTCTTAAATAATTATTTAACTCACAAATCTTATTTATTTGGCTAGAGGGTATCTCTTCTGTCTTAGTGTCTAGTTTAAATTAATATTGTTTGGAATTACTTCCAAACTTTTGTCACTTAAATCTATGCACTGCTCAATAGAAGCAGTTTGTGTAACCAAATTATTGGCTGTCACTGTAAAAAAATATGATAGCGATACAGCTACCTGTCTTCTAACATAAGATGATAGATAAAACCTACCATTTGTAAAATTACAAAAATTACTAACATTTGTGTCAGTGTCTATTATATGAAATTTTTTATTATATACACATAAGTTATAGATTAATAAATTAATCTTATATCTAATTTCATTGTCAGTCTGTGGCAGATTTTTATTATAAGGTAATGTAAACCACACAATTCTATTTACATTCAATTTACTTAATGTTTCAAAACATTGTTTGATTTCTAAACAGTTTACATTACCTCTGTTTCCTACAAAAATTATTAAATTGGTTTTATTGTTAAAAAGTTTACTAGAATTCTCAATTTGTCTAGTAATATTTATTAGATTGCAGTCAGGTAAACAGCTGTTAAATACCCTGTGTCCATCAGTATAAGAATTGAATACTGAGCCCATTCCCTTTCCAATATTATCACTGTACATCAATGTATTATATATATTTGGTTTGAAGGAACTATTATTGTTAGAAACAGGTATATTAGACCTGTCATACAATTTTTCTGTAGTAGGTATAGATGGTTTTCTATTTTCTATGATATTAGTCAGTGAGTCAGAGTGTTCTACACTGCATCTTTTCAATAATTCATCCATTTTGATCTTATGGTCACTAAACATATTTTGTGTAGTCTCATGTTTATTAGTAATACTACGTAGTGAAGTCTGGAGGCGGGCTATGTGTGATTCTAATAATTGTGTATCAGTCTCATATGTCCTGTTTCTATTTTCTAATTCTATTTTACAAAAATGTAATTTATGTAATCATTTTTTTTTATTAATTATTGACTTTGTAAAATAATATTTTGATCAATTTATGTATTTTCTTAATGAATTTATTAATTTTTATATATCTTTTAAGTTTGTTACCGCTACAACTGACCAACCTTTGTGTGGGCAAAGTGTCATTAGTTAAATCTATTGTTACACAAGGGTCCTGAGGTGCAGCGGTAACCAACTGAGGAGTATTGCCAACTAACTCTTCGAATAAGCTGTGAGTGTGGAGTGTGGTTGTGTTGTGAGCAGTCTCTTCCAGCTCGTAGATTTGTTGGTGGGCATCTCTCAGCTCCAATTCCAGGGTATTGATTCGACGAAGGGCCTGCTCGTACTCGACACTACATTCATCAAATCTATCTACTAATAGCTGTAGCCTATCACGCTCCTCTTCTATATCAATGTACCTAACATGTAGCATTGATAGCTGAGATTTTAATTTGTCATTACTTTTTAAAACCTCTAATAGTTCCTTCTCATTAGCATCCCTTTCATTGTTTAGTTGGGCGCACAAATTCTTGCTCACCTTTAATTCTTGTAATGCCAGTTGGAGTTTGGTCTCCTTCTGGCGTGAGATTGCTCTACGAGTCATCATTTTACAGTAAAATAAAGAACCCGCGCGTCAAACTAAACGAGATGCTTATGTTATATTGTATCTGCAATGTCTGCACTAAAACGAGTTAACGGAGAATTGCAGTCACAAATATCAGTTTATATTAAGTGAGACAATTATAATTTAAAACAATATGACTAATTGCACACGTAATTATTAGAAATATAAAACTATTATGTACATTACCTATCAACTGTCACTTTTTCTCCTTTGTATTTTGTACTATTATAAACAGCATAAACACTACTTATTATATATTAAATAACAATTTACAAACGTTTTTACAAGTGATTTTATTGGACATGGGCTGAAAACAACACTATTAACTAATATTATATTCTTAGTTGTATACTCATACGTAGTCAAGTGTTTTGAGACATTACATATGCTTGTATATTCACAAAATTTTGGTTTCAACAACGATACAATACGTAGCTTGACTACTTACTTAACAGCAACCTTAATAGATTCCATACCGATAACTATTTTATTTAGTGTCTAAAAGCGCCTTTCATTGAAACGAGGCCTGCGCGTTTAACTGCCTTTGAGAAAAGTCTCTTTAATAATTAATTTAGTGTAAACCGTTTGTTTCCATATCGATGACGTTATGCATTGCAGGCTATTGTATAGTTCGATTCCGTAATTTGTAAATGTTTTAGTATATGTTTGTTGTAATGTTTGACCACTTGAGGACATTCTACATCTACTTTCTTTTTCTCATCCTTATCGTATCGTTTGATTGTTTCTAAGGGGTACGAGTCTATGTAGGTGCTAATAAGTGTAACCACTTTATTGTCGTTCCACTTTACGACTGCCAACTTATTCTTATTGCAAACCACCTGGGCGCTAGAACCGCGTTTCTTCTTTTTTAATTGTTTGTCAGTTGGCAATAACTCTTGACAGCCTCTGAGACGATTAGTCCTTATTGTTCCTAGACTAAGGATCCCGTATTCTTCCAGCAGAATATATGTTAGTTCAGGCGACATAAAAAAGTTATCAGCATACACAATGGCCGGCTTTTTCTTTATAGTTTGACACAATGCAAGCACTACCATACCTCCTAAACCAATTGTAGCTTCTTTCTCTGAAAAAGTCAGTCCACGAAAGGTATCGTCGCCACCATACAGAATAAAATCTTAGATGATACCCGAAACACCCGCACGGACAAAATTCTTAAACCCCCATTTCTTAGGTTTCATTTTTACGTACTGCTTTCGTTTACCTGCTTTACGACCTTTATAAGGTATCATCATCTCGTCAATGGAATATTTTCCTTCTTCTTCAATTTTCAGAAAATTTTTGCGTATTTTCTCCATTAGGGGGCGAATCTTGAAATAACGGTCTGAATCTTCCAAAGTATTATCAACAAAATGAATATATCGACGTATTTGTTGATACTTTTTGAGAGGCATAAGATCAGCAATGAGAGGGTATCTTGTTTTTCTTGCCCAATAGTCAGTATAAGCTGGCATCTGTACTATACCCATCATGATTTGAATGGCCAGGAAGCTTTTAATCTCATCTTCTGTCAGCTGAATAGATCGACCTAGTTGTTCAACTGCATATAAATTTGTATTATAAACAATGTCAGTAATTAAGTCAGGAGAAAAAAAGAAATAAAAATAATCCAGTACTGTCTCTATTTGTGTTTGATGAAGATTGTATAAGTTTTCTTCAAGAGATACATTGTGACGAAATACTGCTTTTGACCATTGATAATTTAGGGCGAATTTCTGAACCTTTACTTTTTTGGTCACTACAGTCTTTGTTGTCTTTTTACGCTTGGACCTGGTAAGTAGTAACTGCTGTCCGCTGGTGCTAGGCTGGGGAGATGATAGTTCAACAGAAGGAGATGGCAAAGATTGGATGGAGTTCAATGTGGGTATAACATTGTAGTTACTTGTATTCGGCGATGGAAAAACTTCATCAAATGTTGGTGTGAGTGGTAAAGTAATGGGTATATCATGCTGTTCGTTGTTGGAGTCAGTTGAAGTATCAAGCAAATTAAGGGCTTCTAGTGATGATGCTATTGAAGGTGGATCAGAGGTATCTGGTGAAGGCGGTATATAAGCATTTGCTTCCTCATCAGATGTGGAACTATCGTCAGAGCATGCGTTTTGTGCGGGTACCAAAGCCAAGATCTTATGGGCGCGAGTTAGTTGTAAGTTCTGCAGGCGGAAAAAGAAAAAAAAAAGTTCAAAGCAGACAGTTTTTATGAGAAGGTAAAAAAATAAATAAACAAAAACTGCCGATTCGTTGAAAAACAAAAACTGTGTAAACTTAGCAATGTACAGCGTGGTTACCATAGTTCATTTTTAGTATTTTAGTGCGTTATTGGCAACGTGCAGTGCAGTGTACATACATTTGTTTCAACCAAAATCGGCCATAAAAATTGAGACAGTAACGCATAAAACCACTTTTTGAGTATTACATAGTTTTTAGATCAAATAACACACCATTTTTTATTAGTTTTTGAGCTAAAAAGTAATTTATAACGCAAAAACTTACCCGGGTCCCGCCAACACTTTGTTGTTTCGAAGCCATTTTGAATTTGACATGTGTTGTTCAGTGTTGCAACAACGAAAATATTTTTCTACTAATTCTAAATTATTTAGTAATATTTTTAATAAAAACAAAACAAAAAAATATTATTATTTAACCAGTAAATTTTTTTTGAAATGTATGTACAGTCTAATGTACCTTACCAAGTTAAGGGTTAAGAACTGCAGAGTTGAAAAGCAAGGTAGTTTTTCTTACATTTCACTGTATATATTTTTACTTCATGTTTTAGTCCTCATATGAGAATGATGCAATAAGTTATGTTTATAGTTTATATGAGAACCTGAAAGAATAGAGATTAGTTAGAATAAATATGCTGATCATCAGATATTAAGTGTTTAATAAGAGGAAAGTTACTACTAGATGATTTGTAGATATAGAAATTTACTAGTTTTACTGAGTATTAATCAAAATATAAACATTGTCATTTTAATATATACCTGTACATAACATGAAAATAAAATAAAATAAACTCAGTTCAAAACCAGTTTAATTTTAACCAAGTAGATTGTATCTTATGCTGAAAAATAATATAAAAAAATAATACTTACAAGGAAGTTTTGACATTTGAGAAATCATACAAGCTAAATTTTTTGTTGCAAGGAAATCATCAACATAAATCAATGAATTTGTCGGGTTTTGTTCGGACATCAAGAAGAAAATTCAAATAAAATATCAGAAAATGTATTACTAGTTTACACACACAGAACAAAAGAATTAGTAAGATTAAACATAAATTATTAATAATAATCTGATCAATTGTTACAACAATTACTAACTAATTACGTTAGCTACAGACGTAGATTCGAAAAAAAACCAAAACTGATTTAAAACTAATTTTAATTATAATAAAGAACTTATTAATTAATACAAAGTATGACTTACTCGATGTAAGTACAAACAATAATGAATTAATTATTATATTAATTAAACTTATATTCTAATTACAATTGCAATTATGCATTCCGTCGCGATGACGCAAAACACATTCTGTTCACATGAAGGTAAGTTCCAGTCAGCGATTTTCCTGGAGTATGTATACGTAACTCCTCCATCCTCAGATCTGCAACTATTTTAGAACGTTGAGATAAAATGGTGCTGGCATCTTACTGTGTGTTGGCGTCCCTTCTTCTTCCAATTGTTCACCGATATTGTCATTTGAGTTAGATGAAGTGGCAATTTTGTTAGGTGTCCCTGGTCTTTCAAACACAATTATAAGTGCACTTGCACTCAATGTGAAGACGTAAAACGGTATTGTAGTATTGTAGATTGTATGACGATTAAATTTCTTTAGTTGTAAGGGGTTTTCTTTAATTATTTTATCTTGAATACCATGAAGTTCTTGTAAGTTTATCGAATTTAGGTTGAGATGAGTAGGAATTTCAGTATGATTTGTAGGATCAAAATGGTATTTGCATCAATTTTAATGGTTGGCCTTTTGTTTCATCACTATTATTCATAATAGTAAATTCGGAGGTTTTTATGTAGCATTTCACGAGAATGATAATTAAGAAGCTACCCTGGAGTGATGTAAATTCTTCTCTTTCACAGACTAGTTGCACTTTGGTGACACGAGGGAAAGAAAATACGTAATGTTGGTCATCTAGTTTTTCCATTGCTTCTTTTGCTAGGGTAACTGTTGTATGCTTGCAGTATTCCTTCAGGACTTGATGAGAAATAAGCTGTTGCACGCAGTCAGGTTCTGTATGAATACGCTGATTTACTTCCATTTCACAAAGGTACCAGTTTTTAAGCTTCGGGCATTCTGCCTCCATGTACAAGAACGAATTCTCGTTAATTGCAATGAAAGGATACGGGGGTATAAGGACATTTTGGAATTTATTAGGAACAATAGAGAGTTTATAGAGATTATAGATATCTGCAGAGACTATTGGAAATTTAAAAACTATAACTATTTGCTTTTGTGTATAATAGCATGTCGGTTTTATAATACCATAGTATTCCTTTAATTCTAAATCTATAATTTGATCCTTAATATACATTTTTCTTAATTTATCTATCATTAATTTTAAAGTACTTATCTCTATCATAGAATGATGCATACTCGAGGTATGAGTAAAAGCTAAAATATTCTCTATTTTTATTAATTCAGACATAAGGTCTTCTATATTTTATCCAATAATTACTAAGAGTTGAGCAAATTTTCCATATTTCAATAAAATATTATCCTTATATGCGCTTGCTTTTAGAATAGTCTGCAATGTATTGTTAATTTTGACTTGATTTTCAACTAATTGATTTATTACTTCACTTTTCTTTGCCATCCATTCTTTACTTAAGCTTATATGATTATTAAATTCGGATGCTATCTTATTTTCATTATTTTCTAACATTTTTATTGCATTATTATATCTTAATGCATCTTTATAATCTAAATTTCCTGTTATATATTTTATAACAGAACCAAAACCATCTGCAAGGCCTCTTTTAACACGATTTGGTTCGAAAGATCCTAATTGATTTGAAACTTTGAAAAGCTTTTCAGTAACATAATTTATTTGCAGTTCAAATAGTAAATATGTTTCATTACTAAAAAGACTTTGGAGACTATTTAATTGAGTCATTAAAACCTCTATTTTATCTTCTATGGAGTCAAGTTTGATGTATTGTAGAAAAGTATGGTAGTGAGTTGTAAGTCTGATCAGGCCAAGTTTGTATGGTAATAGTCCAGGTCCATCATCCAAGCTTTCAAGTTTTATCTTAATAATTATTTATTATTTAGTTATGTTAGCTCAAGTTATGAGAACGGTAGAAGTAAATGCTTGATCAGCATAATAAGAATGTAATACGAATCGTCTCATTTCTTGGGAACATATTTAATGTGAACAGATTTTATAATATTAAATTCAATTGATTGTAGCATGCGTTTCTGCTCAGTCATTTCTTAAGTTCATAATTAAAGTAAATTTTAATGTAATTTTAATTTCTTTATTTTTTAAAAAACCTACTCGCGTTCCCATAAACTTGTCTGGCGCAGCCGGTAGGATGGTTCCACTATAAATTATAGTCTTCATCTGTAAATTTGGCGTCAAAATTCGCTAGAAGGACACGAAGGACTATAAGGAGCTATCTAGAAACAAATAAATAAGACAGTAAGTGAGGAGCTGATGATGCTTAATGCTGGTTGGTGAGTACGACTTTTCACCTTCCTTACATCCATCGTCATTCCATACTATAAATAGGATAAGACATCTCCTTTTATAACATATTCTGGTTTTCTTAGGTTAGAATATTTTAAAAATATAATTGTGTACCACAATTAAATTAGAAAATAAATAATTAAATAGACTAACATTAAATAAATAAGATATCTTACATATTAAAATTAGGTATGAAGGAAATAAAATTAATATTTCAATTCAAAATCATTGAAATATCGTAGTTTTAATTTATTTTTTCTTTAAGGTCGGGGAAAAAGAAATCCATTCATTTTTGCGTGAAATTCGGGACTCTATTTAAGATGCTTCGGATTGTCCGATTTGGGTCAAATAAGCACCGTTTTTTGCTACAATTTGTCGCCATTTTAAAGGTAATTTCATAATGCCTCTTTCGTAGAAGCCTTGTTCTTTATTGGCGAAAAACTAATAATTGATTTTCACAATCTTCTCTTGATCCTAATTTCTTATCGCTCAGAAAGTTTTGCAATGCGAGAAAAAGGTTGTAATCGCTTGGTGCTAGATCCGGACTATATTGTGGATGCATTAAAACCCCCCAACCAAGCTCCCGGAGTTTCTGGCGATTCACTACAGGCGTATGGGGCCGTGCGTTGTCCTGATGGAGCACAACACCTCCTACATGGCCTTCTGTTTGCCAATTCTGGCCGTTTCTGGTCAATCGCTAGTTTCAAACGGTCCAGTTGTTCACAGTACAGATTTGAATTTAGTATTTGGTCATACGGAAGCAACTCATAATGAATGATTCCTTTAAAGTCCCACCAAATACACAGTAGAACCGTCCTGGCCGTTAGTCCTGGTTTGGCCACCGTTTGAGCTGCTTTATCACGCTTTGACCACGATCGTTTTCGCACGATATTGTCGTATGTGACCCATTTCTCATCCCCAGTCACCATCCGTTTAAGAAATGGGTCGATTTCATTCCTTTTCATCAAGGCTTCGCAAATGGAAATTCGATCCATTATGTTTTTTGGTGTTAATTCGTGCGGCACTCAAACATCGAGCTTTTTTTTGTATCCATCTTTGCGCAAATGGTTTAAAACTGTTTTATGGTCGATATTTAGCTCCTGGGCGATGCTGCGACTACTAACATGCCGGTCAACTTCGATTTTTTCGATGATTTTATCGACATTTTCGACTACGGGCCTGCCTTTGCGAGGTGCATCTTGAACATCAAAATTGCCTGAACGGAACCGACGAAAACAAAATTGCACGTAATTAGCTGTTACCGTATCAGCACCATAAACACCATTCACAATTTCGGCAGCCTGGCTTGCATTTTCACCTTTGTCAAAGAAAAACTGTAAAATATACCGAATTTTCTCTTTGTTGGCTTCCATTTTTAAAGCCCTGTAACTCACGACAGAATGGAACAAGCGGAACACAATTGAAGGAGTTTTTAGTGTGAAAGATCACCTTGACAACGAGCATAAACTCGAAATTGTTTGATAGATGCTTTTTGAGATATCGATCACTAAAGGCACCTACCGAGAAAATAATGGATTTCTTATTCCCCAACCCATTAAATTGTTTCAATTCCAAATCATTGAAATAATTAATCTTAGGTAAATTACGTCTTCAATTTTACTTTGGTCATATTATAATTAATTATTATAAAATAAGACAAATTGGAGTACATTTCTTTTTATTCCCAATGAAATTTTAAAATTAATTCCGCTTTTTGGTGGCGATAAACGCCAACTAAACTTATTTTATATATATATTAATAAATTTCAACGTGGTGGTTCACAAAATATTTATTTAATGCATGATATTACTAGTCGTTTACTCGATCGGGCCGCGGCCCTTATCATTTTAACGAATTATTGATTCAATATGAATGTATTGCCATAGAGTTGGAAAAATTAAAATTAAAATCCGTCCATGCAGCAGCAAAATTACAATTACAATATTAATCGAGGCTACACTACGGCTACACCCGACTACAGGATACACGAATATCAACCAACACAACCCATTCCATCCACAGCCAGGATGCCTCAAGAACTCATGCCTCAAGATGATTCCCAATCTTCAATGATTACTGAATTAAGTTCAATCACATCGCCTGATTACGATTTCGATTTTTTTAAAACTCCTTAATTTATTTTTTGAGTATAATAAAACAATTACTACCTACTAAATTTTGTTTTAATGAATACAGGTAATCAATCCCCTTTTCTACAATTTGAAATTGAACATCTCTTTAACATACCTTATCGTAACGGCTAATCTCTCTGCCGGGGAAATAGATTTACGTATGTCAGTATCCTCGTCTCTTATTTTATCATATATGGCTGTTAATAATAGTTGAAAGGTTTCTTTCTTCATCCGAAAATAATTGTAAAATTTAGTTTCATCTTCTTCCAACTGCGTAAAAAGAGTTT
The DNA here is from genome assembly GCA_959347395.1 of Mechanitis mazaeus. Classification (NCBI taxonomy): domain Eukaryota; kingdom Metazoa; phylum Arthropoda; class Insecta; order Lepidoptera; family Nymphalidae; genus Mechanitis; species Mechanitis mazaeus. The sequence continues at coordinate 11,147,975 of OY365751.1, forward strand.
GAAATGCACCATATTTTTCCCTTTCCAATAATATAGGATGCACCCACGATGATCTTTTACGTTTTTCTATTTCTTTTTGTTTCTTCTTGTACAAATAGTAGGCCAATACGAGTTTTTTTTTCTTATTATTCGACATTTCACACGTGTGTAATCTCTGACTGCCAGTTCAAAACTATCGCATATAGACGGTAGTCCATCCATCCGGTAAAAAAAATATGTATACAAGGATAGCCGTTTATTGACGGTCCGTTATCCGGTGAAAGAAATGGACGTCTACAAGCGCTGTTAGAGGATATAAAATATTTGAAAATGAATTGTGTTTCTTTGATATCGTACTCTTAAGGGGTAACAGACTGGTCATACCCACTAAGCTTCGAAAGAGTTCTACATGCAGCACACGAGGGTCACCCAGGGATCGTGGCGATGAAGGGTCGTTTGGGATGCAAAGTGTGGTGGCCAAGAGTAGATAAGGATGCCGAAATCTTAGTGAAGAGTTGTACATTAGTCGGATTGCCAAATCCACCTGCACCTATGAAACGTCGGGAGTTACCGGAGGCACCTTGGGTGGATGTTGCTATAGACTTACTTGGTCTATTACCAAGTGGTGATTATCTTTTCGTAGTAGTGAACTATTACAGTCGCTACAAAGAGATAAAAATAACGAAATTTATTACCAGCGACGTTATAATTAGATTCTTAAAAGAAGTATTTAGTCGATTGGGCTATTCCTCGTCGATCACAGATGATAATGGACGACAATTCGTTAGTGAAGGTTTTAAAACATTTTGTAAGGATTGTAACATACTGTTATTTAATACTATCTCCTATTGGTCTCAGCAAAATGGCGAAGTAGAGAGACAAAATCGGGATATATTAAAGCGTTTAAAGATTGGGAAACTTGAAAAGAGAGACTTGCAAGAATGTTTAAATGAATATCTCATGATGTATAACTCGACACCCCATTCTGTGACGGGGAAAACGCCAACAGAACTATTCTTTAGAACAGGGATAAAATTCCAACATTTCAAGACATAAGTAAGGAAGTCGATGACACAGAAATAAGAGACAAGGATAGAGAACAGAAACAAAAAGGGAAGGATTATGGAGATAAGTAAAGGAATGCACGGGATTCGGATTTAAATGAATCACATCACATCAAATATGTTCCCAAGATATGAGACGATTCGTATTACATTCTTATTACGCTGATCAAGCATTTACTTCTACCGTTCTCATACCTTGAGCTAACATAACTCCTCCCTCCTTAACTTCGAAACCATCGGAAGATTTTTGATTCTGAGGGTTTCGAGCAAGTGTGAATATTTTTGTCTTAAATTTCTTTGAAATAAAAATAAAAATTAAAATAATTAATATTACATATAAAACTATAGTACCGACACTGACACTATTGATTTTTATTATTGGCTCTGTTTCACTTTCACTTTCACTAACACTTTTTGACTTTAGAACTGTAGACAGATATTTCACGTCATCGAGATTAATTCCTTTGATGTCAATCGGAGAGAAAATCGAAGTATTTCCATTGTTGATTTCCGGTAACTTTATGATTGGTGTGACCTTATATACCTCTCTTTCTGTTATATGCGGAAAATAGCTTAGACGAAGTTCACCAAGAAGAATTTCACAACCAGAATCAATTGTTAATAGATAGGTTCCTGATATAGATGTTTTTGATAAATCATTAGCACATTTGTAAGTCACAACTTCATTATTTTGCGAATATATTATCCAGCGGGCAGTTGAAAGTCGTTGCGCTTTAATTTTCTCAATATGTACTGTATATCGAGTACAATGTGATAAATTATTTTGAAACTGCATCAACTGTTCCGTACAAGTTGTAGTCGCATATGGCACTACATTATGTTCAGTACAAATGTACTGGTTATCACCAGATAGTTGCTGACACGGCGTTGCGATCGGTAAGTATTTCGAACCTTTCACCATAAGGAAGGGATATTCAGGGATAATAATGGAAGTTTCATTTTTTAATTTATTAAAAATAGGTAACGAATAAATTTTATAATAGTTATACGTATTGTTATCTGTGAGAGGCACTTCCATTATGAACATAATCTGGTTTCCTTTAACATATGCTTTAACAATCATAGTTTGCTCTATTTTAACTAGATTACTTTCTATTACAGGATATATTAATCTATGAATTTTTTCTATTTCTAATAATATATTTAACAATTCTGTCGAGTTTATTATCGATTGATGTAGCACAGAAATTTTACCAAATGCTAAAGAAGTTTCTATTTCGTTTAATTTTATATATATCGAACGAAAATTGTTAATGAACAAGCTGTATGCTCCTAGAACATAAGTTGAGTAAATAGAATTATTCTCTTTTGTTGTTATATCTTTTATCGTTTGTTCTACGCGTTTGAGGCGTTCGTTTATAATAAGCGTATTATTGTATAAAATTTCTGTACTGTTAATATTATAATCCATCATTTTGGAAACCAATGTGACTTTATTCCTGATTAAATTTTATTTACCATACAACTCGTTAATCAGATTATCATAATGCATTGCGTCGTCGTTATCTAAGTTACCAGATATCGCCTTTACAAATGAACCTAACGGATTAAACAACCCTCTTTTGAATTTTTTCATCGGTACTATTTGTCTTACTATTTCTATAGTATTATCTCTTAAATATTCTACTTGCAATTTCAAATTAGTAAATTCATGTAAATAAGGTTTATCGATATCTATTATTTTATCAAATTTATTATATCTATTTATATTAAAATCTAAATCTCTAAAAATTATGCTTAAATCTAGTATTTTAATAATAATCCATTTACTTTCTTGCTTATAAGCCTGACCTTGCTTGACAGGTAATAATCCCGGATTGCCTTCAATTTCTTGAAGTCGAAGGGATTGGGTGTCCTTCGTCATCACCAGGATGATCAAGTACCACCCGTGGAGGTCGTTTTATGTTTTTAATAGGAACCTTTGTTTTACGATCTCTAATTTTTACTGGGACTATGTTTCTGTTAATTTCGCCATCTATACATGCCTTTTGATAAGGAGGCTTATCTTTACTTCTTCTCGTATTAACTGCTTTGGTAAAAATAGTTTTACCTAACCCTAATTCTATATTTTGCTCACCACTTCTCTTTTCTATCGATTTTTCTTTATTTTCACGTAATTTATTCGAAATATATTGATACAAATACTTTGTACGTTTTGAGTGATCTCTAAGTAATTGTTGTAAATACGATTTTTGAAATTCTATATTAAATGCATCATTAGAATCGGTATGACCGAAAACTACTTCAAATGGTGTTAACCCAGTAGCGCTATGTATAGTATGATTATAAGCCATAATAGAATAAGTCATAACTGAAGCTGCGTCTGTAAATTTTTGTTCGTATTTAGCCAATCTATAAATTTCTATTAATGTCGAATGAAACCTTTCTACGATTCCTGTTGAGTTAGGATTATTTGGAGTGGTAATATGAAGGGTAAGTTTGTACATATCTGCTAACTCTCTCATTAACTCGTTATTGAACTCTGTTCCTGGATCGGAAGTGATTTCTCTTGGAACTCCATAAATAGAAAAGTATTTAATCAAAGCGCGTACTACTTCAGGAGTGGAACGATTACTAATTTTTATCGCTTGACCTAATTTACTAAAAGCGTCTACCAGAGTTAAATAATAATTGCCTTCTATACTAAAAGTATCTATAAATATTTCTTGAAAAGGGGCTTTTTGAGTTTGGGTTATTTGCATTACTGGTTTAATTGGTCTCCTATCATATTTCATTTTTCTACACGACTCGCAAGAATTTATAACTGCCGAAATAGTTTCTTGCATATCGTGCCAAAAATAATTACGTTTCATTCTAGTCATGGTTTCTTTAATGCCTCTATGACATGTCTTGCCTTGGTGGTATTTTAATATAATGGCCTTTTGTTCTCCTTCATCCTCTATAAAAACGACTCTTTCTGTACACTCCCTAATGTCTATCGTGCCTTTCTTAAATAGAGCTATTATTGTATTTGCAAAATCTTTTCTGTGTTCAGGATTTTCGAAATAAATGAAATATTTAATCTTTGGACGAATATATTCTTTAAGAAATTGTTTTATTAGGTCTAAATTATTTAAAGGTAAAAATACTTCAAGAATTTTCTCTTTAGGCCTAGATAGGTCTTTAACTTGTATCTCATTTCTGAGCCAAGAAAATACCAAGATTTGATTTGGCTTTGTATCTATAGCTTCATGTAAAATTGGAATGCCTGATGTATCACATTCTACGTTTGAATGAACTGTTTCAGTTGCAGAACTAGTAGTAATAGAAGGAATAGGGTATTCGGGATCATTGTCTGATAAATCTCTAGGACTAGCTGTTATGGTCGCTTCAGAGTCAGATATTGTAACAGTTTTAGATTCGTCAGAGTCATGTCTTGTAGTAAGTCTCAAAATTTCATTAGTGACCTCACGTAAATGGTCTTGAAGTCGGGATTCTTTTTCATCAACATTAATTACGAGAGATGAATTTCCGTCTGAATCTATAGCATTTAACTTTATACGCGACAGTGCGTCGGCGTTTGTATTTTGTTTTCCCTTTTCATAAATTACTTCAAAATCATATTCTTGTAAACGTAATCGCCAACGCGTAAGCTTGCTATTTGGTTCCTTAAGGGAATATAACCACGCTAGGGGACGGTGGTCAGTATAAATAGTAAACTTTCGACCATATAAATAGGGTCTAAAGTGTTTGACGGCCCAAATTATTGCTAGTAACTCTCGTTCTATTGTACTATACCGTGTTTCCGTTTCGCTAAGGGTTCTGCTAGCATAAGCAACAGGACGATCATTACCAATTGATCTTTGAGATAATACCGCTCCTAGGGCTTTAATTGAAGCGTCTGTAGTGAGAATAAACGGTTTTTCATAATCTGGGTATTGCAGAAGGGGGGCATTAGTTAATAGTTCTTTACATTTCTGAAATGCTTCTAGATATTTTTCATCAAGCGTAATTTTATTTCGTTTTTTTAAACAAGCCGTTAGAGGTTGGGTAACTCGAGCAAAATCCTTTATAAAACGTCTATAATATTCTATTAACCCTAGAAAACTTTTTATTTCTGTTGTAGTTTTTGGTAGTGGAAAATCTAATACTGCTTTAATCTTGTCATTGTTCGGTTTTAACCCGTCTTTAGTAATATTGTGTCCTAGGTACAGAACTTCCTTGCGCAAAAATTCTGATTTATCAAGCTGAACCTTTAAATTAGTTTTGCGTAATCTATCAAAAACGATTTGAAGGCTTTTGAGGTGATCTTCTAAACTTGGTGAGAATATAATTATGTCATCTAGGTACACCATACAATGCATACCTTGCAACCCTCTAAGGACGTTGTCCATCATTCTTTGGAACGTTGCTGGAGCAGTTTTTAATCCAAAAGGCATCCTTAAAAATTCGAAATGTCCTGATTGGGTACTAAAAGCAGTTTTTTGTCGGTCTGATTCGTTGATCTCTATTTGATGATATCCGCTAGCTAGGTCTAAAGTTGTAAAGTATGTGCTCTTTCCCAGTTTGTCAAATAAGTCAGTAATGTTAGGGAGAGGGTATTTGTCATCGATAGTCATTTCATTCAGTCGTCTGTAATCTACAACCATTCTGTATTTTACTTCTCCAGAAGCATCCATCTTTTTAGGGACGAGATGAACTGGAGCGCTCCAAGGCGAGAAAGATTCTTGGATTACATTGTCATTTAAAAGTTTTTCCACTTAATTTCTTCACTTTGAACAGGTGCTTGTCTATATGGTTTTATATATACAGGATCCTCATTCTTAGTTCTGATAAAATGTTTTACATCATTAGTGAAGGTCAAGGGTAGTTGGTCACTATAAAATATGTCTTTATATTCCTGACATAAGCAAAAAAATATTTTATCTTTCTTCCCTATTCATGTGTCCTAATCTTAATTTATTTAAATTTCTAATTAAAAGTTGTTCTATTTCTATTACTCTATTATCTGTTATAGTATTAACTTTGCATTCGGATATAAGATATTTTTCTACTTTAAATGGAGATTTAATATTAAGTTCCATAGGTTTATCTAATGTATTTTGAATAATTGTTTTCGCATAACCATTCACACATTTTACTATCGCACTTGGCATTCTCACACCCTCGCAAAATTCTTTAAAATTAAGAACGGCATCTCCAGAATGTTGATTTGTTGGTATGGATACTCTTAGTTCACAACGCGATGGTAAAACAATAATATATTCCGAATCGTTATATATTATAGGAATTTTTGAGTATTTTGTTTTTAATATTTTATGTTTTAAATCAATTACTGCTTCTAATTGTTTTAAAAGATCATTACCGATCAACCCATCATATTTTGAATCCACATTATACACGTAAAATTTTTGTATATTATTACAATTAAATGTAGGCATCAAGGGGATTTTAACTACTTCATTATGCGAACTACTTGCATGTGTACTAATAACTTCGAATGGTTCGTAAGAAATGTAATTTATAAAATAAAAATCGGCTTTTTCTGGACTTAAAAATGAACGGGTGCTTCCGGTATCGATCATAAATTTTGCATCAATTTCGGGAATATACACATAAGGTAACCTTAAATCTTTTTCGTAATTTAATTCTATGTGTTCTTTAGGTTTGAGGTTCGTATGGAAAAATTTTCTACATTACTCTGTTGGTCATGATCACTGTTATTTTCCTTGTCAGTCAAGTTATTTTCATCTTCCTCCTGATTTAAAATGTCTTCATGGTCATAATAATAGGGACTATACTCAGGGTCATACGTCACGTGTTCCGGATAATAATTATTTTCATAGCTGTCACAATAGTAATAGTCATTTGTATGTATTTCATTTACTGGAAAATGTGGCTTATTAGGTAAAACGCTTCTCATAGAAATGTCATTCTGATAAGGTATATTTTTATTAAGGTTGGGTTTATATCCAAATTGTGTCTGGGGTTTATAATTAGTGGTGTTAAATTGTGGACGATAACCTCCCTGCTGAACAGGACGATGTCCATAATAAGGATTAATTCTCGGTTGTGGTATGTAAGGTCCTTTAGGAATACCGAATCTATATGGTGGCAAATGTGGTCTAAATCCCGTAGGTGGGTTATTTGATACTTGTGGCATTCCAAATTTAAATGATGGTTGTTGATTAAATTGATGAAATATTCTCTGGGAATTATTATTATGTGAAGTATTAGGTTTCGCAGAAAAATCTAAATAATTTTGTGACTTAAACTGAGCTGAAGGTGTAGATGAATTATTTTGTTTTACAAAGTTTTTACTTCGTTGGTTATATTGTTCTTGGAAATTCACTTCTTCTAACACTATACTTAATGCAGATTCTAAGTTATTGGGGTTTTTCAATCTTACTATTCGTACCATACTCTCAGGTAAATTATATAAAAATACATTTAACGATGTATTGTTGTAAATAATTATTTTACTTTGTTTTATTTCCTCATTTAAAATTTGATTGACCTTGGACAATAGAACCGAACGTACCGATTGTATCCTATTACAAAAATCAAGGTAACTTTCTCTGGATTTTAATTTTAAATTTTCCAACTCTATGGCAATACATTCCTCACTACGTGGGTCTCCAAAATGTTGAATTAATAATTCCTTGAAATCTAACCATGAAACAATATCCTCACGTTCACTGATAAGGGCAGCGGCCCGGTCGACTAAACGACTAGTAATAGCATGCATTAAATACATATTTTGTGAATCACCACGTTGAAATTTATCGATTACATATTCACATTTTCTTAAAAATAAGTTTAGATGGCGTTTATCGCCACCAAAAAGCGGAATTAATTTTAAAATTTCATTGGGAATTAAAGTTATGTGCTCCATTTTGTCTTATTTATAATAATTAATTATAATATGAACAAAGTAAAATTTACGACTTAATTCAATTAAGATGAATTATTTCAATGATTTGGAATTGAAACAATTTATAAAGAAAAACTTAATTCAAACTACGATATTTCAATGATTTTGAATTGAAATATAAAAATTATTTTCTTAATACCTAATTTATTTCAAATTAATTCTTTACAAATTTTAATATGTAAGATATCTTATTTATTTAATTTAATTTTATATAATTATTTATTTTCTTATTTATTTGTGGTACACAATTATATTTTAAGAATATTCTAACCTAAGAAAACCAGAATACGTTATTAAAGGAGAAGTCTTATCCTTTTTATAACATGGAATTACGATGGATGTAAGGAAGGTGAAAAGTCGTACTCACCAACCGGCAATCAGCATCATCAGCTCCAGGCTCCTCACTCACTGTCTTATTTATTTGGTTCAGGATAGCTCCTTATAGTCCTTCGAGTCCTTCGAGCGAATTTTGACGCCAAATTTAGAGATGAAGGCTATAATTTATAGTGGAACTATCCTACCGGCTGCGCCAGACAAGTTTACGGGAACGCGAGTGGATTTTTTAAAAATAAAGAAATTAAAATTACATTAAAAATTAACTTTAATTATAAACTTAAGAAATGACTGAGCAGAAGCGCATGCAACAATCCATTAAATTTAATATTATAAAATCTATTCACATCAAATATGTTCCCAAGATATGAGACGATTCGTATTACATTCTTATTACGCTGATCAAGCATTTACTTCTACCGTTCTCATACCTTGAGCTAACATAACTAGGTAAAAGCGTAGGTACTTTTATTAATTATATAATTATTGTTTATTTTTAAGCTAAGTAGGTATAGGTAGATAATATTGCACACGCGTTTTAGCTTTATTTTCATTTCTTTTTCTTTTGTAAGTTGTAGTATAATTACATTTTCTGGATAGAATTTTATTAGAATATTATTTTAGTTTACATAGGCACTTAGATTTATATTTTATTAATAGTTTCTATTTAGTAGTAAAAGTAGAAATAGTAGGTAGGTACGCATAGATTTTTAGATACCGGTAGGTTAGTTTTGGGTAAGTAATTTCTGTTAAATTTTTATTTTATTTTGTATATTTAGTAGGTATAGGTAGATAGTATTGCACACGCGTTTTAGTTTTATTTTCGTTCCTTATTCTTTTGTAAATTGTAGGTACATATTTCTGGTTATAATTCTATTAGAATATTATTTTAGTTTAAATAGGCACTTAGATTTATATTTTATTTATTATATACTTAGTTATTTATTTTTTATATATTTATTATATACTTAGTTATTTATTTTTTATATATTTATTATATACTTTAAGTTACCGTCGATTAAAAACAATATAAACAATGCCACCTAAAAAACGACCATCTTTATCTCGAACTTCGAGTCAAGCTAGGAGAATGAGAATGACGCGTTCTCAAGAATCGGCAGAGGAAAGAGCAGATCGGTTAAACTCTATGAGAGTTAGGGCCTCAACTTCTCGAGCCAGTGAAAGCTCTCCAGAAAGAGAGATGCGATTAGCATCTGACAGAGCGAGACGAGCTGCATCACGGGCGTCTCAAAGCTCTTCCCAACGAGAGCGTACCATTGACCGGGAACAACATGCGTTATCCCGAGAAGCTGAAACTGCTTTACAACGACAATTGCGGCTCACAGCTGACCGCGAACAGCATACATTATCTCGCGAGTCTTGAACCTTCACTGAGAGGGAAATACGGCTTACAGCTGATCGCGAACGTCATGTTTTATCTCGCGAGTCCGAAACCTTCACTGAGAGGGAATTACGGCTTACAGCTGACCGTGAACGTCATACATTATCTCGCGAGTCTGAAACCTACACTGAGAGGGAATTACGGCTTACAGCTGACCGTGAACGTCATGTTTTATCTCGCGAGTCCGAAACCTTCACTGAGAGGGAATTACGGCTTACAGCTGACCGTGAACGTCATACATTATCTCGCGAGTCTGAAACCTACACTGAGAGGGAATTACGGCTTACAGCTGACCGTGAACGTCATGTTTTATCTCGCGAGTCCGAAACCTTCACTGAGAGGGAATTACGGCTTTCAGCTGACCGTGAACGTCATATTTTATCTCGCGAGTCCGAAACCTTCACTGAGAGGGAATTACGGCTTACAGCTGACCGTGAACGTCATACATTATCTCGCGAGTCTGAAACCTACACTGAGAGGGAATTACGGCTTACAGCTGACCGTGAACGTCATACATTATCTCGCGAGTCTGAAACCTACACTGAGAGGGAATTACGGCTTACAGCTGACCGTGAACGTCATATTTTATCTCGCGAGTCCGAAACCTTCACTGAGAGGGAATTACGGCTTACAGCTGACCGCGAACGTCATACATTATCTCGCGAGTCTGAAACCTTCACTGAGAGGGAATTACGGCTTACAGCTGACCGCGAACGTCATACATTATCTCGCGAGTCTGAAACCTTCACTGAGAGGGAATTACGGCTTACAGCTGACCGTGAACGTCATACATTATCTCGCGAGTCTGAAACCTTCACTGAGAGGGAATTACGGCTTACAGCTGACCGCGAACGTCATACATTATCTCGCGAGTCTGAAACCTTCACTGAGAGGGAATTACGGCTTACAGCTGACCGCGAACGTCATACATTATCTCGCGAGTCTGAAACCTTCACTGAGAGGGAATTACGGCTTACAGCTGACCGTGAACGTCATACATTATCTCGCGAGTCTGAAACCTACACTGAGAGGGAATTACGGCTTACAGCTGACCGTGAACGTCATACATTATCTCGCGAGTCTGAAACCTACACTGAGAGGGAATTACGGCTTACAGCTGACCGCGAACGTCATACATTATCTCGCGAGTCTGAAACCTTCACTGAGAGGGAATTACGGCTTACAGCTGACCGCGAACGTCATACATTATCTCGCGAGTCTGAAACCTTCACTGAGAGGGAATTACGGCTTACAGCTGACCGCGAACGTCATACATTATCTCGCGAGTCTGAAACCTTCACTGAGAGGGAATTACGGCTTACAGCTGACCGCGAACGTCATACATTATCTCGCGAGTCTGAAACCTACACTGAGAGGGAATTACGGCTTACAGCTGACCGCGAACGTCATATTTGGTCTCGAGATTCTGAAAGTTTTACTCAGTATGAAGACCGTTTGACAAATGATAGGGTGCACCATAACATGATTCGATCTCTTGAAGATGAACATGAGCATGAACAACGACTAGAGTCGGGACGGGATTATTACAATTCTTTGAGACAAGAACGATTGATAACTTTGTCTAATGAAAGATTAAGAATTGAAAACATTCGGTCGCTTGAAACAGACGAACAGCGAGAGGCCCGTCTTACTGCAGATAGATTTCTACATGGTCTTAATGACTTAGATATACACGTTGTAGATCAATCTACAAATTCGGTGTCGTGGTCCGATAAATATAAAAGTGGGTTTGCTTATAACCTCACAATTGATTACAGATCATCTTCTGAAATAGGCGATATGAACGTAGTATGTTCTTTTTGTAATGCTTCGAAGTGGAGGAAGGAGTCTGCTGGTTTCTGTTGTTCTGGAGGTAAAATAAATTTGCCTTCGTTCGAAGACCCACCGGAACCTTTAAAATCACTACTTTTAGGGGAACATTTGCAGTCCAAACAGTTTTTAGATAATATTCGCACTTATAATAGTGCATTCCAAATGACATCCTTTGGTGCTAAACAAATCTCAGAAGGCCCTTTCATGCCTACTTTTAAGGTACAAGGTCAGGTTTACCATTTGATAGGGTCCCTTTTGCCTGAAGAACAACCTAAATTTCTTCAAATATATTTTGTATCCGATTACAACGAACAGTCGAATATAAGAAATCAATATTTTCCGAATTTAAATACTGAACTCATTTCACAACTTCAGAACACGTTACATCAGGTTAATTCGTACGTATGCAGTTTTAAATCGGCATTAGAAGCCCTTTCTCAAGATGGTAATAACAATTATAAAATTGTTATAAATGCCGATAAGCGTCCAACTCAAGAACACCCTGGGCGTCATAACGTTCCATCCACGAATGAAGTTGCTGTAGTACTGGTCGACCAGGAATGTGATAGGCGTGTGATATCGTTATACGTTCCAGAGACAATCGTTTGCAACGTATTTTCGAAACCCACAGGGCTTACGACAGTTTGCAATATCCTATGATATACTGTCGAGGGGAAGATGGTTATAATTTCGCTGTATACCAAACCGATCCGCGCACAGGCGCACCTAATTATAATAAAAAGGTGTCATGCCTTCAATTTTATTGTTACCACCTGCAAGTGAGACGGAACAGATTGGTATACTTTCAACGTTTTCGTGGCTTATTTAATCAGTTTATTGTTGACATGTACGCAAAAATTGAAACCGAAAGATTAGTTTATATACGATCTAATCAAAGGCAGCTGCGCGCTGAAGAATACGTGCATCTTCGCGATGCCATGCAGCAAGATAATGATACTGTAAATATGGGTCGTTTAGTTATTTTACCCTCTTCTTTTACTGGTGGTCCACGCTACATGCACGAACGTACTCAAGACGCTTTTTGTTACGTAAGAAAATATGGACGTCCCGACTTATTTGTTACTGTAACTACCAATCCCAAGTAGGATGAAATCACTCGGGAGCTTCTTGAGGGTCAGGCACCGCATGACCGCCATGATATTATTGCAAGAGTGTTTCATTTAAAATTAAAATCAATGATAGATCTTCTTACCAAAGATAACATTTTTGGAGAAGTATTGTGTTATATGTATAGTGTTGAGTGGCAAAAACGCGGCTTACCTCACGCACATATCTTGCTTTGGTTAAAAGATAAGGTTCGACCTAATGATGTAGACAGTTTAATCAGTGCTGAAATTCCAGATCCGACTGCAGATCCCCTGTTATACGACATTGTTAAAACTCATATGCTACATGGTCCATGTGGTGCATTTAACGCAAATGCTCTTTGCATGCAAGACGGTCGTTGCACTAAAAGGTATCCAAAAGCATTAGTGGATGAAACTGTAACAGGACATGATGGATACCCATTATATCGTCGCCGTTCAAGAGACAATGGTGGTTTTACTGTTGAAAAGCGAATGTCTGGACAACAGGTTACTTTAGATAATAGGTGGGTCGTTCGGAACGACCCACCTATTATGACAGACAGTGAGTACCGCGAAAAGATTGCCAATTTGGTCAACTTTTACTCCGATGATTTAGAAGATTTTTATACGGAACTCATACAGTTTCAGGATTTTACCAAATCAAAATTTCCATCAAAACCGAAGTTTGACCACTCTGACCTCTATGAAAGTTTGATTCAAGATAACCTTGCATCTGTTTTTCCAAACGTCGAAATCGCTTTTCGGATTTTTTTTAACTATTACCAATTGTTCAACAGAGCGCTCTTTCTCAAAATTAAAAACGAGCAAAGAAGTGTTATGCGACAAGAACGATTAAATATGCTAAGTCTTATGTCCATCGAATCGGATGTACTTCGTCAAATCGATTTTGAAGACATTATCGATGAGGTTATTGAACTGAAATGTAGAAAGAAGTTCTTCTGAAGAACGCTTTTGAACGTCGTTTTCATCTTCCAAAGATATGATGACCAAAGATTATCTTACGATTACCTGTATATGATTACCATATACATTGTTAATTATTTAAAATAAAAAAATATAGAATCTAACAAAAAAAAATTATGTTTGTTTTATCGTGTTTAGAACCTTGAAATAATATAAATGGGTGGTTTGAATTGTATACATGCAAAAACAACAACCAATTTTACAATGATTAAAAAATGGGGGGCCCCAAAATTACAATGGCCTAGGGCCCCTGAAAGGCTTAATCCGGCACTGGTCGTTCCGTATTCGCCTGTGTTGTCTAGAGCATTTCAAGCTCACATAAATGAAGAAATGTGTAATAGTGTAGAGTCAATTAAATATATTTGTAAGTATATTAACAAGGGCAGTGACCAAGCTACGTTTGCGTTAAGAAATGAACATGATGAAGTTACTAGATTTCAGTCAGGCAGATATATCAGCTCTTCAGAAGCTGTGTGGCGGATCTTAAGTTTTAACATTCCCGAAAGATATCCACCTGTGACCCATCTGGATGTTCATCTGGAAGGCGGTCAACGTATATATTTTAACGCCGAAAATGTTACAGAACGATTAGAGAACCCTAGACAAACAACTTTATTGGCATTCTTTCGACTTTTCCAAACTGATAATTTCGCAAAGTCTCTTTTGTATGAAGAAGTTCCATCGTATTATACCTACGATAAACAACGAGGTGTCTTTAACCGTAGACGCCGTGGCAGGCCTGTAGATGGCGAGACAGGTATTTTCAAAGAACATGTTCTTGGTAGAGTGTATACTGTTCATCCTAACAACGCAGAGTGTTTTTATTTGAGATTATTATTACATACAGTGCGAGGACCAACAGCATTTATAGATTTGAGAAAAGTAGACGATGTTGTTTATCCAACTTATCATGCAGCTTGCCAAGCGCGTCATTTGCTTGAAAATGATCAACATTGGGATGACGCTTTAGCAGAATCCTGTGTTAGTGATAATCCACGACGGTTACGCCATTTATTTGTAACATTACTCACATTTTGTAATTTATCTGATCCTGTCCAATTATGAGAAAAATATAAAGAAAAATTTGCAGAAGACTTTCTTCGGAATTTATCTCACAATAATGAAGGCGCAACTAATGATAATTTCCGAGATCTGGCTATAAATCAGTGCTTATTAGCTCTTCAGGAAGACTTAACAGCAGTAGGCGGTAAATCACTTTGTGAATATGGTTTGCCAACGCCAACCTCAGTCGGAGAGGTTACCAATAGGGAATATTCCGCAGAGATTGGTTACAACCCAATGGAACTGCTGGTAACATTAGAAAACGGTGTCCCAATGATGACTGCAGAACAACGCTTAGTCTATGATCGCGTGTGCGAGAGTGTGCAGAATAATTTAGGAACAATATGGTTTTTAGATGCACCTGGAGGAACTGGGAAAACCTTTTTGACTAAATTAATATTAGCTTATGTTCGAAATCAGCGTAAAATCGCTCTTGCCGTGGCTTCATCAGGTATAGCTGCAACATTGCTACCAGGAGGTAAAACTGCTCACACTATGTTTAAAATACCAATTGATTTAGATCGCACGGAAAGTCCAACCTGTAGTATTTCAAGAAATAGCGACAAAGCTAAGGTATTGCGTCAGTGTAATTTAATCGTATGGGATGAATGTACGATGGCCCATCGAAAAGGAGTAGAAGCAGTAGACAGAACTCTAAGGGACATAAGACAAAATGATCGACCAATGGGCGGTATTACGGTTTTATTTTGTGGTGATTTCCGACAAACCTTACCGGTAATACCACGGGGAACCCGAGCTGATGAGATCAGAGCTTGCCTGAAAAGCTCTTATTTGTGGCGTGATATACAATCGGTGCATTTGACTATAAATATGCGAGTGAGAACTGGAGACAACGCAGATAATCGTGAATTTTCTGATACATTATTGAAGATTGGTGAAGGTACCTATCCACAACTACACCAAGGAAAACTTATTCTGACGCCTGAGTTATGTTGTATAGTGCAATCCCAACAACATCTTATATCTTCGGTTTACGGTGACATAACAATTATATTAAATAGAGACAATTCTTGGCTTTGCGAAAGGTCCATTTTGACTCCTCGCAATGACCAGGCATCTGAAATTAATAATAAAATACTGTCTAATATACAGGGAGAAAGCAAAGTTTATAGTTCAATAAATAGAATGGTTGATGAACAAGAAGCCACTAATTACCCGATAGAATTTTTAAATTCTTTAAGTATGCCTGGACTACCTGGACCACCTCAACTTTGCAATGGAACTCGGCTAAAAGTAACCCAGTTGCAACAAAATGTAATCGAGGCTCAAATTTTAACAGGTTGCGCTGCAGGAGAAACTGTCTTTATTCCCAGAATTCCCATGATACCAAATAATTTTCCATTCCAGTTTAAAAGAACGCAATTCCCAGTATCGGTGTGCTATGCCATGACTATCAATAAAGCTCAAGGGCAGACTTTTCGTGTTGCTGGAGTAGATCTCGGTGTCAGCTGTTTCTCGCATGGTCAATTATACGTCGCTCTTTCCCGGGTTAGCAATTCTAGGAATCTTTACGTTCACGTGCCGGACGGGTCGACTCTTAACATAGTCTACCCAGAAGCTTTGCGCTGAAACATTTTAATTTGATCTAAAAAATATTAGCAATATATTATCTTAATAAAAAACAAGGAGTTACACGCTGACCGAGTCGTGGGTACAGCGTGGGTATAATAATATTCTGCGGTTACTTATATTTTTCAACAGTTTTGTGGATTGGCATATTATATTACTATTTCCCTTCTAAAATACGAAAGTGAATCTGCCTGTTACGTCAAAACTATGAGGGAGGACATCTGCTAATTTTTTTTCGAAAAACGACGGAAACGCGGACGAAGTCGCGGGCAAAAGCTAGTATTTAATAAATGTGTACTCCGCCTTAAAGGATGGCGCTGGACATTTATGGATTATAGAATCTATGATTGTTACGGGTAATTACGAAGCGTGCTAAAATTTATCACTGAATTTTTGAAATAATAGTTTAACTAATTAATATAGTACAGTGTCGATCTATTAAATTATTTATTGGAAGTAAAAACCTTTGATTGTCTATTTTTAGGTTAGTAATATAGTTGTTAACATTGTTATATAATTTGGTTATTTAACTTACTGTTGTAATAATATTGAAATTTCTATTTTTAGATAAATCAAATTGGTTATTATTTACTCCCAAAAATTTACTAAAAAACATATTATATAGATATTAAAAATAATCAGCTGTGTACAACAAATGCTAATATACCAATTCATTTTGACTATCCAAAAAAAAAGATCTGTATTTCAATACAGATCGAGATGTCAAAAGTTAATTAAAGTAAAAATACATACCCATTTCCAAATATTCATGACAATTTAGATCGTCTAGGTAGAGCTCAATACTTCACTACACTAGATTTAACTAGTGGATATCATCAAATTGGAATGCACCCTAATGATATAGAGAAAACAGCGTTTACAACAGAAAGAGGACATTATGAATTTCTTAAAATGCCATTTGAACTGAAAAATGCACCTAGTACTTTTCAGCCTGTCATGGATCATATATTGCGAGGCATAACTACTTTATTTACTTATCTTAATGACGTTATCATAGCATCTACGTCATATATAAGAACATATGTATATATAACTCCAATTATCCGAACTCCGACTATCCGAATCGCCGATTATCCGAATCACAAAAAATTGTCCAAAAAAAGTCTAGGTGCGCTATTATTCTCCCCCCCCCCCCCCGCGAAGCCAATGTTTGCGCGTCAAGTCTTGACTTCACTTGTCTTAACTTGCCGTTGTGCCTACACTGACTTCCAGGCTAATCAAAACTGTTTGTTTTGATTAGCCAGTGTGCTATTGACCTTGCTCGAGGACGCTACTCTTTCGCTACGGCTTACTTTTGTTTGTTCGTGTACAATACTGTATTGTTTTTATACCATGGCTTCGAAAAGAAAACGTGTTGTGCTATCGTTAGCGGACAAACTGAAAATTATAGAGCAACTCGATAAAGGTGTAACGGGTAAGAAGTTGTCTGAGATTTATGGTGTTGGACAAGCAACAATTTCTGACATTAAAAACAGTAAGTCAACACTTTTAAACTTTGTTTCGGTGCTTGAAAATGAAGATGGAAGTTCCTCCAGGAAAACAATGAAGACAGCAACCAACAAAAATTTGGAAGATGCCGTGTTTAAATGGTTTTTGCAGCAACGTTCTATAGGAAATCCGATTTCAGGTCCAATCCTTTGTGAAAAAGCCAAAATCTTTGCAGAAAAGCTTGGTTATTCATCTTTTAAGGCTAGTAACGGCTGGCTAAGGAATTTTAAATTCAGGCATGGTGTACGCGAGTTAGATTTGGCTGGTGAGAAGCTCTCAGCAGACTCTGCAGCTGCTGAAAATTTTATTGAAAAATTTAAAACTGCATCAGAATCCTATGATCCGGAGTTTGTTTATAATGCCGATGAAACTGGCCTTGTTTGGAAAGCATTACCAAAAACCACTTTGGCTTCTAAAAGGGAATCTAGTGCCCCTGGACATAAGGTCAGTAAAGAACGTGTTACCGTGCTTAACTGTGCCAACTCCACTGGAAATCATAAACTGCCACTTCTTTTGATAGGAAAATCAAGAAATCCAAGAGCATTTAAAAACGTAAAAAAACTTCCACTCTTCTACAAAAGTCAACCCAAGGTCTGGATGACTGCAGCTTTGTTTACCGAATGGTATGATGAAGTGTTTATTCCTGAAGTGAAAAAGCACCAAAAATCGGTGGGAAAAGAAGGCTGTAAGGTGCTTTTAATTGTTGATAACGCACCCACTCATCCTACAGCAGAACTGTTGGAAAGAGAGAATGGGCAGTTCAAAACGACGTTTTTGCCTCCCAATGTTACAAGTTTGCTGCAACCCATGGACCAGTCTGTTATTGAAACAATGAAGCGCCATTACAGAAGGCAACTGCTGAGAAAACTGCTGAATGAAGGTGCTAAAGATGAAGAATTGGTTTTGGCAAATCATAGCAAAATAAATTTAAAGGACTGCTGTTACATGGTAGCGGAAGCTTGGAGTTTGGTTACGGCAGTGACGCTAAGACGTACGTGGAATAAACTGAAAGGCCTACCGTCTGAGAAGAACAAAAAAAAAGAATCTGAAGAAAATGAGAAACAAGAATATGAAGAGGATGATGATGATAAAGATGCGTTGTCACTAGGGGAAATAAGAAAAATGATTGTAACAATTCCTGGTTGTACAGAAGTAAGTGCTGAAGATGTAAGAGAGTGGATGGCTTGTGACACGTCTGACCCTGGTTTTCAAATTCTCAATGATGATGAAATTGTTGTAAGTGTGAGAGAAGATGTTGAAGTAGACGCTGGACCATCAGCTAGTGAAGCATTTGCCGGCCTCGAGACTGCTTTGAAGTGGATGGAGCGTCAGCCCGAGTGTGACCACTTGCAACTGCTCACCGTCAAGCGAATGCGTGACCTGGCTGCCCGAAAACGGTTAAAGACCGCAAAACTGCTTACATTGACGGAGATGTTTGAAAAACAATGATTTTTATTTCTAAACTTGTACATAAGTACATTTTATTTATATTTAAAACATGTGAAAATTTCAAGTTTCTTTCACTTAATTCAATAAAAAAATAGTGCAATATCAAAACGTAGCTTTTATTCTCTCCAATGGCAATTTTTTTTTTAAAAATCCGATTATCCGAATATTTGATTATCCGAATGGGTCCCGGTTCCCATTAATTCGGATAATTGGAGTTCTACTGTATATATTCCAAGCATTCGAACTTTTTAAATTACATAAAAAAAATAAAAATACGGTTAGATAAATCACAATTTTTTCAAAAGCAAATTACATTTTTAGGTCATGATTACTGATCAAGGATTAAAACCTGATAAAGATAAAATAAAAGCTGTCTTAAATTTTCCACTTCCAAGAACCCAGAAGGAAATTAAATAATTTTTAGGCTTAGTAGGATATTATAAGAAATTTATAAAAGATTTCGCTAAGCTTACAAAACCAATGGATTTATGTCTAAAGAAAAATCATAAAGTTACTCATTCTCCTGAGTTTATAGATGCTTTTAATAAATGTAAAGAAACACTAACGAATGCACGCTTATTACAATATCCAAACTTTGATAAACCTTCATTCTAACCTTGGAGCTGTTTTATCACAAGGTCGAATTGGTTCATATAAACCGTATCATATGCATCAAAAACATTATCAGAAACCGAAAGTAGATCTTCCACAACAGAAAAAGATTTACTAGCCATAATATGTGCAGTTATATATTTTCGACACTTTGTATGGTAGAAAGTTTAGCATTTACACTGATCATCGTCCATAAACTTGGTTAATGTCCTTAAAGTACCCCAATTCTAAATTAACACGTAGGCGCCTTAAGCTAGCTGAATATGACTATCAAATAATATATAAAAAGGGATGCCAAAACACAAATGCAGACACGTTATCAAGAATTAAAGTTTTTTATAACAGTATAGAATCCTTAGCTGTAAATTTTGATGACAACGACGGTGACGAAATCATAGACAGAATATTCGATAACGTGCGTAGAGAACAGGAAAACGAACCACCTGAAAATGTGCTGAAAATATACTACCCTCTATTCCAGTAGATAATAATCCAGAAGAGTTAATATCTACAAATCATACTCAAGTAGATAATAAGAATAGTAACATTCCCATAGTATAAAATGCTATCGATAGGCAACAGAAACAATTCCATGATAAGATCCAACATAAGATTCCAACATAAGATCAACCCCAGGTTTAACTTATCGTGTAGAAGATAAATCAACAAATACAAAGATGTTTGCATCCCAATAAATAATACAGGGGAAGAAATAATAAAGAGCCACACTATAACCGACCGCGTGTTTCATCGTTATTTTTATGATGACAATCTTTATCTAGCTTTTTCGCGTGTCTACACCACCGTATTTAATGAAAGAGGTCCCAAATTATTTAAATGTACATCTCGAGTAACAACTGTCAAAAATAAAACAGAACAAGAACAACTAATTAAAAATTATCACATACAGGGTACGTCCCAAAAGTTCCAGTAATTATTTTTCCCGCGAGCGCTGCGCGCCGGCAGAGCGCGGCTCTGGCCGAGAATAGTAGTTGGGTATATGTGGCGTAGAACGCCACTTCTCGCAGTCGCCTACGGGCAGTGGTTCGGTGTGTATGTGTCTCCGCGCTGGTGTTGTTGAAAAAGTTGGTCGGGATTACGATGGAGCTAAATCTCGAACAGCGATACGCCATCAAGTTTTGTGTAAAAATTCGCAAGAATGGTGCGGAAACGCTCAAAACGCTTCAGGACGCCTACGGGGAGGTCGCCATGTCCCAGAACCGGGTTTACACGTGGCACAAAATGTTTCGTGAGGGTAGGGAAGCCGTCGACGACGATGACCGCTCCGGGCGCCCGTCCACGTCAAAAACTGACGCGGCGACTGAAAAAGTGCGTGAAATTTTGAACAAAGACCGAAGATTAAGTGTCCGAATGATAGCTGAAGACAGTGGAATTACAAAAACTACAGTGCACCGCATAATATCCGAGGATTTGGGCATGAGGAACGTCTGCGCCAAATTGGTCCCGAAAGTGCTTACCGACGACATGAAGAACACGCTTGCGCACGCGTGCTTCAAGTGCCAAGAACTGCTCGAACGCTACCAAACCGATCCGGGCTTTTTGGATTGTGTTGTGACGGGTGACGAAACCTGGATTTTTGAGTATGATCCTGAGTCAAAGCGCCAAAGTGCCGAGTGGCACACGAGTGAGTCCCCCAAATCCAAGAAAGCAAGGATGAGGAAGGCGATGTTAATCGTGTTTTTTGACAGCAAGGGCATTATCCACAAAAAATTTGTACCCGCCGGACAAACTATGAACAGCCAGTACTATCGGGAAGTGATTCATCGGTTGCGAGACAGAGTGCGACGCGTCCGGCCGGACATCAAGGACAAGTGGATCCTGCGTCACGACAATGCGCCGTCACACAGCGTTCATTGTTACCGAGTTCCTCGCGTCGAGCGGAGTGGCAACGCTGCCCCAACCGCCGTACAGCTCTGACGTGGCACCACCGGACTTTTTCTTGTTCCCCCACGTCAAAACAGCGCTGAAGGGGATACGCTGGGGCACGTTGGAGGGGGTAAAACCTGCTGCGACGGCGGGTTTGCGAGGGGTTCCCGTTGACGCCTTCCAGGGCGCGTACCGCAACTGGGTGAAACGCTGGCAAAAGTGCATCAACGCGGGAGGAGAGTACTTCGAAGAATTCTGAAAGATTTGTTACCTTGTGATCAATAAATAATGTTTTAAAAAATAATTACCGGAACTTTTGGGACGTACCCTGTAGGTAAAACTATTCTTAGAGGTATCCAAGAAACTTATAAACAAATTCGCAGAAGGTACCATTGGCAGAATATGTTACTTAGCGTTCAAAAGTATATTAACCAATGTGATGTTTATTTAAAAACTAAATATGAACCCTCTCAGAATACCATTAGCCCTAAAAGACACCCCAAATAAACCTATGGAACATCTTTTTATGGACTTATATTCCATAGGAGGAGTAACATTTTTCATTATTGTAGATAACTTTTCAAAATTTGCACAAGCAATTAGTTTAACTGCATCAAGTAGTATTCACATAGCACATGCTTTATTACAAATATTTTCAGTTTTCGGCTCACCGTTGAAAATAACTACGGACTCACGACATTAAATTTGATAACGATCTTATAAAAGAATTATTTTCATTGCACGATATTAATATACATTTTACTACACCATATAATCCTAATTCTAATTCCCCTGTTGAACGTTTTAATTCAACTATTGGTGAGATAATAAGAATACAACGAATAACAAATACTGTTGATCCGATTCAAATGTTTATGAAAATTCAATAATTGCCTATAATAATGCAATTCATTCTAGTACTGGTTATACACCACATGAATTAATGTTTTGTCATGCAGACGCTGTGAAAGAATATGTAGCAGCACATTTATCAAAGAATAAGGAACAAAGCCGCCAAGTCAAGGCCTATAGTACAAAGCATACATTAAATTTAATACTCGAAATCGGTTGATCCTGATATTTATGACCTTGTTCCATATTTACTCCATTCCTTATAAAAATACCATAACCATAATTGCCAAATCCAAATACCTTGTACTTGAGAGTGAAGTGTACTCAAACCTCAACGGCGGATGCACCCGTGTCTCTGAGAAGAATCTCCTATGCAACCAATTAGATGAAGTATCAATTAAAAACTCCAAAGACAGTATCATCGCCTTAGTACAACATCAGCCTGCAAACTGTATTAGAGCCAGGATGTCCCTGAAAAATGGAAAAATCCAGAAAATTAAGGACAGCTGGATAATCATACCAACAAAAGAAAAACTTATGAGCAAAACCTGTAAAGGAAGAACTCAATACAAGAAAATAGAAGGACCATACATAGTAACCATAACTGATGACTGCAAAATAACTTTAATGAATTTAACACTA
Organism: Mechanitis mazaeus; assembly: GCA_959347395.1. Classification (NCBI taxonomy): domain Eukaryota; kingdom Metazoa; phylum Arthropoda; class Insecta; order Lepidoptera; family Nymphalidae; genus Mechanitis; species Mechanitis mazaeus. The sequence continues at coordinate 11,171,156 of OY365751.1, forward strand.
CAAACACATAGAAAAATATTAAATATTAATGAAATAATACCGTTACCAATTCGAACGAACTACAAGTTCGAGTCTCATGTTGAATACAAGCTACAGCTGGAAGATAACATTCATAACCAGGCTCACAGGGTGAAAGATACTGAAGTCAATTGGGCCCTAAGATGGCAATCTCGAGTTGGACTACAGTAATAATATATGCTGTAGGCCTCCTTTTAATCACCTGGAAGCTGGTCACATATATTAGAACACAACGTAAAAATCAACATGAAGAGATCAGCGAGGACGCTGGAGGAAGCTCCAAGATACGCTTCTTTCTTAAGGGGGGATGCGTTACCAGAACTACATAGCCCGAAAGCTGCCGAATTGCGGATTCCACGACGAGTCGCAGGCTCCATTTCTGGTTATTCAGTACCCATTATTAAGTGTTTAATATATTACTATGATTTTATTAAATGTTTAAAAATCACTCTTGTTAAAAAAACACATTTTGTTAATATTCTAATTTTAAATAAAATAATTAGTTTTTAAAAAACGTTTTCATTGTCGTCCGAACATAACTCGCATGGTGAAGATTTTTACAGATGGTTCCAAAACTAAGATGGGCTCTGGAGTTTTGGTTTTCATGTGATAGGCGAATCTGCTTTGTTTAAAATACAAAAACAAAACAAACAAAGCTTATAGCCATCTCAAAAGCTCTAATACACTTTTGTAGTTTTGATGCACAATATTTTGTTATTCTAACGGATAGATAAAGTGACGGATAAAAAAAGACACTTATGAAACTAACGAATATCCCTATGGTCTGGCTATTCCGAACCTACAATTGTTGAGGAAGTTAAGCAGCCTCCCAAACTTGTGTTGATGAAAATTTTCAGAAGAAGTCGATTAACGAAAAACGAAAATATAATTAAATTTTCATATACAAAGCCATGCTAGGATACATGCGTCTGCTGTCTATGAAACAATAAGTTCATGGAATTTGAGCAATAAAGTAAATTCTTTGTTTTGACACTACTGCTGTAAACACTGGTTTGAGAAATGGAGTTTTTGATCTTTTAGAGAGAGAAATGGAAAAAAAAATGCTTTGGTTTGCGTGTTGCCATCACATAATGGAAATTATGTTATCAGCCGTAGTGGATCAATCGCTCGATCCGTCTAGTGGTCCTGATATACAATTATTCAAAAAGTTTAAGAACAATTGACCAAAGTGACTACAAAACAATAATTGATGAAGCCGAATCAAGCATCCCTGTAGAAGTCGCGGCACAAAATCAACTAGAAGTACATCAGCCTCGACATGACTACAAAGAATTGTTGAATTTCATGATCATTTTCTTAGGAGTTTCCGAAAAAGGCGTTTCATTTAGGAGCCCTGCTGGTCTACATCGAGCTAGATGGACGGCAAGAGCCTTGTACTATTTGAAAATTTTCCTATTTAAACATCAGTTTAAACTTTCAAAAAAAAAAGAGAAAGCTGTGAGGGAAATATGCAATTTTACAATGATGATATACATAAAATATTGGTTTCAAGCCTCTACCATAGTCAGTGTATTTAAAAAAGTAAAGACAAAAAAAAAAGGAAAAAATTAGTTAAATCAAATGGAACCTTTTGCTTTGCCACATTTGGGAAACAGTTGATGCGAAATAAATTCAGAACTAGTAAAATATAACTATTAAAGAACTCTACAACACCACATTTTCAGGAATGTGTTACAATGAAGTTATGAGTCGGAAAGGTTTATTTACTAATAAAATGCATAAGAAAATTGAGAAGCTAACTCGTTTAGCTTCATATCTAGATCAATTGTTTATTGTTAATATTATATTTTCTCAAATTATTAATGCTATGCATCTTTTCTCCTAATTTTAATGTGATTCATTGTAATATTGGAAACTATTTTTGGTAAAGTATGTTGAATGTTTGCTGTTTTATTTATTATTATAACACTGTTTGTTTCCAAAATAAAAAATAAAAAAAATTACAACCTTACAACGACACCTACATAATAATAAAATAGGTATACATTTATTTAAAATGAAATGTATATTTTAAAAAAACATTATTACTAAATAATATATATTTCGCGTATTTCTTAAATAAATAGTCCTTAAAGGTTGATGACCTTTAATCTACCACTTTCTTCTTATCGTTTTCTAAATCATCTAATTTCGTTTGTATTTCTGTCTCATCTAATTTCTTCTGTGTTTCTGTCTCATCTAATTTCTTCTCTATTTCTATATCATCTAATTGCTTCTTTGTTTCTGTATCATCTAATTTATTCTGTATTTCTGTATCATCTAATTTACTCTGGTCATCGTCATCATCATCAATATCATCTACCTCATTATCACCACTCATTTCATTTTTGTCGTCATTCTTGTTATCTGTCAAATCATCACACGGTTCGTAAGAGTGCTTTTTTATTTTCTCGAGCCATAACCCCATTGAGTTATATTCTAATTCTCCTTTAACTATATTAGGAAATATTTTTTCACGTTTGAATCTTTCAACTGCCTCTTCTTCAACATCCCAGGTTAAGCTGTCATGGCTGTCTTTAAATTTTGCATCATATCTTTCATAATGTACCTAAAAAAATTTTAATGAATATTTTTATTAAATATTGCAATTAAAAATTATAACTGTAAATAAAACAATCTTTATGGAATTGAATTAAATAAAGTAATTGTCAAATACAAATTTAATCAAATACTTACTTAAAACAAATATTAAAATATTCATATTTTTCAATTCATTGTATATATAGTTTATAAAGAATGTCGACAAATAATTATCCAAATACCTTATCTAGCACCAATCCCAGACCGGGTGCGGTTGGGATCATGACTTTGTCTTTACCAAATGCCTTTTCCAAGGTTGCCAGATCTGTATGTCCTCTCACTATAGCTATCATAAAACCAACCATCTTTCTTATTTGATGTAACATGAAGCTTTGACCCTTAAATACACAAGATATAAACATTTTGGAAGTGTTCATAATTTTGCTGGTAAAGTTCAAATTCAAATTCAAAATATCTTTATTCAAATAGCATTTACACGCACTTTTGAATCGTCAATTATTACATTATAAAAATGTCAGTAGTCAGTCCGTCCTTAAGCTACCACCAGCTCGGAATGCTGTTCTGTTGAGAAGAGCTGGCCAGAAACTCAACAGTTGCTCTTTTTAAAATATGTGAACAATGTTTGATGTACAGATTAGAATATCCTGCAAATGAGTCAACAACCAAAGCTCCACAACCTAACCTTTTACTTGATCGAAATACGATCAACTAAGAATTCTTGTATGCTATAATAAGCTTTATTTAACAGTATACTTTTAATTTTAGATTTAAAAGCAAGTAAAGGAAGGTCTAAGATATCTTGTGTAAGCTTATTATATATGCGAACACTCATGCCCATGAAGGATTTTTTAACTTTTTGCAGACGAAATATCTGCGTTGAAAGTTTATTTTTATTTCTAGTATTTATAGCGTGTCTGTCACTGTTTTTTACATATGTATCCAAATTGTGACGTACAAATAAAATGTTATTAAATATGTATTGAGAAACGACCGTAAGAATACCAATTTCTTTAAAGACATCTCTCAGGGAATCTCTAGCTTTTAAGTTATAAATAGCCCGCACATCTTTTTTTTGTAAAATAAATAGAGAATTAACTTCAGCAGCACTGCCCCATAACAAAATACCGTAAGACAAAATGCAATGAAAGTAACTAAAATAAACAAGTCGAGCTGTATTGACATCTGTTAATTGTCTTATTTTTTTAATTGCATAGACGGCGGAGCTGAGTTTGCCTGCGAGTGTTGAGAGATGGGGGTTCCACTGGAGCTTTTTATCTTTAAAGTTTAATGCAACTGAGAAAAATATGGTAAATTTTATAGTTGTTTTTTCTTTAATCTCTATACAAAGATTAGAAATACTTGATACCATTAAGCTTACTAAATATTTTAACACAAACCAAACTTAACAATTGTGAATAATCATGAAAGTATTAACTCAAATAAAATGCATTATAATAAAGACTCATAGGTATTCTCACCTTTACAAGCAATTCAGCAAACTCCATTTCAGATTCTAAGAAAACTCTTTGCAATTCAAAGCTCATCATATATCTTAAAGCTGATGGATCTTGATAATGTCTAAAAATGTGTCATATTTTATTATTTTTGTACTTGTATCTTGCAAAAGCGTCCACATACTATGGACAAGTAGTTAACAACTAAGAGTTACATACTAAAATCGTACCCACCACCTACTAAAGTAATATTACAACAACATTTCCTATTCTTAACAAGAATGTGCTTGCCTTGTATAAAACAACAAAAAGTGTTTTCATCAAATTTCTGAATTACTGTTTTTTAAGTGGACTAATTGATATAATATTAGATTACAATTTTCCAAAAACACAAAAGTCAGAAAAAATATCATTTTTGTAATAATGAAACATAACTTTTTTAAACCATGATAATTTTAAGAATTTATAGTTATCTACCTAGACTAGATTAAAGACTCAATAAAAAAATAGAAAATAAACAAGATAATTTTTATAATATAATAAAAATAGCATTTAACTTTTTATGTTCTTTTCACATGCTTGTACTGTCTAAAATAGTATCAAATTTACTTCATATTAAACATTGATTAAACATATTAATCATATTACAATAACATACTTGTTTTGCTCTTTTTAGAAATTGAAAAAATATACAATATTACTATTAGTTATTAATTGCTTTGGCATCCTCTTCTTCAGATTTATTTTGGTCTAAATACAAAATTTAAAGGTGATATAACTTACTAAAAAAATAAATAAATGAAATGAAACTTACTTTTTTTCAGTAAAGTTATGGTAACTTTTTGTGCCTTTATAAACACCAAGTACTTCATTCACTCTAATTATTTTTTGAGTTGTAATTCTGTATGTTTTTCTTTCTTCTTCTGTCATACTTGATTCAAATACATAAGTTGGAAGAGTATAACTATAGGTCCGTGCATTGCACTTAGATTTAGAGTTAAACTTATTTGTTACTCTTTTTATTCCAAACACTTTTATACAATCTGGTAATCTACTATTAATTTCATCTAAACTAACTTCAAGAGCTGTAAATATTGTTTTTAAACATTTGCAACATTTATTAACATTAAAAATAAGGAATTCTGTTCAATCCATTAAATTAAATGAATAATAATATAATTTATTGATGTTTTAGTTAAAGTTTTAAGAATTATATATAGATTTCATTATCATACTAAGTTCAATAAAATAGAATGATTAAAAAGTATGGTTTAAAATATAACATTATTATTTTTAGCAAATATTCAGTGTGTTTTGATATATATTCTTAGAACAAAAATAGTAAAATGTTTGTACTAACGTAGTTTAAGTGACACCACCTGTCTAGCAGCAGAAACACCCTTGTCTGTCCGTGAACTTCGTTGGAATTGTGCGTTTTGCTGATTGTTAAAATCCTCTTCAGTTATGTACTTTGCATCATAAAGAGCTTTTAACAGATCTTCTTCAATGGTAGGAACACCAGGATTCCTGAGGAGATACAAAATCAAAATAATGGTTATTGATTTCAATTTAAACATATATCAATTAAAATGATGCTAAATATGCTATATATATTTTATTGGATTTTAATTAAGCTTAAATCAAACTTATAACACTTTGGTTTCACAGTTCTAATAGGAAGGTTAGTAACTTTCTTCCTACAAATGTATGCTATATCTACTCTCTTTTGTAAAATAAAATTTCAAGGCTCCTGATTCAAAGTGCCTTAGACAGACGTGTGATGATAGTTGATATAATGTAAAAATGCACCGGAACTTACCTTTGCATGCCATAATAATTAACACCACAATAACCAAGTAACATAGCCATTTTTTTTCTCTTTATTCTCTCGAACGGTTTATCACATGGTTTCTTAACTTGACTTTCCCCGTTTTCCTTTTTATCATCCCATTGTCTCCTACGTTTATATCTGGTATGGTTTTTATTAGGCACAATATCATCTTTATTTTCCACCAAAGGCGCAACTTCCATTGCTGTTATTGACCGTATATGGATTCCTACAACAATTGACATATACATCACTAAACTAAAATAGTGATAAAACACTAAATACAATTAGAAACATCAACAAAACAACACATAACCAACAACAAACACGTGTAGTATTCATTATATATACCTGTTATAAAGTAATTATTCTGTAACGTAAAATTCTGCCTCAATGAACTAGCAAATAGTTTAATAAATTTAAGGGACATACCTAAGTAAAATATAAAAACTTAAATTTTTAGATTAATGTTTACGTTTCGCCATTTTCCATGAACTATAAAGATGAACTTGTCACTTGTTAGTAATCATTCGAAATGTCATTGTGAAATGTATCGAGTATCGAGTAAGTAAATAAATTCACAGGGTTTTCTGAAAGTAAGTAATTATTTTAAATCACATATAATCACAATAAGAAAAGTTTTTTTACCTAAGAACCGTAGTGAATTTAATTTTTTTAATTATATATTTAATAGTAAGAATTCATATTTTCCGAATTAAAAATTTCACTGTGTATGTATAAGCCTTAACTACTTACTACTTAATTTTGTCCCTTAATGTGGCCCATGAAGCGGCTGGTACATTATTAGTTATTACTTTATTTATATACCATTGCAATAAAACAATTGTTGAAGTATTTCATTTAATGAAATATTTCTTAAAACATAAATTTTAATAAAACTCAAATAATAAAAAGAATTAAAAAACATATATATCATAAAATGGATAATCACCTTCTGCTGTCCAGATGGATTAAATTCTGGTCTATGTCAGGTTTTTTTTTAAGAATATCAATAAAACTAAGTTGCTTCTTTCAAAATATTTACCACGTTACTCGTACTCTTTGTGTAATTGAAGTTATACTTTGTGAGCTTTTTTAGCGTATTTTAAATATACAGCGACCGCAAAAAGGCACCAGTATCTCAACTCTACAGCTACAATACCTAATCGAATAAACTACTTGTTAGTTCTGTAGAAAATATTTAAAAGTTTATAATAGGAATATGCCGTTGTTATCTAGTTTCTGCATCAAAAAATAAAATCAATTAGAAAAGTAGTTCGATTTCTTTCCTAACTTCCATCAATATGCTCAGATAAATTAGCCTTTCAGTCACGTCAGTATAGTACCATTATGTACAGTGCCCGTGATCTGCTTTAAATGTTAAAAAAAAATCACATATGTGAGGGGACACAATTTAATGAATCGATTATTTCATTATTTCCCGCCCCTACAAAGTGTTAAGTGCGGTTGCCTAGGTTTGAAGAAATTATGATAAGTAAAGAAAAAAAATTAGATTCAACAAAACTGACGAATCATATACGATTGAAGAGCACAATCTGCAAGTTGCATCAGGAGTTGGATCAGGAGCAGGAGTTCATGATATTGTAAATAATTACTTTTAAATTGGATATAAGAACCTTGGAATTATCAAAATGGCTCGGTTTAGTGTTAACAACTGTTATTTATTTAAAAACCCTAGTTATGTTCCGTAGAGATTTCTTTCCGATATACTATCCATGACGAATCAAAACAAAAACGAAATCTATACAGGTTATTTTGGTTTAAATATAAATTTTAAAATGCTAATTATTAAGAGCGAAATAAGTCTTTATTTGACTTTTAATTGACAAGGCCAATTGACAACCGTGTCTTTTGTTAAATATGATTTATTAAAAACGTAAACGTGTTAGATTTCTTATAAGTGTTTTTAAATAACAGTATAGTTTTGAAGTTGCTTTAAATTAATCATAAAGTAAGTTTATAGATATACAAATTCCAGTATCTTTTTGATTTTTTTGGATTTGGTACTTGTAAAAATCAAATATATATTTTTTTCATTTATTTGGTTTATATCTGTATCTTTCTTTAAGGATAATTCAACTTTTTAAATAAATTATATAGTTATTTTTATAGTAATTTAATGAAGTGTTAAACAAAGCTTCACTATAAACTTACTAGGTCTGGACGTTTTAAAAATATTGTGATTGCGTGTCTTCCAATTTTGTTTTTGGATTGTTTTTTATTTCTAATTATTTCTTTTTTTGGTTTGCCCAAAAAGTACATTTATTATTATTATTATTATATACCTGTCTAAACATTTTAGGGATAACCCAATATCGATACCTTCCACCAGCGGTTCTATTTTGCTTTCCAATACTTTGAAACTATTCGATTTTAGACATGAAAATAAAACTAAAAAAGTAAACATTAAAAGTTTAGTTTTTTTAAGACTAAGTAAGTGTATTAAACAAAATATGTTAAGTAGGTACTCATTCTTAATTATATCTACTGCGAACTAAGCTTTTACTCTGTAATTTCTACATTGTTAATAATTTTTCTTTTGCAACCAGAAATTGAGAGTAATAATAAAACAGAGTCAAGGCGAATAACATTTGAAACACATGTACATTATTTTTTTTGTAAAAACAGTATTATTTACCCAGTACATGTCAAAACTCAAAACCATTTTTTATTAATTATAAGCTACTGGATAGATTCTGATGTAATTTAGTATAATTATAAATTATTGTCCTGGGAAATATATTCATTATTTTTTATTTTCGAAATTTCTTTCATTTTCACGAGCAAACATGATGAAGAAGTCGTTGGCAACAGTTGAGCAATATATTTATAGTATATATATATATAGCAATACTATTAGAACCCCGTAATTAATTGCTCATATTCTAGTAATGGTAAAAGTTTTGTCTGACTCCTTAAAAAGTAAACAAACTAGAATGCATCATCTAGTGGCCAATTTGAGTAAACAAGTGACGGGTTCTACATTGCGCATGTCTGAATTCCACGCATGCCAGTCAATTTGGGTGATTATATTTAGGGCAAGGATAATAATTCAGCATGGGTTGACGCAGTATTATAAAAATGAGGGGAGGAAGTTCAGAGCGTCTGGTCGTGCGATCCTCACGTCGTAGAGGGGACACGCGCGCTAAATTAACTCGCTACATCACTGTTATGTTGGCAGCTTTGCTCGGAGGCGGTGGATCAGCTCTTCTCTTCCTGGTGCCTCTGTACGCTGATCCCGCTCTGAGTGCTCTAGCTGCCGACTTTGACCCGACACCAGCGGAGTGTGTGACGGAAAGACGAGACGACAGATTAGGCTTGGACAATTGCACTTGGGCTTCATGCCGCGAAGGTTGTACCAGCGATGCCTACAAATGTATTCAGTTGCACGTGAAATATAAGCCGCAGGCCGACGACTGGCGCCCGGCAGTGCTGTATGTAAATATAAAGGGGTGCGGATATCCACCAGTGGTAAATTGCGATAATTTTACCCTAAGTTACGGATATGTTGGAGCAAGGTACCCGTGCTACTGGTCGCGCGCTGATACATCGGTGGTGGTGCCACGTTGGTCTCGAGGTGAACAGGTGGCCACTGTGACTAGGACCCTGGCAATCCCTCTGTTTTTGTCTGGATGTGCAGGAATAGGGCTCTGTGCCTTGCACTGTGAGTGCAGACCTCGGAGACGCCGACGACCCCCACGAAGACCTCCACGTCTGCCGACTCTGTCTTTAGACGACACCGCTGTTTACCGACTTGCTTAAATGCAACATATCCAAAGAGTAATTCCTTGCCCCGCACCAATCTACAACGTCTTGTAAGCAGTTTTAGATTCAAGCTATAGGATTTGAGATTCGGATTTCTGGAATATACATAGATTCTAACTTTACTGTTTTATTGTGAAGAGAAAATAATATATTATATATTGATCGATGTTTTATTCCACGTTATCCTTTTTTTTTAAATTATTATAAACTTTTATAAATATAGTTTGTGGGATATGAACAAATCATATATCATATATCAGCTGTCCTGTTGGGGAAACAAACCCTCAACCTATGGCTCAGTGTCACGGCTGCCTACCTCTAACCACAGGACCAATCGGCCGCAGGCTCTTACTTTTTTATATCCTTATGTCATATTATTGCGTTCAAAAACCATCACAGTTACTTCAACTAATAAGTATAAAGTGTAATGTTAATAGAAACACAAAATAAAAAAATCTCTTTTATTGCTTTCGCATACAATTTTCGATTCCTGTAAGTTATTTCAAAATTACAAGTAATTATTCGGCATAACTCATATACAACTTGATAAATTGGAAGCACTATTTATACTAAATACAATGGGTAATGCAAGTACAGTCAACATCAATATTTATTGAAGACAATGAGACAGATATAGAGCATTAATTAGAAAAACAAATGAAAGAAAAAAGACTTAAGAATCTTTTATAATTGCTGTACTTACATTTTTTTATAGATAGATAACATTTCAAGTTCAGATCAACTTTAACAATGGTAACTTTGAATAACATTATTTTTTGCTGGTGATACTTTGAATAACAATATTTTTGCTGGTGATACAATTTAATGAAGGGCAGTTTATATAATGTTTTAAGAGAGCAGTTTCTAATTCAAATTGCGAGGCAGTCATGAGAGGAAACTTCAATATGTATAAAAAGTAAATACATCATTTATAACAAAACTACTCCCCATCAAACACTAGTGTTTCCATTACAAAAAATACCAAAAACTTTCAACTCAACATAATCCACATTAAAAAAACTCACAACCACTAGAATAAACGGGCATAAAAAATAAATAATCGTATCTAATATACGTTCATTTCTCATCGGTTTTTATTGCCATCAGCATATAGTACAAAAAAATTTAAATTCAGCTATTGAAGTAATGTTAAATGCGTTTTAATACAAATGCTGATGCCGGTTCAACCTTGTATGCAGCCAAGGCCATTTAAATTTGTAATAAAAAATTTCTCAAACTATAACTTTTTATTTCCTTTAAGGTTTTGGCTGCATTTACAATTTTATATAGAAGTTAAATTATATAACACTAATATGAATCTAAGCGTCCAATAATCATGTTTAATCACCTTGTTATTGAATAAGTAACAAATTAACTAACTTGTGAAATATTTTAACGCTTTGGCAATTATTATTTTGTGGTACATTTCAAATGATCTGTATTAATTAAGCATTACAAAAATATTGGCTATTATAATTTGGGTTACCACTCATAATTATTGAGTATTGTGTCATTTCTTATGCATAACAAAATGGCGGGAACATTGGAGTTCAATATTTTGTTGTCATTTGTCATATATAACAAAATGGCGGCAACATTGAAGAATTTTATTTGTTCTTATATTTTGTTGCAAGTATATATTATGAAAAATAATTATTAATGTGGTAACCCTAATTTTACAATCGAGATCAGATTATCAAATCTATAGATATCATAGTTTTTTGTATATAAAATAGCTTATTTCGATTAGTTACAGGTTTATCATTTATATAACCTTCTTTTATAATCACATTACACTATAAGGTAAACAATAACAATTATTATATAACGGAACTACTCAAGTAATACAAGATTAAATGTAAAATCGATATAATACAGACCTTTTACATTACTAGAACACTATTGGAAATTAAATAGCATAATTCTTGGATTTAAAACATTTACTAGTGAAGGCATTTAATTTATCGAGTGAAGTCAGATGAAATGACCGTTTGTGTAATAATAATCGATTTTATTGTTATTATCGATTGTTTTACATTCCGTTATATTATAATTAAGTTAACATCGACAAAGACGAACGAACACCGACTGCACTATGTATTAACAATTACTAATCGCCCGTTAAAGCTCTCAAACATCGGTGTTCATTCCTCACAGTTCGAATATTGAATCCACAACCTTCTAACGATTTTTATTAAGCAGTCTTGACCAGAAAAATATTCTAATATGTAATAATAATAACAATAGTATATTGGTTAGTTCTGCTAATACATTGTCAAGTACTCATTTAATTTGGACACAAGACACATCTAGCTATTATCTATAGATATTTTTTCTGGTCGAATTATACGTTTCTAAAGGTTGTGAAGTCGAATTTGTTTCTAACTAACACTAAAATATAAATACACCGTAGAAAATATATTGAGAGGTTATTAATAGTCTTTTAAAAATAATAAGGCGAAGCCCTGACTACATGTTCGTCTTAAACTGTCACAGATAAAAATTAACAAAATAACAAAAAAATGTTTACGACCTTCAGTTTTATAAATACTAGGCTCAAAATTGCTATGTATCACATAAAGAGATGGTATTTACGTATAAAACAAAATAGAGTCAAGTGAAGTAAACAGAAATTATTTTGTACCAAAAAAAAAAAATTGTCTATGATAGAATATAAGTGACAAATACACAGCGATCATAGAACTACCTGTGACATTTGAGACGTAAGACGATACCGTTTCCTATCTAATTCTACATTGCTCTCTAATCCTCGTTTCACAGCCACACTGGTAGACGGTTGACCTTCATAATCAATTAGTCTACTTGCTCTACAATATCTATAGTCAGCGGGGTTATTGACCCTTTGACAGGTTTCAATTGTAGGTATATAATAGTCCTGGATAGGTATTATTGGTGCGTTATTATCTAAGTCTAGAACCGCGTAAGGATTGTCTGACCTGACGGGACGTTGACGATACGATGTGTCGACGTTTAAATAACTCCTAGAGGATGTACTGCAGGTGCTTGAGGCTGGTGATATTTGGTATTGAGGTGATGTGCAAGGTGTTAGGTTTGGTGATGTTCTCGCACTGCTGTATCCTTGGTCGATCTCTGAATCCCCGGCTTCGCGCGATTTGAGAATTTGCATCATCCTGTAATGAGTAATTTTATTAATAATTTTCATTAGAAATTTTTGTAGCATGACATATATTTATATATAACAGTCAGGATTTCGCTTCTTTAGTATAAACATTGAAAAGGATTTCAACCGAACGGGATTTCAACTCTCCATCTTTTCGGCCTTTGATCATCATATTTTTGTAATAAAAATTTTAACTGCTATGAGGATATTACAAAAAATAAATATTTAAAAATCAATATTAAAAAAAAATCCAACTTCAACTACATCAATATAAAATCTTTGCATGTATCTAAAATTTAAAAAAAATAAAGTTGAGTGTGCCAACCTCTGCAACAGTCTTGCGACAGGCGCCACCTGCGCCAGCGGGCGGGCCGCGCGCGCCGCCAGCCAGGCGGGCCACGCCGCCAGCCCCAGCGCAGCGCGCGCACACGCCACGCACGCGCACCCCACGTCCGCACACTCCACCACCTTCAGCCGCACATCTGCTTACAAGGACCAGGGATTATGTATCAATTTTTAGAAACGGTTTTAAATTTAAGGTCTGTATTATTATAATGAAACTTTTTTTTTTTTTTGTCTGTGACTTAATTCAGATTGTATTGAGAAATGATTTGAACCATGCGAGGCAGGTTATATATGGTCACTTAATGTGATTCTCTACAACTTAAATTTTCTTATTTATATATTACAGTAAATATAGACACTACAAATGTTAATTTATATTAATTTAACTAAACCTAAATTTGTATTTTAGTTTCAAGAATAATTTAAAATGCTAAAATAAAATAAAGGTTTTATCTTAGTAATCTGCAATGTTGAGTACAGTACAATGTTAAATACATCAACTCATTGATGACTCACTAACAAGTGTAATGAATCAACTTGAACTCAGTTTAAAAAAGTATAAAAAAGTTCATCATCCCGCAATGACCTTTACTTGTTTTTTGATCTCTAGTAAATATGACAACAAATAGACTGAAATTTAGTTCTGCTTTTTGGATAACTTAACATATCTAAATAATAGTTATATATAATATTTATTTATTAATAACTTTATTTTTAATTATGAGCTCAAAAATGTATATAAACATACGACTCACCCGATAAAGTCAAATCTAAATAAGCCTCCAACTGTTTAGCTCCGTCACGTTTGAACCGCCTCACGAACTTAGGATGTCTGGTCGTCAGGTCTCCATCAGTAACCACATACTGAGCGAGTAAAGCTGCGAAGGTAACTGGCGTGGGAGCCAGGAGCCTCCAACGAACGTGCTGGCCAACCATCCATTCTAGCTGCCTGAAGGTCTTTCCACAGAGCTGTACTCCACTAACTTTTGATAGTGTTTTCAAGGTTGGGGCTCGGCTGATTTTTTCTTCATTTTTTGCTACAAAAAAACGCAATTTTGAGAAATTTGTATGTCCAACTCCTCTTTGATTAAATTAGGTATACTACGTTGATTTTAAATATTCATGACCAACCATATAATACAAAGAAATAAACACATGGGTGCTTGTCTATGCAAGTATAACTTGTATTTACTAAAGCAATAACAAGAAGAATTTATTTGAATAGGAAGTAATGCTAATAAAATATAATATGTTTAAAGTATATAAATAAATAAATAAACACGACACTTCTACATTATAATATACTCACCAGCCAAACTCAAACAAGCCAAGGCCACATGTGTCAGTCTGTCCGCTCGCAGTCTGTGCGCGTCCATGAACAAGTCCAGCTGAGCCACAGCTGAATGTAATGTCGCGAGCGTTAAGCCTAATTTTTTTATGACGTCACGTAACTGTTGCACTAAAGCGCCTCGGAACTCCAACTAGAAAATAAATATATTGTAAGAAAGAATAAATTGCAAAAAAAACTATGTTTTTAGGATATTTTGATAGAGTTAAAAGTTTTTAAAATTTAATTTAGTAAGACGTAGCATTCTCTTAGCATTACATGGATTTACTGTGTCGAGCCCATCGCATTGCAGGGAAAGGAGTTCAAAGAGCGCCGGGACTTACAACCCCGATGTAGGGGTATTTATACAATAAATAGGGTAAAACATATTACTTTCAAACAATTTTCAGTAACAACAATATTCAGTTGACATTCAACAATAATTATCAAGCATTGGTTTCGCTTAAAAAAAAAAAGTTTAAATGACAAGATTGCATCAGCATTTCATAAAAGAACATATTCTTAAATAAACATATTTGGAAATAAAGCAAAAGAAAAATACTAAGTAAATATATATTAATACTAAGTAAATATATAATAATACTAAGTAAATATATAATAATACTAAGTAAATATATATTAATACTAAGTAAATGCAAACAGTACAAAAGTATATTTAATTTCACCAGGGTGAATTCTTTACATTAAGAACCACTAAATTGAGAGAAAGATAAGATATTTCATCATTATGTCATGCTCGTTGTATGTTACAGTTCCCCCGCCTAGGGTTGGTCACCAAACCTAATAGCAGGACAGACCATTCAGTTTGCCAGATATTTGGATAGAAAAGCCGGACATCCTACATTATTGATGATTCTCTCTGTATTAACAGATATGATACAAAAATTGTATGTAAAATCAAGCTCTTTCAATCAAGCACTTCAGCCTGCGTGAGCGACCAACAGGACACTCTTGTCGCCTGCACTTGGCCATGCTGGTTTGCGTAATGTAAAAACTTATACTACTTATTTCCGGCTTAATCCAGATGCCTGGCAATGTTACCCCCCGCAGATAAACAATTTTATTTACTATTAGGATAACTAAGAGCACTAGTGCAATATGGGATAGCCTATAGGGTTCTTCATGAACCTGGGTATCATATCATTTCATAATCAGAACTTTCTTAAATCCAACAGGTAGTTTAAAAATTAACATTTAAACAAATAAACTTTTCTGCTTTATAATATTAGTATTGATTATTAGACAAAGAATCCAAGTAACAATACAATCTATACTTGAACTATAATTATTAATAGTTTTATATTATATGGATATTTATAATTATTAAAAAAAACATGATCTTGTTTCGATAATTCTTTAAACAACTAAAAATGAAAACGTTTATAAGAGATTGCATAATGATTGCTTACAATTTCTCAATAATTTGTTTCTTTTTAGGTCATTAAAAAAAATTATAATCAACAAATGAATAGTGTTTGTGAATCTTAAATCAAATCCTATATAATAAAATAACAATAAAAATATGAATAGTATTAATAATAAAAGAATGTATCAACAAACTTTTTTCAAAACTATACTTATACAACCACAAAAATAACTTACTTGTGGTGACTGAAGGTGGATAATTGGTTTGTCAGCATCCTGTTCCAGCAGGTTCTTCCAGATTTCTTCCCTGTATTCACAATAGTGTTCATCATCTGGATCTGTTAATACCTTAAAAACAAAAGAGTTGATTCCTCTAAAAGTTTTTCATGTTTTATTCCTTACATTAAATGTATTGCGAGAATTAATAAAACTTATTTAAGCTTAGTTTGAGGTCTAACCCTAAAATAATATGTAATTATTTGTTAAATATATAAATTTTCTCTTTAAAAATAGTTATTTAAATGTTAATTAGACGTAACAAACTTTATTATTCATTAAACTTTAAAATTATTTATAAAAGTACAGAACATATTTCAACTTACATTTGATTCGAACTTAGGTTCGCAAACATCTTGCTTTGGTGCATTGTCCGGAACAGTGCTTCTGACGCTAGATAAATTCAGCTTCGACATATTTAAGGAGTCCATTTCTATGTTTTATGGCTATTATTTTTTATTATTTTATATAAAGAAAGAATTAACACGTAGACCAAATGTGACAACGCACCACGTGGACTCAAATGTCAAAAAAATATCACAGCTAGAACACAAAAATTCTGTTTCAAACACCTCGTTTAACTAACAAGATTAATGTGAAACACAGTTCACATGTAACATATGACTGAATTTATACAATCATGATGCAATGTTCGAAACATTTCTAACACTGCTACAATAGTACATGCATCTCACTAAACGACTGCGAATGAAATGAATTTGATGTCTTAATTATGACATAAAATTGGAAAACAGATGACCAACTGACATCTGTCAACTATTTACATAGATTCAAAACGAGTTGTACCTTGTTATGTTAATGTATCTTATCTTTTATATTTATATCATATAAAGAAAAGGAAAAATTTTGTGTAAATAAGTAATTTAGCATGCTACTTCAAAGGGAACAATATTGTACAAAAGGTTCGAAGTTACTAAAGACCTGGAAACAGGGTTGAAAGCAGTTTTAGGTAATATCTGTGGTCCATGGAAGATTTAAAAAAAACACTCAATAGTAAAATTAGTAGAGAATAGTAAATTATCACATTAAGTTATCTTGATGGATCTTTAACCTTTAAAAAAAGTATAGTACTATTTATTATTAACTTTACAGAATTAGGAAAGAGATTGTTAATTTCAAACAGCATAATTTTATAACATCAGCACTTTGCAATATACTTACAAACGTTTCTAAAGTGGTAACGTAAAGTGGCAAGACCATTTAGTACGGAACACCATATAAGGGCATTTGGTATTTCAGTCAATTCACAAACTACCAACTTAATAGTGAGATTTGATAGTGAAGTAACTTTAATTTTGACTCTCGATATTTTTGTTATAGTAGTTTAAATTTTACTGAAAAAATAATTTTCAAATTAAATTTTATCTAGACTAAAGTTTCACAAAAATATGAAAACTTTGTTTTCACATTTTTTTTATCATCGCTAGTAATTGTGCAAAAACCAAAGAGCTTAGAAAATTTAAATTTAATTATTCGTCAATTTAATTATTTGTTACAGTCTATTCTGGCCTTCCCTATTTATACTTATACGTCACGACTCACGTCATTTTTTAGAGAAGACAGGCTGAGTGATTAGTGATAGCGGCTGGTTTTGTGTTCTTATTTAAAGAATAAAATACTAATATTAAATAAATAGTTCAGTATATTCAAATACTTCTAAGATAGTAATAGACAAATAACTAAAATGTCGTATACAAATAGTGAGTAGTTATTGTGTATTTATTAAAATGAAAGCATGGTGTCGTCGACCGCCCGGATTTTTTAAAGTGAAATTTTTTTAATTTCAATCTTGTCCTGAAAGTGTTTGGTATTTACAGAATATACTTTTGCGGCGTTGCCGAGAACACAACGAGGAACGCCTTTGGTTTTGGGTGGTGATCCGAAGGGCAAAAATTTCTTGTATACGAACGGAAACTCCGTGATAATAAGAAACATTGAAAATCCGGCGATTTCCGATGTTTATACGGAGCATTCGTGTCAGGTTAATGTCGCGAAGTATTCCCCTAGTGGCTTTTACATCGCTTCTGGAGGTAAGTTTTAGAAAATGATTAGTTAGATCTGTTTTATATAGCAGTTTTAATACTATTAGACTATACCACTGTTATAGTACCACTAATATTAGACTATATCAATGTTACTACAGAAAAGTACTTCTAGTATACTGATTTATTTTTTAATTTATATGTTATTTTTATCATTATTAATAGTTTTATCTTTCATCTTTCTTTTAATAACTAGTTATTTGTTTCTCTTCTATTTCTATCCATTTTTATAAATGATAATTCTTGCTTGGTATCACTTTCATTAAAGATGTTTAAAATATTTTTTTTTTTTTCAAAATGATATTTCTATTAATTATTTCAAGATCTTGTTCATGAAAAGTTGATAACCAATTGTATATATACAAATATAAAGACCGATCAATAGCTTATCTTATAGCTTATCAATCAACGGCTTAATCCTATCTAGCTATTTAAAAGTTTCTGTTGTATGACAGTTATTATAAAAGTTTACTATTTTTTAAGATCACTAGATGATATATATTTCTTTAATTTCTAAATGAAAAATTATAATGTTAGACTCATATCCTATAACAAATATAAGTATGTATCTTTACATATTTTGTGAAAAATATAAAGTATTACTTAAAACCATTAGACAAATAGTGTCTAATAGCATTATTCCTCTAAATGGTTTACAGTTTGTTGTGTTCTGTGAATATTAATCATGTTTTTATAAAAAAGGAAATCAAGTGAAGTGTCTTATATGAAGTTTATTCCACTGGGGAATTTAAATTTAAATGAGTAACTGATCTGTAAAACATGTACTCATTGTCGATCCATTGAGTGTATGATAATCAAAATGTTTTTTTTTTACAAGTCTCTATCATCCCACTGCTGGGAAAAACTTCTTCCCAACTTTTCCATATAATAATGTCTTGCAGATTGGGATTATTTTATTTCACAAAAATTATCCATTCTATCACAAAAAAATTATTTAAAAAAAACATCAAATACTGTCAATACTAGTTGATCTATCATAATGTCAAAGACAAATTAGGTAAATTTATTCTATATTTATTTAAAATAAAGGAAAAATGTACACAAAATGTAAGGAAACAGAAAAATATTAAATATAATTGTCAATGACATCATTTTAAATCAAATATAACAGGCTTATCTATATATATTATTACTTTTCCCATTAAATAACTTTAAATGTATTCAAAATATTTAAAAAAAAAACTTCTAAGAGCACCTGCTGGCCGAGACCTTGAGAGATGGGGTATATTTAGATTCAATACAATTTTAGTACAATTAATATCACATAAATATATTATACCAATAATTGTTTATTATCAATATGAATCATTCATATAAACTTACACTACTGTACATAATTATAAATACAATTTGATGTTAAAAGAAATCAACTTAAGAAGCTAATTTTACCATATAAGTGAAAAAGCAAGGTGTGCAAGTGACTCATGTATGTCACACACTGCCATATTAGTAATCTACAAGTAAGCATTATCAGTTATCTTGTTATTGATGAGATAAGGATTGCAATGAATAATAAATTGCTTTGCAATTATTCTGGCATCACATTGATTATTATTTTATCATTTTTTTTTATTTTGAACTTTCAATATAATGTATTTCTTACTAGTATGCTATTACTAGATCATTATTGTAAGATTTATTCTTCAAGATTTGGTTTGATAATATCGTTATCTCACATCTCAACAGTGTAAAGTTGTTGTTTGGGTGATACCATGGATTTGGTAAACATACAATCAATTATCCCAACTGGTTCATGTTCTACGGTTTTTCATACTTTTGCTGTAAAGTTTTCTTATCTACAATTACCAAACAAAATCTTTAGTACTCTTTGAGCATCAGATAAACAATCTGTTAGTTTGCACTATACAATAAATTTTAATTGTAGGTTCTATTTTGTTCTTTTATTATTATTTTTTTGGTTAAAGTAATAAAGGATGAAGTAATTGCATAAATTACAATTGGAAAAATGGTGAAGGTAGTAAATTGGAATATTTTATTATATAATAAAAATGTTTATTTATTTTGATATACAGGTTTAGGGAGGGCTAAAATAGCATGATTTGATATGCTGTTTATATAGAATAAATACTATATGTTTACGTAAAAATAAGTTATAGACAAAAAAATTTGGTCTACTCTACACAGAACCCGAAAATCTAAAATTCCATTCATGAAATTATAAGTTAAATATCATGTTTCACAAACGTAAACCATCTGTTCTGTGTTCTGGGCTTCATGTCTGCTTTGTTTTGTGTTGCTTGATGAGATCCAGTTTGCCAATTTTTATTGTTAAGGTTAATCAACGAATTTATTAGATTATTTTATTATTTATTAAAATTTTTAGTCATTTTTAATAAAAAACAAATTTTAAATAGAAAACAAGTTTGAAAATTGACACTAGTTCTACTAAATACATTTTTGTTTTTTTAATCGTTTTACTTCGTTTAAAAGTTCTTGTTATATTGTCGTTATCATCGCTCCAGTGCTCTTGGGATATTTTTTATATGTGGCATTTTACAAAGCGATTACATAATATCTTTAATTCGACGCGATGTGCCGATGTGTGATCACAATGGCTGTAGTTTCGAGCCCTGTTCAATTACAAACAAAAATATTTTTTTTGAATAAACTGGATAAAAGTTAGAAATATAAGTGTTTTTTGAATTACAAATGTATTAAACATGTATAATTTTATAGTGATGTCGATATTTCAAGTCTTTAATATATCTAATTACACTTTAAACAAATACCTCGTATTTAGCAGTCGGTTGAAAATATACAAAACGCTCATCGAGGATCTAAACATAGTTTAATCTAAGATTCTGTTGGCTCCAGTCCAGATGTAAGATTAAATCTCAAATATCACTATAATATATAATTTTGAGTATTTTTTAGAAAACTTAATATTCTAAATTATATTATCTGTATCAAAACTGTTTTTATTCCGGTTTTTAATGTGTTTAAACTTTCACGGACACTAAATATTCATTATAAAAAATAAAGCAAATAAAAAAATACTCTGTCGCCAACTAAGCGAAACGGGTTCGGGTCATTGTCCTTTTTATATTGTTAACCATTTTTGAAAACTTGTAATGATATTTTAGTATATAGGACGAAGGTTAGTTACAGACTGATATCAATAGAAATATATTGACAATCTAAATGAAAGTTCATTTAATAAGAAGCTAGAAAATTCTAGAAAAGTTACTAAAATGTAACGTTTCTAGAAATTTCTAGAACACCCAGAATGTTAAAGCGGTAAAGTTTGTTTTTTTTAACGCGCTAATCTGGGAAACTGGATGGGTTTGAAATTTTTTTCTGTTTATGATAGATAGGTTAATGAAGAAGGCTATAGGCTATCTAGCATTACGCTGTTACTTTAAATTATTTAAATAATAAATAAAATCATTCATCCGCGAGCGGAACTGCCAGTTTGTAATAAAAATTAAAAGTTCCATATTTCGGGATTTGTAAAGCGGTTGACTCTCGAGTAGGATGTTGACATCTGTTGCTCTGGCAAAAATGTTGTCATTCGATTATATAACGCATTGTTATATTAATAACGATATTTTTATCTTTTATGAGTATTGTTTATGTATTTTGAATAAGGAAGTGAGGTAACCACGGAAAATACGGGATATTTAAGTATAATAATATATTTATTTCGTTAGTTTTGTTTATTGTTTGCTAATTATTGATGAGGAAGATTAATATACTATTTTCTGTCACTATGTTTCGGATACAAACAATTTATTATGGTTTCTGATAAAATGTGGATTTCTGTTTTTGTCAAGATATCTTTCGCAAGGTTTGATCTTAGCAGTTACTTTGATGGTTATGGAATTCTGGCTCAGTATTTTCACAGTATTTTAAATGTGTTATTGTAATTCGTTCGTCGCCATAGGTAATGCTTGATTTTGAATTAAATAGGTATCCATACATCATAACATAGATTTATTGACTTATGAATTTGTTGTATTTTACTATTAATATTTGAGAATTTATTCTTTTCTCGTAATTTTTTTCGTCCTATATGTTTGATTCAGAAAATAAGCTCAGACCAGACCACAATAATATCATAATCGTTCTAGGATTTTAACCCGTGATGCACGACACGCAAGTCAAAATCAAACACAAACAAAATTTCTAAAAACTATTGTTATTAGATTGAATATATGATTTATCTACAGATAAGAAGTTTTAGTATTTTTTTTATTCTTATTATTTTAAATTTATAGTTCGACAAAGTACGGAAATCTGTGTACATATTTAAACAGTCAACATTTCTAAAATACAAGTTTTTCTTTCTTCTAATAACTATTTTGTACTAGTACCCGTTTCTGTATTGAGTTACTGTATCATCTTTATATGGGGCATAACATATTCAAGAAATTAATATATTTTCTATTGTTTAAATATTAAAGGCAACGCGGCTTCACGTTTGTCTACAATAATAAATTAATTAATTAAATCCTTTCAGATGTGTCGGGTAAAATACGTATATGGGATACGGTGAATAAGGAACATATCCTGAAGAATGAGTTCCAGCCGATCGGAGGTCCGATCAAGGATATCGCTTGGAGTGCGGACAGCCAGCGCATGGTGGTGGTGGGAGAGGGAAGAGAACGGTCAGTACTTATACGAAATATATTATTGTGGTACTTCTAAGAGTACAAAATTTCTAACATATTATTTCTTTAATTTATGGACATAGTGTGTAAACTTAGCACACAAAGAAGTTAATTCTGTCATCTGTAAAGTAATTTTTGCAAACTAAACCGAAGTACTTCGGTTTTCGGAACCGAAATCTTGCCACATGTTATACTCTTGATGGTAACGTGAACATTACAGCCAAATATAACGAATCAGCTAATTATTATTTTCCAGTTTCGGTCATGTATTTATGGCGGAGACTGGAACATCAGTGGGTGAGATAAGCGGCCAGTCCAAGCCGATAAACTCCGTGGACTTCCGTCCCACGCGTCCCTTCAGAATCGTAACCGCGTCAGAGGACAACACTCTCGCAGTATTTGAAGGGCCGCCATTTAAATTCAAGTGCACTAAACAGGTTTGTGGATTTTTACCCAATATTTTTATTGATACCCCAATTAGATATACTATATATGTCTTATAAAAATATTTATATTTTTCTCTTTCTCTCTAATGATTTATGTCAAAGGTGCGAAAGTGACAAAACAGAGAACATGTTATACTGGGTATATATATTTTTATATAAATGACTCGTTATAACGAATTCCAATATAACGTGCGTTTTTCAGTGTTGTACGTCTCTATAAGGATATTATACTCTTAATAATTTCTCTGACTTTAAAAACATTCATTGAATAAATTTAATTTTCGTTTAACCCACGAGGACAATACGCACTCTGATATACAGCGATTGTCCTTATATACGTTTATCTGTAAGTAAATACTTATATTATACTGTACTTATATAATCTTATCTAATCTTCAGGAACACACTCGCTTTGCCCAAGCAGTGAGGTACAGTCCAGATGGAAGTCAATTTGCTTCAGCTGGATTCGATGGAAAGATATTCCTGTTTGATGGAGCCACCTCTGAACTTAAGGGAGAGGTATGGTTCTTGGATAATTAATATTTAAATTGTCATTTTCCATACCTATGTAATATATATCCATATAACCTTCAACTTAGAAGTAAATGATATATATTTATTTTTAGATAGGTTCCCCGGCCCACAAGGGAGGTGTGTACGGTATCTCATGGTCTCCGGATGGGAAGCAGCTGCTGTCGTGTTCTGGAGATAAGACCTGTGCCATATGGGATGTGGAGACCAGGGAAAGGGCTGTTACGTTCAACATGGGTACTGCTGTCGAGAACCAACAGGTCTGTCGAATCTACTAAATAGTGTTTTTATTATATTTTATATTTATGTTGCATCCTTTTGAGATACTGAGTAATTATGAACTGATACAATAGTTTGCTATTATTATTGTTTGTATATATCAATTTATTTTTAAAATTACTTCAAATGTCTCTCGAATCGTTGGTATAAACTAAAAATACCTGTAATATCTGTATATTATTACATATTAAAAGTCTCATCTGACGATACTCTTGCTTCCGCCAGGTATCCTGTCTGTGGCAGAATGACCACATCATCACGGTGTCCCTCTCCGGTGAAATCACATACCTGTCCCCCTCCTCCCCGGAGGCCCCCCTGCGCGTAGTGACGGGTCACAACAAGCCTCTCACGTGTCTTGCGTTGGAGGGAGAGCGTCTCTACACGGCCAGCCACGACGGGGTTGTCACTAGCTGGAACGTACAGAATGGTATGAAAACATACTGGGACAGACCCCTAAAAGTCATGGTTTAATGAGTTTATAAAAAGTTTGATACATGACCTCAGAGGTTTTTATTACTGATTTTTTCATTTAAAAAATGCTCCTACTCCTTTCTCAGAGCAATTTTTCTCCATAGTTGTATGTCACTAGAACGATAATAGGACTTTACTACTTACTGCCTGAAGAGTGAACCAGAGAAGTACCTAACATTATTATAATTATCTCCAGGTGAAGCAGTTCACGTTTCTGGACCAGGTCACGGCAACCAGGTCAATGGGATGAAGATCTGCAAAAATGGGACATTACTCACCTGCGGCATCGATGATACTCTTCGGAAGGCGGTCCCTGCATCTGAGGGTAGGCTTAAATCACAATATTTAACCTCTTACAATCTTCTAAGACAATTTTTTTTTCGGATTCTGCTTCTTTACTATTGTTCATACTTAAATATTGACAATCAGATAAAATCTATAACGTTCTTAAATGACTAACATAACTTGACTTGTGTTTGAGACAGTATACTGTCAGACACAAGATACAAGTATTAAAGATATACAATTTTGTTTAGAAGAAGCCAAATCCAACTAAAAGTCATTTTTTTAAATAAGTATATCAAATAGTAAGCCCAACATGGAGCTGAACCTAACACGGCAACTCGTATGTGTCTTTTGAAGTTGTCATTTTATTTGTAATTTCTGGATCTACTTAAATATATCTAATATTATTTATTCCTAATGAAAACTAAGTTTAATAGTTATGAATACGGATAACAATATTTTATTTCCATAATATATGAATATCAAACATTGCTAAAATTATTTATATTACAAAAATTTATATAATTAAAGGTGATGTACCGAAATACACATCTGAGTCCGTTCCTCTCGGAGCACAGCCTAAAGCTTTGGATCATCTCGAGGATGAAGATATAACTGTTGTGGCCACTGTTAAGGAAGTAAGTCAAAGATACCTTTAAATTCCTATTACATACTATTAGTTAATGAAACATATTTAATATTAATTACCAGTGTTCAAAATGTAAAACATAAATAAATAGATATAACAATTAAAAATCCATGCATGTAAGGAGAATTGAGCAATTTAACTTTATGTATTCCACAGGTAATGAGTTCGAGTCCAGATCGTGTTGAGTTTTGTATATCATTATATTTTTTATATTTTTTTTTCAGTTATTAGTGCTGAAGGGCAGCGTGAAACAGTCAGCCCTGCCTCTAAACTACGAACCAAGTTGCGTCACCATCGATCCTGTCTCCAAGCACGTGGCCGTGGGAGGTACGTGTAATGGAGTCCGAAATTCTTTAAAAAATTAATAAATAATTGGATTTTTAATACTCAGATTTTATCCAGAACATATTTTTTTGACAGTTTTTAAAAGAATTTTTATAAATATAGAAGTTACTCAGAAAAATTTTTGAGAATATTATAGAATATTTTGACTGGAAAAGTGCCGAATTTTTGGAAGGTTAGGAACGTGTCCCGTGCCCAAAAAAAGGCGGTCATGCTGACCCTGTCAAATATAGGCCCATATTAGGCACGTCCATACCCTGAGAGAGCATGGAACGCGTCCTTAACAGCAGGATTTTATCGTGCTTTGAATCGAATGATCTTCTCAGTAAACGACAATATGGCTTTTGCCGGAATCGATTAAACGTAATCTTCTAATGTAAGCCACATCTGGAATTAGGAGAAGTTTGGAGAAGCACGAGCGGTTTCTCTCAAAATAGGTTTATTATCAAGCTTTCTTCTACGGTTTATCCTCTGGTTTCTGTGGCTGGATAACCGACTTTTTGAGAAATCTATCAATACGCGGGGTTATCGATGGCTGCTCGTCTGATCGAATGACTATTAATTCCGGTGTTCCTCAAGGGACAGTGCTCTCCGAAACTGTTTTTGCTGCATATTAACGATCTCCTTATCCGGTATCTTTGGGTATGCAGACGACAGCACAGTTTATTTATTTATTTATTTATATTCTTTCTTGCATACCACAATACATATAACATATTTAAAAATAACAAATACAAATAAAAGATGGAATGTACAAACGGCGGACTTATCGGCTAAAGGCGATTTCTTCCAGCCAACCATTGAGTTAGGAAAAAGTGAAAACAATTAGGTAAATGTTGATGGTGCGATTATAATAAACCTACTTACTAATAATTACATACAAATACATACGAATAATACATAAATATCAATATATACAATACATATCAATATACACTAATATATACATGATAACATAATAAATAGTTGATAAATAGTAAAAGTAGAAATTAATTATCTTCTGCTAAGTAGATTTTTTTAACTGACTTTTTAAATGTTGGTAAAGTTTGTATACGTCGTATATTTAAAGGAAGTGCGTTCCACAATTTAGTGGCGTAAACAGTAAATGAGCGTTTATAAAAAGTGGATTTATGGATAGGCATTTTTATAAGTGTTTGTGATGTTGGTGCAGCGTCTGACAAACTCAGGAATTTAAATTTTTCCTTTAGGAATTTAAATTTTCCCTACGACGGTGTTTTTGCATTAAATAAAACACAGTACAAAAGAGAAAGTATATGTAAATCCCGGCGTCGACGAATGGAAA
This sequence comes from Mechanitis mazaeus, assembly GCA_959347395.1. Taxonomy (NCBI): domain Eukaryota; kingdom Metazoa; phylum Arthropoda; class Insecta; order Lepidoptera; family Nymphalidae; genus Mechanitis; species Mechanitis mazaeus. The sequence continues at coordinate 11,198,301 of OY365751.1, forward strand.
GCCACTTGAGTTTTTGACGAAATTGGGAAATGTGGTCATATTTATGGAGGCTAAATATGAACCGTATAGCAAGATTTTGAAGTCTCTCAAGCTTATTTAATTGGTCGGCGTAATCGAGTATAGAAAGAAGAAGAGAATGTGCTAAAATAATTTTGGTAGAAATTGGCAGAAAAAAACGGAGTCGACGTAGAAATCTCATACTCATAAATATTTTTCTGCTAACTTCTTTCATTTGCACAGACCATGAAAGCGTTTGATCTATGTAAATACCCAAGTTTTTTACAGATGAACAGTACGGAATAGTAATACCATTACATTACGTTGTAAACTTTGCCAATCAACTTTTGATATCATTCCACGACTGCCAATAACCATAACTTGAGATTTAGTTGGATTTATTTTAATACCGAATTGATTACTCCAATTACAAATTGAGTTAAGGTCTTTGTTAATAGCGGTCACAGAAGAACATAGATTTTCAAGACATGAATGGTGATAAATTTGAATATTATCTGCATACATGTGACAGAGAGAAGAAATCCGTTGCGTTATAGAATTAATGAAAACAGCAAATAGTAAAGGAGATAGCACACCGCCCTAAGGCACCCCGGCCGAGGCATTACACTAGGATGATAACAGATTATCTGTCCTTATGCGTTGTCTTCGACCTGAGAGGTAACTTCGGAACCAGTCTATCACCGATGGAGATATGTTAATAGAACGTAACAGAATTAACAGTATGTCATGGCCAATGACATTAAAAGCATTACTGAAATCCAGCATAGCTAGAATTGTAAGCTGTTTATTGTCCATTGCCAATCGAATATCATCCGTTACCTTGACAAGTGCCCTGACTGGACTATGACCAGGGCGGAAGCAAGACTGGAAAGGACTTAACAGGACATGTTTGTTAAGGAATAAGCTTAGCTGTTGATGAACTAATTTTTCAAGAATTTTGGATAGGAAAGGTAAAATGGAAATTGGTCTGTAATCGGGAATATCTGATTGTTACAGCTTTTTAGGTAAAGGGATGATTTGGGCATGTTTCCATGATTCGGGAAACGTACTAGTTGTGATGGATTAACTTAGGATATGAGTTAATATAGGAGAAATTATATCGAGGAAAGGAATGATCATATTACGGCTGATAGAATCAGCGCCAACGGCATTCGAAGATATCGACAGTACGTTCTCTTTAACATCACATTCAGTGAAAGAATAGAAAGTAAAGGGTAAAAACTCCGGAGTCGGAGACGATGAAAGAATATTTAGAGTATGTTCTTTAATAACGCTATCAATTACTTCTGAAGCAGAAAAAGGTTTGTTAAGGAGCTCAATATCTATATCAGTAGAATATGTGTTTGACGAAGTTGATTTACCGACTCCGAGTGATTCAAGAAACTTCCACGTTTTTGTTGTATCACCGTGTTCGATAGATTTATGGATGTTACAGTTGTAGAGAACCCACGAGCTAATGCGGCCGAAATACTCTCAGAGAGGCCATGGTGTAGGGTGATGTCAACCTTCTTAAAAATGGCAGTGTCCTCTATGCTGCCGGGTAGTCCCACATAACCCCCTGGCCATCACTTTCTTAACCGACGGGATATCTGTAACGGATCTTCACAACCAAAAAAAAAAAAAGGGTGATGTCAACCTGGTTAGGTTTAATGCAGCGAATATCCAGGTGTGTCTGTTTTGTGCCGAAAAGAGACTTGTATCTGGCCACTATTTTTCGGAATGTACCCGTTAAGATTGACATCTAGACTTTCTTAAATTCAGCCTAAATTCGTCTTTCAACTTTTGTTCTTATTTGTTGAGTCTAAAGCTCAATTGGCTGCTTAAAAGTTTGCTAGTATCTGGAAGGTGCGTCGGCACTTTAAGCCGGAACAGTTGCTCATTCTTTAAAAAGCACAAGTGCGGTCGTACATGGAGTACTGCTCGCATCTTTGGAATGGATCAGCAAAATACCAGCTAGAGGCGTTGGAATCAATTGAAAGACAGGCTAAGAGGCTTGTAGGTAGTCTACAAATCTAGAGTAAATAGGTACTTACTAGGTGATCGTGCCACAGCTTAGATTACGATCATGCTTAACACCAGGCGGGCTATAGTCAATGGTTTATCTGTTCCGGTAAAAAAAAGAAAGTTAACTTGGCTTAAAAATGTCCAAAAAATTACATTGCAATTGTTGTGGTATATGATTAATCATTTCTATTTTGTTTCCAGGCGACGACAGTAGAGTCCATATATACTGTCTGCCTGACCTGAGCGAGGTGACGCAGCTCACCCACCTGGGCCCCGTGACGGACGCGCGCTACAGCCCGGCCGGCGCGCACCTCGCGGCCAGCGACGCGCACCGCCGGGTCGTGCTCTACACCAGCGACTACAAGGTGAGGACACTGGAGACACTACTGACGCAGCTCACCACCTGGGCCCTGGAGGACCGTATCAAATCATTTTACCGAGTAGGATTCAATTGCGAGTAAATAATATGGATGTAACAATCATATGATTGTACCTACTATATATACATATTAGTTATTTATTTAACACTTATTGTACAATTTACAAGTACATAGAATGCAATGCATGTTGTATAACGAGGCGGCCTTATCGCTAAGCAGCGATTTCTTCCAGACAACCTCATACAAGTAATGAAATAAAATATTTAGAAATGAAGAAGGCGATGCAAAATAATATACTTAAAACTGAGTAAATATATAATTGATACTTTTATAAGTACGTATAATAGAACTTACTATATGTACTATTTTTAAAGTAATAAATAAGATAAGATATTATTATTTTACTTATTGAAGGTAAAACGATTTTAATTTTTATTTAAAAATTACAATAGAAGGAAAAAAATATTGAAGCGCAGTCTGCATACAGAATCGGTCGTGACCTGTGCCGGTTCTCCGGAAGCATTATTAATTAAAGATGTTTGTGTGGTCCCCTCAGTTGGCACATAAGGCGGAATGGGGCTTCCACACGGCACGTGTGAACCGCGTGGCGTGGAGCCCGGACGGTGCGCGCGTGGCGTCCGGCGCGCTCGACACCTGCATCATCGTGTGGAGCCTTGCCGCGCCCTCCAAGCACGTGCTCATTAAGAGTTAGTACACATTGCTTATTAAGAGTTAGTCACCACGCCACTCCTCACCTCACCTCACCTCACCTCACCTCACCTCACCTCACCTCACCTCACCTCACCTCACCTCACCTCACCACACCACACCACACCACACCACACCACACCACACCACACCACACCACACCACACCACACCACACCACACCACACCACACCACACCACACCACACCACACCACACCACACCACACCACACCACACCACACCACACCACACCACACCACACCACACCACACCACACCACACCACACCACACCACACCACACCACACCACACCACACCACACCACACCACACCACACCACACCACACCACACCACACCACACCACACCACACCACACCACACCACACCACACCACACCACACCACACCACACCACACCACACCACACCACACCACACCACACCACACCACACCACACCACACCACACCACACCACACCACACCACACCACACCACACCACACCACACCACACCACACCACACCACACCACACCACACCACACCACACCACACCACACCACACCACACCACACCACACCACACCACACCACACCACACCACACCACACCACACCACACCACACCACACCACACCACACCACACCACACCACACCACACCACACCACACCACACCACACCACACCACACCACACCACACCACACCACACCACACCACACCACACCACACCACACCACACCACACCACACCACACCACACCACACCACACCACACCACACCACACCACACCACACCACACCACACCACACCACACCACACCACACCACACCACACCACACCACACCACACCACACCACACCACACCACACCACACCACACCACACCACACCACACCACACCACACCACACCACACCACACCACACCACACCACACCACACCACACCACACCACACCACACCACACCACACCACACCACACCACACCACACCACACCACACCACACCACACCACACCACACCACACCACACCACACCACACCACACCACACCACACCACACCACACCACACCACACCACACCACACCACACCACACCACACCACACCACACCACACCACACCACACCACACCACACCACACCACACCACACCACACCACACCACACCACACCACACCACACCACACCACACCACACCACACCACACCACACCACACCACACCACACCACACCACACCACACCACACCACACCACACCACACCACACCACACCACACCACACCACACCACACCACACTACACCTGACCGCACCGAACCACTTCACACCGCGCACCACAACACACCACACACAATATACGTATCAACTGTTAAATAACTTTATCAATATTTCAGATGCTCACCCCCAAAGCCAAATCACGGGACTGTCGTGGGTCGACAACGAGACCATCGTCTCTGTAGGCCAGGATGCTAACACGCGTGTGTGGAGCGTGCCTAACTAGGTGCTGTATTGGTTTTAGTCTGTGGAGATATCTCAAGATTGAGAGCTTTTTATTTAGTCTTTGATACTATATATGTATTTTTAAGTCGGTCATTGCAGTTGTGATCGATAGCTCAGCGGCTATATAGTATTACCTACTGTTTCCCTACTGAATTGGGATAAAAATCTTTTTTTTTATAATTTTAAGTATCTAATCTCTTTCAACAGACTAAAATATCAAGTACAGCAATAATTATTTAATCAAGAGATTATTTTAATATATACTAACATATTTATTTGCTTATGTAAGATTAATCGGTTTGTGAGACTAACAGCCGTGATGCATTTTTTTTATATTTGAGCTCAAAAGATCTCATCATATGTAACTCAATTGACTAAAAGATTTTTCGGATTAAAAGCGTCATGAAATTCCTATTTATTTTTATATAGGTGTCAAATGCATTTTGCCTGTCCTATAGAAATGAATTTTAATTATTAAGAACAAAAATCTGTGGAGCAGTATTTTTATACTTCATAATATTTTTTCGTTTTTTACGCAGTTTCTACTAAAATTAATTATGTAAGTGATAAATAAATCGTGTACACTTGTATTTCTTGTTTTATTAAACTATAATAAAATAAAGAATATATATTTAAAAAGAAATACTTTATTGTCTTTTTTATTTTCCTTAACATCTATTATGAATATATAACATTTAAATAGAATATGTGATTACATGCGTCATACAACAATCCAGTGACAGAGCTTAAAAAACTTGAGTTGTAACAGATTTTACTTCAGTAAAATACATTTTACAGACATTAATATAAACAGAAATAATTTAAAAAAGAAAATATATAATAAAAAAAATGTCTACGCCACCGCAGCAAAAACTGCAAATCAAAGTATCCATATTCGTAGCACTAACACAAAAAATGGAGCATTAGCAGAATTTTTGCTGCGATGGCGTTCAGCAACAAGTACCAAATTTTTTAATATGAGCCCATGCTAGTAATATTTACAAATTGATCGACATGAACAGACAAAAACCTATAATATATAATTACAGTAAGAATTATCATCTTCGAGGACAATTATTTTCAACGAAAAAATAGATTAGTTAAATATAAAAATATTTTGGGGATGATATAAACGGTGTTATATATTATGCCTAATATCTCAGGGGGTAATATAAACCGAAAGAAGCCGCGTCACTCGCAGGCCCCCCGGCCGTGTCTGTAGGCGACGTGTTTCCGGAGAGCGTCTCGTGAGCGAGAAACGTGACTGCAGGAGCAACACGCGTGTCGACGGCCGGCGTGTGTATCCATATGCACTCGTAGATTGTATTGGTTACTCAATCGCTTATTGCAAATCATACACGTTGATGAGCGGCGCGTGTCTTGACCTATTTGACATTGACATTTGTATATTTTTTTATTTATTCGTGTTTAAACAAGCAGGCTAGGGTCACTAAGTATATGCCTGTATAAAATACTTTTTTTCGTAGATTTATCTCATCTTTACATTATAAGTTTTAAGGTCTTCTCTATACGAGTTAAGACAAGTTAAGTCTCTTTTTTGTATTTTTTTTTATTTTTATTTAAAAATAATGAAATAATGGTTAATTGCTATACTATGAAGTACATCTGAAAAAATAAAGGGATCGCTGTGATCTATGCACACATATGGCTTTACGTGTAAAATCGTTACTTTAGAAACAGAACATGATGATTATCTTGGGTTTAAATAATCCTCATATCTAAAAATTTTTCAGAATAGATTATATTATATTAATTGGGTTGTACAGCACTTACCTGCTAAACTAGTTATGGGGGGAGGCACGGATGTGGCGTAATTTCCAACCCTGTGAGTGCTGTAGAGGTTCTGTACTATTTGGTCTAATTTACTCAATTTATCCTTTTCAGTATCATTTCTATCCACAATTTCGCTAAAATATTCCGGCTCCTTCTGAACCTCGGTAACTTGTTTACATAATTCGGAATTGGTTTCATTTTTTATAAAATCTATCGAAGAATCAGATTTCTCTAGATTTATCGGAGATGTTGGTTCGGTTGGTACTTCTGGAATGGGTTGTGTAATATGTGGATTCTGCAATCAATAGAATTTTATTAATTTAAAATGAAGTCATAAACTTTTAATTTAAAAATTATGAATAAAATTAATATTAACTTCCAAGTCAAGTCATAAAGAGTAATTGAAACTTTCTTGAGCCACAGGATCCTCAACTTTCGTTACATTATCACTAATAGCACTGAATATCTATGAATAGCATTAGATATCTATAAAGTATTTACTTTTTGAAAAAAAAAGACAAAGTTATACAGCCCAGAGGCATGTAAATTTGAAATACCATCTCTACTTATGCCATTAATTCATTATTCCGTTCTTTGCGGTTCTGGAAAGAAGTGGATGGATGGAAGGCAGGACACGTGGTAATAAAAAAAATTGTAATGTACTAAGAAAAAGTAGCGATGTATAGGTACGAACAGTATTGCAGTTGTGCGAATGCAAAATAAAGGCGAAGGAATCGACCGTCCTAAATGGGGGATTCTTGGGCAACGTGTGTGACCTGGACCCCATCGAACTTTTGAGGCGTCAGCAGCGACGCCAACCCAAATAGACACAGCGGCCCACTCACGGCATCTGCGTCGCCGAGTCCCGACACCTCCAGCGCGCGCGCGAGGCGCAGTAGCGCGGGCAGGGCGCGCCGCCCCGCCGTCACCTCGCCCGTGTACATGAACGACAGTAGCAGGCGCAGTTCCGCTGCCTCGCACCCCACCACCACCACCAGCGCGCCGCCTGAGCACTCCACCTCCTGACACACGTGCGAGGGTCAAGGTTCGTTTGTTGTTTTAGAGAGACGAGGTGAAATTATTACACATCGAACGATCATATTTAATCTATTACAAGGGTACCCAAGATTTACAATTAGGTTATAGTCAGCCATCACCTTGAACAACTTCGCAAAATACTGGCTACATGCCGCCAATACTATTCTATGGGCCTTCAGAGTTCCTCCACTGGCGCTAAGTGTAACATCACTTAAGGCGCCAGTGGCCAGCATTCCACCCAATGCACCGACCACACTGTTCTGAAATATAATTATACTTTAGCTTTTTAAAACTATTTAATTTGTATAGTATTTTTAAGCTGTGAGTGTGAATGGCTTGCAACGTGTAAATTAACAGGCGTATTAAAACCAGATGTCTCGAAAACTAACTAACTGAAATATTTTTCATAGTAATATTACCTATAAAAAATATTCAAGTTCTTTAAACCCTTGCAATAAAAACTCTCTTAAAATTTAACTATTAATTATTTTAATAACTTGTTACGTGTAATGTCTATACTTTACATATATATCTTATAAATTAAATGCATGGTTTTTTATAAAATATTAATCAAACTCTGTGAATTTTGTGATTGAATTGAATTGAATGATAATGTATGGTATACTGTCGAACACCTGTTCCTTTAAATCACTCTGAAGCAGCATTGTTACGTTGTGGGTGTGTGAAAGTTTTTAAAAAACAAACGCATTCAGCCAAATAGTTAAGAACTCTATGGTCTAGGAAGCTTAAAATTATAAAAAAGATGGCGTTGCAATCGCTAGTACCATTTGTAAGGTGTCCAATGAAGTATAAGAAACAGTGTAGCTTCAGATAACACGGTCCTCAGTGTATCTGTAATTATTAAGATATCTTATTAAAAATAAATACATAAAACTAAATACTTTTTAAATCACAAAATCAGGCTATTATTTATTTTACATTCACTTATTCGACCATAATGCCATGTTAATACAGAAATATTTAAAAATGGAACGTCAACATTGAGGTTATAAAAAATAAGATTGTATTTAAAATCGTATCTGTGTGTACAAAAAATACTAACCTACCTGGTGGTTGTGCCAGCGTAGAGAAAATTGTTGTACATCATCATCATCCATAGCGGAACAATTAAATCGTTACTAAAATATTAGAGACACACTGATATCACGCACGGTGCAGACAATAATATTGTTAACCGAATCCAGGCTACTTTATTTTAGTCGATACGCCTGGAAAACCTGTAGCCACCTATTTCTGGAGCTGATCGTATTTATAAATCCAATGACATTCAGTGACGTGGCGACATACCAAAACTCATCCAAAAACAGATTTAGTCCGCCTGGCTGAATGATTGGCATCATTGTCAGCTCAACAATTATATGTATTGATTTATCGATAACAGATTAAAATTGCTTTTTCATTACACTTCGGAATTTTAGGCTGTAATTGCTTGGAACAATTGACCTACTTTAAATTAAAATGCTTTGATTGACAATTTTTATTGCATTTTATTTTTTGAAATTCTATCCTCTCTATATTAAGATCTAAATATGAACAATTTAATCATTATAAATTATAGTTTTTTCTTTTAAAATTATCGTTGCTGAAATACGAGGTAAAGTGCTTAAGAAAAAAAAATGGCGGGAAGTAAACATTGTTAGTGAATAAAGCTTAATAAAAAAAATAGTTATATTTCTAGTAAGTGTTTATTTTAGTCTACAATTAAAAATGACTAATTTATCAGAATATATCGACGATCCTGATTTCATCGGGATTGCTAAATCAGCAATTGAATCAGAAATGTCGAACTTAAAGAAAATAGTGGACAGTATAAGCCAAATGCGAGGTTAGTTTATTGTTTTCATCATTTAGAATTTAAAATTGTTTAAGTGAAAAAAAAATATATATTTTTTTGCTAAACAGGTATGCAATATATAGGTAAATTAGAAATATCATGTAGCCTGTCTACCGTTAGGTCATTATAAGAAGTTTCATAATATTAACATTATTCTAAATAATAACCGACCATCTGGCCTAAAAGTAAAATATTTAAGTTCAAGAGTCCTAGCGTCAATTCCTGGCGGTAGTAAATATTTGTATGACAACTAATTGTAAAACTTTTATATATTAGAAGAAATTAAATCTGATATGTATCTCGCTGTATAGGTAGCTTTAAAACTGCCAGGTACATTAATGTTTACCATAAGAGCCCTAGGGCTTCACCACCGTGTCTTAAAGTAATATTATAAAGATATTGACTTTCCTTTTTCGTATAAAGACACCTTAAAAAAATATTGTTTGGCTACTTTTTTGTCAATGGCTTTTGTTGTATTACTAGTGTCAATGATAAAATAAAAAAAATTAAAAAAAAAATATTATAATATTGAAACTAAACTTTCTTAAGTGTCACAGTGTTAAGCGTTCATGGCAGACCAAAAACATTTTTTTTTATAAAACATTTTTTTTAATGATAATTTTTAAAGTTTTCATTATTGTTTATAGTACAAGCATCTTACCTAGAGTCAGATCTGATGACAATGATTGATGCTGGAACGTGGGAGAACATTTCTGAATTGATAGGTTTGTCCGTCAAGTTAGTAGACGCTACAGAGAAAAACTAATTTATCATATTTTGAATTATAAAAATATTTTAAATTATTTACATGGTTTTATTACATTTTAATTATTATAATTCTTTTAGAACTAAAATAATTAAAGAAGATTTTTAATTCTTTGGTTTTATTGGTATATACCTTACTTATTTATATCCAGTACAACGTATTTTTTTATTTGGTCACTTTCTCACTCACGATTTTCGTTTAAGGTGCGAAAGTGACAAAAAAGGAAATATGTTATACTGAGTATAAATATTTTTATTAGTAAGGAGGTTAGTATTTAAAGGTACCATAATTATTGTTTTATATACATTTAATTTCTAATTGGATATGGCATAAAGATTTTGTCGAAAGAGTTTTTAGGTAATGGTGAAAACAAAAATTCTCTACGCCTATATCTAAACGTCGCACTGTTAAGATACAGAGATAACTATATTCAAAAATTACTTTAGGGAGGTGGCAATTCAAAAAAACTAGACGATTTTAGTGGCCATGGATTGGATACCATACCATTACCCAATATATCAACAGCTGGAAGTGAGACTCGTTAGATCTCACTCAGCTGGTCCAAGGAGGTTCTTGAGTACTTGATGTTGATTTCCACTTATCTTATTGCGTAGATTTTCTGCTGGTGACTAATCCAGACAGGTACTCGTTGACGATCTCATCGCTAAATCGATTGCAAAAAAAACAGTTCCGACAAGATATTCCAAAGCCTTTGAAATTTCATTGTTTCTCATAGACATAATTTTTCAGCTATTAAGGAGCCTATAATTAATTCATTTTAAATACATAAAATAATTGTAAATTATAAGTACAGCCGTAAAACTATTTGCGAACTTACTTTTAATTACGTTCTCTTAAAAAGCTTCAATTCAGGAAGGTAGTACTTTCAATGCTGCCGTTTTTAAATTGATATTTATAAGTTTAAAGAATAGTCGTTTTAGAGCTAACGGAATAAAGTTCACGTTCTCCAAAGTTAATTTCGCTGGGACATTTTATAATTCATTGGATTTAGAGCGCTCTGTAGTGCTCTGCATACTTTCGGAAAGTAACCGAATATAAACATTATTACATTTTAACTATTACTTTATAACTACATATAAAAGTAACGTGATTTTAGAACCTTATGGAATAATACTACTTTCATTAGGGAATTTGATTTAAAAATAAAATTAATATTTCCTTAAATATTTAATAAGTAACATATTATACATATGTTTATGTTTGTTTGTTTGTTGCGCTTTTATGCCTTAACTGGCGTATTAAGTTATTAGATTTATTTATAAAACTTATGCATAAGCTTTCAGAGGCACAAAACAGGTACCAGCAAATATTTCGTTTTTTTAATTACTTTTCTAATTAGGGTCGTTTAATTTTTAACGATATTAAATTATATATACATTTATATTTATATTTATATTTATTTATATATAAACTTGGTGATATCTAATATATTTATTTCATTAACATTATTTTTGAGGATAGAATTTACTAAGATCTTAAATTATACATGCATCGTATATAATGTGATAAATAAAAAAACAGGCGGAAAATTTTTCTATATGATTATTTTTATTTTTATTAGTTTTACGGTAAGTGACTAAACTGTTTGTCGGCCATGCAGACAGAATCCCCAATAACTAGACTTGCAAATTGAAAAGAAGTGTTTGGTGTATACACATTAATAGTGCAGGACCAAAAATGATAATAAATGAAAAAAATATAACTAAAGCATGGATTAGCAAAATAGTGTACGTTACATTTTGAACTCTCAATTCAGAACTAGTGGATTGCTATTTGGCACATCTCCATTATGATTTAGTTCTCTCTTATCGAACAAAGCATAAGTCGGTAATACATTTCACACATTTAGACATGCTATCACAATTCTATGTTAAATATATTATTAAATCTACTTCACAAAAAATATAAATACTTCTGAATCCAACATTACTTAAAGACTATATTATTCATAAATTCCAAACAAAATATCTATGAACTACTTACTTATACTGCTACTGTTGACATAGTCGTATTGTCCACGATTTCACCTTATTTCATATTAATAATATCTGATCTGAGGGTAATTCTATAATTTTGAGGCCAGAGTCCGATTCAAAAACTGATGATATAAGGTCAGGATGAAAAATGAAATAACACTCGAAAATTTAAATTTATTTGGATAAGGCAATGTATAAAACTAAAACATAACTATAACTATATTTATTATTATGTTAAAAATAACAGTCCTTCTTTTGATATACAGATTATATTTAAATCAGGTTCTTAAAGTTTTAGATAGAGCGGATCCAAGAGTAGAAAGATGTAACTCTGGCGAAACCAGCGGGCTGTTCCCGAGTGCATCCAGCAATATGACGGAATGATGATACACCAATCTAGAAAAAATAAAATGTATAGTTTAAGAATTATCGCATTATTAACTACAGTAAATATCAATACTAGAATAGTATATGAGATAAATAAATTCTATATTCTTTTACCAATTGTCTGTTGTTGCCGCTTCCGATAGCAAGAGGACCACCGGAGTCTCCATCGCAGATGCTGCGTCCATTTGGAGTTGCCACACATAGAGTTGAGTCGATGACAGTGTTGCCAAATACATTACGACAAACTTGGTTGGTGATTACTTGTAAGCTTACATAATTCATAGTTTGGGAGACAGGAGCATTTGCCGCTAAAAGTTTAATTTATACATTATTTTATATTTATAATTATTATTTATTTGGAAAGTATTCTCGAGGTGAAGTAAACTTACCACCCGAGGATGCTCCGAAACCTGCAGCTGTAGCCCAAGTGCCGACGTATTGGTTACTACCGCTCGCAAGATTGATGTTTCTAATGTTGTCTGTAATTGGAAATATATCAAATAAAATAAGACTATTTTTACGGATTAAAACTCGCGTATAATTTGGTTACATTTTTGATTTTAACCCGACGTTTCGAATACTTTGCAGTAATCGTGTTTATCCAAATAGGCGAATATCAAGAATAGGCGTACATCGAAGTCTGCAGTGTGTGAACATACCATAGACAAGTCCAACTAGTAGATCTTATATTAGATTTGATAAGCCACAAATCCTCGCTCGGGAACCCCGCTACATACCAAGAATGATTCGCGAGGCTATTGAAATTTTTAAAATATCCTAATTTCAATAGAGAAGATGGTTGGAGCCTTTCTAACACATGGGACCCACTCATAAATACTGTAAAGTCTCACGTCTGCGACCGTACTGTCAGACCTCAGGATACAGTTAGTGCGTTTTGTCTACATCCGGAACTCTATGCCCGCCAACTAAGGAACCGTTGGAGGTAGATGATTAATTAACTGACTTTCTGAAAGACACTTACATCTCGTCTACCCGTGAACACGATTACAACAAAAGTATTCGAAACGTCGGGTTAAAATCAAAAATGTAACCAAATTATACGCGAGTTTTAATCCGTAAAAATATTTTAATTTCAAATGTGTACTCGTGAAAATCTAAGAAAATACTATATATCAAATAATTTAGTTTTACAATTGTAATTTAAAAGTAAACTTTTAACAAAGAATTTTACTTACTATTATAACCAACACTGTTGATGATGATAACAGCGATGTCGTTGACCAGGGTGTTTTGATTGTAGCTGCCATGTAAACGTACGTTGTTAGTGTTGATGCGGGTGCCACCAGAGAAGAGACGGATTGAACCAAGAACAACGGTAAACGAACGAGCTTGAGCTGCGGCGGTCCTCCAGCAGTGAGCTGCCGTAACTAGCCTGGTGTTGCTGATAAGAGAGGAACCACACGCTGAAGTTCTTCCGTCAACTAATGGAATAATTAGACCACCCTAAAATCATAAAATTTTGTATTTATTTTTGCGCGTATAAAAATTAGGAAATTTAAAAATACAATTCTACTAAAATCATACCAAAAACGGAAATTGGCCAAGGGATGCACTGCTTCCTCCTGTGATTCTGGCGCCGTCAAAGTCAGCTGATTCCTCAGCCTGCTTGATACGAGCAGCCTGGTAAACACCAACTGTATTATGGTAGTCATTGTTGATGGGCTCGTAGGCTGAAACAGCCACAACTAAACCGACGACAACCAGGAATACTTTCATTTTGAAGCAGTAAAGGGCCCTAGTAGAGCATAATCAGTATTCTATATATACTACTATCTTATCTACAATTTTTTGAATGAAATTGTCCTAATTATTACTTGAATTTTATTAATCTTAGTAATATCGCTAAAACATTTTGTATTCATTTTGTATCAAAAGAGGACCATTTATCAAAAATTTAGATAAAAATATAATCATTATTAATGATATTATAATCCTTAAATGTGGTTTTTCCCATATACCTAAAACGTTTTTTCTTATCTTATATGTATTACACACTATCTTTTACCTGCGTCATATGTCAATACATTATAAACAAGAATACATTATACATCAACAAAAAAAATTACAACGTATTCATAACTACATCTACATAAATAGTAGAATGAGTCTACGTCAATGGTTTACATTTATATTTCTTGGTTATTTCAGATAGTGCTTGAAATTCATCAATTAATGTTCAATACAGTTAATTCATTTATGATTTAAGTAATTGCCTTTAGCATATTTTCTCACACATGTTTGTTTTAATAGAATCGTGTAATTGTTTAATTGTTTGATGGTACCATTCACTTACATTAAAAATTTAGTAAATATTGCCTAAGTATATTTTTTTCATGACAACTACCTACGTAAATAATGTTTTATCGTTTTAGGAATCAATTATGATAGTAATTATTGATGGCTGTAATTACCTTCTCGTAATAAAGATAGCCTACCCAATGAAAATTGTTAAATATTACATAATAGTTAAGTAAACATTTTATAGGTTTCCGCTAAGTTACCAAAATTGAAATGCGATTAGTAAAAACAACAACCTTACAATTACATCTATAGTTTATTTTATTTCTATCTCATATAGCTCAGGAAAACTGCATTACCTAATAGTTGACTTTATTGTTAGCGCTCTGTCTTTCTTTCTGCAACAAAATTGGAACCTCTGAAGATAGTTCTCGTTCGTATAGTTTTCTCGACAAGTACACCAAAGGGGGACTAGTTGGAAGGCTGAACCTTTTGGAACCATCGGGCCCGATGCTCACTCTGCTCATCGCATAGAGAATCGTTTGATATTTCAGATCTGTAATGTTCGTCTCTCTCGCAATTTAATAATATATTTTGGCATCAGTACATCTTTTTTATCTCATTCAGTTCTTTGTGATACTTCATTAACTATTGCATATTCTATCTTAAATTATTTGTAATTTACATCGAAAATATGCTGCGGAAGTGTGGTTAATTAACCCTAAAATTTTTGTTATATGAATGCAGAAATAACTTTTATATCTAAGCGTATACGTATAATTTCTTATTTCTATTTGAATTTAACAAACATTACAACCATGTTCAAATACATCATGTATACACAAACATGCCTTCGCCCAAACAGATTCATACTATATAATGTCGAATTGCTTGTTCTGAAGCCCCAAATCGATTTTATTCCGAAACTTATGAAAAAATAAGGACTTGTAAAAAATAAGGAATATATATTTGTCACCAAAATGGAAATGTTCTATTTAAAGCACAGTGCTGGTTCACCAGTGGTCACCGGCTACAGCCAAAAATTCTCATGATTAGCACCAACCGAAGTATACCCTACCCGTAAAGGTGTTATCGGATTAATTTTTTATAATCTTAAATATTTGTAAAATTAGTTCCTTTAATTATCGAATAGATTTCATTTATCAGATAAGGTACTATAAAAACCCGAGCGTTCCCTTGCTGCGATACATTACTTCTTCACGATGAAACTACTCCTAGTTGTTCTCGGCTTAGCCGTGACTGTTTCAGCCTACGTACCCGTCGATAATGACTACCACAATACAGTAGGAATTTTGAAGGCGGCTCGTATCAAGAAGGCTGAAGAGTCCGCTGACTTTGATGGAGCTAGGATTACCGGAGGAAGCAGTGCAGCTCTTGGACAGTTTCCGTATTTGGTAAATTATTTTATTAGTACAAGCAGCATTTATGTTTTTACTTTATAAGTAATTCTTTATACTCGTATACCTAACATTGTATCAAAACCTGTGTTTTGTTTTAGGGCGGCCTACTGATTCCATTGGTCGGTGGTCAGACTTCAGCTTGTGGTTCCTCTCTCATTAGCAACAACAGGCTCGTTACAGCAGCTCACTGCTGGAGAACCGCTGGAAGTCAAGCTCTTTCATTCACTGTTGTTCTTGGTTCTATCCGTCTCTTCACTGGCGGCAATCGTATCAACACTAACAACGTGCGTTTGCACCCTAACTACAATCAGAACACCCTCCACAATGATATTGCTATTATCATTATCAATAGTGTCAGTTATAACAGTAAGTAATATGTTATCTGTTTAATATACTTTTATATTACAATTATAATATTAAATTGTTATATTTCTACTTATTACAGACAACATTAGGAACATCTACCTTGCAAGTGGTAACAACCAATATGTTGGGTCTTGGGCTACAGCTACAGGATTTGGCTTGACTTCTGATGGTAAATTTGACTCTACAATTCCTAGTAATTCCTTTTATAAAATGTAATATATGTACAATTTGTTCAAAGTCTAAACATTTTTTAAGCCTCAAATGCCGCGGTGTCTCAAACTCTGAACCATGTGAACTTACAAGTAATCACCAACAATGTTTGCCGTAATACTTATGGTAATACTGTCGTCGCTTCCACTCTGTGTGTGGCAACTCCAAATGGACGCAGCACATGCAGCGGAGACTCTGGCGGTCCTCTTGCCATTGGAAGTGGAAACAGCAGAGAATTGGTGAATACAACATATATGTTAAAATAATACATGACGTTCCACTGAACATCACTATGTGAAGAAGTTAATTCTGTTAAAAAATATATACATTTTGTGAAATTGGTTAATAATTCAGCGTCAAAACAAACATGTGTTATATTGTTATTATTCTAGGGTTGTTAAATCTTATTCAATAATAAAATTAATCCAATGGTTAAATGCATTTGTAAGGGCTAAAATCACAAATTAATGCTTAATTTTTTTATAATGTTTTCTAATATTTTTTTTGCGTTTGTTAGTATATTTTTAATTATAGCTCGTTTCGAAAACTTTGTAGTAATCATGTTTAAGAAACGAGATGTAGGTGTCTGTCGACAGCACCTATTATAGTTTTATTCATTCTTTCCTTTGTATATTCATTAATGAGATAATATTTTTTTTAGATTGGAGTGACATCGTTCGGACACCGCGCTGGATGCACTCGCGGACACCCCGCCGGTTTCGCCAGAGTTACATCTTTTAACTCTTGGATTCGGTCTAATATGTAAACGTAATATGTATCAAACGGAGAACTGTTGTTTTTGAGATAATAATAAAGTAACTTTCTGTTATAAATGTATTTTTATATGGGACATCCTATTAATTACTTTTACCTCAATAAAAATCTAATCTATAATTTTAAATAGAGATAAAAAATAAAAAAAAATTTAGATGTTCCGAGCAACTTCTCGTGTTTCCGATTAAATTTTGATAATAACATTTTTTTTCCTAGGTTATATAGGTATACTTCAAATAAATAAATAAGTTCGTTTCTTATGACCTTCTAATCTTAGGAACTACCTACCTACCTTCGAAGACTATACGCTATTTAGTACTTAATTACTACTTTTATTTATTCTAATAGTAAATAAATGGACCCTCGTACCAGCTAGTAAAATAATAAAATCTATAGTAAAAATAGTCATTACTTTCAACTCTACTTTCTATCTACTCTCTTTTCTATTGTCTCTAGTTGGAAAATGGTCTTGGACTGTTTTGGTGACAGGCATTTTATACCGGGTCACAGAAGATGGTCGCTCCAGGTACTGTTTCATTCTTCTCTTTGCAGAGTGAACCGCGGAGTGATTTCGTATTTGAGGTGTTTCGCGTTAGCCTAGACTAGCCTGAGCCTAAGCCTAAGTATGGGGAACAGAGAATGCTTGGCGGAGAGACAGCTCAAGCAAGTCATGATGCCTGGACATGTGTTCATCGAGTGCGAAATCGCAGTATCACTTAATCATATCAGTATCAAATTAATCTGTAAGAAGTGTAACATTTTTTAAATGAAAATTAATAATTGCCCGTAAACATTCCTTTTAAATGAAAAATTAATTTTAACAGATTTTAATAAGAAAGAAGCGAAAATAGGTGTTAGACGTTTAATCCTTATTTATAATATATGGCTAAGTGGTTTAAAGGCCTAGAAACGGGTAGAGGTCGACAATATGACTTGGTCAGTGTTGGTCTAAGTCCGCGCTACAATTGTTATCGACGACAGCAATAAGCGTGAATCCGTTGCTCTTAATATATATATGCATATCGTATTAATATATAGTTGCAGAAGTAAAATAACATTAATCATTATAAAAATAATTATAATAATAATAATAAATAAGAAATAAAAGTACAATATTTATTAATAGTATTTATTAATAATCACAATATCTATTTCTTATCACCTTTGCGATTGTATAAAATGTCTTAACGAGGACATATAGTATTAAAAATCTGCATATCCCAATTAATGGAAATTATTAGGAAAAGCTATTAAAGATATATCATGCTACTAGTCCTTTTAGTTTTCACCACAAAATTTTATTTTTGGTGAAAACTAAAATTTTGATTTATTTTCAGTTTAGAAACTGTAATACATATAAAAGTCGCAAGTCTCCTTAATTATTAATATGTTTAACTATCACGGCGATGATTGCTGAATTCATTTGCCACCTTAATCCTTTTAGGTCAATTTCACTCTATTTTATTTTGGCTATTGTATTGCCTCTTCAGATCTGTATATTGACGACTGCATTAAAGTATTTTATTATAAGTATTTTACTTGCAACATGTTCTTGTTAAATTTGAAACTCACCAAAAATAATGTTTAATGATATTGGACTTATTAGACAGAGAAAAGTTTATATTCTTGAGGTGGTTGAGGAAAATTCATGGACAAACTAAAATGCAATAGACTTCAATGGGAAAAATTTTTCGTGCAGAAATCTAGTTTTACAATGTCACGCGCGTGCCGAATTTTTTTAACAACTTCTAGAATTTTTACTTTTTTTAACATTTTTTTTTAATCTTATAAAAATTGTTGAGGATAAAATGTGTCGATGATTTGTAAATACAACTTCGGTGCTGTGTGCACCTAGTTTCGCTCAATATGCTAACACATACCGAGATTTTGTGAGCGTAGTGAGTCAAAATTGAGGTCTGGTTCGCCTAATTTATTTCGTTAAATGAAATATATATCTCACAATAAATGTCAATGTATAATTATTTGTAGCTTCAAGTAAACGTGATAAAATAGTTTATAGTGACGTAAATGAAATAGCTTATAATAACGGAGCAATACACTTAACACTTCGTTTCTACATTAATAAGCTTAATTTGATCTTTTTACAGAACTGTCAACATTTTTATTTAACTAAATGATTCAACGAAAACAGCACTTGCTGACACGTTTCAAATTAATTTTATCCGAATACAAAATGTGTTGAGAAGAAAGTAAACGCAATTCCAACATCCGACTAGGAATTGACGTTAATGAACAAAAAACGCTAAAACTGTGTCATAAATTCAGCTCTCGTCTCTAAGACAGATCAGTGACGAACAAACAAACAGATTGAGTTCGTGACTTATCTCTATCTTTGGGTAAGTTAACTAATACAATTACAAAAATGTTATAATATAATTGAGTGTATAGTTCATTAATGAGAAACTATATATTTAAGGTGGTAAGGCATTTCTTTACACAAAAAAGTTTATGATTATATTTTGACATATTTTTTATTTAACTAATACGAGCAAGTGGAACTTGACAAAAAACAAACATTGGTATTAATAATATTACGATTTACGTGTAATATAAAGAGTGCATGTGAAGGAAATTATACTAATAGAAGCGAGGGTAGTGTATGAGAAACTACCCTCGCTTCTACTGATATACGCATGACACCTTTGCCTAATTCGCACGGACGACAGTAAAAATTAATATTTTAATGTTTCTTCTACTAACATTACGTATTTTTCTCAAGCTCTTCCTATTGTATTTATAAGGCTCAAAAGAATGATTATTAAGTTTGAGTATTTAATAAGTATTTCTACCTTTATACAGTTTGTTTTGTTTATATTTTATTTTTATTTATTTACTTTAAAATAAAAGACATTACTGGAATCTGGCATATATATGGTACACAATTTTCAGATTTACACAAATATATTCTGGTCCGAAGAATTGATCTCCCAATTCTGGTAAAGAAATACGTTATAAATATTGTCTATTTTTTATTGTTAGATTATTAACTGCCAGATATTTTGTAACCAATATTGTTTCAATTTGAGATGAATATTCCGGAAACGAGTTTTTTAATTTCACTAAATTCTTATATTATGTTTAGTTGAGATATGGCTCAGAACTATTTTTTAGACAACACATATCAGAGACATAAATACACTTATACATATTTTCGAAAAACTCAGTTTTTCCTTCCGATCTGTCTGTCTGTATGTGTGTCTGTGTGTGTGTCGAATTTTATTTTTCGAATTTTGAAAAACTAAATATTTGGAATCAGCATCTAAATGTAAGATTCACTTTTCAAAATTATGTTGATTGTCCAACGGGAAGGTGATCAGATCGGCCGCCGAAGTTACCGAAAAATGGAAAAAAAAATTCGAATTATTAAATTTTTTAAAATTTAAAAATTAATTAATTATTTAATTAATTTAATTATTTTAATTTATTTTTTTTTTCTTTTGTTTGTTAATTAATTTGCGAGTTATAATTTGCCGATTAGGAGTTTTTCATAACGGCAAGCTCGATTGCCGCGTGTCAGATGTTTATATCTGCTATAGTTGTTTTATTTTTATTACTCTCTTCTTTTCTTGCCAGATAATATAGATTTATTTAAAAAAAATAACATATCGAATTTATTATTTTTTATACATTTAGTCCAGACATATCAGATAGAAGGCCTCTTAGGGGACTAAAGGTTATTTTGTAGCGAACTATAATAGTATTTTGGACAATATCTATGCGACCTATTTTGAACTTCAATTAAGTTTGGGAATATTGGTTACATTAATACTGTTTATTTACGTAGACTGGCATAAACTTTAGTGTTTCTAACTCGATTTTAGTCGTAGGTGTATTAGATTGAGGTCTAAATATATATAAGTTTAACATTTAACTTTTCTGTTTTTTTTTTTAAAACTAAATACTGTTTCGGTCAATTCGTTTAGCAGTTTCAAGAGTACTGACTCAATTGACTAACTCTCAAGTAATAGGACAATCTTTTAGGATCTTTCGGATAAAGATTTGTGACTGCTATAGATGGAACTTGAATCAATTTTTACTTAATAACAATGAAGAGTCAGTAAATTTTTGACGAGTTTTAAGAAGTTCTTTTTTTATTAAAAATGTGTTAAGGTGTCATGTCCTGTGAAGTTCTTATCGAACTTCTAATAGCATTGACAAAAACATAGCTGATGTGTTGTGTTACTTAATAAATGGAGAAATTTAGTTTAAACATTTTTTAAAATTTTTGTACATTTTGTACATTTTGTGTTAATGTTATATTTAATATAAGGAAGAGCGGAGTCTTCTAATACAGGCATCCTTTGCTTAAAAGAAGGCTCCACACTAAATATTGTAATGAAAGTTATTGACACAATAAATTAGTATTATTATTATTATTATTATTATTATTATTATTATTATTATTATTATTATTATTATTATTATTATTATTATTAACATGCTTCTCAATGTTTTGTATTATAGTAATTTCGGGAATTACTAGCAGATTTTAGATGTTTATTTTATTATTTCTAGTAATTGTTTTTAATTGATTAAATACCGTAACAAAATAAATATTTGGATAAGGAGTTTTGTTTAAAATACGTAGAGTAAACAAATATTATACGCAGACCGCTGCTCAAAATATTACTCGAATTCTTAACTGAAAATGAAATATTGTAACGTAATTACATTTCCACATTAAAATATTTTTTTTTACAGTTTTTTGTACCAAACGTATATTTTAGAGAAGTATCGTGAAAATATTATAATATATTTCATACTTCCATATGCTTTTAGAAATTTTTATCTTTTAAGTTAAACAATATTTAGTTTTTGTTATATTGTTGAATCCGTGAATATGATGTGTATTATCTGCACGCCAGTGACTCGATTACATTGTAAATAAGCCACCAATAAAAGTAATAAAAAAGTTCGTTTCTCACGAAGTCATTCAGGTCGCAATAATAAAAGACTTACAAAGGAAACAATGTCAAAGAACGTCGTTATATTGCACTGATACTAAAACATTTAACAATTAAAACTGAGGTTAGAAAATTTCGAAATGGATAAAGAGTAATGGCTGCCCCATGTTCAATTAATTAATTAGTCGCTAGCACTTAAGGTGAATCGGCACATATCGTATTTTTGGAAAACTTCGAAATCGTTTTAGGAATTATTTCTAAACATATATGTAATGTTATTTTTAACACCTGTAACCTGCCGCCATTAGATGTTGCACTGTGCCAGTAAGCTCATAAAACGTCCTCAAACTCCTAATCACTCAACGTCGTGAAACCCACCATGTCAGTTGGTATGTCCATGTCAGTTCAGCTGGCTTGGATTGTAAAAACTTCGAGTCTAATTTTATATTGTTTTGTTTGTTTGTAAAACAGAATTAAATTAATTATTAATTGTTTGCGTACTTCATTATTTAGAAAATAAAATCTCTTTTCAAATGCTGTTTTAATTTACAAAATGTGGGTGAAAATATCAATATCAATATCAAAATAATAACCATGTGCAACTTTTATCTTTAAAAAAATATTCTCTATTTATTAATTACAGTTTACTCTGCAAAAATAAATTACGGATAAGTTGAGTTGAAGAGACGGATTGAAAATTTACTACAATAGTGTTAACATCATTCTTAAAAAAGTTATTTCAGAAAAATACTTATAATCTTGTTTCTTAATAGCATATTATTTAATACATTCGCTCTAAAAGGGTTAGTGCTCTGTTTAAATATAAGAAAAACAAACTAATTTCGCATTACATTAATTAAGGCAAAGTACGTTTTTTCTTTTTCTTATAAAATGTTATATTATTTCTATGTCTTCCTTTTTTTTTTCCGTTGGAAAAACCCTTCGGCCCATGGGGGTAACGGCCGGGGGGTGATGTGGGACTACCCGGCAGCATAGAGGATGCTGCCATGCCATGTAATGGGACGTCACGGGATCTCGTTAGCACACACCGTGACGCCCCGGCGAGACCCCCCAAATGAGGGTGTCCCGAGCAACGTAGAGCACCCTCTCATCGTAGGCCTATGTTAGGTAAGGGGGGTCACCCTCCCCCCTCACCAGGCCTACAACTGGGGAAGGAAGCGACGGGCGTATTCCCGCCTCCTTCTACCCAGTCTCCCCTTACGGAGCGGGTCAGCGGACGAGGCAAACTCCCTGTCCCGCTCCGAGGCCTCCTTTGCAGCGATGACTTGCTCGCAAAAGGAGGCCATTGCGACCCAGCACCTCTCGCTGCTGACCATCGCGCTGATAACGCGCGGCAGCGAGAGGTCCCTGCCAATCACGCCCACAAGCTCTGTGTGCTGGTGGTCCCAGGCGGCGTACTCCGCCAAGGTGTGACGAGCCGAGTCAACGGACTCGTCACAGTGGTAGCAGGAGGGGTCGCCTCCCTTCGTGCTATCCTGTGCAGGTACTCACCGAAGCAACCATGCCCGGTCAGCACCTGCACAAACGGAACGTAAGCGTTCCGTGCCGCCGATTGATCCAGTGGTCAAAGTGAGGGCGGACCGCCCCACTGTGATCATACCGGCGGCAGGGGACTCCAAGTCCCTATTCAACCGTCGCATCAGGGCTCGGTGAGCTAGAGCCCTGATTCGCGCCGCCTTGGGCCTTACCCCCGTGGCCAAAGCTTCTGCCCGGTGCCAGTACACGGCTGCGAGCACCTCCGCCTGTAGCTCCCAGGGCGGATCGCTCGCCAGGAGTGTAGCCGCCGTGAAGGACACCGTACGATACCCCCTGATCATCCTCACCGCTAGGACCCTTTTCGTTCTTCGCAACAGGGTTCTGAGTCAGCGGTAAGGAACCCCGACCATATGGGAGCACCGTATAGGGCCATGCTCCTCACGATGACGGCATATAGACGCCGGCATGGAGCCTGCGGCCCACTGATGTTGGGCAGAAGCCTTCCCAAGGCAGTTGCGGTGGAAACCAACTTCGGGGCGAGAAGGGAGAAGTGCGCCCCGAAGTTCCACCTTTCGTCCAGGGTGAAGCCCAGATACTTCATCTGGGACTTCACCACCACCTCCGAACCCTGTACGGAGATGGACGCCCGACGAGGGGGACCTCGCCGAGGTATATTATTTCTTTGTCTTCCTGATATCATCATACAAAATAATTTACATACCTTTAACCTATTAACTGTTTTCAAAAACTTCAAAAACTGTTTAAAAAAAAAGATAAAATTCACATATATGATTATTTCTGTAATTCAATTATTTTGTAATACAAGTGAAGCCTTAAATTGTGTTAGTTCTTTCAACCCGCACTCACTAATGCACACATCAGCGAATGTGAGAAATAGAGTTCGTTTTACGTTTTGCGGGGTTAAACATTTATATTATCCCAGCTCATAATATTCATTATAACATATCATAAACATAATTTATCATAAAGCCTTTTCAATGAATTAACAATTAAATACTTTACATTTAAGAAGACTTGATTATTAATCACTAATGATATTAAAGAATAAATATTTTTTATTATAACAACAGAATTTTTTATTTAAATACTATATTTGACTGAATGAATGAAGAATTGAAATTATGGCAAGTATGATATTGCAACATCATAAAATTTGTTATATCTTGTCCGCTGTAGCATAGTGCGGGTGACACTGTCAATTACGTTTCGTGTCTCTTTTGAGATTTGGTGCGATTTACAGATTATATTTTAGTATTTTAGTTATATCATATTCGTAATTGAAAAAGGAGTAGGGTAAGAAAAAGTTGAAAATTTGAGCAGTAAAGAGCTTCGCTTTGCTCAGCTCAATGAAGCCCAATCAGAATGTTCTAGTCTACAAATAAAGTGTAATAGAAAGAAAAAATAAGCAAAGTGTTATGCTTATAACCTAACGCCCTAGACGTATTTAGTGATGATTTGTACTGATATTTATTAATAATAATAAACGTATATTGTGCGTAAATAGTTTAATTTTTATTGTTAAAGAGTTTATGTAATGTTAATGAAACAACAGAATAAATTTAGATAAAAATTTAATCATTATTAATGATATTATAATCCTTAATTGTGGTTTTTCCCATTATATGTACCTAAAACGTTTTTTCTTATCTTTTATGTATTACATACTATCTTTTACGTCCGTCATATGTCAGTATATTATAAACAAGAATTCATTATATAGCAACAACAAAATTACAAAGGATTCGAATACGCATCTACATCTAACTAGTAGAATGAATCTAATGATATTCATCAATTAATGTTCAATCCAGTTAATTCATTTATGATTTGGTTTAAGTAATTGTTTTTAGCATATTTTCTCACACATGTTTGTTTTAATAGAATCGTGTAATTGTTTAATTGTTTGATGGTACCATTTATTAATATTAAAAATTAAGTAAATATTGCCTAAATATATTTTTTTCATGAAAATTATCTACGTAAATAAAGTTTTATCTTTTTAGGAATCAATTATGATAGTAATTATTGATGGCTGTAATTACCTTCTCGTAATAAAGATAGCATACCCAGTGAAGATTGTTAAATATTACATAATGTTCGAGCTTAACAAAAACTTTAACAGTTTTTTTAACTTAAATAAAGTTAACATTTTATAGTTTTCCTAAAAGTTACCAAAATTGAAGTGCGATTAATAAAAACAACTTTACAATAACATCTATAATTTGTTTTATTTTTATCTAAATATATATTTTTTTAATTAACCCCAAAATTTTTGTTAAATGCATGCATTTATAACTTTTATATAGCTGCGTCGAAATTTTAGACACTTATATTTCTTATTTTGATAGTAGGATAAGTTCTGGTTTCCCTCGTTATTGTCTTATGTTGCGAGTATGGTAAGGTACTTAGACACTTGCTTTTCCTATACGTATGATTTCTTACTTCTATTTGAATTAAACAAACATTACAACCATGTTCAAATACATCATTGTATACACAAACATGCCTTCGCCCAAACAGATTCATACTATATAATGTCGAAGTGCTTGTTCTAAAGCCCCAAATCGATTTTATTCCGAAACTTATGAAAAAATAAGGACTTGTATATATTGGTCAACAAAATGGATTCAACAAAGTTATGTTTTATTTAAAGCATAGTGTTGGTTCACCACCACCAGTGGTCACCAGCTACAGTCCAAAATTCTCATGATTAGCACCAACCGAGGTCGACCCGTAAAGGTGTTATCGGATTAATTTTTTATAATCTTAAATATTTGTAAAATTAATTTATTTTTGTATCAATATAATATGGCTTAACGATAATACCTAAAATAATAACATTTTAATTATCGAATAGATTTCATTTATCAGATAAGGTACTATAAAAACCCG
Organism: Mechanitis mazaeus; assembly: GCA_959347395.1. NCBI lineage: Eukaryota > Metazoa > Arthropoda > Insecta > Lepidoptera > Nymphalidae > Mechanitis > Mechanitis mazaeus. Next base: position 11,225,107 of record OY365751.1, read on the forward strand.
ATCATTCCTTTACTGCGATACATTACTCCTTCACGATGAAACTACTCCTAGTTGTTCTCGGCTTGGCCGCGACTGTTTCAGCCTACTTACCCGTCGATAATGACTACCATAATACTGTAGGAGTTTTGAAGGCTGCTCGTATCAAGAAGGCTGAGGAGTCCGCTGACTTTGATGGGGCGAGGATTACCGGAGGAAGCAGTGCAGCTCTTGGACAGTTTCCGTATTTGGTATGATTTTAGTAGAATTGTATTTTTAAATTTCCTAACTTTTAAACACGCAAAAATAAATACATAATGTGTATTTTATGATTTTAGGGTGGTCTAGTTATCCCATTAGTGGACGGAAGAACTTCAGCGTGTGGTTCCTCTCTCATCAGCAACAACAGGCTCGTTACAGCAGCTCACTGCTGGAGAACCGGTGGAAGTCAAGCTCGTTCATTCACTGTTGTTCTTGGTTCTATCCGTCTCTTCTCTGGCGGCAATCGAATCAACACTAACAACGTGCGTTTGCACCCTAACTACAATCAGAACACCCTCCACAATGATATTGCTATTATCATTATCAATAGTGTCAGTTATAACAGTAAGTAATTTGTTGTGTGTTTAATATACGTTTATATTACAATTATAATATTAAATTGTTATATTTTTACTTATTACAGACAACATTAGGAACATCTACCTTGCAAGTGGTAACAACCAATATGTTGGGTCTTGGGCTACAGCTACAGGATTTGGCTTGACTTCTGATGGTAAATTTGACTCTACAATTCCTAGTAATTCCTTTTATAAAATGTAATATGTGTACAATTTGTTCAAAGTCTAAACATTTTTTAAGCCTCAAATGCCGCGGTGTCTCAAACTCTGAACCATGTGAACTTACAAGTAATCACCAACAATGTTTGCCGTAATACTTATGGTAATACTGTCGTCGCTTCCACTCTGTGTGTGGCAACTCCAAATGGACGCAGCACATGCAGCGGAGACTCTGGCGGTCCTCTTGCCATTGGAAGTGGAAACAGCAGAGAATTGGTGAATACAACTTATATATTAAAATAATACATGACGTTCAGGGATGTGAAGAAGTTAATTCTGTTAAAAAATATATACATTTTGTGAAATTGGTTAATAAGTCAGCGTCAAAACAAACATGTGTTATATTGTTATTATTCTACGGTTGTTAAATCTTATTCAATAATAAAATTAATCCAATGGTTAAATGCATTTGTAAGGGCTAAAATCACAAATTAATGCTTAATTTTTTTATAATGTTTTCTAATATTTTTTTTGCGTTTGTTAGTATATTTTTAATTATAGCTCGTTTCGAAAACTTTGTAGTAATCATGTTTAAGAAACGAGATGTAGGTGTCTGTCGACAGCACCTATTATAGTTTTATTCATTCTTTCCTTTGTATATTCATTAATGAGATAATATTTTTTTTAGATTGGAGTGACATCGTTCGGACACCGCGCTGGATGCACTCGCGGACACCCCGCCGGTTTCGCCAGAGTTACATCTTTTAACTCTTGGATTCGGTCTAATATGTAAACGTAATATGTATCAAACGGAGAACTGTTGTTTTTGAGATAATAATAAAGTAACTTTCTGTTATAAATGTATTTTTATATGGGACATCCTATTAATTGTTTTTACCTCAATAAAAATCTAATCTATAATTTTAAATAGAGTGAAAATATTAAAAAAAATTTAGATGTTCCGAGCAACTTCTCGTGTTTCCGATTAAAATTTGATAATAACATTTTTTTTCCTAGTTTATATAGGTATACTTCAAATAAATAAATAAGTTCGTTTCTTATGACCTTCTAATCTTAGGAACTACCTACCTACCTTCGAAGACTATACGCTATTTAGTACTTAATTACTACTTTTATTTATTCTAATAGTAAATAAATGGACCCGCGTACCAGCTAGTAAAATAATAAAATCTATAGTAAAAATAGTCATTACTTTCAACTCTACTTTCTATCTACTCTCTTTTCTATTGTCTCTAGTTGGAAAATGGTCTTGGACTGTTTTGGTGACAGGGTACAGGCATTTTATACCGGGTCACAGAAGATGGTCGCTCCAGGTACTGTTTCATTCTTTTCTTTGCAGAGTAGACCGAGGTGTGGTTTCGTATTTGAGGTGTTTCGCGTTAGCCTAGACTAGCCTGAGCCTAAGCCTAAGGATGGGGAACAGAGAATGCTTGGCGGAGAGACACCTAAAGCAAGTCATGATGCCTGGACATGTGTTCATCGAGTGCGAAATCGCAGTATCACTTAATCATATCAGTATCAAATTAATCTGTAAGAAGTGTAACATTTTTTAAATGAAAATTAATAATTGCCCGTAAACATTCCTTTTAAATGAAAAATTAATTTTAACAGAATTTAATAAGAAAGAAGCGAAAATAGGTGTTAGACGTTTAATCCTTATTTATAATTATATGGCTAAGTGGTTTAAAGGCCTGGAAACGGGTAGAGGTCGACAATATGACTTGGTCAGTGTTGGTCTAAGTCCGCGCTACAATTGTTATCGACGACAGCAATAAGCGTGAATCCGTTGCTCTTAATATATATTTGCATATCGTATTAATATATAATTGCAGAAGTAAAATAACATTAATCATTATAAAAATAATTATAATAATAATAATAAATACGAAATAAAAGTACAATATTTATTAATAGTATTTATTAATAATTACAATATCTATATCTTATCACCTTTGCGATTGTAAAAAATGTCTTAACGAGGACATATAGTATTAAAAATCTGCATATCCCAATTAATGGAAATTATTAGGATAAGCTATTAAAGATATATAATGCTACTAGTCCTTTTAGTTTTCACCCAAAATTTTATTTTTGGTGAAAACTAAAATTTTGATTTATTTTCAGTTTAGAAACTGTAATACATACAAAAGTCGCAAGTCTCCTTAATTATTAATATGTTTAACTATCACGGCGATGATTGCTGAATTCATTTGCCACCTAAATCCTTTTAGGTCTATTTCACTCTATTTTATTTTGGCTATTGTATTGCCTCTTCAGATCTGTATATTGACGACTGCATTAAAGTATTTTATTATAAGTATTTTACTTGCAGCATGTTCTTGTTAAATTTGAAACTCACCAAAAATAATGTTTAATGATATTGGACTTATTAGACAGAGAAAAGTTTATATTTTTGAGGTGGTTGAGGAAAATTCATGGACAAACTAAAATGCAATAGACTTCAATGGGAAAAATTTTTCGTGCAGAAATCTAGTTTTACAATGTCACGCGCGTGCCGAATTTTTTTAACAACTTCTAGAATTTTTACTTTTTTTTAACATTTTTTTTTAATCTTATAAAAATTGTTGAGGATAAAATGTGTCGATGATTTGTAAATACAACTTCGGTGCTGTGTGCACCTTGTTTCGCTCAATATGCTAACACATACCGAGATTTTGTGAGCGTAGTGAGTCAAAATTGAGGTCTGGTTCGCCTAATTTATTTCGTTAAATGAAATATATATCTCACAATAAATGTCAATGTATAATTATTTGTAACTTCAAGTAAACGTGATAAAATAGTTTATAGTGACGTAAATGATATAGCTTATAATAACGGAGCAATACACTTAACACTTCGTTTCTACATTAATAAGCTTAATTTGATCTTTTTACAGAACTGTCAACATTTCTATTTAACTAAATGATTCAACGAAAACAGCACTTGCTGACACGTTTCAAATTAATTTTATCCGAATACAAAATGTGTTGAGAAGAAAGTAAACGCAATTCCAACATCCGACTAGGAATTGACGTTAATGAACAAAAAACGCTAAAACTGTGTCATAAATTCAGCTCTCGTCTCTAAGACAGATCAGTGACGAACAAACAAACAGATTGAGTTCGTGACTTATCTCTATCTTGGGGTAAGTTAACTAACACAATTACAAAAATGTTATAATATAATTGAGTGTATAGTTCATTAATGAGAAACTATATATTGAAGGTGGTAAGGCATTTCTTTACACAAAAAAGTTTTTGATTATATTTTGACATATTTTTTATTTAACTAATACGAGCAAGTGGAACTTGACAAAAAACAAACATTGGTATTAATAATATTACGAATTACGTGTAATATAAAGAGTGTATGTGAAGGAAATTATACTAATAGAAGCGAGGGTAGTGTATGAGAAACTACCCTCGCTTCTACTGATATACGCATAACACCTTTGCCTAATTCGCACGGACGAGAGTAAAAATTAATATTTTAATGTTTCTTCTACTAACATTACGTATTTTTCTCAAGCTCTTCCTATTGTATTTATAAAGGCTTAAAAGAATGATTATTAAGGTTGAGTATTTAATAAGTATTTCTATCTTCATACAGTTTGTTTTGTTTATATTTTATTTTTATTTATTTACTTTAAAATAAAAGACATTACTAGCATCTGGCATATATGGTACACAATTTTCAGATTTACACAAATATATTCTGGTCCGAAGAATTGATCTCACAATTCTGGTAAAGAAATACGTTATAAATATTGTCTATTTTTTATTGTTAGATTATAAACTGCCAGATATTTTGTAACCAATATTGTTTCAATTTGAGATGAATATTCCGGAAACGAGTTTTTTAATTTCACTAAATTCTTATATTATGTTTAGTTGAGATATGGCTCAGAACTATTTTTTAGACAACACATATCAGAGACATAAATACACTTATACATATTTTTATATCTGCTACAGTTGTTTTATTTTTATTACTCTCTTCTTTTCTTGCCAGATAAAATAGATTTATTTAAAAAAAATAACATATCGAATTTATTATTTTTTATACATTTAGTCCAGACATATCAGATAGAAGGCCTCTTAGGGGACTAAAGGTTATTTTGTAGCGAACCATAATAGTATTTTGGACAATATCTATGCGACCTATTTTGAACTTCAATTAAGTTTGGGAATATTGGTTACATTAATACTGTTTATTTACGTAGACTGGCATAAACTTTAGTGTTTCTAACTCGATTTTAGTCGTAGGTGTATTAGATTGAGGTCTAAATATATATAAGTTTAACATTTAACTTTTCTGTTTTTTTTTTTTAAACTAAATACTGATTCGGTCAATTCGTTCAGCAGTTTCAAGAGTACTGACTCAATTGACTAACTCTCAAGTAATAGGACAATCTTTTAGGATCTTTCGGATAAAGATTTGTGACTGCTATAGATGGAACTTGAATCAATTTTTACTTAATAACAATGAAGAGTCAGTAAATTTTTGACGAGTTTTAAGAAGTTCTTTTTTTATTAAAAATGTGTTAAGGTGTCATGTCCTGTGAAGTTCTTATCGAACTTCTAATAACATTGACAAAAACACAGCTGATGTGTTGTGTTACTTAATAAATGGAGAAATTTAGTTTAAACATTTTTTAACATTTTTGTACATTTTGTGTTAATGTTATATTTAATATAAGGAAGAGCGGAGTCTTCTAATACAGGCATCCTTTGCTTAAAAAAAGGCTCCACACTAAATATTGTAATGAAAGTTATTGACACAATAAATTATTATTATGATTATTATTATTATTATTATTATTAACATGCTTCTCAATGTTTTGTAGTATAGTATTTTCGGGAATTACTAGCAGATTTTAGATGTTTTTTTTTATTATTTCTAGTAATTGTTTTTAATTGATTAAATACCGTAACAAAATAAATATTTGGATAAGGAGTTTTGTTTAAAATACGTAGAGTAAACAAATATTATACGCAGACCGCTGCTCAAAATATTACTCGAATTCTTAACTGAAAATGAAATATTGTAACGTAATTACATTTCCACATTAAAATATTTTTTTTTACAGTTTTTTATACCAAACGTATATTTTAGAGAAGTATCGTGTAAATATTATAATATATTTCAAACTTCCATATGCTTTTAGAAATTTTTATCTTTTAAGTTAAACAATATTTAGTTTTTGTTATTGCGAATCCGTGAATATGATGTGTATTATCTGTACGCCAGTGACTCGATTACATTATAAATAAGCCACCAATAAAAGTAATAAAAAAGTTCGTTTCTCACGAAGTCATTCAGGTCGCAATAATAAAAGACTTTCAAAGGAAACAATTTCAAAGAACGTCGTTATATTGCACTGATACTAAAACATTTAACAATTAAAACTGAGGTTAGAAAATTTCGAAATGGATAAAGAGTAATGGCTGCCCCATTTTCAATTAATTAATTAGTCGCTAGCACTTAAGGTGAATCGGCACATATCGTATTTTTGGCAAACTTCGAAATCGTTTTAGGAATTATTTCTAAACATATATGTAATGTTATTTGTAACCTGCCGCCATTAGATGTTGCACTGTGCCAGTAAGCTCATAAAACGTCCTCAAACTCCTAATCACTCAACGTCGTGAAACCCACCATGTCAGTTGGTATGTCCATGTCAGTTCAGCTGGCTTGGATTGTAAAAACTTCGAGTCTAATTTTATATTGTTTTGTTTGTTTGTAAAACAGAATTAAATTAATTATTGATTGTTTGCGTACTTCATTATTTAGAAAATAAAATCTCTTTTCAAATGCTGTTTTAATTTACAAAATGTGGGTGATAATATCAATTAAAATAATAACCATGTGCAACTTTTATCTTTAAAAAAATATTCACTATTTATTAATTACAGTTTACTCTGCAAAAATAAATTACGGATAAGTTGAGTTGAAGAGAGGGATTGAAAATTTACTACGATAGTGTTAACATCATTCTTAAAAAAGTTATTTCAGAAAAATACTTATAATCTTGTTTCTTAATAGCATATTATTTAATACATTCGCTCTAAAAGGGTTAGTGCTCTGTTTAAATTTAAGAAAAACAAACTAATTTCGCATTACATTAATTAAGGCAAAGTACGTTTGTTCTTTTTCTTATAAAATGTAATATTATTTCTATGTCTTCCTTTTTTTTTTCCGTTGGAAAAACCCGTCGGCCCATGGGGGTAACGGCCGGGGGGTGATGTGGGACTACCCGGCAGCATAGAGGATGCTGCCATGCCATGTAATGGGATGTCACGGGATCTCGTTAGCACACACCGTGACGCCCCGGCGAGACCCCCCCAAATGAGGGTGCCCCGAGCAACGTAGAGCACCCTCTCATCGTAGGCCTATGTTAGGTAAGGGGGGTCACCCTCCCCCCTCACCAGGCCTACAACTGGGGAAGGAAGCGACGGGCGTATTCCCGCCTCCTTCTACCCAGTCTCCCCTGACGGAGCGGGTCAGCGGACGAGGCAAACTCCCTGTCCCGCTCCGAGGCCTCCTTTGCGGCGATGACTTGCTCGCAGACGGAGGCCATTGCGACCCAGCATCTCTCGCTGCTGACCATCGCGCTGATAACGCGCGGCAGCGAGAGGTCCCTGCCAATCACGTCCACAAGCTCTGTGTGCTGGTGGTCCCAGGCGGCGCACTCCGCCAAGGTGTGACGAGCCGAGTCGACGGACTCGTCACAGTGGTGGCAGGAGGGGTCGCCTCCCTTCGTGCTATCCTGTGCAGGTACTCACCGAAGCAACCATGCCCGGTCAGCACCTGCACAAGACGGAACGTAAGCGTTCCGTGCCGCCGATTGATCCAGTGGTCGAAGTGAGGGCGGACCGCCCCACTGTGATCATACCAGCGGCAGGGGACTCCAAGTCCCTATTCCACCGTCGCATCAGGGCTCGGTGAGCTAGAGCCCTGATTCGCGCCGCCTTGGGCCTTACCCCCGTGGCCAAAGCTTCTGCCCGGTGCCAGTACACGGCTGCGAGCACCTCCGCCTGTAGCTCCCAGGGCGGATCGCTCGCCAGGAGTGTAGCCGCCGTGAAGGACACCGTACGGTACCCCCTGATCATCCTCACCGCTAGGACCCTTTTCGTTCTTCGCAACAGGGTCCTTGAGTCAGCGGTAAGGGACCCCGACCATATGGGAGCACAGTATAGGGCCATGCGCCTCACGATGCCGGCATATAGGCGCCGGCATGGAGCCTGCGGCCCACTGATGTTGGGCAGAAGTCTTCCCAAGGCAGCTGCGGTGGAAACCAACTTCGGGGCGAGAAGGGAGAAGTGCGCCCCGAAGTTCCACCTTTCGTCCAGGGTGAGGCCCAGATACTTCATCTGGGACTTCACCACCACCTCCGAACCCTAGACGGAGATGGACGCCCGACGAGGGGGACCTCGCCGAGGTATATTATTTCTATGTCTTCCTGATATCATCATACAAAATTTATCATAAAGCCTTTTCAATGAATTAACAATTAAATACTTTACATTTAAGAAGACTTAATTATTAATTACTAATGATATTAAATAATAAATATTTTTTATTATAACAACAGAATTTTTTATTTAAAATACTATATTTGACTGAATGAATGAAGAATTGAATTTATGGCAAGTATAATATTGCAACATTATAAAATTTGTCATATCTTGTCCGCTGTAGCATAGTGCATTATGCTACACCTACGTTTCGTGTCTCTTTTGAGATTTGGTGCGATTTACAGATTATATTTTAGTATTTTAGTTATATCATATTCGTAATTGAAAAAGGAGTAGGGTAACAAAAAGTTGAAAATTTGAGCAGTAAAGAGCTTCGCTTTGCTCAGCTCAATGAAGCCCAATCAGAATGTTCTAGTCTACAAATAAAGTGTAATAGAAAGAAACAAATAAAGTGTAATAGTCGTATTTAGTGATTGAACGTAGTTGTACTGATATTTATTAATAATAATAAACGTATATTGTGCGTAAATAGTTTAATTTTTATTGTTTATATAATGTTAATGAAACAACAGAATAAATTTAGATAAAAATTTAATCATTATTAATGATATTATAATCCTTAATTGTGGTTTTTCCCATTATATGTACCTAAAACGTTTTTTCTTATCTTTTATGTATTACATACTATCTTTTACGTCCGTTATATGTCAGTATATTATAAACAAGAATTCATTATATAGCAACAACAAAATTACAAAGGATTCGAATACGCATCTACATCTAACTAGTAGAATGAATCTAATGATATTCATCAATTAATGTTCAATCCAGTTAATTCATTTATGATTTGGTTTAAGTAACTGTTTTAGCATATTTTCTGTTTGTTTTAATAGAATCGTGTAATTTTTTAATTGTTTGATGGTACCATTTATTAACATTAAAAATTAATTAAATATTGCCTAAATATATTTTTTTCATGAAAATTATCTACGTAAATAAAGTTTTATCTTTTTAGGAATCAATTATGATAGTAATTATTGATGGCTGTAATTACCTTCTCGTAATAAAGATAGCATACCCAGTGAAGATTGTTAAATATTACATAATGTTCGAGCTTAACAAAAACTTTAACAGTTTTTTTAACTTAACTAAAGTTAACATTTTATAGTTTTCCTAAAAGTTACCAAAATTGAAGTGCGATTAATAAAAACAACTTTACAATAACATCTATAATTTGTTTTATTTTTATCTAAATATATATTTTTTTAATTAAACCCAAAATTTTTGTTAAATGCATGCATTTATAACTTTTATATAGCTGCGTCGAAATTTTAGACACTTATATTTCTTATTTTGATAGTAAGATAAGTTCTGGTTTCCCTCGTTATTGTCTTATGTTGCGAGTATGGTAAGGTACTTAGACACTTGCTTTTCCTATACGTATGATTTCTTACTTCTATTTGAATTAAACAAACATTACAACCATGTTCAAATACATCATTGTATACACAAACATGCCTTCGCCCAAACAGATTCATACTATATAATGTCGAAGTGCTTGTTCTAAAGCCCCAAATCGATTTTATTCCGAAACTTATGAAAAAATAAGGACTTGTATATATTGATCACCAAAATGGATTCAACAAAGTTATGTTTTATTTAAAGCATAGTATTGGTTCACCACCACCAGTGGTCACCAGCTACAGCCCAAAATTCTCATGATTAGCACCAACCGAGGTCGACCCGTAAAGGTGTTATCGGATTAATTTTTTATAATCTTAAATATTTGTAAAATTAATTTATTTTTGTATCAAAATAATATGGCTTAACGATAATACCTAAAATAATAACATTTTAATTATCGAATAGATTTCATTTATCAGATAAGGTACTATAAAAACCCGATCATTCCTTTACTGCGATACATTACTCCTTCACGATGAAACTACTCCTAGTTGTTCTCGGCTTGGCCGTGACTGTTTCAGCCTACTTACCCGTCGATAATGACTACCATAATACTGTAGGAGTTTTGAAGGCTGCTCGTATCAAGAAGGCTGAGGAGTCCGCTGACTTTGATGGGGCCAGGATTACCGGCGGAAGCAGTGCAGCTCTTGGACAGTTTCCGTATTTGGTATGATTTTAGTAGAATTGTATTTTTAAATTTCCTAACTTTTAAACACGCAAAAATAAATACATAATGTGTATTTTATAATTTTAGGGTGGTCTAGTTATCGCATTAGTTGACGGAAGAACTTCAGCGTGTGGTTCCTCTCTCATCAGCAACAACAGGCTCGTTACAGCAGCTCACTGCTGGAGAACCGGTGGAAGTCAAGCTCGTTCATTCACTGTTGTTCTTGGTTCTATCCGTCTCTTCTCTGGCGGCAATCGAATCAACACTAACAACGTGCGTTTGCACCCTAACTACAATCAGAACACCCTCCACAATGATATTGCTATTATCATTATCAATAGTGTCAGTTATAACAGTAAGTAATTTGTTGTGTGTTTAATATACGTTTATATTACAATTATAATATTAAATTGTTATATTTCTACTTATTACAGACAACATTAGGAACATCTACCTTGCAAGTGGTAACAACCAATATGTTGGGTCTTGGGCTACAGCTACAGGATTTGGCTTGACTTCTGATGGTAAATTTGACTCTACAATTCCTAGTAATTCCTTTTATAAAATGTAATATGTGTACAATTTGTTCAAAGTCTAAACATTTTTTAAGCCTCAAATGCCGCGGTGTCTCAAACTCTGAACCATGTGAACTTACAAGTAATCACCAACAATGTTTGCCGTAATACTTATGGTAATACTGTCGTCGCTTCCACTCTGTGTGTGGCAACTCCAAATGGACGCAGCACATGCAACGGAGACTCTGGCGGTCCTCTTGCCATCGGAAGTGGAAACAGCAGAGAATTGGTAAAAACAATATATATGTTAGAATAACAGATGACGTTCAGTGATGTGAAGAAGTTAATTCAGTTAAAAAAAATATTCATTTTGTGAAATTGATTAATAAGTCAGCGTCAAAACAAATATGCGTTATATTGTTATTTTTCTAGGGTTGTTAAATCTTATTCAATAATAAAATTAATCCAATGGTTAAATGCATTTGTAAGGGCTAAAATCACAAACTAATGCTTAATTTTTTTATAAAGTTTTCTAATTTTTTTTTTGCGTTTGGTAGTATATTTTTAATTATAGCTCGTTTCGAAAGCTTTGTAATCATGTTTAAGAAACGAGATGTAGGTGTCTGTCGACAGCACCTATTATAGTTTTATTCATTCTTTCCTTTGTATATTCATTAATGAGATAATATTTTTTTTAGATTGGAGTGACATCGTTCGGACATCGCGCTGGATGCACTCGCGGACACCCCGCCGGTTTCGCCAGAGTTACATCTTTTAACTCTTGGATTCAGTCTAATATGTAAACGTAATATGTATCAAACGGAGAACTGTTGTTTTTGAGATAATAATAAAGTAACTTTCTGTTATAAATGTATTTTTATTTGGGACATCCTATTAATTACTTTTACCTCAATAAAAATCTAATCTATAATTTTAAATAGAGATAAAATATTTAAAAAAATTTAGATGTTCCGAGCAACTTCTTGTGTTTCCGATTAAATTTTGATAATCATATTTTTTTTCCTAGTTTATATAGGTATACTTCAAATAAATAATAAGTTCGTTTTTTAAGATCTTCTAATCTTAGGAACTACCTACCTACTTTCGAAGTTTATAGGCTATCTAGCATTTCATTATTATTATTATTTATTCTAATAGTAAATAAAATTTTTTGTCCCCGGTTTGACTCGCGTACCAGCTAGTAAAATAATAAAATCTATAGTAAAAATATTTATTACTTTCAACTCTACTTTCTATCTACTCTCTTTCCTATTATCTCTAGTCGGAAAATGTTCTTGGACGGGTTTTGGTGAAAGGCCTTTTATACCGGTTCACAGAAGATGGTCGCTCCAGGTACAGTTTCTTTCTTCTCTTTGCAGAGTGAACCGCGGAGTGGTTTCGTATTTGACGAGTTTCGGGTTAGCCTAAGCTAGCCTGAGCTTAAGCCGAAGTATGGTGAACAGAACATGCTTGGCTGACAGACATCCAAGTATAATTATTGCAACATTATAAAGTTTGTTATATAAATTATATCGAGTGTTCTTAAGCTTGATATTTTTTTAATTGGACGGTTGTTAAGACGCGGTCTTAAGTGCCTTTTTTTTTAACCATAAAAGGTAAGCGTTTGACTACAGCCCGCCTGATGTTAAGCATAGGCTGAAGTCTAAGGTGTAGCTGTAGTTAATAAGTATTTATTAGGTAAGCGTGCCTACCTAATAAATACCTATCAACTCTCGATTCGAAGACCCCTAGATTGTAACAGTCAGGAAACACTGACTGCAGAGAAATCCAAATTTTCGCACAAGGAATGTGGAAGCGAAACGCTTTGTACGTGACTTTGGAACCTCAACCATAAATCGGTGCTTCTTGTTTGAGCTTCTCGTCGTTCGGTGACTGAAAGGAGCTGGGTGTATCAAGTTGTGCAGCTCTGTTGCACACTCTCCGAAATGTATCCGATAAAAGATCGACAAACTAGCCACCTTGCGGCGATGGTCCAAACTTTGGAGTTTTGCCTTGGCAATGGTGGTATCACCTACGAGCCTCCTAGCCCGTCTCTCAATTGATTCCAACGCCTCTAGCTGGTATTTTGCCAATCCATCCCAAAGATGCAAGCAGTGCTCCATGCACGACCGAACTTCTGCTTTATAAAGTGTGAGCAACTGTTCCGGCTTGAAGTACCGACGCACCTTCCAGAGAATACCAAGCTTTTTAACAGCCAATTGAGCTTTAGACTCAATATAGGAACCAAAGTTGAAAGACAAATTTAGGTTGACACCAAGAAGGTCTAGGTGGTTCGCAATCTTCACGAGTACATTTCGAAAAGTAGGGGCCAGATGGAATGGTCTCTTTTTGGCAGAGAATAAACACGCCTGGGTCTTCGCCGCATTAAACCTAATTAGGTTGGCATCGCCCCATTCGGATACTGCCTAAACGGAAAGATTCGTGCGCACGACCATGGCATCTCAGCGTGACTGGATTATGCTTATTTTACCAATATACGCCAGTACAAAAGTGCGGTTTTATAGACAATTTATATGAACAAGACTAGTATTCACCATTTCTGTTACAATATACCAATATTCATAATTATTTCAACATTTTCTTCAGTATTTTTTATACTATGATTATTAAAACAGAGAAATTTATAGTAAATATATATTGACTAGAAAATTACAGCAACAGAGTGAACAGTGAAAAGGAGCGCTATCACGACGCTGGCTTTTTTCACAACTAGCGAGAGCAGCGCGACGGCGGTCTTTGGCACTAAAAGGGTTAAGGTTCTCTATCCGAAGTTTTTTTTAAATTTTTAATGTATGTGGCTATCAGAGAAAGCAAATATAAAAAAAATATATAATTTAAATTCCGTCTAAAATGAGATGACAGTTTCGAGTATCGAATGATCATTTTTGCCATATTATTGGAACAATTTATTTAGAATATAGTTTGTTTACAAATGTCAACAATTATTAGTCTATTCCAATTAATTAGTTAAATTACCGACTAATTAAGTAATCCAACATACCATGAATGATAGCGATCATATATTATTTGTTCATTATAATATTACCCAGTGAATAGGTATTGATAAATGAACATATGAAAGAAACATTTATGATTAATAATATCGAAATAATACATCTCGACTTGTTAGAAGTTTCCTAATTCTAACTTATCTCAATCTTGAACGATTTTCAACACTTCAACACCCAAAGCTCGTAAGCTTGCAGGCGCCTGGCTCATGCAATTACTCAGAGTACATACGAACTAAGTTGCTCTAATCCATTACTTTAAAATATTGATGACTTAGCACCTAATGAAAAACAGTTTGTTCAACATTTTAACAGATGTTGCCTATCACTGTTTCTTTTAACAAGACGGATGCTATACGAAGTTGACTCCAAGAGATATGGATAATATTACTAAGTTACTATGAAATTATTTTTAATATAAACATACTCTTAAACATCTTACATTTAGTAATTATATATTAATTACTAAATAGTGTGTTGAGACTGTAGTTTAAAATTTATTTATAATCTTGAGTGGACAAAGATATCATGGCTAAACCTTTTTTATTTAAAATTGTCAATTCTCTAATAATTAATGACACTGAAAAATTCTTTGGAATTTAACACGTACAAAGTATTTTGTGAAAGCTAATTAAATAGAAAAAAAAAGTACAAGTCATTAATTTTTTTAAATTTATCAAATATAAGTAATTTTGACTTATCAAAATATTTGTAGTCCTTCAACTTAAACCTATTGGGTATATTCAAATAAAAATTCAGTAGTGACCTATTGTGAAGCTTAATTCAACCGGATTGATGGAAACATAATTTCGAAATTGCGTGGATTTATAATTCATTTCCTTTATTTCATTGTATTTGAAAGAAACTTTTCCATTAACGCAATTACATTTTCAAGGCTAATATAATGCGTGTAACAAACTCCGTCTAACATTTGTATTATTAAATAAATTAATCAAAATTTACAAACTAATTAAAATAAAATAAAATCGTGAAAATTTTTTATTTATCGATTTTAAAAGACAGAATCTCTCATCTGAAATTTATTAATATTACTCAGATATTTAAATATAAAATAATCTATTCTTATTATAATTATGCTTTCATAATTATTTATAAAGAACATTATAACGCAGCCTTGTTATGTAATTTTCTACTTGGTATTAGATCTATTGTGTGTAATAAAATAAACTTATACAAATAGTAAAATGTTAATTTCAAACATCGGACTGACAACTTTCAAAACCAATTAAATTAAAGAGAAACTTTGCAAATCTCTAGCGTATAAACAATTAAAAGTTCTATTATTATACGAGGATTAAATTAAATTGTTTATTTATTTATTTATGTACGATAAAACAACTAAAATATTAGAAAATACAATTTACATCTTCGCTCCTCATCTAATCTTAAACTTCTCGTTCCTTCTCACATTTCCAATTTCTGTACTAACTCCTTCACAGTCCACGTAATAAAACTCTGGAAAGCTTTCCTGAACATATTAGACGTTCCCTTAGCAAGTTCGCTTTCAAGACATCCGTCTATAAATATTTATTGGGGAGTTTTCTGTAAAAATAATATCTGTATGGTATATATTATGTAAATTGTATGTATTTGTTTTCATATTTTATGTTTTATATTTAATGTTATTGAATGTATTTAAGTATATATTAGTATTTATGTGTTCATTATTATATTTATTTAGTAAATAGCTTATTTTTTTTTGTAAAATAGTAGTACATTAAGTCCGGCCATTGTGCCTTTTTATTGGACAATAAAGATTAAATAATAATAATAAATAATAAAACAGAAATAGACAAATATAGGCTAAGACAATCTATGGTGAGGGGGGAGGGTGATCCCTCTTACGGCGCAGAGGGCAATCGTTGGTTTTTTAGTGGGTAGCCTTAAAAATGGCAGCATCCTCTTTGCTGCCGGGTAGTCCCACATCACCCCCCGGCCGTCACCCATATGGGCTGACGGGGTACCCGTAACGGGTTTTTCCAACGGAAAAAAAAGGCTAAGACAATCTATACATAGGATGACTTATCTCTTCACAAGAGATCTCAACCAAAAACCCTTGTTCGTGGGAAGTACGAAGCTAATAGAAAACAAGATTATTAATAGACTAACAAAATGATTAAGTTTGTTTTTCACTTTAAAACAAAATATATAGAAATAACAGTTCCTTAATAGTTATTCCTTAAACACAATATATATATATATATATATATATATATATATATATATATATATAATTAATATATATAGTATTTCCTTAAATACAAAATGTATATTTAATCAGTATTAAGGAAACTTATAATTATACTATTAACGGAATTGATTAAGAGAAATGGCTTCTGAATGTTGACTTAATTATTATTTGACGAAACTGAGAGTTAATTAAATGAGTCATTGTAATTGCATAAATGTTGAACTTAACTATTTCTTAAATTTTAATATACTGTAAGAAATAATGCTAATTTAATTTACAAACCTTACTTACAAAACAACAAGACTATTAATATAACTAAAAAAACACTCGACATTAAGAAATATACTTATAAATATTGGAGAGGAAATTCTAAATTGTCATCTAGTAAGTACTAAGACGGTAGCTTAGTAACGCCTCTTCAGATAATTTAAAATTACTCGAATACTGTTCTCGTATTTTCTTAAGGAGCTTGCTCTAAGCTCGTACTTACAATATTATTAATTTATTGCTCTTATTAGTACTTTTAAATGAAATAAGGCTGGTGACAAATTTAATATTATCATTGAGTTGTCCAAAGTAGAAATATAATATACATTCTTAAATATTATTTTTAGTATATTATATTAGTATAATAACGGTTATTTTGTATATAGAATCAAATAACAATATTATATAAAATCCTTACATTTTTTTTTTATAAATTTTACTCGTAAATCTTTTAAATATATTCGTTTATAGTGTATAGTTTTGAAGATTACCGCATATAACCAAACAAACGTTTCTGATTAATAATAGTAGATTTTTTTATTAATATAAAACAGAATTTGTTATAATGACAACATGTCCTGATTGTAAGAAGTTAAGAAGGGTTGAACCCCTCTTACCTAACATAGGCCTACGATGGGAGGGTGATCTACGTTGCTCGGGGCACCCTTATTCGGGGGGTCTCGACGGGGCATCACGGTGTGTGCTAACGCGATCCCGTGACGTCCCATTACGGCGAAGAGAGCCGTTGGTTTTTTAGTGGGTAGCCTTAAAAATGGTAGCATTCCATGCTGCTGGGTAGCCCCACATCAGCCTCCGGCCGTCACCCCCCTAGGTTGACGGGGAACCCGTAACGGGTTTTTACAAAGAAAAAAAAAATTTCGGCAATCAAAATTAAAAATTTTGCAAAATAGTTTGCTATATGCTAGACATATTGCACAAACCAAAAATAATATTTAACTAGAAAGAAACAAATAATCTCAATATTCACTGACAGAATATACAGTTTATCTTCACATAAAATATTATGTAACATAGACCATTTATTAGCCTCTTCTCTAAAAGTCACACAGACTTTTCAATGTTTCGTTAACTTATCTACTTAATATATTTTGTTGCTAATATATTTAAGTATAGATCTCTTCGAAATTTAGTCCAATAATTATCCTTGTATTCGTATTTATTTAAAATAGGTAATAAATTCAATATATTATGGTGTAATAAAATTCACAACATTGATCCCTCGCCGGGCTCTTGATGATTCTGAAAGTATAGGGTTTTTATTGTTCCCATACATTGAGTTGAAATACGGAGACCATTTAAACAATGGGAAAACATTTATAAATACTTAATTCGAAAATGGTTTTATATTGAAAAATAAAATTGTACAAAAGTAATATGAAGTATATTTGTTTAAATTTGATGGTATATATATATATATATATATATATACCATCGCAGAGTACAAAATTACATTACACCGCTAAGAGGACCTAGAATTAAGTTAGTCAAATATAATTTAAGTAAGAGATTATGGGATGGAATGGTGTAGAACTGTTATGAGCTCTAAACCACGTCCAAAAAAACTGACATTAGTTTTTTAAACAAAAAAAAAACATATTATTTTTATTCAGTAAATCTTTTCTAAAGTAAGAAAAAATACACTTGAGCATAATACTCACGTATAATTATTTAATGAGACGTATCTTATGTTTGAATGTCAATAGTTGTAAAAGAAGGGCAATTGAAGATGATCTTGACTGAGAAGACGTTTTACCAAAGAGCGTGAGAGAAATTAACCCAAATGGGTTCAGCTTAATATAATAATTTAATACAAATGTTATATATATTTATATGTAATATAAACATATATTAAGGGCTAGCAAATGGTGATGTCAGAGTTATTATAAAATATAAATAACATAAATAAAGAAAAGAAAAACAATTCCTAATTTCCTATTCTCTAGAATATGAAAGTTTGTGAATGTTTGAAAATGAAATTGGCCCTAAGAGTGTGCAATAAAAATAAATAAAATTAAAACACAGTGCTAATGTTCAAACTGTCTTATTATTTCTGTTCCTCTCGAGTCCTACTTTACTTAATTAATGCTTTCGGGAAAGTATATTTTGTAATTATGGAAATTATAAATGACATTTTTTTTGTAAAGACTTTATAAAAAGCTTCTACATTTGTTAAGTTGGTAAACTGTGAGTTGATGTAAGCTTCAAAATTTGTTAAGTTGGTAAACTGTGAGTTGTTGTAAGCTTCAAAATTTGTTAAGTTAGTGTGCTGTGAGGTGTTGTAAAAAAATATGGCGAAACTTATGAGAGAAAACTAGTACTTATACTATGAGTTTAAATATAAACAAGAATCTTATCAGAAATCATAGTAAAGCGGCTGTACCAAAAAGAGTTGTTTTCTGACTAAGTAAGTATCCGCCTTTATTACATCCATTTTGTCTATTTGTTATCACTGTAAAATGTCGGACACACGGCTTTGAACAAGACTGGCTTTATTATAAATCTCATATTAATACAAATAAATCCTTATTGATTCTAACAATATTATCCGACATCTATATTTAATTATTATATGAGATTTGTTTGGCACAATGGAGATGACATGGTTCATCTCATGGTAAATGGTGCTTTCGCCCATTGTAGTAACTTATTAATATACTAATAGAAAATATTTTTGAGATCCTGCTATCAGTGATACATAAATAGATACTAGAAAGGTATATAGTTGAATTTGTAATTTGGACCTGTGATATTATATTTAATAATTTCCAATTTATTTACACATACAAAAAATTTTTTCTAAGCTGAAAGCAGTGTGTAAAAGAGCAATTCCGTTGAAATGAATGATCCGCTACTGGTCTCCTGGTATATAAGAGCGTGATGTTGTGAGTTGTATTACACACGAGGGCCTGCAACAGTACTGAGTTGATGAAGTCAAATGTAGATAACATTCGTTTACTGTAACTCTAGAGAACTGAGAACTTGTAAATAACTTGTATAATTTATCATTTAAATTGTTTTTAATATCATCTTATTATTATTATATGGTTTTATTAAGCTTGACTTTGTCACCTTTTTACCGATTGCTTTAAATTTGGTATTTACCTTTAGTTTTGATGACAATACAATTATATATATTCAATAGTATTAAAAATTTAAGATTCAAACACCCTTGTCTTAACAGTAAAGAGCCCTTTAAGCCCTTTGAGCCCTGTGGAGTGGTGTGATGGCTAGTACGGACTAGTCATCACACCCCTTCACAGACCCTATCTCTACACACTGAAAATGTTACAGCTTTTCTAGCCCCTAATGACTGTATTTTGTAACTACCTATATTTATTTAGTTTTTAGTACATTTATTTTATTACCATTCCTTTCCTTTCCTTAAAAAGCTTAAATATTTTTTTGACATAATTTATCAATAATTTTTAAACTGGACAAAAAAAATAATAATATTACAAATGTCGATGTATATATATGATAAACTAGAAAAATTTGTAAGATAACTTGCAAAATGTTTTAATTTAATTATGAAAAATATAATCACATAAATAAAAAAATCTAGAACTAAAAAATTCGCTTAAAAATAAATGAATTAATAACATTATAACATATAACTATTCGGAACATAGATAAGTTATTATTGCGCTTTTAAAGCAACCTAAAACCTGATATTACAAGTAAAAAAACGAGCTCTTGAACTTTTATTTGATGTCAAAATAATCGGAGAATAATCCGTGTGTTATAAAAAACAATATGATGTTCAAGTTTAGATATTTATAGATATATATTTTAAGATAACTACAAATTTACTATATTTTTATGGCTTAATTATCGTAAATTAATTTCTGATTAAAATTATTCAGAAGTAAATGTAGAGACATGAAGTCCCACTGCTGCGTTCAGTTCGCACTTGGTTCAGTTAACGACCTCTCGGTGTTGAAATATTTAAGTCGTTTTATAAATAAAGAATTCCTAGAGATCTCGTGATATATTTTTAAGAACAAAAAGTATTTTTAAGGCACGTAACAAGCTTTTATAGTTTCTCGCCTTTACAATAATTACTTACGAATTACCATTTCTTTTCTTATTATATAAACAAATAAAAAATATAGTCTTAATTTGATTCATTCATTTAATCAAACCAAGTCTATTAAGTGCTACATCACTTATCATCATCACTCGCTGACATGTTTCAAATTAATCGTATCTGATAAACATAATATTGAGAAAAAAAAAAACACAATTTGGATAACGGAATAGGAATTGATGTTAATGAACGGAAAAAGCTAGAACTGTATCATAAATTCAGGGCTCGTCTCTGCGACAGATCAGTGACGAACAAACAAACAGATTGAGGTCGTGACTTATCTCTATCTTGGGGTAAGTTAACTAATACAATAATATCTCCGTTAAAACTGTATAGCTAATTAATAAAATAATTACAATGTCCGATCTAATGGAATTTTTCATTGTGAAAATCACCATTATATAAATCTGGAACTACGTTAGATCCCACTAACAGCACACCTATTTTAGTATTTATAACATTTAGTAATATCAATTAGTATCACAAAGTAGCAAAGTTTTATATAAATAAAGTATTATATAACAGATAGTTTTGTTTAACTCCTAGTCGTTTAACAATATATATTGTTGAGATATTGCTAAATATATTCCAAACCTAGGAAGGGTTACAATATGAACTTTGCATTTTTTTGTGATTTATCAAAGAAGTTCGCCTGCATTGAGCGAAAATCTAATAAAGAAATTCCATAATTATAAAATTAAATGAAAGCCCCTTGATTTAAACAGTTAAAGTTCGGAAAGGAAACGTGAATGATACGTGAATGTTCCCTTTTATACATTAGTCAAAATAGAAAGAGCTCTAAAGAAAGCTTTAATATTACGGTCAATCTTTTAACATGGGATAAATATAAGAGTATTATTTTCTGATGATACTTTTCTTAAACTTAATTAACAGCAATAAGTAATTGTCGATGTAAGCAATGCTCTTTCAGATATTTTAAAATGGGTTACCGCTTATATTGTACAAAAAAAAAATAAAATGTATTCAGTTTACTATCAAACGTCAAAAATGTCAGGACATTTATATAATGTGGAAGTGAATGTGGTTTATTCTGCTATTTCCTTCAGCAATATTGGATTTGTGGAACAAACTTAGTTCTGCCACATACACGTTTCATAAACATTAGAGTAGTTACATTAGTTTAGTTTACTGAGTTGAATAGTAACATATCATGCGGTGAATATTATAGGGTAATACAAATGCAGATATTGATATTATATTAGCATTTCAGGAGAGGGCTGATCGATCAATCTATAACTTGTTGCCAAAAGAATCTTTAGAAAATAAATAAAATAAATTATCTAACTGTTTATAACTGTATATAACTGTATAGAACCAATTTATTTAAGAAAATATAATCTTGATATATAATTGATATTTAAATCATAAATTCAAGGAAAATTGCGCTTTACATAAAATTAATAGTAAAATCAAATAATCCACTTGCTGTATCAGCTATTATGTTCAATGAAATAAGTAATAAATAATATTTTTCATTATTTAATTGTAAGCGTTTTAAATTTATCATTTATTTAAATTAAAATTTAAATAATAATAAAATATTAATTGTAATTAAAATGTAAATTCTAAATTGATAGGATTTTTATAAAAAAATCCGATAATAGTGTAAATGATTTTATTAACTGCGATATAATCTGAAATTCATTGATTTTAGTGAAAAATTTGTTTGTCGATATTGTTAACCCTTATTTAAGCATATATCAGACCGCTCCCAAAAAAGTCAATGTTGTAGCGTTGTAGGTAGATTCATCCCGTACGACGATACCATACGTAATAAACCCTTATTTTGATAAATAAGGTATCCAGTATAGGCCCTTCTGATACTTAATTTGACATATATTTTAAATCAATATCAGTGATCAGATACACTGATATTGATTTTAAAAGAGAAAAGATATAAATAAATAAAATGAATATTTTCAGCATATCTTAGTGTCTCAAGTCTTTCATTCATATGTATTAATGTTTAGAAGGTAGACAGTGCTTCTAATATTTCAAATTTTTAAATTACTACGCAATTAATATTTTACATGCATCATATAATGAAGTACAAATTAATATTTATCTTTTTTATCTTACCTTAATTACTATTAGTACATGTTTTTATGATTATATTATTTTATCATATTTAAAACAATACGAATAATAATAATATTCATGATTACTAAAGTTATTGAGACGCCAATATATATATATTAGGGTTATTAATGCACGGTTATTTCTAACTGTTTCTTTTAATATTAGGTTAAGATCAAATCTTTTTATATGATTCAAAAAAGACTTCCTTTTCAATAATAAATGTTATATCCCTGTGTTCTCATGTATGAAACCAATAAAAGTGAATACAGCGTGGATGAGATGCTGCAAATTGTTATAGCGTTATATTCTATTCACGAAAGCACCTCTTTATAAGATTTTAGGCAATACATGTAAAACAACATATTTGAAAAGAAAAAGTAATATCAAAGATTTTAAGAATTCTTACTTGTCAATTACTATTTGATAAAAATATATCGCCTGAAACAAACTTATACTTTTATTTCAATAAGATCTAAATAATATCAAAATCTACTCAAAAAAATTTGATGTTAAAAATCCTTATTAACAAATGAGAAAAGGGGTCACTCTAGTGTTCAAAAAGGTTTAGTATGTTACTGAACAACCATGGCTTCTGAGTCATTACATTTCGGTCAACAGTGACTTGAGCATTTAGTATGTACGTATCTCTCCTCTATCGGTTTGTCGTCTGCATACAAAAGTTACACAGTTCATTAAAATCCTTATATCCATGCATAAAAAGGGGGAATGAAGTAGAAAATTTTCTTATAATTCTATCCAGTTGAAACTTCATGACATTAGAACATGACATGACTGATGTTGACTAAGTATATAAGAGTAATTAGAGCAAATATATATATATATATATTTTGTTATATTTTACAATTAGTATATCTATCATACAAAGTAAAATTTAATTTAAATTATATACACTGTATTATATATTTATTAAAGTTTTGTTTTATTTTCAATGTATTCTACACAAATTAAAATTTTTTTAAAGATTGTAAGCTCCAAAAACAAGTTTTTTGGAATTTTCCATGACTGAACCCGCGATAAAACTGGGTCTCTCAATGGTAAACTTTATGATAAAGACAGTGATAACAAAACGCTGAGGGCATGTTCTTCAAATGAACTAAATCCAATTGTTTTATTGAAGAAAAATTTTATATAGAAAAAAGAAATTAACTACTATTTTAATAAAAGTATTTTATTCAAACTTTAGTGAGACTTCATTTTTATTTTTAAATTTGTTTAAATATCAGGAACCATATTTTTAAATGCAGAATAAAACGAAGTTAAAGAAAATTGCCAACATAGTCTAGCAGTATTTAGAACTATCTATGATCTAATATAACTCTAATTTAAGTTTGAACTAGGTAAGGATTGGTTTAATACAAAGGATTTTAGGACTTGAGGAGTTGCTTCAAGAAACTGTTCGTTTATTCAATCCATTAATTTATTTTATTATATTTTGAATTAATGTAAAATGTTTGTAGCTTCAAACATATTTATCGTTAACATAAACTAACAATATTAAATTATTATCATAAGAACTATATAAAATAAAATTATATTATATTTTCGAATGAGCTTATTCCCATTTAAATTAGTTCACTTAAAAGTTTGCATCAAAGGTCAGTAACAAAGGCGTGCTGGCTTAATAGAAATCCAACAATCTGAGGAACGTATAATAATGAGGCATTATCGGGATCAATTACCCTTTAGCTTTGGGATTTGAACTCAATAGTAATGTTCGTAACGAGCTGCCAAAAGACGATGATTTAACATTAAGATTTTTCAAATATAAATTAAACCTATTCATGTATTTTTCTTTTCTTACTCTTGTTTTTGTCTCCATAAAATGAGTATCAAGAATAAATCATTAAAATTAACAATTTGAGATTCAGGTTGCATTATATTATAATACTATATACTATATATATATATATACTATTCGCTAATTTAGATTTTAATAAAGGATTATTTTGTTACTGAATCTTTTTATGAAATTGCAGATACATACTTGTTACTATATTATTTAATCATTTTAATATGAACTGAAACTGAAAGAAACTGTTTAAATCAACAATAGAGGTCATAATGAAGAGATAATTACATAATACTGTTTTTTATGTAATATTTTATAGAATAAATTACAAAGTATTCTTTTTTCAATTAATATTATCTGTTACATTGACTCACTGCTATATCTAGTTTTATACTCCTTTTAAAATTTTATAATGTCAAATAATTACAGTCTCATACACTAGTATACTAATTAATGGTACAAATTACTTTGTATTTTCATCCCTGTGCAGTTTTATAAAATGTATTATTGTCCTTCCACTAGTACTATAAACAGATATTCACAAAACATTTTAGATAGTAGCCATGTTACTCTAGCTCTTATTAGCATAAAATGCTTTAATGATATATTAAATACAATTTCGCTATATTTGATATTAAAACTATACTAACTTATACGACTAACATATTATTGCGAATCCAGACCGATGACTTCAATTTCATATAATTATCACGAAAATATATATTTCTTTTTTTTTTGTAAATCGTTTGTTCATGTTGATTGAAATATACATTTTGGAAACTTTTTCAATTTCAGCGCGTAAGTCAAACATCGAGAAAGGTTCTTCTCAAAAACCTTGACAAATATAATTTATTACCAAAAATATAATAAAGTTTATATTTTATTTAATTCTGTAATTTTTTTTTTAATCCTAAATGTATTAATACGATGTGTGTCCTCGTAATAACTCTGTAATATATATGTATAAACAGTTACGAAAACGGAAGAAAGTAAGTAACAACTTAAAATATCTAACAATTAATAACATTACAATAAAATAGTACATTATTTATGAATAGCCTGTAATCGTACTACAATTAACAATACTCGTAAAATCTAACCAATGAATATACGTATTTCATACAAATTATATTGCACAAACAACCACCCTCCGAAACACGTATTTGTAGTAAAGTTATAACTGATTGTGAATGAAAATAGATTTCACATTAGTATCGGAATTTGATATTTCGCTCTATTTCATGTCGGTCTTTGTGATGCAGCGACTATTGTTAAATGAGATGCAGTTTCAGTTATTTCATGATGTACGAATAGAAATAAAAAAGGTATTCAGATTCTTTTTTAAAAAGACACTGAAATATTGTGCTAGATTTTATAGTATTTTTATAGTAGTAACTGTATAATAACTTAAAAACACTCTAAAAAACTACACAGAAATAAATAATAAATAAGTAGAATATACATCCTAATATTCTTAATTGACACATTCTTGATATTTTATGGCATTTATTTAAATCAAATATATTTATTTTTATATAATTGTATATTAAGAATAAAGAAGAGAAACATTTCTACATGAATGTGTATTCAGTTTATAAAAATAAAATAAATTTTGTATCATTGACCATTTGTAGATATTTTAAAGAAGTTTATAATTTTTTACCTAGTAACATAAAGTTAACACTTTTTAGGAACTATTTTATAATATTATATTTTTAACTTTTTAAAGATCAATTCAGTCCATACTTTCCCAAGTATATACTCACACTTTTGCAAAGTCTCATTTTATGCAAACTGCAAGTTTAAGAAACACACCGAAGCTAATTAAGTTGCTCTAAGTTTTATCAAAGAAAATGTATGAGATATTATCCAACAGGGTACGACTTATCTAAAAGATGTAAGATCTAATAATATTATGGAATTTAATATTATCTATATTGAAATTCATCTCCCAGGAACCCACAGCTAAGGCTAAGTAAAATATAGCTTAAACATGTGCCATGTAGAAGCTATATAAATTAAAATATTTATTTATCTCTGTTACAAATTAGAAGTAAACTTCTAAGTAAATGTAAATTAAAAATTGCTCAATACGAGAAGCGTTCACACCTACCTATGGGAAACTGTTACTCGATTTGATGATTTGACATGCGTAACTATTGGGATGGAGATGACATCTATTTTTCTGGTTTTAAAATTTCTAATTAGACTTTGCTTTTTTGTTTATAAAAAGAATAACATCAAAAGATGCCACAACCGAAATAAATGTTTGAAATTGTATATAAACATGTATACCCCAACAGATTTCGCCACCGTTTAGCTTCTATTTCTTCATTCTTATCCAAAATTTCTTAATGTATTGACCATTCCTAACTGATTTTATCATAGTGGACTTCAAAATTCCTTCAGCTATTCCTAATTACATAAGCTGCTATTGGTTGAATCAGTTATTACTTATTTGATCGCATTGATTGATTGCGTTTGATTGCGTTGAGTAGCGCTGTATTGCCTTCTCAATAGTCGTGTCCCCGACGTTTAGTCTTATCTGGTCTATGATTTTCTATCTTCATAAATTCTTGTTAGTAATTTTCACCAATTATTCAAATCGATTTTTTCTAATATACTTAGGTATTGTATGTATCTAAAATATTTCGTCGGATTGCAAGCACCTATTTGAGGGGGTCTGAACCGATTTACGAGTCGTAAAAAGTCCCTGACACAGAAGTCCGTAGTTTATATGCATAGTTATTTGTGGTGTAAGAAAAGGTATTGCGATTGAAATAACGTAGAAATGTTAACACTATGAATATTTAATTAAGATAATGTATAAACTATTTTATTTAATGAACTCTAAAAACATAAATGAGGAATTAAATTTGATAAAAAGCGCCAAAAAATATAAAATGTTATATTTTAATGAATATGTTGACTTTTGAGGGAGTAAATTCGGTAAAGCAGACAACTAGCAAATACAGGTCAGTGTACAATATTATATATAAAACAAACGAAAAAATCATAAAACTTTACAAATTTAATGTATTACATTCTATGATATAAAAAACTTTAGCTGGATCATCAAAAAACTTTGAATGCTACATCTCTTCTTTAATTATATATTTTAGTCTAATATAATGTAATGTTTATAAATACTAATAAAATTTAATTTACTACTTTATTTTATTGAATTGTTTCTTATATATGATTATATACATACATACTTCTTGCTTCTTAAAGTTTGTAAAAAAAGTTGTTCTAAATTTGACACTAAATTAATATCCCAAAATATGTTTTAACCTTTTCATGATTTCTTGTTGTTGAATTCGCTTCAAATTTTGTTAATTATGATTTGTGAGCTTGGCTGCGAGTTCAACAAGTTTAAAGGATGAAATAGCGATTCTGACTTGATACATCTAGTGCTGTAAAAAAACAATAAAGAAAGTAGTAAATGAGGGACTCTTAAAGATTTTTTATAGATAACTAATATTAGTACTTATCATTAATAGTTTTATTTTTATATGGTATAATTATTTGTTATCCATGCATTGTTTTTCTGATTGTAAGTATACTGTGTGTCACTTACTGATTCATTTGTAAAACATGCAACCTGAATCCCAACTAACAAACGAATAAAAAAAACAAATATCAACTATAAAAAAAAACTAACTGCAATTCCAAAAGTTGTTAAAAAAAATGATGTAAGATAATAGTAACATTGCATAGTGAAAATATGAAAAATGTTTTATTTTAATGAATATTTTATCTGAGAAAAATGATGATGGCAACAATTATCTGTATAGAGTAATTTTTATGTATATTTTGAAATTAATAATGAAATGTGTCAAAAATAAGGTTTTTTAACTCCTAAATTTTAAACTTTGTAATAGGTATTGTTATATTGCCAATTTAAGCTTTATATTTTGGTATTTATATTCCTGATATGTTTATAACTGTGAAATGTGAAGAACTATATTTCTTACATTAACCAACCTAATCTCAATCGGCTCATGGGTAACAGAAATTAAGCATCTCAATAATCTAAAGCTAGTGTCAGGCAGCTGCAAGTTTCATCCAATTACTGAATCCGGAGCTTGCAGCAAAAAGTTCTATGCGTGAGTTTTTACTACCTTCATAAGAAATCGCCACAAACTTATTATATTTTGAAATTATTTATAAATCTTTTTTTTTTTTTAATGGGAGATGAGGGCAAACGACTCTGCGCGTCACAGATGGAATATGATCACCGCCGCCCATGAACTCTTGCACCATCTGATGACTCGCAAGAGTGTTGCCGGCCTTGGGTTAGGAATATACGCCTTGATCAATTATAAGATAATCTTTATAATTAATAACGAAACTTCTAAATCTAAAGTGATTTCAGCATAACATTTTATAACGCGTCAGACGTGGCATTACAAAAATAAGATAAAAAAAATAGATAGTTAAATAATTGACATAGAACGTGGTTACATGAATTAAATGCAGTCTTAATTTTAAACATCTATAAGTTTTAAACTGTGAACTCGATTGACACCATGGGATGCGATGTAATATATTACGTAATATTTTTTATGTTATAAAACGAATCAAATCACCAAACTATGTCTTTCTCTTAAAAACTTATTTTAATGTGAAGGCATTAATAAAACGAAACTAAAACCAAACTAAAGGTAAAACCTTAATCGTCTTGATTTTTAGTTTAGCTGGACTTATCTAAAACAATTATCTAACAAAGGGCTGTTAAGTTTCTACACAATGGGCCCCTTCGGTGTTGAATCTCAACCAAACTTAAAGAGATCGCAGATAAAACTCCTTGCCCGCATCTCGCGGTTTCAATCAAGTTCACAGTTTGAAACTTAAAGATTTTTGAAATTATGGGGCTTGTTTTTGTTTTAATACGTGAACTCTGAGAACCTTAAACAAATAAAATAAAATATTTATACATGTGAAAACCCACTATCTACTACAAAGTTCTAAAATTATTTCCAAGAAGATATTTACAAAAGTGAAAATAATATTAGACATAGAATGACTTTTTTTTAATCACTTTACTATTATCTATACTTAAAATATCATAAATAGTTATATAGAAGTAAAAACAACACAATATACTTAATTTTCATGTATAAATTAAAGAAAAAAAAAAAACCTTATTGGCTGAGAAAAAGCTGATCGCATCCGAAAAGTTCAAAACAAATTTGTTTTATAATAAACTTACAATTCGTGATGAGCTTGTTTCCGATGGGTCAGAAATTTCTAGAAAAATATTGGAATTTTCTGAAATTCTCCTGAGTAGAGGTTAGTTTCAGGTTTACTTATTATTGTTTTTATTGAAGTCTTTGTATTCGTATTTTCTTTTCATAATTTTTTGTTATTATGATATCTTTATATAACATATAAGTATTTTCTTAGACAAAGTACAGTTGTACTTTGTTTTACTTGTTGGAATATAGTTATATTCCATTGCTATAATTGTATGGTAAAAACTATCTGTACCCATTCAACTGCATCTAGTTACAGTGCTGACTTCGCCGATGTACACTCTCACAAAGCAGATAAGCATAAAGTATACGTATAACAATTATATTACATGCAGTTAGTGAAAGAGACGCATACCCAAACTGTGTTACTAAATATTTTTCATCTTACCTTATTCTTAATGGATGGCAACGCATTTACAAATATAACTTTTTTCGAGATTTCTTTAAATGACTGTTTCAATTGACATATAGTGAACTGTTTTCGTTCCCCATTCAATACTATATTTCATAAATTACTATATATAAACGAATTTTAATTTATCATAGCATCTGACAATTTTAAAAAGTGTTATGTTATATAATTATTCAATTACTCCAAAATATATTTTCTTTCAAAAGAAAATGTGTTACTACAAAAATTTAAAGATTTTTTTTGTAGTTGTGAAACAGGTAATATATAAAATAAAAAGAATAATTGTGAAATCTATTCTTAGTATTAGACGTATCAAAGAAATGCGGGTAGATGAAGAAATTTCGATTTCACGTACAACGGCGAGCGTGAACTACTAAAACAGACAGCCTGTGATTACGGCCGGTGCAAGCAGGATGAAACGTCAGGCAATTAAAAGGTATGTAGTACCTTTTAATAATATAAAGTTCATTGACGTTTAGAATTAAATGTCTTAATAATAATATTTTAATTTATTGACATTATTTCTAAATGCAACAACATGTTTATTTGTTACTTGTTAAAAGCACACCACGTTGAAATCAGCGTTTAAACTCTCATAATGATTGAATCTATATATATTTTTTCCTATATGATTAGTAGGCATTTATATTTTTATTGTTTTGTAATTTTAGTTTTATTATATAACTTACTTTACAAGTTTTAATTTCATCGTTAATGTTTTATACAATTTGTTTTTTTTTTTTTATATTTTGTGACTAGATTTAAAATTATTATTTTTTCAAAGTAGGTATATTATATGTGGTCTTGCCATAATATCGATTAGAATTTTTTTTTTTTTTCAATTCCCCAAAACATTTATTTCTGTAATGAGTGTTTGTTGAAACATTAATATAATAAAATTAAAAATATATAAAGCAAAATTATCTAAACTGGCTCTAATAGAATTCTCTGAACGTTAAGTACAGTCGTCAAAAACACGAACTCCACGGGAAAATTCTCTACAATTAATTATTGATTGTTTTAGCTTATAGTATCAAGTACAGATTTAATACACTTCAACTATTAAAAAATCAATACAATTGCCTTAGTAGTACTATGGCCACAACGAAATAGTAAAGTGTGTTTGTTTTTCTCAGTTCAACAGCATGCGAACATGAGCACTATTTTCGCTTCTGCGAACCTATAGACTTTAACGATGCCCAACCTCGCTATAGAAGCTATCACTTCAATAATTAAATTAATAATACAATTTTACTTATATAAAACTAATTGTCAATATCGACATCATAAACATGTTTATCCATCTCTAGAAAAGTTAGCTAACAAATTACTGAATACTTAACGGAGTCTAAATATTACCTCATTTAAACTTGTAGCTCGAAATATTCACATCAAGTAAACCTATATTTTTTATGATTTAATGACAAAGGTATTCTTTTCAGATTTTTCCTTGAATTTAACACGATACTTATTAAATTTCATAGTTCTACGTCAATGGACACTGCCTTATCAAATATAAGGCTGCAAGAAATCGCATGGATGTGCATTCTTGCGGTCTTATCTTTCTTTTATTGTCAGCCTGAGTATGATATCATTTTCAATTGGATATCTTTACTTATTTCCCAAATTAAGGTTCTAGACAGACAGACAATAAAGTCTACAAGACAACAAAGTCATTCTATAAGATTCACTTTTCAAGTATGTCCAAATATATGGATATATCTTATAACATTAATTTTGGGAGTGATTTGTACAATACTACTTTGTCTATTGTTGCAAAAGAGGTTCTCAATTTTAAGTAAAACCTACTGTGATTATAACAAAAATATGCTATCCTTTTGTTGTATTGTTTGGTTTGGAAATAAACATTATAATTAATATAAAATTTTAAAGTAAGTGAGAATACGAGTACTCGTTTCATATTTTCCAGTGAAAAATGTTTAATAAATGTACATGTTTTTTTGAGACTGTACTTGTAAATTAAAAACAAGTTTTAACTAAAGAAAAAAATTACCAACTTATTTAAATTATGGTATTAGTAGGTTAATTAATATTTTTTTAAACTTAAAAATATTTATATTAAATACAATTTGTTTCTTATTTTATATAGACTAACTATTCAAAATAAATATAATATTAGGTGCGCAATAAATTCTCTATTATAAATTGTTCAATGCTATTCCATCCTACAAGCTACTAACACTGAATATATACACCATATTACATATTATAAGTATAAGCTCTTTGTCAAAGCATATATTAATAGTACATTAGTGAGTTGTGTTTCAATGAACCTCATTAACTTGCAGAAGTCAAGTCTTTATACAAAGCAGTAATAGTTAATTAGTGACTGACATGATACGCATACGTATGCGTATGTAACAATATACGTATAATGTATGGTTATTATAGACTTGCTGCTCGCTGCATCTTCAGCCTTGCGGA
This sequence comes from Mechanitis mazaeus, assembly GCA_959347395.1. NCBI lineage: Eukaryota > Metazoa > Arthropoda > Insecta > Lepidoptera > Nymphalidae > Mechanitis > Mechanitis mazaeus. The sequence continues at coordinate 11,257,648 of OY365751.1, forward strand.
GTAGATATACAGAATTGCTGATAATTTCTTTTTTAATTATAGTATTTTCTTAGGTTTTCAAGAGTAAATACTTGAAATAAAATTATTTTTTACGGATTTAACTCGCTTATAATTTGGTTACATTTTAATTTTAAGCCGACGATTCATATAACCGAGGTAAATCCTTAAAAAATAGTTTTATTTCATATTTATTTGTTGTAAGGATACTTGTAAGGATACACAATATAAATATTTTATAAATGTTAAAGTTTTTTTTTCATATAATTATTGATTATTCTAAATGTGTAGAATTTTTAAGAACTTCTATCGAATTTAGCCTTAGTACTTTTATAATTTTGAAAAGAAAATATTTTTTTTAATCTTAAGGGATTATATTGTCTATCTTTCTTAGCATTCTTTATAGACAATACTTGATTTGTAAATATGTCTATAATACTCAAGTATTTAAATAATTATCATTTTTTTTATTATACAAGCAGTTAAATGGATCAGATATGTGACTTTTATGTTTCTTCTGGTCGACAGATGAGCAAGTGACTTAATTCGTCTGATCACCTGTACAGGTTTAGATACCCAAAGTAAAATATTAAACAGATTTACATATAAATCCGTTGAATAAATTCAATAGTCAGGGTCTAAAGAGGAAAAAAGGTGAATAACAATTGAATGCATCATATATCATATCGGAGGGACGTTTTACGGCGCTGTTTTACGAGGTGTTGAAAAAATATCATTATATATCTAAGGTTTACTTTCAGCTTAAATTTATAACATCGTGATATTTTATAACAATATAATCTGATAATTAAATTACAAAAAAGTGTTTAGTGTTAATACACACGGAATAGTTAATTTTCCTCGATACTGAACTAATTTTTATCAATATTTAATCAATTAAAACTTGAACTTAAACTCTAAACAGCTTTGACCTTTTTAGAAATCTATTTCATAATTTATTAGGTTCCTTATTAATTTGGATGTATGATGTTGAAGTTCCAAAAATATATATTCAACTTTATTTGAACGTGAATTTGAAAAATACTTGAATCGCAAGAATTCAACGCAATCTCAAAGATCCATAGTTTTAAAAGTATGAAGATTGCGACCACGAGATGCGGGCCAGGAGTTGTCTCTCCGACCTCTTTACAATTGAGATTACCCAATGAAGGGGTGGGTATTATGAGATGCATTTTAGAACCCGTGAAATAGTTTTATTTATACTACGCGAGAAAATCTTAGCAAACATATTTTTAATTTTATTAATATATGTTTTTAGAACCATTTATGTGAATATTAAGAGTTAATTTAAAAATTACAATAAATGTTAGACTAATACAATTATTATTAACATCTGTAGTAGATCAGTACGAAAGACTGGATTACAGTTAATAATAAGTATATAGTTCGGAATTTTTTTTTAGTTATATAATAAGTACATCGTTTTTTTAGGTATATTAGCTATGTACAATATTCAAACAATTTGTGATTCTGATTATATTTCATTTATTGTAAACTTTTCGACTCCTTGCTAAAAATAAGTATATTTATTTTAACAATAACAAAAAATAAGCCTGACCATTAAAGAAACATCTTTGCTTCAGATAAATATTTCAATAAAACTATTTTACGGATATAACTCGCGTTTATTTTTACATTTTCGTGATGATGGTGTCACGAGACACCATCATCTCGTCATACCGCGAATACGTTTGCTGCAAAGCATTCGAAACGTCGAGTTAAATTAAAAAATGTAAAAATAAACTCGAGTTATATCCGTAAAATAGTTTTATTAAAATGTGTAGAACTCGTGTAAATCTTAGAAATCATTAGGTAAATATTGTTCTATCGGGGCGTCACGGTGAGTGTTAACGTGATCCCGTGACGTCTAACTATGGCGATGAGGGCAACCGTTGGTTTTTTAGTGGGTAGCCTTAAAAATGGCAGCGTCCTCTATGCTTCCGGGTAGTCCCATATAACCCCCTGCCATCCCCTTCTTGGCCGACGGGGTATCCGTAACGGATTTTTCCAACGAACAAAAAAAAAGAAGGTAAATATTGTTCTTAATATAAAATCTGATGTGATCAAAATTGAATACACCAACGATAAATTTACGAAAACTAAGTGACTATTATGCTGGGTTAAAGGCTTTTATATTAAATAAAACTTGAACAACAGTTCAGTCCAAGTATTTATCTCACAAGTCAAACCGTCAGAAATTGCCTTTGGAATAATTACCATCTTGGAGAAACTTTGGTTTGTGCGATAGTTAACTAGTACTTGCTTTAGTATCCGAAATATTACTTATATTACTAGACTAACATGTACTGTATATATCAGAAACTTTTAAAAGTATTGCATGGTAATGTCACCTTCACGTGAACAATATTAAAGCAATATATTCGAATACTACATTTGAAATATATTTTATTTACGATTAAGAAATAACAATAACAGTTGAATATGATTTATTTAAAAGAAATCATTTTAAGAATATGCTATTAAATATTTGTACTTATAAGTATTTACTGATCTGTTGATAGAAACTTAAGAAAAGTGAAATTTTACTAGAAATCTTGTTGCTTTTCACCGACTAATAGATTATATTTGGTTAATTAAAAATTGTGATTTGTAATTAAATTAAATTAAATTTTAAGTCATTTATTTATTTATTTACTTATTTATTTATTTTCTTTGCTAATCCAACAGTGTTACAAAATTATAAATTGCTTATGACTAAGACCAACCAGGATTACACAATTATGATTTACATAATAAAAAAATATAAAGTTAACAAACTAAAAGCTCTTCACTTGAAAATATATAAAATAGTTTTAAAAAAAGTGTTTAATATGTCTATGCGTTTGTGTGTGTGTGTGTGTGTGTGTGTCTGTGTTTTTGTTGTATGTACTATAATGTGTATAATGAAATATACAAGTATCGTATAAAATGTATTAAGTCATGGTATATATTATATTTGTACATTATTTAAAACCAAGGGAGGATAAGATTTAATTCATTTTTTTGTTATGAAGAAACATAACCTGGTTTATAGTATTATCAAAGGTTCACTTCACCGTAACATAACTCTTAAAATTATAACCTCTTTGGTCAACCTACATCGAGTAATTGTATTAAAAAAAACGATAGATATTGAAGTTATTTAGCGAATGAATTTTTTTGAGTTTAAAAATTGATCTCAAGAGTATTTATTGCCATATTTTAAATTAAACCTAATTAATCGGATTTCAAACAAATATTATTTTTATAATTACCCTTCTATTCGTCTGTGCTTGTGATTAATTATTGTGTTTGGTTTAAATATTACAAGGTTATTTGTTTTAACATATAAACCAAATTCATGCTTTGTGTGTATTTTATTCTTAAAACACAAATACTGGGTAGTTTGAATTAATTCCTCATATTTTATACATTAACATTATTAGAAATATTACATTTCTTTGAAGTACCTAAGTGATAAAAATAAATAAACATTTAATACAAATAAATGTTATATGAAATAAATTAACAATCTTACAAGCAAAAGGCTCTAGACTGGTCAAATTTAGATATAAACCGAAGTTTATTTTTACTAACCCGTTGAGCGTTCATACAAAATTATTTATGAAAATGACTGAGGTTAAAACTGCTTTCTTCTAAAAGGATTTTAAAATGTGGCAGTTTTCAACTTTATATTTGAAGTGGCAATAAAACTTCAACAAGAAAGTAGTTTTTATTTTAATGGAATAAAGTTCATAATGTCTGTGAAGTGCAATATTCTGAGAAGCTTCATACATTATTCCGTTTAGAGCGATCTTTAGTGTTCAGAATATTCGGAGGCGGCATTCATCTCACTCTATCTTCTATACATATGTATTAACTGGAATTAGCTCTATTCTGGCTGTTTACAACTCCATGGTCTTACACTGAGGTAATCAGTGTGTAAGAATAAAAATTATAAGGATTTATTTTGAGAAATAAATATTGATAGTAAATCGTATTTTATATGTTAAACGAGTCAATAACCTGTTAACAATTGAAACTATATTTTCTTAGTTTATTACCTAACCCAGAAATAAATAAAACATTTATAAATTCACAATTTAGGACTTAATTTGAAATAGTTTTTCATACTACATAAGACAGGAAACGTCGATATTTTTTATTGAAGAACTATATATAATGAACAACCCATGCGAATATATCAATTAAAATTTTAAGATGCAATCATTTATCGGATGCGTGAGTATAAACCTTAATAATTTATTTGTTCTCATGTTATGAGTTTCTTAATATATTATATTTAAGGCTACAAGTGATTAGGATTTCCTGGACGTGTTGTTCATTGGTCAAATTAATATCGATGCAAGTAGGTTTAGATAAATTAATTGTATTATAGGGTCAGTTAGTAGTAGTGGGCTATAGCTTCCGTTTAGCCTTGTTAAACAGAAAAATGAAAGTCTTACACATTACGATAGAAACTTTTATTTACAATTGAACTTTAGACAAGCAACTTCAAGGTGAATAACACAAAAGAAACAAATTGTAATGAAATCAACTTATTTTTTTTATATTACAATTAACAATATATTCCGAATTATCCAGATGTGACAGACATGGCATTAGAGGTATGATGAACATAACTTATAATTAATTTAAACTTTATTACTAATGTTTATTTTAAATCAGTCTTTTCTTCTCTTTACCACATTTTTAGGAAACATCTTCATTTTCGATGAATTTTTCATTTACTCAAAACAGGCGTTCTTTGTACTTCAGTACAGTCTTAACGAGAACTGTGTATAATATTTTTTTCCACACCCGCGACAGTAATTTCTTTCGTTTACAAAGCATCTTATTCTTATCTTTTGTTAATATCAATGACACATCGTCACTACAATCAATCAGTCTTATAGCATTTTTACAATAAAGTAGTTTAAAAAATATAATTAAAACTTGTATAAGATGATGTTATGGATTCAAGCCAATCATATTATGTTAAAAGGAATGATCTTCAAACCTTCAAATCACTCTTAAATTTATGATAATATAATATAATACGTATATGTCGGCGCGGCTCCAGCGTCACACTTATTTAGTTCCATGTTAAATATATCAATAAAATTAATTATATTAATTTAACTATAAGAATCACTATTCTTCTATAATCTGAGCAGAGTAACACTTTATAGTTCAGATTAATGCGAATCATCTCGCTCCGGTACGTACCGGGCAGACTTAAATACAAAGTGATAAACAACCCCGCTCCTACCCTCATGTCACCTAATGTAATTAATAAATTGACCTACTTATAAAATGATTTTACATTAATAATATGTTAAAAATACAATAATAAATATTTTGATATTGTTACAAACGGTTCGCCGCCCATATATTTAAAAATGATTAATAATTTAATTAATGCCACTTCGATTAAAATAAACGTTAATTTAGATTAAGGGATCATGAAATAGCAGACGGCGGAATTAAATTAAACGAGGGCGTCGAACGAAGAGTCAATTTCTGGATAGAGGCAATAAGTGAAGTGATGTCCGCCATTAACATAAAATAATTCAATTTCGGTAAAGTTGTGGAAATCATTTTAATAACGCATTTTTATTCTTAACTACTTTAACACAATATTTTATAATAATTTTATAATAAGAAATTATAATAAAATTATTATAAAATATTGTTCTTATAAATCCATTTTAATATTTCCTAAAACGCTAAGATTCAATTAATCAAATTGACGTAAGATAAATAAATGTAAGCATCAATGAAAATATATTAATTTACTTATGAGATTTCTTCCACCATCTTTTTAATTGTCTTTTTTCTTCGTAAACAAAACTTGTTCTGGATTGAAAATAAGGCGAATCGTAATTGTAGTTTTCGAGATAATTGATAAAATGTGTCAGTTAACACATAGAATGTTTTTGTATCGCGCGCACGACCAATCCTACTAAACTGCTTCAGAGGCGTCTCACGTGCTTTCACCTCAGTCAGACGTCAACCAGTAAACAACTCTGCTCGATTTTTTATAGATATTTTTAAACTATTTTTTCCACTTATTCTCCCATTTCTCTCTATCCTTTTCGATTGATATTATTTGCAATTATTGCTTTTTTGCTCGAAACAATTATTGATATCAAATCATAATTTTTATCCATTAATAAATATCAATATTTAACTTTAGACATTGATGCGCTCGACTGCGTCGCGAGGCTAACCCCGCTTGCGTAGACCTAGTTTATAATTCATTGGAAAATATTTGAAATTCAATATTTAAAGGTAGTCGAAGTGCCTACAAATTCATGAGATTTTATACTGTACTCTACTGTAAGTTTGTACTGCACTTATTAATCAATTGTTCTGTATTTTGTAGGTGTGGCAATATATAGAATTCGAGACCTGTTCATAATCTTGTTTAAACATTCAATGTATATTCTCCTTAAGTGGTAACAAAGATTCATTAAAGACTCTGAATTCTATTAAGCACTATTAACTCGACTTTTTCCAATTTCTTAAAAATTGTAGGATCTGAAAAATCGCCAGATTTTAAAAAATATTACTTTATAACGTCAGAAAACACGTCATAAGAAATACATTCATTGAAAATAGTAACATAGTGTTAGAGCTATAGCATGTGGTTAATTTTAAGGAAAAACGTTACATAATTACTTTAATAATTTGTAAATGTATTAAGACAGACTGTATATAAAACAATGTATTTATTTATTCAAAGTTTGTATAAAATTTACTATTCTCTTGCAAAGCAAATGTACTCTACCTACTTTTGTTCCTGGTGTGGAAAAAGTACTTTTGGAATAAGATTCAACTATATAAATAAACATTATTTAATTTTCACCTTGTGACCCTAAATTTTACTTATTCTATCCCGCGAGTCTAGTAAGGCGACAGTCGCGCGGTAAAGTGCTTTTTATCAAACATTATCGTTCACAACAAAGTTTTGTAAATGAGACTATCAACTAGCTTATTTTATAACGTTATTTTGTTAATAATAGTAAAACTTATAACTGAGTTTCTTTACAGCTGCTCTTATTATATTAGAAAATATTACTGGACTGGACCTCTTTGCAACTGTCTCTTATCTCTGACAGTTTAAATACGGTGCCGTTATCTGCCTCGATGATTTTTTATTTTATATTTCTTTAAAACTTAATTAATTGAAAGTTACAGATCTAAAAACTTTTTTTATAAATAGATAAGGAAACATTCTTTTTGGAAGATGGCACCGAAGTAAAAAAAACCTCATTTTAAAATTACTAAATGTTACATTCTGACGATGGAATTCAATATATAGAGTTTATTCTATACACAGGTCAAGTCTTACTTCGGAATTGTCCACTGTATTATAAAATAGTCAATTAAGGCATTTGAAATAAAAAAACAAATAATATTAAATCTTTATTTTTTTTAAAGAGACAACCGAAAATGAAGTTGCTTTGTTCGCAATTGTTGTTCCTATTATTGTGATTTAGTTTTTTTTTATCTATTCGGCTTCCAAAAAACTTCTATGCCAATGTTATTTATACCAAGTATTTTTATTCCTTATTCTATACACAGTAGTAGGAGACAGTACTCTCACGTACAACTTAAAATAACCGTGTTGCACTTAATTTCTAATTTACATACGACTAGTGTTAGACAGAGATGAGATATTATGTTTCATCTCTGTCTAACATAACATTTGATGACGTCTCTTGTAGATGCAGAAAATAAGTATAGTGTATTACTGAGAATTATATTGTAGATAGATTAAGGGTACCTTTATAAAAAAAACTTTGCGTTTTATTATTTGACATAATTCTTATGAATCATAGTGTTTTAGTATGTTTTCATGATTTAGCTATATTAAAGATATTTAATTTCCTGAGTAAATTTTAATTAATTAATTGATTAATTTGATCCCATAATGAACTGACCAAGGTTATAGCCATATTATTATTTTTATAAGCATTATTAGAAAGTTAGCAAAGTCAATCCTATGGTTAATTATTATTTATTTAAACTTTATTAATATTATTATAATTTTTTTCAAATATTAATTTTATTTATTAATTCTTTATTGTCCAAAACAGGTAGAATAGGCTTAACGCTAGAAATATTCTCTACCAGTCAACTTGAGAATGCAGTACAAAAGAAAAAACATTGGGGCGCATTAGCGCCTGTTACTATTAAGTAAAAAATAAAAAAAAAAATTAAACCAAAAAAAAGCATAAAATTCAAATATGAATTTAATTTAAATACCGCATCCATTCCTATGCAGCTTAATGAAAATAGGAACTGATATTAGGAGTTCCGCAACACATCCTAAGTGGGCTAAATGTGTTCCATTAAAATATACATAAATGTTTAGTACTGTTTTATATTAGTTAGTGACCCTGTATGTGATGTTTATTTAGTTTATTAATTATAAAAAAAATATTTACGTATTTATATATTAATCTATAATCGTAACTTAATAGAAAGATTTAAAGCAATCGTTATCACTTTACGTTTAAAAAATACAATTATCATCTAAATTGGAATATACAATTTTTGTACCAACTTAATGTATTCAATGCGAAAGATTAAAGTCATAAACAATATTCACGGGGCGCATGTATTGTCATGACTTGACATAATAATAGAAAATGTCTGAAGTCAAATATATTCAGTCAGATTAGCCAAATGTTAGATAATACAGATTATTATACATAAAAGGTATTAACATTGCATTTATATATTGTGAAACGTTATAATGCAATAATCAAGCAACCGCTAACCAGTCAATCATGATCAACAAGGAAGGAGAAAGAAAAACAAGGAAGGAACCAGTCAATCATGATAAATAAGGAAGGAGAAAACATTCAAATCATGGAGCATGAACCATGGAAACATTAAAATCTCCACGATTTGAATTTTATTGTTTGAATGTTCGTTAGTATTTTTTGAATAAATTTTATTCAACTGTTGAAATGATTTGTTATATTTAGTTTAAACAATTAAGTATACGGATGTGCTAAGAGTAGATTTTATTAAATATAATCTAAAAAACCTTTTGTTTCTCAATACTTTTAGTGTATTCTACTGAACACAATATTATACTGTGTGAGCAGTCATTGGCAAGTCATTCATTAATTTATTACCGACTGCGTGACAAGGACATGACGTTACTGAGACAAAATAATTTATTAGCATATTATATTCTGCATATTTGTGCTTTTATTAAATTAATCGGCTGAAAAAAAATGATAAATAAAATAAATATAGTAGACAATCGTGAACGATTGCAATAAACAATTACCTTAAACATTGCAACATTGCTCTCAAATGAAATTATTTATAATATGAATTATTTATTTACAAACATATATAAAAATACTTACGTGTATAAAATCGCTTTAAATACAAAGAGGCTTATTGGTAAGTCTTCAAAGAAAATACGTAGTGGAAAAATAAATATCTCATGAAATATTTTATGATATATTATTAAGCTATTAATGCATTGATTGGATGTTTTAATTCCATATAAAAAAAATAACAGAAAAAGGACAAGTAAGTCGCAAAAAAAAGATTAATTGTTTACATATAAGTATTATATTAGGTATCATATTAATTTATTAGGTATCATATTAATTTATTAGGTAATATATTAATTTATTAGGTATCATATTAATTTATTATTTATTATAGGTATCGTGTTAATCATTATTAAGTCTTATTGCAACAACTACAACATTAGCCACTAGAAATATAATGTTATATCCTAATTTATAACAATAGCGCAACAAAACTAGAACGGACCTTTTTTTTAAAACCTATTTCAATTAACAATTATTTTCGTTTATAATTAATAATAAAGTTTAACACAAATTAAAAAAAATCTACAGCTTCTTCGAGTAGTTCTAGCATTTTAATATTACTTTAGTGATTTTATTACCACCCCTAAAGAAATTCTAATTTTAATATACCTATTTCTTTTATTAGAGCATTATTTTCACATAAGGTACAGTAGCGAAACTTTTTGTGCAATATTGATAATAATGAACTTTCTATGGGTTACAAATTTGTACTTTAACATATACGCCCATTACAATGTACATACAGTACACGTAGCAAGGGTGATGGAGTCAGCAATTTTATAATCAGATATCTATTCATCAATTTTTCATTCGGAATTATTAAATATGTTATGTTTATTTCGTCTCATATTGGTGAGACATAGACAAAGAGATTGCCTGAGAATTAATAAATAAAATGTCGGGCTCTATACCCTTTTTTTTTTCCGTTGGAAAAACCCATTAGGGGTACGCCGTGGGCCCAGGGGGGTGACGGCCGGGGGGTTATGTGGGACTACTCGGCAGCATAGAGGGTGCTGCCATTTTTAAGGCTACCCACTAAAAAACCAACAGTTGCCCTCTTCGCCGTAATGGGACGTCACGGAATCGCGTTAGCACACACCGTGACGCCCCGGCGAGACCCCCCGAATGAGGGTACCCCGAGCAACGTACAGCACCCTCCCATCGCAAGCCTATGTTAGGTAAGAGGGGTCACCCTCCCCCCTCACCAGGCCTACAACTGGGGAAGGAAGCGGCGGGCGTATTCCCGCCTCCTTCTACCCAGTCTTCGCCGACGGAGCGGGTCAGCGGACGAGGCTGATTCCCTGTTCCGCTCCGCGGCCTCCTTTGCGGCGATGACTTGCTCGCAGAAGGAGGCCATTGCGACCCAGCACCTCTCGCTGCTGACCATAACGCGCGGCAGCGAGAGGTCCCTGCCAATCACGCCCACCAGCTCAGTGCTCTGGTGGTCCCAGGCGGTGGCTTCTATACCCTATTAAAAAATGTTTGTTGCATTAGGCCCGGCATTTGATTTCAAAAATATAATAAATATATAATAAATATTCGCATTGCTGGAGAATTTAGTAAACTATTCTCAGCTACCTAAGGAATAGCTCAAGGTTCAATATTAGGACATACGGAGTACTTAATAAATGTCAATGACACGTAATATATTCCGGTACGGTTCTACCTATTTGCTGACGACACATGCTTAATCATTGCACATCATGACATTGAAATGGATAATAATTTGATGCAAACAGATTTTGATAAACTACGTAATTTGACAAATGACATTGGCCTTTTTATTAATCATTTAAAAACTAAGTTAATGTACATACACTCACAAACAACAATACCCAATGCGGTTGGTCATTTGAAATTGTATATCAATATACTTCTTTATTAAATCTTCAGGCATTTGTTTATATTATTTGTGCATTTAGATAGAAAGTTTTATGAGAATAATGATGAAGTTATTGTACCACTTTATAATTATACATCATAACTTCATATTATCTATAAAGGTTGTAAACTCTTTATAAGATTTGAGTTTACTAAAGTTTTATGTAATTTTATTGTAACATTTAATAAATAGAAATAAATCAAAAATATACAAGTGTTTATCTTTAGCAAAGTATCTTAGAATTATTGCTTGAATTATTGCTAGAGTCCCCTTCTATAAATTAATTTATAATCATTAATTATTATTGAAACCGAGTAATGCTTTCAAAGTTTATTCTGGAATGAACTAACGCTATTGCAAAACAATTAATATTCTTCAGATGTAAATGAGCTGTCTTGTAAAAATAGAAGAAACTCGCAATTCTAATGTCAACCTATAGTTAGTGTATAATATAGTTTTCAAAGCATGTGCCCTATTTCTCTCCCTCGCATATTTGCGCTTCACTAGAGGGTGGAAGCTTTACATACTACAGGAATTAATAAATATCCTCTTGAGTCCTGCATCTTCTTTGTTACATTTTCTCAAATATATAAGGTATACAAAAAAAATTTTGTTTAATAAGGTTTTCTGTTTAAAATTCTCTATTAAAATGTTAATATATATTATACTTAAGTTTATCAAATCCTGTTTTCTACTTTGTTAAATACGTGATGTATATATTCATAGATGTAAATATTCAGGAATATTTTATTTTTATATTAAATTAAAAAAAAAAAGTTTTTTATTCCAAAGACATATTATTATACAATTTTCTTGGATTTGGTCTTATTATCAAAGTTATATAGAATGATGAAATTTCTCATTTTACCTTTCCATTTTTTATTTCTCTTAAATCTTGATTAACGAATAATTTTCTAAAGTTTGAAAGTTATTCTGTGGCGAAACTTGTTTTTAACTTTCTGATGAAGGAAGTTGTTGTAATCACCCTGATCGCTGATCAGATTTTTCCTAAAATCTTTAAGTTTTCAGTTATCCTGAGTAATTTCAGATAATTTTTAAAAAAATCATATGTGTTTGTGTATATATTTGTGTCTGTATAATGTTGGTATATTAAATATATGAATAAAAAGCTTACGTGCATAAAATAAACTATGAATTAATTAAATTAATTAATTAATTAATTTATTAATTGATTAAATATAACGTTTTCCTTACTAAGAAGTTAATGCATTGGGGCTCGCATATTTTGGCTACACAATAAAGTTTAAAGAAAACTGATAATACTGTTTTTTGTTTTCAAGCTAATGTATATCTTTTCTTTTTAAATTATTGTTTTTATTATAGTAACTTAAATCTCGTCTACCTGTGAACACGATTGCTGCAAAGCATTTGAAAGGTCGGGATAAAATTAAAATGTAACCAAATTATACGCGAGTTTAATCCGTAAAAAATAGGCTTCATAATTTTTAAACGTTAGAGCAAAACTATTTAAATAAATAACTTTGTTAGGATTCTTTATTTCAAGTTATAGGATTTTTAAAGCGGGTGTTGTCAAGTTGATATTTGCAAAATCCAATATAAGTTGTAGAAGAAAAAAGTTTATAATTTAAAAGTATGAAGATATTCTTTGTGAAGTAAATTTTTCAGTGAGATTTCACATATTATTCAGTTTCAAGAACTAGTAGTTGGAATATTAAGAAGATGAAATCGGAATTTTGAAGGGGCTTACAAATAGTTTTAAGATATAACAGAAATCACTAAGGAATACACGTTAGTATTTACTTATTGCATCATTTATTTTTATGTTGAAGAATATTATTTTCGCGATGACGTCTTCTTTGATATTTTCTTAATCAAGCATTAAAAATACGATTTTAAAAAGTTTTACTTTAAGAAGTTTTGTATCGATTTTAGAAATAAATATTATCTTCAATATTTGTAATTTAATTTTGATTAATGTAATTTAGTGTTAATAGATTTATTATTGTATTTACGTCCATAATTGAGAAGGAAAATTAGTTTAGCAATTGTGATAATCAGGCGACCAACACCGGTGGTAGGCTTCATCCGCCGCTAGCCGACCGTAGTCAGTAGGGGAACTAATTGTGATTTTGCCTGTCACGAAAGGCTGTCCCACCAACTGTCGAAAAAATCGTGAGAGTGCCTTATCATGTTGGTTGACTACCAGAAGAGAGCGCCTGATAGACACTCTCCGGGGGATTCGGACGTCCCCGCAGGCTCTAGTCTAATCCCCCAATGGCGTACGTGATGTTGATATGCTGCACTGGCTCAACAACTTCGCACTTATTTGACAACTCGCAAAAAAATAAGATACAAAAAAAGGATTTTAAACAGGAGTGTAGCACCCTCTCTCTAAAAGTGCACCTCATTAACACCTGATGATTGCACTCAAATATAAATGCTGTGCGTCCAAAATCCAGTTATTTAGAGAGGCCATGTGCATGAATTTTTTCTTCAAGGGAGTCTCCAAATGGGGCAATGTGAACCTGCTTAGGCTATTGCATCAAAGACCCGGGAGTGTCTGTTCACGGTCAAAAAGAGGTCATTCAATCTGGCACCTACTATTCGGAATGAAACTGTGAAGATTGCGAACCTTCTATACCTTTTTGGTATCAGCCTAAATTCCTTTCTCAAATTCGGATCCTATACTGAGTCTAGAGTTCAATTTTCTGTTAAATAGCTTGGTATTCTCTTGAAGGTGCGTTGGTATTTCCAGCTTGAACAATTTATAAAGCATAAGTTCATAGTTGTGCATGGAATGGTTCCGTTAAATAGCAGCTAGAGGCATTGGCATTGATTGAGAGACGAGCCATTTGGCTCGTAGGTACTACCACCTTTGCTAAGATAAAACTCCAAACTCTCGAAGATCGCCGCAAGGTGACGACTCCGTCAGTCTTTTAAGGAAAACTTTTCAGAGAGTGTGTAACAGAGCTATACAACCTGATACCCGCAGCTCCTTTTTATCAGAGACCAACGAGAAGATTAGCAAGAAAACATCGATTTACGGTTGAAGTTCGTAAGTGCCGATAAAGCGTTTCTCTGTAAAAAAGACAAAACTTTGGAGCTAGTCGGTATTTCACTATAATTACAATCTAGGGTTATTCAAATTCAGAGTAAATGTGTTTCTAGTAGATAAGCGTGCAACATTGTAGAATACAGTCATTCTTAATTTCAGGCAGACCTATAAACTGATTTCGAGGTAAAAAAAGAAAGAATTTATACTATAAATAGAAACGCAAATCTTGAAAGAAATCATAGTGATAAGGTTTTCTCAGTAAATAAGTAACAGCCTTTATTACTCCCCTTTTATCCATTACTTATCACATAATTTCTTGGACACAAAGCTTGGAGGAAAATAAGCTTTATTGGTTCATCTAATATTAATAAATAAAACTGTATTTGTTCTGACCAACCTTTGTATGCGATTTGTTTTACAAACGAGATATTATTTTATTTTTTCATAAAAACTACTTCAGCATTTGAAAAAAAGGAAGGTTTTCCAAACAGATATAATTAACACAAATAACACGAAAGGGAATCAGCAATCCATAGTTAGATCAATCGGCTATCCCATTGACTCATTGACTGCAAATATGACCTAAGTGTTGCAAATGTTTGTGAGAAATATAGACCTAAACAGATACTGCAGTTCAAACTAAGAATGGCGGTAATTTAAAAATATATAGTAAATAAATTTCATGATTACATTTTTGTATATACATCTACTTTTATTTGTTATCAAAATCTTTATTTTTGTCTAAAAATGACTGTATGTAAAATAGCCCAACCGAATTTTTAATAAGATTGATTGACCCAATCTTTTTTAATTGAACCGTCGAATTTTAGTATTTTCAAAAACATCATTTTTCGATTAAGAAAATATCATAATATTTTTTTTTACCATAACTAAATTTCGATTTAAAAAAAGCATTTAAGTAAATTGCTTGGGAACGAGGATGCCAACGAAACACACAGATACAGTTCACTTTAACGGCTCTAGGGATTACAATAACATAAATTATTAATAAATTTTCAAATCTAATATTGTTCCGCTCGAATCCTATCCAATCCATCCTAATTCAGTCACTTATCAATTAAGGTACTAGGTTTGTAAACCTGGTTTGTAAACTAAACCTCTCAGGAGACAAAGTTATTTTGAAGCGAACTGTAATAGTCATTTGGACATTGGACAATCCATAATATCTATTTTATTTTCAGTTACTTTTTGAAAATTAGTTTCAAGATACTATTTATTTAATCATATATAAGTTAAAATAAACTTTGGCATTGTTATCTTGATTTTGGTTGCAAATAATTTAGATTGGTATTAAAAGTACTAACTGAATAGATCTAAAAATGTAACATCCAAGAGAATATCATCTCTAGTTGTCTTAGTTTTTTTCTTTTTGATATTGATATGTTAACGACATTTGATATTATTTCTTGAGTTAAAAAACGTCTAAACATACCATTCTTATAAGTATACAGAGTATGTAACATGTGTAATTATTATTTCCTTTATGTATTTAGATCATGTAGTCATTGATGTTAGTTTTATAAAAGAAACTAATGCTTTGTTGTAATAAAAGACGTTGTGTTCTTGGCAACAGACATTGTTTAATGGCTTCATATCTTTGAAATATTTGGTGTAATTAAAAAGACAAATTTGAACATAAAATACAATCTCTAATCGTTTTTTATTTCTCAAACGTTTTTGAAATTATTTAATAATCAACGATCATTTATTACAGTGCAACATTGCATAAATTGGAAAAAAGCCTGTTAGTATTTCCTGTATTATTTTGTGAAATTACGAGAAAATTATGTTTTTTTTTCTATATATTTTCTCTAAAATATAGACATTTAAAATACTTTGAGAATGTAATTTGAATCTGTTATTACTGTATACAAACCTTCATATCTTAAAAAAAGATGTTATTGTAAATAGGATATAACACAACATTTACAGCATTGAATCCATTTTGTATTCACATTTATAGGTTTTCATACACGAGGGGAACATAAGGAAATAACATTTTTTACATTAGATTTGAAACCCGGTATTTTTACCCTAATTTAAGAATATGAATCCTAAAATTACTTTTTGAATAATATTTTAACTTCCCTGTAAATATTTTCTGTCTAAACCTCTTGTAAATGTAAAAAAATATATATAATAAAACCAATTTGAGTTAGTAGTTATTTATGGCAAGAAAAAAATTGTTACATAATATATTATTAACATCAGTGTACTGTTACTAAAATTATTTTATTAATATATTTATTTGTGTTATCGATAATTCCTTGTTTATTGAAGTTCAAACACTTTAATTTAAATATATCAAATTTGGATATTTTAATAAATTAAAAATGCATTACTAATTATAAACTAATGATATCAATAATAATTTTTTTCATTGAATTGTGAGTTTAAAATTCATTCATCATCTGCCAATTAAGTTTAATTCATGTAGAAAACGTTTTACAAAAAAGAGAATAAAAAATTGTATACAATCGCTGAAACACAACCAAATATAATTAGAAAATTTTCAAATGTACAAAGAGTAATGGCTGCCCCGTTTTCAATTAATTAATAGCTAGCTCAGTTCTATATTTCCTGTAAAGTATATCAGCACAATTTGTATTTTCGCCGTGGTTGGAATACCCACAGCCGTCAATTGTAATAATCACAAAATTTTTAAAGAAATATAATTGTATTAGTAGCTAGTTTTATGTCAATGTTCAAGTATTGATATTTGAATTTCAGTTCAAAATGGCGGATTTAAATATTGTGATTTAATATTTAAATATAAGCACCCACCAAGAGTTACACTGTGACCTTTATATGACATAAATAATTAATGATAGAAGTTTTCGTGCCCATAATTGCTTTATTGCACATAAAAAAAAAATATTCTTGAAACCGTAGACTAACCAATTCAAATTCATTTATATACATTATCTTATTGTCTAAAAATCTCGTATTAGTAGCATAGAGTAGTGATACGATAGCTCAATTAGTTCAACACCAGGACATCTACCCATAGATTGCGGTTTCAATTCTTGGTCATATCAATATTTATATTCCATATTTATTTATAACTTAATTAGCTGAACTTAATGTTATAAATATTCATTTCAAAAGCTAACTAAATGTTTGGAATGTATAATAAAAATTTCTTCTGAAGCTTGTATTCTTCGAAATCAACTATCTTTTAATATAAGACTTATCACGGGAGTCAACAACAATAAAACAATTATTAACAGGACGTCATAAAAACAATAGTATGAATATAATAATACGTGGGTTTTGAAGTTTCAAACGTCGTATTATTCATCATTGTACCTTTATATAAATATAGAGGATGTTGGCAGAATCAAACAAGCCAATGATATAAAATTGAATTAGGATTTCATTATTTACAAATAATCAGAACAATTATTGAATATTCCACATGATTTTACCAATTAATTAATAATTCCAATACAGCGTGCATGCCTCGTTTATACATTATTTATTATTATATAAACTTGTTTTCTGATTCCAACGCCGTTAAGAGTATTTTATGTCAGTTATGATCCATTATTATTAAAATTATTTTAAAATGAAAATTATTATAAACAGAATATTTTCAGACAATGTCAACTTGTCAAGTAGATATCGCATCTATCAATATAAAAAACTGATTAAGAAAAACATTAGTAATTATTATTTTTTGCCTTACGAGCAAAATAATTAAACATTTTCCCTAAATAGTTTATGAATTAGTAGAACTACATGATTAACACAAGCACACATATACCACCTGATTAACACAAACACACACGCACACACAAGATAGTCGAATTATAAATTCTGTATCTTTATATTTATTAGTCCGTATTATCAGTTATTAAATCACAGCTCTGATCGTTACTGATTATAATCATCGATAATCATGTACCTGTCTTGAGATTACTCGTCTATCTCTTGTGTATCTTTGTATTGTACTACATGTCATATATGTTAGGGTTCTTAAATTGAGGATTATTATATATATATATATATAATAATAAGCTTACTACCGCTTGTTATTTTTTAAAGTAAACTTTAAAAAATAACAAGCGGTAATTATCATAGGAGAGATCATGATGATTAACTTCTTGGTTAAAAAATTATATATTATTTTCATTTTTGTTCATACATTTTTCAAAATTACTCGCACTAAAATTATTTAAAAAAGTGACTGTTGATACAGCATATTTCATTACTTAAAAAATGAAAGAATAAATTTTATAGTGTTTTTTTTTATTTTTAAAAGCAAAA
The DNA here is from genome assembly GCA_959347395.1 of Mechanitis mazaeus. Lineage (NCBI taxonomy): Eukaryota > Metazoa > Arthropoda > Insecta > Lepidoptera > Nymphalidae > Mechanitis > Mechanitis mazaeus. The sequence goes on from OY365751.1 coordinate 11,276,225, forward strand.
AAATTTTTTTTTAAAAGTTGCGAATACGCGGTGATCAATAAAAAAAAATGGCTCAGTCAATTTCACTGGAAAACTAATCAGCTCTATGTTACGTGAATAAACACGGATTCAAATGAAGTCAAAAGAGGTCGTGAGGCCTCTTGGTTTCGTGCGATTTTTTGGCCTCGTTTGGAGGCCAAAAAATCGCACAAGCACACACACACGCGACAAAACATGCACATACAAACGCACACAAACACACAGATGCTCACGCAGACGCACACGAACACGCATACATACTTATACATACAACAAGTGTCCACAATTCCTTAGGATACTTCAAAACCTAAAATTATAATATTATAATAAAGAAATATAAAAGAACAAGAATTACGTATAGAGAAAATATTTGCACCTACAAATTGAGAACCATTACGTAGACAAACACATTCTTAGAACTGGCCAACACTTTTGTAAACATAAAACTAAATAAAGAAATAACCGGAAAGAAAATGGAATAATGGAAACATGATTAAGACGAAAAAAACATATGAATCATAAAAACAGTGCCAAAAAAGAATATGTACACGTAAACCGAACTTAAAGCCGTAAAAAGTCCTGGTCTTGATGGATTAACTAAAGAAGCTTTCAAACTGGGTATACCAGTTTTATTTACGTACTTGATAAATCTTTTTAACACAAAACTTTTCTCACTTTTATAAAAATCAATAAAATTGTTTTTGCCTTTTGACGAGCTCTAGTAATATCAAAAAAAAAAATAAATTGATTCTTTGTTTAATTCTGTTGAAACTAATATATGTTGTGTGCTTAATACGTACAAAAGTGTTTATTGCAGATATACAATGGACGAATGTAAAATGTAGAAAAATAAACATGAATTAATAAAATATGTTCACAAAATTATTAATAAAGTACTTAATTTTGAAATCCATGTCTAAATCTATTCACAATATTTTACCCAGATAAATTAGAACCAGAGTAAAGTTAAATAAAAGCTTACAAAAACAGAGAACAGAAAGTTTTCGTCAAAATTATAGAAACAACAAATGTGCAAACAAAATAAGTAAGTGTCGCGAAAGTCGTAATCACCGCTCGAACGAGTTTTTGTTTCAACAAACTCTAAGAGCTTGGATGCGGTATTCTTATAATTAAATTTGTAAAACATCTAAGTTATAAATAAATTTGTCTCCGTTCTAAGATTATAAATTTTAATTGATTTAAAATATTTTCGTATATTAGCTGTTTTTACAGTGGACAACTTTATAAGGCGAATTATAAAACTTGACGTAATAGTAACAATATCAAACTTCGAATTTAAATAGTAAACGATTTTGAGAAGTAGATAATACATTTTTGTATTTAATTTGACAATGTATAATTACTAGGGCCGCCAGTAAACAAGCAGGGAAAGCTGGGCGAAACGAAAAATATATCAGGAAAACATTAATTTGACGAAAACATTATTCTGTTACCAACAAAAAAACATGTATATCAGACAAAAACGTATGAGTATGTCAGTCAGTCAAAAGAACGTTTGAATTAAAAATAAAGTTAATTACAAATTACTCCTAATCTACAATTAAATTTTTTTCACAATCTATCTATAGAAAGGGCATGTGATAATCAACTGTTACAAAATTGTTTAGTATAGCTTGCTCGGTGTATAAGGAAATAACGGACAAAATTTGTTCGAGTTGAACGAAAAAGAGGTTCTCTTCGCTCAGCTCAATAAGGGCACAATGTCATGTATTTTTAAAAAGAATAATATTTAAAGAAAGAAGCTGGTTGAAGCTAGTCTGCTTTACTAGAAATATATTATTTAAATTTAATAATCTATATTAAAAAAACAACCCAATATGAAGTAGAGGCACAAATCATAGAACTTTTTGTGTCTGAGGTCAATTCAGCAAAAGTAATATATTTAAAATTTTTTTTTTTCGTTGTAAAACCCATAACGAGTACCCCGTCGGCCCAGGGGGGTGACGGCCGGGGGGTGATGTGGGACTGCCCGGCAGCATAGAGGATGCTGCTATTTTTAAGGCTACCCACTAAAAAACCAACGGTTGCCCTCTTCGCCGTAATGGGACGTTAGCACACACCGTGACGCCCCGGCGAGACCCCCCGAATGAGGGTGCCCCGAGCAACGTAGAGCACCCTCCCATCGTAGGCCTATGTTAGGTAAGAGGGGTCACTCTCCCCCCTAATATATATTAAATTTACCCAAGCCATGAATTTATTCGTTTATATAAATAGCATATATTATTTATTAGTTAGCATATCCAATCTACATGCACACAGGTTATGCTCCTGGAACTGTAAAATTAACTAGTAACAAATTCATTCATCGAAGTGGAGACTTTTCGCTCTGCTGTCCTCTATTAATTACAAGCGTTTCCAGATCAGACTTCCGTTTTAAAATCAGTCAGTATACAAATAGTATAATTCTACGTTCCATGTTTAAATGTTATTTATAAATTTATCTTCTACTAAATATTATTTTATTTATTATTTAATATTACGGAAGTAGTATATTATTAAATATTCTTGTATTCTAACGTAAAAGTTATTATAGTTTTGTTTATATACTATATTACGTACGATATGTGTAAGGAATATTGTATTAATATTAGATTACACAAAATAGTATAATATAATATAATTATTTAAATTCTCTCTATGTGTTCTACACGAGTGAAATAAAATTAAAACCGGCAAGACTCAAAACCAAGTTTCTTTGCATTTACTGTAGTTTTGATAAAAGGGAACCACTCAAGAGTAAACTTTATGACAAAGACAGTGATAACAAAACGCTAGGGAGATTTTCTTAATATCGGTTCTTATTTGTTCACTATTTGTTCATTTGACTTAAAAATTGTTTACAATTTGTTCACTTGACTTTAAAAAAAATATATACAAAAAAAAGGTAAAATAATTTTAAGAAAGCATTTTCAGTTTCTAGTTAGGGTTGTTTTAACCATAAAAAACAAATTATTTGTTTGTTTATATTTTTGATTAAAAAGTTTTATTTCTTCTTTATTATTATGCCATTATTTATATATAATTATCACGTCTAACACATTTATTATAGCAGAATAAGTTAGCAAGTCAGAGAAGATAACCCGCATGATCCAGCAGTGATAATTCCAAACTCAAGTTCAAGTCTCTACATCTCTACAGATAAATATTTTAATTCAACTTTAGTTCAAGTTTGTATCAGATAAAACTTAGTTTAGTACAAAGGATTTTAGGACTTGAGGAGTTCTGACAAGAAGGTTTCGAAAATAAGTTAATCAGAACAATATTAAATTTTTTATTATATTTTTATTTTAAACTTCTTCTTCTTGATTTTTCCTCCCTAAATATCAACATAGGTCACATAATGTAAGATATATAATTTCTTCATTTACTTAAATATTCATTCGCTATACAATAACTGTTTCTATTATAATAAAGTCTAAACTACTTGAAATAAAACTATGTTTTACGGATTAAAACTCGCGAATAATTTGGTTACTTTTTAATTTTAACCCGACACTTACTTCTCGTCTACTTGTGAACACGATTGCTGCACAGCATTCGAAATGTCGAGTTTTCATCCGTAAAAAATAGTTTTATTTCAAAACGTGTACTCGTGAAACTCTAAAATACTTATCCAATTATCTTATATATTAGAAATAAAAACTTATTTAAGGTTTTAATGAAGCAATTGTAATTGTATTAAGACAAAATATTGTAATAAATGAAGCCAAATTAAAAATATTATATGACCAAAGAGAGCGGAAAATAATAATTGAAACCGAGATAGAATTTTCAGAATACAAAGTTAGTTGGATTAAGATGGATTATTATTAATGAAAAGCATTTATGTTATTTTAGCGTCTATTTTAGTTCTAGATCGTATTAAGACAATAATCGTATTAAATAATTTGGCTATTACTTAGCAATTAATGAAAAGAGGTTGATAACAAAAATAAAATATAAACATTTAACATTTTATTATAAATAAAAAGAGTGTTATAGGAGTTATTTATTAAGACATTGTTTGCATGAATAGGGCTTCCACAAAAAAAAATATTATGGAATATAATATAAATTGAATTAAATCCGAATTATCATAAAATTGAAGAACCGATTTCTAACTTTCATATTACTTAAGCCTAATTTTGATAATAAATATCAGAGGTCTTAAAACCATGAATCCTCACATTTTTCTCTTCGTAAAAAACAGTACTATGAAAAACCTCTTGAGACAATTGTTACATAAACATTCCCTATTTGTTGGCGATGATTTCATTTATTATAATTCTTTTAAATGTTTATTTTATGTTTCAATAATTTGCGATGGATCACGTTTTATAAAATACGAGTTCTTAATTATTAATTATATATAATTTAATTTTAAAGCTGTATATTTTAATCATGAATTAATACTGACTGTTTTTCTATATACATTTATTTTATATAAATGTTAAATTGGAGAAAATCAATGTACTGTTTATTATTTCTCATTTTATTTGTATTTAAAGTTATATTTTCTTTTTTTTTTTGATTTTTTTGGATTTGATTCTTTATTTATCTATTTCTACTCTTGCATACCAGTTCTCGCGGGCATTCTCCTCGTACTTTCATTCCTCATTCCTTATCTTTCCTGTAGCCATCACCATTCTTAAGTTATCTTGTAAAATTCTAGTTACAGTTTAATGAATAGCACAGAGTAATATTGAAAATCAGTATGAACAAACTATATTATTTGATTGAGGTAAAAAAATTATAACTATAGTTTCGATAAGAATTCATGACAATTTTTTTTGCAAGTCCTTGATGTATAACAGGTTATGGTGTCTCAAAGTCTTCGGAAAGCCACGAAAATATGTCAAAGGACAGATACCTACATCTCGACTTACCGCGAATACACTTGCTGCAACGTATTCAAAACGTCGAATTATAAGTAGGAGCGCGAACCAGACCTCAATTTTGATTCGCTATGCTCACGAAATCTCGGCATGTGTTAGCATATTGAGCGAAGCGAGGTGCAAACGATACAGAAGTTGCATTTACAAAATATTTTTCAACTATTTTGCAAGATGAGACACATTATTAAATGTTCTGTATTTTTGTTATTGAAATTTATTTTAAAACCACCGCCAGACTGATGTCTATCAGTGTTCAAAATTTGGAAATTTTCAGATATACCGTTTGATTGATGCTTGCACAATGAATGATTGCAAAAAAGCTTTTCATAGAGAGATTCGCTCAATCTCGACTCAATTAAAAAGTAATAATAAACGCGAGCGAAAATCTTTATACATAGTTTGTGAGCGTTTATTTGTATGTTTGCAAACATACAACTAAACGAAAATTCAAAATGATAGTTTAGAGAACTTATAAAAAAAAAATATGATATTTCCCAATAAGCTTACACTTTTAGATCACTTAAAAGTTTCAATCAAAATTCAAAATTCAAAATATCTTTATTCAAATAGGCATTTACACGCACTTTTGAATCGTCAATTATTACATTATAAAAATGTCAGTATAGTCAGTCCGTCCTTAAGCTACCACCAGCTCGGAATGCTGTTCTGTTGAGAAGAGCTGGCCAGAAACTCAACAGTTGCTCTTTTTAAAGGTTATTACCTAAGGCGTTCTGAATCAAAATAAACTCAGAACAATCCAACTATTTGAGGAACGTATTATAATGTCTTTCTTGAAATCAATTATCTTTATCCATAATGCGATCTGAATAGGATAGTGGTATCTGTAATGAACTACGGGTAGACGATTTTATACCATTAAAAGCTATTGTCCTTCCAGAACTTAAGGTTTTACCTTTAATATATAGATCAATTATAAAAATATGAATTATTTTTTGTATCAAATTATTTTTATATAATACTATATATAATAATATCGTAGTTTAATAAATTACTCTATCAAATATTACATAAATTGTAACAAATATTATAACATTCAAAAGCTCTTATTATAATGAGTACTTACAGCTTAGAAAATACTTATTAACAATTTTTTTTTATTTCTTTATTGAAACTATATAATTTTCTTGGTTCTATTTCGAACATGTTAGATTAAACCTTAATTATTTAAAACGTATATTAAGAACGTACGTTAAGAATTCATCGTCAGATATTATCGTTTGGTAAGAAATTAACAGATAATAAATAAATAAGATCTATTTATGTCCTCAGTTATAAGCTTCCGGTTAAATCACTGTCACAGGAATTATAAAAATATATTTTGATAGATTTTTTATAAATTTTTAGAAAGGTATCTATTGCACTAGAAACTTGAGAAACGTATGAAAGCATGCTAAATTGGTTTTTGTCACTTTCCACCTGGCGTTATAAACGAAATATTTTTTAATATAATCTCTGTATCTCGCAGCAGAATTGTCTTCGTATATGGAATTTGGGATAAATGAACATGGAGAGGATACCAAGAACGTTGTAAAATTATGTAAACTGTATGTTTTTTAACTGCATCATAGATGATGATGTTCACATAACATTCTGTAAAACATGTTGCATAATTGCAAGCCGTAAGTTTGTATTTCTATTATCGGATTTAAATATCCAGCTTATAATGCTTGGGCTGTTCAATTCAACAATGCTTTTTGAGCTGTGCTGCGACTGCCTTAATTCACGTGCTTCAGCTATTTACACCAAGCACGTATGTATGTTGGTTTATACACTTTCGAGAAAGAAGTCTGTCTTTCCGATTAGCAAACTAGTAAACAGCGACAAAGCTATTTAAACTATTTAATCGCATGAGAAAATTTTTAAGTATGTTAAAATTGATTAAATTATTATCTTATGTTTTTGTATTGTAAATTAGTGTTTTTTATGATAATTTTTTAATTTAATGTATAACCCAATGTATCTAGGAAGTTCAGTAAATATTAAAGATAAAAGTCTTGATTGATGAGTTGATTAGAAGTAATTTTATTTACTCGACTTACATTCAAGACATATTATTTTACTGCTGTTCTCGTATCGAATGTATCGAATGCGGCTTTTTCAACAAACATGATCACCTTAGCGTAATCTTTGTCTTGTATTAAAAAAATAATAGTATCTTATCTTGAAAGTTAATTCGGTTTCAATTTTATCTTTTTTATTTTGTAAAGATTAACAAAATTTTATGTTTCAAATTATATAAATATGTATTATGTAATGTGAGGCTGATTAAATTTAAATAAATGTAGAATAAAAGTAGGAAAAAATTTGGTTAATGGTTTAATTTTAGAGAAGGAAGTGCAGGAGAGGAAGCCTAAAAATAGAATAAAGATAGTGAAGGTTCGGAGTCCCTTTACCAACGAATATGCGTGAAATAGCTGATAAATATTAAAATCTTCGTATGTGTATAGTATATGTAAATCAGACCTTTATTTATAAATCATACAATTAGCTTTCATTTAAGTATTATCACAGATAAAGATATTAAATATGTTTGACTTTTTTTAAATTTTCTTAAGATAAAAATATGATTTTTCTTTTTGAAAGAATAGAAGACGGCTGTCCGGCACCTTCATTAGTAGAGTGATGGGACCATATCTTACAGAGAGCGGATTTTGAATTGTAATCGTATCAATAAATTCGTTCTTACTTTATATCTTCCCTATTCCCTTGATGGATAGGCAGATACCATGTTCTTCCACGATGTTTTTGTCACGATGTTGACAAACTTCTTGAACCCGCTCCACATTTATCAGCCTTTTCACAAATGATTCTTGGTTTATTCTGCTCCTCACTTTAATTTTATTCCATAAACAGCTCTTAGATATCGTCTAACTCTTCATGGAAAAAATGCTGCCTGCATTCACTTTTATTTTGAAACAGCAAAAGAAGAGTGAATGCAAGCGGCATGGTTAATGGCGCAGCCTACTTTATTAAAAAAACATGTTTCATACTGCCCACTCTAGTATAAGACGATCCTAAATACACAAACTCTTTCACCTTCTCTTTTTAATTTCAGTTCGAATCACAATCTCACATCCCGTCACAACTTTTTTTTTAAATACAGTATTTTTACATACATTAACTTTCATATATTTCCTCTCTAAAACTAACCCATTAACAATCTTTATAATTTTTTCATAATATATTTATTTAGAATTTGTTAAGCTTAACATATTACACATACTTTTAAATAATTTTAGATATTACAAAGATTATTATAATTAAAAAGATAAAATTTAAATCATAGAAACGATTAATTTTTGAAGATAAGATACTATTGAATATAAAAACCAGATTATTGCTTTCTACGATACATTACTCTTCCAAAATGAAAGTACTTCTGGTCGTCGTCGGCTTAATCGCGGCTGTTTCAGCCTACCTGCCCGTCGATAATGACTACCATAATTCATTTGGTATTATGGCGGCTGCCCGTATCAAGAAGGCTGAGGAATCTCTTGACTTTGACGGCGCCAGGATTACGGGAGGAAGTAGTGCAGCACTCGGACAGTTTCCTTATATGGTAATTTTATAAGTAGAATTATATTTTAAATAAAAGAAAGGTAGTTCCAAGTGATTATCTTATTGCTGAAATTATGTTTTGTTCTTTTAGGCTGGCCTAATTATTCCATTGGTCAGTGGTGCTACATCAGCTTGTGGCTCGTCTCTTATCAGCAACAACAGACTTGTAACGGCAGCTCACTGCTGGAGAACATTTTTGAGTCAAGCTCGTTCATTTACTGTTGTTCTTGGTTCTGTCCATCTTTTCTCTGGAGGCAACCGAATCAATACCAACAACGTCCGTATGCACCCCAACTACAATATGGCCAACCTCCATAATGACATCGCTGTTATCATCATCAATAATGTCAGTTACAATAGTAAGTAAATTATTGTATGTTTTAAATACTTACATATAAATTAAAAATCCTTGACATTTTATTATATTTTACAGACAATATTAGGAACATTAATCTTGCTAGTGGCAACAACCAATTCGTTGGAGCCTGGGCTACAGCTTGTGGATTCGGTATAACCTTTGATTGTAAGTAAATTTTAATTAACTACGAATATTTCCTTTTCTAAATATAACAAATTAAGTTATAAGTAATTATTACTTTCAGCCCCAACTGCTCCTGTCTCTCAAACGTTGAACTATGTGAGCTTGCAAGTCATCAACAACGATGTTTGCCAACGTACTTATGGTGGCACTGTCATCGCTTCCACTCTGTGTGTGGCGACTCCCAACGGACGTAGCACCTGCAGTGGAGACTCAGGTGGCCCTCTTGCTATTGGAAGTGGAAACAGCAGAGAATTGGTAATTATTTAAAAAATATATATTACATTAGCTATTGACCTTATTAATTAAGTTTTTTAAATATGGTATATAATTATTTATTAATGTTAAATGTTATGGAGTCTTATTCTGGATCTAAATACGTTATAAAACTCGTTAGAGTATGTACCGAAATATGTGACTAAATTTTATAATAATTTAAGGTATCTCGGCTTTACCATATTAATGTACTTATTTTTATAATTTCTAGATCGGAGTGACATCTTTCGGACATCGCGCTGGATGCACAGTCGGCCACCCCGCCGGTTTCGCCAGAGTTTCATCATACAACTCTTGGATTCGCTCTATCTAATATGTAAACATAATATGTACCTCCTTAGGTACATATACATGTGATACATTTATCGTACTGAGATTTCTTACATTTTACATCAAAATAAAATCGTTGTTATTGAGCTGAGCGAAGCGAAGCTCTTTACTACTCAAATTTTCTTCTCTTTGTTACCCGACTCCTCCTTCAATTTACGAACTACACGCACGAAATTTTGCACACATGCGCATAATGAGTAAAACTCGTGCTGGATTGAAAATCAGCCGAATCGTAATTGTAGTTTTTGAGATATTTTGATAAAGCGTGTCCACTATAGTTAACATATAGAACGTTAACCAGTAAATAACTCCGCTCGATTATTTATTGACCGATTTTTTTAAACTATTTCTATTATCTTTTTCGAATAATATTATTTGCAATTATAAGTTTGCTCAAAACAAGTATTGACATCAAATCATAATTTTTATCCATAAATAAATATGAATATTTAACTCTAGACATTGAAGCGCTCCACTGCGTCGCGAGGCTAACCCCGCTTGCGTGGACCTAGTATACTTAAAACAAAAATTAACATTGAAAAAAAAATATCACAATGGCTTTTATTTCTTTAGATAATTTAAAATTCCAAGAAATGACATAAACTGTTGCATTTTATTTTTATAGTTGAGTTTAAGTAGTAGGAAATGAAATATCTCCTCCACCAATTCCCATTGTTTTAGTCCACATATTATAATATTTTTTTATTTTTATCCTTTTTGGACGATTTAAAAGTAGAATGTATTTTAAGTAAATTATTTTGGAAAAGTCATATTTAACACAACTCGAATTATAATTTTAAATATTATTTAATTTTAGTTATTACTACACTAAAAAAAAAATGGTTACCACTTGGTGTTTACGTTGCAATTAAAATGCAATTAAAACTCATACTACTATTAAGTAAAAAATATTAAACAGAAAACAAAAAAGATTAAATTAAATAACAACTAAAGTAACTTATTGATGTTGATTAGGATAATAAGTATTTTTAAACTTTTATCATTTAATAATAAATAATTACGTTTTTTTAAAAAAATTATGAATTTTGACTATTCAGTGGAGAAGTTAGACCATTTTTTTTATATTGTTGTCAAATTCGTTTAGGGACACCTCGTCGGCCTAAAGGTGATAGCCAGGGGGTTAAGTGGTACTACCAGGCAGTATAGAGTATAATATCATTTTTAAGGCTACCCACTGCAAAATTAAAGGTTATCCTCTTCCGCTTAGTCGGATGGAATGAGATCGTTTTAGCATTATCCGTGACCCCCTGGCGGAACTCCTACTATGAGGGTGCCCCGAGCAACTTAGAGCACCTTCACGACGTAGGCCTATAGTAGGTAAGAGGAACCCCTCTTACGTACTATAGGCCTACGTCGAAATCTTCGCCTATAGCTACAGCTAGAAAAAGAAGCGGGGGGCCTACTTCCGCCTCCTTCTCCCTTCTCCTACCCCTACGCAGAAAGAGGCCATTATGATCCAGCATTGCTGCCGAGCAGGAAGGGGTCGCCTCTCTTCGTGCGATCTTGCGCAGGTAATATCCCAAGCACTCATACCATATTGTACCTTTGAATCACTCTTACCACGAAGGCCCTCTGCATCCTTCGCAGCAGGTTCTTGGAATCCGTGGTGAGAGTTCCTGACTAAATGAAAACACCGTAGAGATTCATACTCCTTATGAAACCGACTTAAAGGCACCGGTAAGTAGACTACTATAAATCAACGTTGGGCAGAAGTCAATCTAGTCAGACCTTGTGGAGATTTTTACACTTGATAATTCAAATGTTTAAGGAAAAATAATAGGACAACCCTTTTATTTCAATAAAAATGTAGTGAACAGCTCGAAGATGATATCTCTTAATCTCTTAGATAGGAGAACAGCATTATATTATCTGTCTGCAATTATGTCTGTGAATGTATAATTGATTAAAAAATTTATTTTTGAATGATGAAGTTATTTATTTATAATCAATCTTAACGTACTTGATAAAGCGCTTATATAGAAAGAATTATATGATTATTTATTTTTTTAGAACATTTGAACTACGAAACAGTTGCTATGATCGAACATTTTTAATTTCAGTTTTTTTTTATGTAATATAATATTGGTATGACTTTTACGAAAGCTTATTCTATTTTTAATTCCATAAACAAGATAGAAAAAATATGAGGCATCTACATAGTTCTTGATTACGTTTGATGTTTTACGGCTTGTTTGATGATTCTTTAATTAAAATTAATACAAAATTATGTATTCATTGTTTTTCATTACTTTATAACTACTTCTGACAATCTTCATTTTCAGTTTTGTACTACCTAGTTGAGTTAGAACGTATACAAACTATGTAATACAATTCAAATAATTATACATTTCACTGATTTTGAACTGTACCGGGCCATATATATTGTATTCTATTATATTGTAGACTTATTTGAATATAGCAGTTACTTATATAGTCCTCTTATTATCTAGTCCCTAGGACCCTAACAGATATTTTAATAGTTAATTTTTAGTATAAAATGTAAAATGCGAAATATATCGAAGCGATGTTGTAGCTAAATTGGTAGAGTGACGGAGCGGTTTCCCAGAGGTTGCGGGTTCAAATCCTACTCGTCGTAACAAATACTACTGTTTATTATCATATTATTTATATGAATTTATTTTGTTTATTTATATCATATTACTTATTGTATTTAGTATGTATGTTTATTTATTTTAATGTATCATTTACTTAAGGTTACCTTAATATGAACTAGTTTAACATTGCGTATCCTAAATTTATCTGAAAAAAAAAATCCTTTAGTTCCACAATACAAATTTTATTTTCATTACATTTTGATGTTTTGCATGTTATTATTGTCAGTTTACATTAAATAATATAAATTTATTTATTATTCAAATGCTAAAAAAATAATTTAAAAGTATTAATAAGATTACAAAATGGTAACGATAAAATTACAGACGTTAAAACGATTTAATTATAAAGATAAGATACTAGTAAATATAAAAACAGTATTATTGTCTACGAAATTATACATTCAAGATGAAAGTGCTTCTAGTCGTCATTGGTTTAGTCGTGGCTACTACAGCCTACGAGCCCATTGATATTGACTACCACAATACATTTGGTATTAAGGAGGCTGCTCGTATCTGGAAGGCTGAGACATCTGCTGACTTTGACGGCTCCAGGATAACAGGAGGAAACAGTGCATCCCTTGGACAATTTCCGTTTGCGGTAAAGTTTGTTTCATTAAAATTACAATTTAAAATATGTTGAAATGGCATATTAATTTTAAGAAATCCTAATTTAACCTATTAATATATTTTTTTTCTTTAAGGCTGGCCTATTAGTTTCATTGGTCACTGGGGAAACCTCTCTCTGTGGTGCGTCTCTTATCAGCAACACCAGATTAGTTACGGCAGCTCACTGTTGGAGAACCGCTGTTAGTCAAGCTAATTTATTTACCGTTGTCATTGGTACTGTGCGTCTCTATTTTGGAGGATATCATATCAGAACTAGCAATGTTCGCTTGCATCCCCAATACAATCAGAACAACCTCCACAATGACATTGCTATAATCATCATCAATAGACTCAGTTATGGCCGTAAGTAAAAATCATTTTGTTTAAAATACATATTAAAAAGAAGTTTTTTTTAATTCATATTAAAAAGACGCATATACTTTTATTTCTTACAGCCAACATTTATAATATTCAGCTAGCGAGTGGTAGCGACCAATTTGTCGGAGCTTATGCTAGAGCTACAGGATATGGTGCGACCTTTGACGGTAATTCTTAATATACTACAGGATTATTTTTTTAAATGAATTATATAACGTTCTTAAATGTGTAATTATAATTTTTAGGTGAAAATGCCCCGATCTCCCAAGGTTTGAACTACGTGAGCTTACAAGTAATTACCAACGAAATGTGTCGTCGTATTTTTGGTAATAGTGTCATTGATTCCACAATGTGTGTGGCAACTCCGCATGGACGCAGCACCTGCGGTGGAGATTCCGGTGGTCCTCTTTTCCTTGGAGGCAGTCACGTCGGTGAATTGGTAACTAATTGAATTAAAAAATATGAAATTTATTATTCTAGAATATGAATTGCATCTATAAATTTCGTATATTGAAAAAATAATTTCTCACAAAATATTCAAGGTTTAGAAACCAGGTTGCAAATATTACGCGATCACAACGTATTTAGAACATACTAATTAAAATAATACACGAAGTCAAATAAAAACTAATTCTGTACAAATAATATCACTTATTGACAAAAGTTACAGAGCCTGCATCATGAAAATGATTGTTTGTATTATTAAATGCAACTGTAAATTGCATAAATTATGTATTTGATAAATTATTTTTTTCTGGAATAAATAGTTATGTCTAATTCTATAGCTACATATCCTATAAAGTTATTTAGGGTATGTACCGAAATATTCTGTTATACATTATGATTTACAGATGCATTATCATGTCAATGTACTCCTTATTATAAATTTTAGATTGGAGTGATATCATTCGGCCACCGCGCTGGATGCACTCTCGGATACCCCGCCGGTTTTGCCAGAGTCACACATTACAACGCGTGGATTCAATCTAATATGTAAACATAACAGAAGTGTCTTGTTTTATAATTATAAAATATTTTTCTTACATTTGTGTTTTATCATGATGGTTTGTTGTAAACTATTGTTTTACGTATATTTGTTACAAACGTCAGGAACCTTAGCATTTCATTATAAATCCTTCTGAACAGAATCTGAAAGAAAGAATACCACTTTATAATTATCTTATTAAATTATATACTCAATTAATTTTTAACCGCCATCGGAATATATATCACCCGCTAACAAAACTTTTGTTCTAAATTCTGGTACTACTGACATTCTTGACAGTCATAGAAACGAATTCCCAAATCGTAATATTTAATAATTTAAGCACTTTTTATTTTATTAGCTCGAACATAGAGGGCTCCAGTGTAATTAAAAGTTCGCCATCCAGGGAACACTCCCATGCTAGGTTGTATGTAAAAATGTAACACAACGTTTTATACGTTTATGAACAATATTTCTATTAGATAATATCCAAAACTTTTCATAACGATAATATTGAACACAATAGCTCCAGGATTCAATAAAACGATATCAATAATTAAAGTGGAAAAGTCATGTTTTTAGGCCCGATTATTTATATTTTGAATTACATGAAACATTTAATTTGTGTTGCTTTCCACCTGCAGGAAATAAATTATTATGAACATGGAAAAGGTTTAAATATTGTAATTGATTTGAGCAATGTGGACCCTTTGATAGCTTGTTAATATCATTCCTGAGTTTACGGACATAGAGTTCAAACTGGTTGACCGCACTGTCTGACAAAGTCTGTGACCGCACTGTCAGACCTCAGAATACAGTTAGTGCGTTTTGTCTACATCTGGAACTCTATGCCCGCAAACTATTGAACCGTTGGAGGTAGATGATTAATTAACTGACTTTCTGACAGACACTTACATCTCGTCTACCCGTGAACACGATTACTGCAAAGTGTTCGAAACGTCGGGTTAAAATAAAAAATGTAACCCAATTATACGCGAGTTTTAATCCGTAAAAATAGTTTTATTTTCATTCCCTTCACTACATTGTTGTGGCGGGGAGCCAATATAATATGACATAGTAAATTAAATATCCATTGTAAAGTAGCTGGAGACGAAATGGAAATTTTACCTTTTTCTTTGTGTTTAACAGTATAGGTATACCTTAATATAAGTGTATTTATAATGTATCTGTATAAATAAAAAGTTTGGCAAATTATATTTCGTCATTATGAACAAAATAAAGTTTTAACTAACTTATAAGAGAAAAAAACATTTTACCATAAAATACAAGTCTACATCAACTTACCTACTTTGTCCTAGAAATCTGTTCTAACATTTTTTTTCTTTATATTTTTGTGATTTGATTCGATTTTAAAAGAAGACGCCCTGTTGGTTTTAAATGTTTTTAATATTATTATTTTTCTTTTAGGTAATAAATTAAAAAATATTGTTTTTATTCTTAAAATGTTATTATAATTTCCATTTAAAATATAATCAGTTATCATTATTTAATTTTCAAATTAACTCCCCCTATTTTTTATTACTCAGTGATTAACACAGTGTCTGAGTGAGACCATGGAGTTGTAAACAGCTAGAGAAGAACTAATTTAAATTAATACATATGTATAAAAAATCGAGTAAGATGAATGCCGCCTCCGAATATTCTGAACACTAAAGATCGCTCTAAACGGAATAATGTATGAAGCTTCTCAGAATATTGCACTTCACAGACATTATGAACTTTATTCCATTAAAATCAAAAATTCTTTCTGATTTAACTTTTATTGCCACTTCAAACATAAAGCTTGAAAACTGCTACATTTTAATATCCTTTAAGAAGAAATCAGGTTTAACCTCAGTTATTTTCATTAATAATTTTATGTGCACGCTCAGCGGGTATCTAAATACAAACCTCTGTTCATTTCTAAAACGTTTTGACTGGTCGGGAGTTATTTATTCGTTGGATAGCTAATTTCATTCTTTTGACTATGTTGATATTTTTTTTTATAATAAATATGTTTATTTATTTATACCTATTTCACTTTAAATCATTAATTATTTGTGTACTTCAAAGAAATTTAAGATTTCTAATATTGTTATTTATGATCGTTCAAGAATTGAATTAAGCGACACAGTTTTTATAAATATTTATATCTTTGAGTATAAACTATAAAGAATGTTATTTATAATTTAAACAAGTAAGTTACATTTAAACAAATTATAAGACCCAATTACAAACATTTTATCAATTATTTTTACTTCTTAATCACATTTTCGAAAAACTCAGTTTTTCCTTCCGATCTGTCTGTCTGTATGTGTGTCTGTGTGTCTGTGTGTCTGTGTGTGTGTCGAATTTTATTTTTCGAATTTTGAAAAACTAAAGATATATTTGGAATCAGCATCTAAATGTAAGATTCACTTTACAAAATTATGTTGATTGTCCAACGGGAAGGTGGTTAGATCGGCCGCCGAAGTTACCGAAAAATGGAAAAAAAATTTCGAATTTTTAAATTTTTTAAAATCCTATCATAAACTACATAAAAAAAATAAAAATTATTATTAAAATAAATTGTTTATTTTAAAAATGTGATTTTGTTTGTTAATTAATTTGCGAGTTATAATTTGCCGATTAGGAGTTTTTCATAGCGGCAAGCTCGATTTCCGCGTGTCAGATGTTTTTAAACATTATTTGTAGAGTTATAATAATTAATAGTATTCGAATATTTTATTTTAATTTTGTTCACGTGAAGGTGACAATACAATGCAATATATTTTAAAAGTTTCTGATATATACAGTACATGTTAGTTTAGTAATATTTCGGATACTAAAGCAAGTACTAGTTAACTATCGCACAAACCAAAGTTTCTCCAAGATGGTAATTATTCCAAAGGCAATTTCTGACGGTTTGACTTGTGAGATAAATACTTGGACTGAACTGTTGTTCAAGTTTTATTTAATATAAAAGCCTTTAACCCAGCATAATAGCACTTAGTTTTCGCAAATTTATCGTTGGTTTATTCAATTTTGATCACAATTGTTACAAGAATAATCACATTTTTTGTTCGTTGGAAAATAACCTTTTTTTTTTTGTTCGTTGAAAAAGTCCGTTACGGATACCCCGTCGGCCAAGAAGGTGATGGCGGGGGGGTTATGTGGGACTACCCGGCAGCATAGAAGACGCTGCCATTTTTAAGGCTACCCATTAAAAAACCAAGTTTATTTTTACAATTTTTAATTTAACTCGACGTTTCGAATGCTTTGCAGCAAACGTGTTTGCCGTATGATGAAATGATGGTGTAAAAATATAAAAATAAACGCGAATTATATCCGTAAAATAGTTTTATTGAAATATTTACCTGAAGCAAAGATGTTTCTTTAATCGTCGGGCTTATTCTTTGTTATTGTTAAAATAAATATATTTATTTTTAGCAATGAGTCGAAAAGTTTACAATAAATGAAATATAATCAGAATCACAAAATTGTTTGAAGATTGTACATAGCTAATATACCTAAAAAAACTGTGTACTTATACCTAAAAAATTTTTCCGAACTATATACTTATTGTTAACTTTAATCCAGTCTTTTGATCTGATCTACTACCGATGATAATAATAATTGTATTAATTAGTCTAACATTAATTGTAATTTTTAAATTAATTCTTAACATTTACATAAATTGTTCTAAAAACATAAAAATACATAAATTGTTCTAAAAACATAAAATAAATTAATAAAATTAAAGAATATGTTTGCTAAGATTTTCTCGCGTAGTATAAATAAAACTATTTCACGGGTTCTAAAATGCATCTCATAATACCCACCCCTTCATTGGGTAATCTCAATTGTAAAGAGGTCGGGAGAGAACTCCTGGCCCGCATCTCGTGGTCGCAATCTTCATACTTTTAAAACTATGGATCTTTGAGATTGCGTTGAATTCTTGCGATTCAAGTATTTTTCATATTCACGTTCAAATAAAGTTGAATATATATATTTGGAACTTCGACATCATACATCCAAATTAATAAGGAACCTAATAAATTATGAAATAAATTTCTAAAAAGTTCAAATTTATTAGATATATAAGGATTTAGAGTTTAAGTTCAAGAGTTCAAGTTGTAATGAATTAAATATTGATAAAAATTTGATGAGTATCGAGGAAAATTAACTATTCCGAATGTATTAACACTTAAAACTTTGTTGTAATTTAATTATCAGATTATATTGTTATAAAATATCACGATTCTATAAATTTAAGCTGAAAGTAAACCTTAGATATATAATGATATTTTTTCAACACCTCGTAAAATAGCGCCGTAAAACGACCCTCCAATATGATATATGATGCATTCAATTGTTATTCACCTTTTTTCCTCTTTAGACCCTGACTATTGAATTTATTCAACGGATTTACATGTAAATTCTTTTTAATATTTAACTTTAGGAACATACAAGTGGGCAGACGAGTTAAGTCACTTGCACTTTCATATTTATTCTGATCAAAAGACCATCTTAAGAAATACGAAAGTCTCACATCTGATCGACCAGAATTCTAGTCATTTGACTAATTTATGTTATATTTGTTTTGTTGCAACTGTGAAAAACTCTGAAAAGTAGTTGATCTTTTTATTAGATATAATATAATTTTATAAAGCATTCTAATTTTCAACATAAATAGTATATATATAATGTGAACCACTCTTTCACTCATTGCCCCAGAAGATGTCGCTGCTTTTAATAATCTAGAGACATTTAACGTGAAGCAGACAACGAAAAAATGACCTAAAATTCGAACTGACCTAACATTTTTTATAATATATTTCATTATAAAAATAAAAGTCCAGAAAACTCTTTCCTCAATCTGAATTCTATAGAAACCTCATATCTCAAAAACTAAACCTCAGAGAATATAAAAATTGTGTTCACGTTCTTATTACCTACAAATATAGGAAAGGCTTAAATATTACCTTTAATACTACCTATTTTTATATTGAAATGTTTTGTAAAAAAAATATTTTACTATTCTTTTTTATTTTCAAATCAGATTACAATTTGAAGTTTAGCATTAGTTTTAAAGCGGAAGTACTAAACTTTAATTTATGATGTTAACAACCAAAATAAAATTCAATCTGTATAATGTAATGTAAATGGCAGAGTGTTTAGTGTTTTTAATCATAACGACACACATATTCTGAAATACTTTATACTAATATCTAAAAACTGCACGACTTTATATTTTTATTACTCTTATAAGTATTAAAAACATTTTTACAACTTTTACATATTATTAATTAACCTCCATAATTTAAAGAATTTTGTATATATTTTTTACTTTATTTAAAACTTGACCGGTTTTAATTAACAAGTACACAGTCTACAAAAACATGTACATTTCTGAAACATGTTGCACTGGAAAATATGAAAAGAGTACTCGCTGTCGCACTTTAAAATTTTATATTAATTATAATGTACATTTATAAACCAAACAATACAACAAAAGGATAGCATAATTTTGTATAAATCACAATAGGTTTGACTTAAAATTGAGGCCATACATAAAAATGTGTAGCTTTGTTCTCCGTTTGTCTTTCAAGACCTTTAATTATGGGTAACAAGTAAAGATATCAAACTTAAAATGAAATCATACTTAGGCTTACAGTAAAAGAAAGATACGGCAAAAATGCATATCCATGCCTTTTTTGCAGCCCAATATTTGTAGAAAATGAACACTCTCGAGGGAAAGGTAGTGCCCGTTGACATAGAACTATGAAAATTAGTAATTAATATCGTGTTATAGTACAAGTTCAAGAAGTAATCTTAAAACAATACATTTGTCATCATAAAAATTATAGTCTTATTCGAAGTTTACAATTTAAGCTACAGGATCAAATGAGATACCATTAATTATTCATTCATTTGTGATGTCGATATTGAATTAGTTTTTTATAAATAACATTTTATTATTAATCTATTTATTAAAGTGTAAAACCTATGGGCTCGTGCCAGAAACGGTAGTGCGTGCACAGGTGCATACGTTAGCAATGGGCCATTTTAACTGAAACACGAATGCAAGAAGAATTTTGTTTTTAAATGAAAGAATGTATTGAAGATATCTTTCTTCTGACGTCGTTGCCATGAACTATCCAAGACAAGTTTTTATCCAAATTTAAGCCCAGGTTACCCACTTTGTCTCGGTATGGTATCGGCGTGCCACATAATAAGAAAGGAGGTACAATATCCCCGACTATGCAGCATTTCAGACGGCTGCTACAGATAATTATTATCTGCGATTATTATCGGTAGTACCCTTCTGACCAAATGATTTGGAGACTATGGCGTGTTTCAAGCGTCATGATAATTTTAAAAACATTAATGATTTAAATAAAATAAAATAAAATATGAGCTAAATAATAAAACTAAAATTACTTTAAAAACTGTAAAAATATAAATGCTTGTTAATCATATAGGAGAAACAAATGTAAATTATGAATTATGTAGATAGGTTTGGCAAAGTATATATATAAAGGAGCGTCAGAAGGGGCCTCATACCGGTCTTGGTTATTATCATTCATATTGAGCGTTGTAACGGCAGGAATTATAAAATAGAAACACAAGTGTATCGTCCAAAAAGTTATTAATTAAATGTTCATCAGTTTAACACAATATCACAAACAATAATTACGATTAAACTAGATTATGAGCCAATAGGTAAGCACATGTGCACCTCTGTGGCAGCTATCCACACAACTAACAGCCGCCATTCCCAGTGGCGACACCTACCACCCTATTCGGAATTACCAGCTCATAATTTATAAGTTCTTCATAACAATCCGTTACAGAATCAAATAAAACTAAAACAATATTAACAAATCGAATTATGATTAATAATAAATTGTAATATAATCATTGAGTAACTTATAATTAAAACTCAGTTACAATCAACGCGTCGTCATATATATTTCTTCTTTTACATTTAATTCCTCATTGGAAAAATAGATGAGGTAAAATACAGATGTGAAAATATATAACTCTCGGGACCAAAATAATGTTCATTGAATTTGTATTTTTAAATATAAAATAGTTTGTAGGATTTTAAGCCTTAATGCAAACTTATAAAGTTTACAATCCGACTAATGAGTATCGTCTCTAACTTTTTACACTCCGAAGTCGAAATTTTAGAATTATTTTCATTTAAATAAAAGAAAGTTCATATAACCTTATAGCGCTAGAAAGAGACAGAACCTTTTCTTTCGACGTATTGGAAAGTTTAAGTTCAACTGAAATGAACTGAAATGCGTCGCTTTTATTTAATTTTTCGTGAAGATACTGTAAGGTGTAAGACGAAGGAAAAACTGTTAGAAGGCATTTTGCATACGAATTGTCTGAATTAAAAAAATATACAGCGGTAGGAGATTCAAACATGATATTTGTAATGTTATTTTTTTATTACTCTTAAGTCCGTTCAGTCGAGGCTTGATACGTTGTAATCCGAGGATTTAAAAATAATATATTTTATATAATTTTTAAATCCTCGGCTTCTCATACTTCAGGCTTTACAGCTTGCAGTCACATCATTAGCATTCGGAACACGCCCTGGTACTGAAGGCATGTCATAGCAGAAGGTGGCTTGCTTATGTGCGTACTCCACACTATCATCAACACAGTTTGCATCTGGGAGCGGAAAGACGAACACATTTATTACATGTTGAGTTTCATGTATCTAGAAGCTCAATTTTACATCTGACATACAAAACACAACTTTCTTATTAGCATAAACAATAAGACCACATCTAGTACGATCACAGACACGGCGTTACCATAGTTTAGCACAGTATGTGATTAACATAAGCCTCAACGACTTTCGCATATCATAGGTTTCTCATATCCACACTCATCCAAACTCTCGTACTCTCTTAGCCCCGTGTGGTCTCGTATAGAGTGTGGATGGGGCGTTTGTAATGCACGCTCTCCGTCGTCGAATCCATGAAGTTGAAATTACTTTATCTACCCGCACGTTTTCGATAATATGAGTTGTCTTTTCACCATATAACAACACATACAACACATAATAATATACTTTTAAAATTAAATTACAAGTAAACTTGATAAGAAAAATTCCGATTGCAACTTTCTTTAGAAAGAAAATTTAGGCAAATACAAAAATAAATATGTTAATAGAAATAAGCCTGAAACTAATCTTACTCAGGCGACTTTCAGCCGATTCCAATAAAATTCTAGCAACTTTTGACCCATCGAATACAAGCTCATTATGACTTGTAAGTTTATTTTAAAACTTTTTTTTTTGGACTTTTTGGATGCGATCAGCTTTTTTCAGTTCCTACGAGGATTTTTATTTCTTCATTGGATTTAAAGTTATACATGAGAACTAAGTATATTGTTACAGATAGGTCATTTTTATTTTATTTACTCATTTAGTAGCTATGTTTTTGTTTTTACTTATGTATTTTTATTACGATATTTCAAATATAGATAATGTAAAAGGGATTCTATGTCTAATATTTTTTTCAATTTTATAACCATAAATAACTCCTTTTAAATAATTTTGGGTTCTTTTTAAATATTTTCTTTTTTTTTGTTCAATATTTCCGGAGTTTACGTATTGAAACAAAAAAAAAACTAATAGTACGAATTTTAAGTCATTGTTTTATAATAAAATTAATCAACATTAAAAAAACAATAATTATAATGATGAGGTAGTTAGTAACTTACCAACAGCTATTAAAAATTATTAATTTTTTTTAAACTTAAGCTAAGAAATGTAACATAAAACAATTTGTATTTGCTGAGTGTATTTGTTTTTGTGAATTATTTTTATAATATATTTAATTTAAAAGCGAAAATGTTGTTTTAAATTGTAATATATCTGTGGTCCTTAAAAAAAGATTTACATTGTTTTCGTTAAATGCAGTCATAACTACAATATGCAATTTGCAATTTCTTAAATTACACATATTACAAATAATTTTAATGTCTTTCTCAGTACCAGCAAAACTTGATACGCGAATATATCCTGAGGTTAATTCAGCTAAGATAAGGAAACATTTATACAGTAAATATCTTACAACGTTACACAATCCATACAATTTACAACATTATCATAGGATGAACATCTCTTGTCACAAAATATATTATATTGTTTATACTTATCTGGTTAAGGAATGTTACAAAAAGTCTTAAAATCGTGCAGTTATCAAAAAACTTTAATTAAATTTAGATAAAATATAAGTAAAACGTATCAGGTTATTTATAACGATGTAAACAAAGCACTGTCACAAATAGTTACTGTACTGGCTTAGTGTAAAGACATATACCTAATAATTAAAAAATAAAACTTATTAGATTTACCACTCCAAATGATTGTAATCTAATATATATACACATGAAAAAGTAGGTTTATAGGTTTATATATCTGTAACTTTTATTCCTTGCAGTTTTGGCATATGTTGTAGTTTAAGATGTTATAGAAAACTCCTATGTTGTAGTTTAAGCCCTAATATACTACAACATATGTCTTTTAAATGAAATTTCTTATAATTTACCACAATTTGTTTGTAAGGTAATTAATTTAAATTCTGTTAAGAGCTATCTTTCCGTCTAGACCGTTAAGAATTAACGGGGGGTTTTACTAGTTACTTTATATTGACACTTTTTTAAAAATAAAATATCGCTCAATTTTTAATATTATTACATTATAAAAAGTGCAAAAATTATTTATTTCTTTGACAAAGATATCATAAAAATAAATATCCAAATACAGGTACACAATTTCGATCTCGTTCAAAATACAAACAAACAATCTGATTGATTTCGTGACACATCTGTATCAGAGCATTTAAACGTATGATATTGCTCACAGCAAAGTCATATTGGTTATAAATAAACAAAAACAACATAACTTTATACGACTTTATTTTCTTTCATAGAAAATACTCGAAAAAATTTTTATTTAAAGATCGAAATCGGACTTCTCAATATAATAATATAATTTATAGCATTAACGCTTGAATGGAGGTTTATGTCATATTGGAAAAGCTGCTCATAAGCCATTAGCTTACATATTTTTTATTATCATCAAAAACATTTTAATATAATGTGATAAACTTTAAGTTTGATTGACGTCAAATTATATAATATTATTCTTAAAAATAAAAATTATCGCAACTGTTTCAATTTCATTTGGTTATGTTCCGTCGGTGAGTGAGAGTTTCCGGAAGCCCAACACCCCCTCCCCCTCCTCCTCCCTGCCAAACATGAATGTGATTGCTCAAATAAATATACCCCAGGAGGGTACCGGCTTTAATGAAGCCGGAGAATCCCTCCCCGAGCAAAATCGGGGAAACGGTTCTCCGATTTTGCTCGGGCTGCCCGTCGTATCTGGGGCGGGCAAAGAATCACATTTCGTGTTTTCTGAGGGCAAACGACGAGGTAAAACTGCGGCACCCCGTTCCACCCTAAGTGTGGACTTTTGCAACATCCGGGGACTTCACTCAAACTTAAACGCCGTCCACTACCACCTAGAAACGGCGCAGCCGGCCTTGTTGTTTTTGACGGAGACGCAGATATCTAAACCTAGCGACACAGCGTACCTCTCATACCCCGGGTATAAATTAGAAGATCATTTTATACCCCACGCCGGGGTATCTGTGTTCGTAAGGGAGGATATCTGCTACCGTCGCCTCGAGATTTTTGAAGGTCGGGATCTGTCTCTACTCTGGCTGCGCGTGGACATGGACGATCATGTCAGAGTCTACGCGTGCCTCTACAGATCCCATAGTGGTAATGCAGAAACGGAGCAACTCTTGGGCCACGTACAGGCGAAGATTGACGACCTGCTTTCACAGATTCCCTCTGCTGAGGTCATAGTCCTCGGGGACTTCAACGCGCACAATGCCGAGTGGCTAGGGTCGCGTTCCACTGACTTCGCAGGGAGATCTGTGTTTAGTTTTGCTCTGGCAAATGGTCTGTCCCAGTTGGTTAAGACGCACACTCGTCTACCGGACGTGGACAGCCACATGCCCTCTTTGTTGGATCTTCTGCTGACTACACATCCCGGAAAGTACCAGGTAATTGTCGAAGCTCCCCTTGGGTCCTCCGATCATTGCCTGGTACGGAGTGTAGTGCCCATTCAACGTCCGGCTCGCACAAGACCTGCGACCCGACGCGTTTGGCACTACAAGTCAGCGGATTGGGATGGAATGCGGTCTTTCTTTGCATCCTACCCATGGGGGCCGATTTGTTTCTCTTCCGATGATCCCAGTGATTGCGCTGCGGCTGTAGCTGATGTGATACTACAGGGCATGGAACTATTTGTACCTAGCTCTGTGGTACCACTTGGTGGCAGATCGCGGCCTTGGTTTGATGCGTCTGTCAGGGCTGCAGCAGCCGGTAAACGTCAGGCGTATCAGGCTTGGGTTAATGCGTTAGTCATCAAGGATCCGAACTCTAGAGTTCTGAAGACGAAATACAATCGTGCCTCCAGATTCTTCAAACGGCAAATCGCTAGAGCAAGGTTTAAGCATGTCGTCAAAATTGGGGATCAGTTGGCAAGGTACCCACCAGGCACGCGCAAGTTCTGGGCGCTTTCTAAAGCCAGTATGGGTAACTTTTGCCAGCCATCCCTACCGCCACTGCACTCGGGGAATGATTCTCTGGCCCATACGGCAAAAGAGAAAGCCGATCTCTTGGGCACTCTTTTTGCCTCAAACTCGACCTTGAACGACCAAGGGAAAACACCGCCTACCATCCAGCGGTGTCAGAGTTCAATGCCGGAAATAATTTTCCGGCAAAAAACCATTCGACGGTCTCTACTTTCTTTGGATGTTCATAAGTCGAGTGGGCCGGATGGCATTTCCCCAATCGTGCTACGAACATGTGCCCCTGAGTTGACTCCAGTGCTAACGCGTCTATTTCGGTACTCCTATTTCAAAGGCGTAGTCCCGGTCTCATGGAAGTGTGCCTTTGTCCATCCGATCCCTAAAAAAGGTGATAGCTCGGACCCGGCTAACTACAGACCTATCGCCATCACCTCTCTTCTCTCCAAAATAATGGAGAATATCATAAACCGTCAGCTCCTCGCGTACCTCGAGGATCACCAGTTGATCAATGACCGGCAATATGGCTTTCGCCATGGTCGATCGGCTGGTGATCTTCTGTTATATCTCACACACCGTTGGGCTGCGGTTATTGAAAGCAAGGGAGAGGGTCTGGCAGTTAGTCTGGATATGGCGAAAGCCTTCGATCGAGTATGGCACAAGGGGCTTCTTTCGAAGCTTCCTTCCTATGGGCTTCCCGAGAGTTTATGCAAGTGGATCACCAGCTTCCTCACTGGGCGGAGCATACAGGTCGTTCTCGACGGTTTTTGCTCGGACCCCAAGCCCGTGAATGCTGGTGTACCCCAAGGCTGCGTGCTATCCCCAACCCTGTTCCTCTTGCACATCAATGATATGTTGGATATTTCCAACATACATTGTTGTGCGGATGACAGCACTGGGGATGCGGTATATTCCGGCCGTGCAGGTCTCTCTCGGGAAAACGTCGACGAGTGCCGAAAGAAACTTGTGTCTTCTATAGAGACCTCCCTGGGGACGGTCTCAGAATGGGGTAAACTGAACCTCGTTCAGTTTAATCCCCTAAAGACACAGGTTTGCGCGTTTACCACTAAGAAAACCCCATTTGTCGTATCGCCGCTCTTCGATAGCACACCCCTCGATGCCTCGCCAAGTATCAGAGTACTGGGACTCGACATTTCGAGCGACTGTCGGTTTCGTGGTCATTTGGAGAGCAAGGCCAAGTTGGCCTCGATGAAATTGGGTGTGATCAATAGAGCGAGGCAGTATTTCAATCCTGGCCAAAGACTTGCGCTTTATAAGGCGCAGGTTCGGCCACATATGGAGTACTGTTCTCATCTCTGGTCTGGATCACCCCAATATCAGCTTCTGCCTTTTGACCGCGTACAACGGAGGGCCGTTCGGGTTGTTGGGGACCTGGTGCTCTGTGAACGGCTTGACTCTTTGGCATTGCGTAGAGACGTGGCATCTTTGTGCGTATTCTATCGCATTTACAACGGGGAGTGTTCCGAAGAGCTATTTGATCTGATGCCTGCCGCCGAATTCCATCACCGCACAGCACGTCACCGCCTGCATATCCATCCACACCACCTGGATGCGTGGCGATCTTCTACTGTGCGGTTTTCAAGGAATTTTCTTCCACGTACCACTAAGATGTGGAATGAACTTCCTTCGGCGGTGTTTCCAGATCGATACGACATGGGTACCTTCAAAAAAGGCGTTTACTCTTATCTCCAAGGCCGGCAACGCTCTTGTGCGTCTTCGGATGTTGCAAGAGTTCATGGGCGGCGGTGATCACATTTGACTTGTGACCCGCACGCTCGTTTGCCCTCCTATAACATAAAAAAAAAAAAAAAAAAAAAAAAAAACTGTTTTGATAGTAAATATAAATGCACAATTTGTTTTTTAATTTGACGATTTCTTAAAATATAGCAAAAACCATCTACTTTGTAAAACGTTTACAGTAAGATTATTTATTTCTTTTCGAATCATTTTGCTCTTCATCATTGCAGAGCACTATGAGGGTCTTATAATATGGATTGGTAGTAATCGAACGGTAAAGCTCCATTATAATACTTCTCAGATTGTTTCCACCCCGTTGACTCAGCAGGTCTTTGAAGATAATGAACTTCACCATTTTAAATTTAGTGACTTTGTCATTGTTCTGAAAGAACATAAATTAATTGTTTTTTGTATATAATGGATATGAAAGCAAAGGTACATCTAAAATGGAATTATATTGTACGAAAAAATAAATATTTTTCTATAGATAGTGTGGGTAAACAAGAAAAACATAAAACAGTGACACCAGTATAAAAAAAGTAACTATAGTTATTTCTTGTTCCAATATTATTTATCGATAATGCTTTTTTAATATATTATTTTTTATATCAATTAATAATACTAATAATAACAAACACTTCGCAGATTCAGACTTTCATTTCCTTAATGTCACTTTTTTTAATATGACATAGGTAAAATAAAATAATTATAAACTTGAATACTATTATTATATACTTACTTTTTCTGTTTGCACTTTCTTTGTACAATAATACAGTACCCTGTATTATATTGTTGAATGAATATATTTCGATTTCCTAAACATGGATGTCGAATTTCCATATAACATATTTGTTCTAAAAAAATTAGCAAACATATGTATTTGTACACCATATATATATTTTCTTGTTATTAGTCATTAGTTTTAAGGTGAATTAATTAAATAAATACTAACTTTTAAATCGTGTCTTATCAAGTAAGAGAAGATTAAGTCTGGAAGATGATTAATTCTTCTCGTTCCAGAACCACCCGGTTTAACAGCCGATTCTTCTAAATGACAATTTTATTTTTGTATATTATTATCAAATTAATTCTGGAAGCATCAAAATATACTTTTTTGGTCTTAATAAAATATAATGTGTTCTTATATTCTCTTGAAATAGAAAAAAGACTTAATTAATCTAAATCTTGTGATAATACGAAGCTTTAGAAATGTTAATAGGAAAGGATCTCTTTCTCTTCACGTACTCAAGGGAGGACAACAAAAGTGTATGGTTCTAGTTCCTGGTCAAAGCCGAAGACCTGAAAAACCATAGATGTCGTTCCAATTTTTTGGGCCACATCTCCGAATTAAAGAATTCAATACATCGACAACACAAGATAGAGACAGAAGAAAAATTTTATTTTTTTAAAAACTTGAAATGTTTTGATACTTAAGAATGTTTCAACGATTTAACTTTTTTGACAAACAGAAGGTTGTTAGCCGTAGTTTGTTAACCAACGTATCTTTTAAATAATCACGACGTGTCTTTATACCTAATAATATAATAGTCTTAATTTTTAGTTTTGGACTTATCTAAAATAATAAGTTTTCTCACAAGGGGCTGTAAAGTTTCTACACAATGTGCCCTTTCGGTCTTGAATCTCAACCGGACCGACAAGAGATCATAGATAAAACTACTGGCCTGCATCTCGTGGTTTCAATCAAGTTTGAAAATTATAGATTTTTGAAATTAATACTGCATCTAATTCACGTCATAATATTCACATTTATATTTTTTATTTCAATTCACATTTTCGTAATGCCATCATCTGAGAAATCGTTATAGAAGGCTACATTAATTAAAGTTAATTTTTCTAAAGTTAGTAAAAACTTACAGATAGATCACTTCGCTGCAAACTCCGCAGTCAGTAATTGGATGAAGCTGAAAGCTGCCTGATGCTTATTAGCTTCAGATATTAGTTTTAAATTTGAGTTTAGTTTGTAAATATATTTTAGTAAATAAAAATACTAGTATTTTCTAAAAATTTAAGATTAATAAAAATATTAATGGCGTAGACATATAAGGCAATAGAACGAAACATACATATCACAAAGTTTAAAATTATTAATTTTATAATAGAAATACATAATTTTATGTTAGTTTACCACATTTCATTCTTAGTTCAAAAATATATGTAAGGATTACTCTGTATATATAAACGTTACCATCTCTTTTTCTCAGAAAAATTTTCATAACAGTAAAATATTTTTCGTACTTTCATTATACAATGTTATTATTATGTATCTGAAACTTTTTTTAAACTTGATGAAAAAACTGTTAGAATTGCAGTTTATTATGCCTTACCAACCATAACAAATCCATAAAACTTAGGATCCCGAAAATAAATATTTATAAATGAAGTAAGTCTACAAGTCCTGAGAAAATTATCTTGAATTATTAATTTAATGTTTACAAGGTTCAGAAAAACAATTTATGAACTACAAAGAATTATACCAAATGGAAATCTAACATATAACTTTTAAATTACTAAATCTAACCTTTAGTTCATATTAGATGTAAGTACTAACAATAGTTATTTATAAATAATCTTTAAATGTATCTCATTAATTATGTTTCTAAAATTATTTTTTTCAGCACTAGATTTACCAAGTTAAAATCTCTTTTTCAACCTCTAAACTTGTTGAACTAGAAGCAAAGCTCAAAAATTATAATTACCAAAATTTGGAACGAATTCAACAGTATGGAAACTTGAGAAGTTTGAAATACGATCCTCACAGATTTTAGGATATTTAATTATGTAGTTTCAAATGTAGGACACTTTTTTAAAATAGTTAAAGAGGCAAGTATATTTATATGTTGTAGTGCATAAGAAGCAATTTAGTAACATAAAATACTATATATTCTTTATATTATCTACACTCAATGGTATTTTTAAAAATTACAATTTTGATTGTATTAGATTAAAATAAATTATTAGGGATAATTTAAGAAGTAATCCAAATATTCAAAGATTTTATCATGTAGATAAATAATTCTTAATGTTGCGTTGGTCGCTTATTAAAATTTATGAAATTGGTCGCGAGAAATAATCTGCTGACGTTGTTGCCGTATTTTTGTTTGAATAATAACAAAAAGTCTTTGATTTGGGATAATAGTATTCTTGGTAAGGTAATATTGCCAATGCCAATGATTCATCCAAGCCAGAGCCAAGTTGATGAGGAATTCGATAAGATGAACATTAGTAGTCTTTTTACTCTTTCTAGACCACGAGCAATAAATTTAATACCATGACGATGAGCTCTTCCACGAAGGAGCAGAAGAAAAAGAAGAAGAGTCTAAACTCAAAATCCAAAATGTGTCCGAACTATAGGATCACGTAGTCATCTTTAACGGTCGGAGCGGTTTTCATTAAAATTTTTATTACATTTCAATTTATTAATATAATTTATTTACGCTGTTACAGTTTTTAGGGTGCGCATAATAAAGAAGAATGAATAACAATTAATACAAGTTCTAGTAGACTGATAAATACTTTCAGTAACATTTGAACAGCCATAATGAACAAGCATGTTTTTAAAATGAACTAATTTAATACTAAACTTCTTGAGATATAAGTTATCTCTCAATAATTGATTACAATCTGTCTTTATCTCAAAGCTGCTGCGGGTCTAGTTCTTGTTATACAATGGAAGCAAAAATAAACCTCGAAGATAATATTGCGTTAGACATTGTGTCTACACCAACACAATTTAAAAATAATTGTTACTAAAAAAATGATAAATGTGTAACATAATTAAGTTATAGGAAAATTTGTCAATGAATTAACTCATTTTATTTTTCTACAATGTTCAAAATTCTAAAAATAATTAAGTTTTTTGATAAATATTGTTGTCAGGAACTGCATTTTCTTTCAATCTTAGCAGTTAGATTTGACTATCTATATATATCCTATAAAATTTATAAGAAAAATTTATGGTGTGTTTTCTATTTTATTATAAATTATTGTTATGTATATATATGAAAAAATATATATATAAAATCGCTTTAGGTGAGAAGGCCGCCCATTGTACTATATTTTTTGTTTTTTTTTCTTTATGTTAATTTATGCTATTCTTATTGGTGTACAATAAAGAATATATAATAATGTATAGGAAAAAATAACAGTCTCATTATTTTAAACAACGTCTAATATTATTTTTCTATTTCTTTTCCTTTTTAAAAGTAAAATATATCCTGTAATATTAATATATTCGTTAGTATCTCTCTCTATATAATTACAGATAATATAATGGATGGAATTACAGAATCAACTTATATTCCTTTATTTTTTGTAAACTCTCGTTATAAAAATTACCTTTTACACGTTCTTTTAATTTATACCAAAAAAAAAAAAATGTTTGGATGTCTTTAATATTATATATGTTTTTATATATTATATATGATTTTTCCAGATTAAAAAAAATTTTTTCGAGTGATACCTTTACCTACACTCTAAATACGAACAATATATTATGCCATAACATTTCAAATTGTCACATAGATTAGATCTCCAAGTAAGTTATATAATTTAGTATTCTAGAGGGTCAGTTATTCTAGTCTTCTTTTTGCTATCATACCCTACTTGAATTCTAATTTGATTTCAAATGTCGATTTGACTCAAATAATCAATATTATAAGTAAAATAAGCAGTTATAAGCAGGATATACTTTTAATTTAACTTAATGGAGTTTATAGGTGATACTTCACCATGAAGTGATAATTGTAATTAGTGCCTATTTGAAATAAAAATTGACCTGAGTTGGTTCCTAGTTAGTTAGTTAGACAGTTATATTACTAATAACAAAAATAATTCCATTATCCCTACTTTGTACCCTAGTTTGTAGGAGTGCAATAAAGATTTAAATAAATAAATTATAGCACCTTGTGTGGTGTTTTTTTAAATTTAAGCCAAAATAAAGATATTTTAAAGCTGTGCGATGATTCGCTAGATTATAAAGAGTTCTAGTAGTCATTTATTTCACTTTCACTCACTCTCACTCTCCAAAGTAATTTGGTAAGAAAGTAAGATGGATCTTAATGCTTAATAGCATTGAGCACTAAAATTTCAATTCATAGTTGTCGACAAGAAACCCTATTTAAAGTATATCCGAGGAGCATAGTTTTCCGATAATGAACTATCTTGAGCTCGTTAGCAGATTTCAGAATTAATTCAACTCTTTAATTTTTTTCTCTCACTTTTCTGGAAAAGGTTCCCACACCTTAACAAATTATTTATTTTCAGATATATTTGACAAAATTATAAAAACTATTCCATTATTACATTTAGATATTTTAATTTATATGAAAAATATTTTATAACTAGTAATTAAATTATTTCACAGCGTCCACTGTTAGCTTATTTACAGCAAAGGAATTCAACTCTTTGTCTGAGTTTTGTTCATATGACTCTTGGTTATAATACTTGAAGTATGTAAAGACAAATCTGAAGAGTTGTAGTGATATTTTTTCTAACTACTACATTTTTGCTATAACCCCAAAATGAAATGCGTCACTGTAAACTCTCAATTTTGTTATTTAAATTAATTCATTAATTTTCTTATCACACGCGACCAGACATGGTAACAAATCGTAAAACTCTAATAGCCTCTATCGCATCATTCAACATACGAGACAGACATAATCTTTTGATCAACATTATTCATCGCTAAATCGAAATTTAATTGATAGTTAATTACAAAAATACATACATATTAACAACAATATATTATCATATTATTCATAAATTCAAAAGTATGTTTTATTTGTTAATAGAAATGAAATATGGATAGAACAAATTATCCAATAAATATGTATGATGAAAAATACTATTATACTAAGTCTCTTAATGAACATGAATTCTTCATGTTAGATATTATTACGCAATATTAAATATTAGATAAAATTAAAGCCACCCACAGGCGCCAATAGTTATAACCGTAACTACTAACAAATAAAAATATCCTTAACAACTTATATTTATTTAATAAAATATGATTGACAAAAAAAATATATGGAAAAATATTTCAATAAAGTTGTTTATGATTAGACTTCCTCACTTTCCTAAAAGTTATAAACTTCATAAGAAAAATTCCATGAGTTCTTGTATCCTTAAGTTTATATTTAATTTGGTCTACAAAAAAGAGGTATACAATTAAGAATATTATGATGTATATTCTACTTATTTATTATTATTTTCTGTGTATTTTTTTAGAATGTTTTAAAGTTATTATACAGTTTTAACTACTATAAAAATACTATAAAATCTACCACAATATTTCAGTGTCTTATTAAAACAGGATCTGAATACCTTTTTTATTTCTATTCGTACATCATGAAATAACTGAAACTGCATCTCATTTAACAATAGTCGCTGCATCACAAAGACCGACATGAAATAGAGCGAAATATCAAATTCCGATAATAATGTGAAATCTATTTTCATTCACAATCAGTTATAACGTGTGAATTAATAACTTTAATACAAATACGTGTTTCGGAGGGTGGTTGTTTGTGCAATATAATTTGTATGAAATATGTATATTCATTGGTTAGATTTTACGAGTATTGTTAATTGTAGTACGATTACAGGCTATTCATAAATAAATTACTATTTTATTTTAATGTTATTAATTGTTAGATATTATAAGTTGTTACTTACTTTCTTCCATTTTCGTAACTGTTTATACATATATATTACGAGGACACAATTGTATTAATACATTTAGGTTTAAAACAAAATTGACAGAAATAAATAAAATATAAACCTTATTATATTTTTGGTAATAAATTATATTTGTCAAGGTTTTTGAGAAGAACCTCTTTAATCGACTTTCTCGATGTTTGACTTACGCGCTGAAATTGAAAAAGTTTTCAAAATTCAAGTTTCAATCAACATGAACAAACGGTTTACAAAAAAAAAGAAATATATATTTTCATGATAATTATATGAAATTGAAGTCATCGGTCTGGATTCGCAAAAATATGTTAGTCGTATAAGTCGTAAAAGTGCTTTGTGAATATTTTTTAATAGTACTAGTAGAAGAGTAATACTCAATTTTATATAACTCCTATACAGGGATGAAAATACGAAAGTAATTTCTACCATTAATTAGTATACTAGTGTATGAGACTGTAATTAGTTGAAATTATAAAGGTTAAGAGGAGTGTTGTTCGTATAAAACTAGAAATAGCAGCGAGTCAATGTAACAAATTATTATTAATTAAACAAAGAACATTTTGTAATTTCTTTAATAAAATACTAAAACTTGTCTTCATTATGATCTCTATTGTTGATTTAAATACAAATTCATTTCATATCATGTTGATAAAGTAACGGAGAAACATTTTGTATGTGTAATTTTCTGTTGTTATAATAAATGAAAAGTTTTACAACGATTTAATCTTGGTAAGACAAAAACAAGAGCTAGAAAAGAAAAATATATGAATAGGTGTAATTTATATTTAAAAAATCTTAATGTTAGATCATCGTCTTTTGGCAGCTCGTTACGAACATTACTATTGAGTTCAAATCCCAAAGCTAAAGGGTAATTGATCCCGATAATGCCTCATTATTATACGTTCCTCAGATTGTTGGATTTCTATTAAGCCAGCACGTCTTTGTTACTGACCTTTGATTCAAACTTTTAAGTGAACTAATTTAAATGGGAATAAGTTCTTTCGAAAATATATTTAATTTGATATACTTTTTATAATAATAATTGAATATTATAATACTAATTTCCCTTGACGATAAATATTCCTAAAACCACATTTATCTTATTTTAATTTAAAATAGACTAAAATAAATTAATGGATCGAATAAAACAGTTTCTTTATTCGTTAGTTTCTCAAGTCTCAAATCATTTTTAGTAAACTAAACCTTACCTAGTTCAAAACTTTATTTGGAGTTGAATTAAATTATTTATTTGCTGACAGTTTTAATAACTGTTGGCATTTTTGTCAGTTATCAACAAAATGCTTTATGGGGGAACTTGGATTTTTTTAAAGTACGCAACTTATATCTGGAGTTTATTGGTTGAGAATATCAAAGAGATACCTACGGTTTCTTTCGATATTTCTAAGCTCTGCAATACGTTATGGGTCGATAAACATACTAGCAAGGTTTCTACTTCTCTTCCCCTCTGGTTTTTGATGCATGTATATCAGACTTTTACAAGAACTGATCGATACGGTTGGACATTAGTTATGCCTTGTCTGATGGAATAGCTATTAATTCCAGTATTCTCAAGGGTCAGTGCTCTCTGTTGTACTCAGTCTTCTTGCATACTAAAGATCAGCTTAAACTTTTGTATACAGATGACAACAGGATTGCTAAGAGCCATGTACACCGCTCAAGTTAGTGTTAACCAAAATCTAATAACTCAGAAAAACCATGTTTTTTCAGTAACATAAAAGACCTTTTTTGAAGATTATCGTGAAAATCTGAGCTCTCAGTTAGGATTCTCCTACATTGACATTTTTTGAGTAGATTTTGATATTATTTTGATATCATTGAAATAAAAGTTTCACTTTATTTAAGACCATACACTTTTATCAAATACTCATTTTTCAAGTTAGACTTTTCGATGCTACTTTTCCTCTTCAAATATGTTTTTACATGTATTGCCTAAAATCTTATAAAGAGGTGTTTTCGTGAATAGAATATAACGCTATAACAATTTGCAGCATCTAATCCACGCTGTATTCACTTTTATTGGTTTCATACACGAGGAGAACACAGGGATATAACATTTATTATTGAACAGGGAGTCTTTTTTCAACCATATAAGAATATCTGATCTTAACCTAATATTAAAATATAAAGTACAACATAACCGTGCATTAAAAAACCTAAATTTTTTTGTCTCAATTATTTTAGTAATCAAGACTGTTGTTTTTATCGTATTCCTCTAAATAAGATAAAATAATATATTCATACAAACATGTAACAGTGATAAAAGTAAGATAAAAAAGATAAGCATTGATTTTTATTCCATTATCGAATGCATGTTAAATCGTAATTACTAATAGTAACTTATGAAGTTGAAAAATTAGAAGCACTGTCTAGCTTCTTGACACAAGAATTTGATTTTAATTTATTTATGTCTTTTCCCACTTTCAATCATTGTCAGTACAAATGATCACCGATATGGATTTAAAGTGAACGTCAAATTAAAGTATAAAAAGGGAAGTAACTATCAAATTTAACGCTTATTACGTTTGGTATCAAAAGTATGTAAAGTGACCAACTTAAATTAAAAGCTAAAAGGGTTCTAAAATAAGACAAACCTGACAAAAATTGTAGCTTGTTATTTTTTTATTGAACTGTTTATAATTTTGAATATATATAATAAGAAATTTATGAACCACTAGAACCAATACCACTGTGCCGATATGAATGTTTAAAGATCAGTATGACAACAAGTCACTGCAAGCTGTACCCGTTCACAAGCATAACACAAAGGTCAGCTATCACTCCTATCATAATATTTAAGGGACGAAAGGCAGCTCTCCCACAACGTTGCCGCAAGTAATGACTTTTATGGGAGCGGTGATAAATGCTATAATAACGGTAACAACATCATCAACAAATTCCGCACGTTCACTAAAATACAACGAATTCTGGGATATACCGCTGTTAATGTATAACTTTAAGTTTCATTTTAAAAAATATATATTAAAAATAAATATTATTATTATCATTTTTAATTTGAGTAATGATAAATATTAAACAATTACAGATTATTAATGAAGGAAATTTATTATATCTTTTTATTTTATATATTTTCTAACAATTCTTTTGATCTCATGTTCTAGATTGATCGAACAGCCCTCTTCTGAAATGCAAATATAATATCAATCTCTCCATCTGCATCTACATTACCCTATAATACTCACCGTATATATGTTACTATTCAACTAAGTAAACTAATGTAGCTAGTCTAATGTCTATTAACCGAGTATACGGCAGAACTAAGTTTGTTCGACAAATCAAATATTAGAAGAAAATAGTAGAATTAACCAAATCTAAATCCTTATTATTTTATTATATATAAGTTTTGACATTTAGCAATAGACTTATTACATTTTGACATTTAGCAATAGACTTCTTATATTTATCAAGAATTTATAATAAACATTAACCCATTGTTAAATATCTTAAAAAGCATTGTTTATATCGTCAATTACTGATTGCTCTCTATTAACTTTAAGAGAAGTATCTCCAGAAAATAATACACTCTCACATTTATCCCATATTACAGGGTAATAGTAACAAGTTAACAAGTTGAGTAAATATTTCCAGCTAACTGTTTTAGAGTAAGCAAGTTGAGTAAATATTTCATGTTGTTCATTTATTATTTATTATGTAGGACAAATAGTCCTCTTGTTTTTGTTATAATCGTTTTAAAACTATAAAAATTAATAAATTTTTCTAAAGTGCTTGTTGAACCTTTTAACACAGTTTTAAAACGATTATAATAATAATTATAAGGTTTGTCCTACATAATTTCATGAACACAATTTAGACATTTTTTCTGATAGCCTTGGTACATTTAAAAAATATGTATACTCAAATATTTGAGTGTAACTTTGTGTATTTTAAATTTTGGTATTGTATTAATCTTTGTTTTATTATTAGTAACAATTTATAAAGATGTGCATACTTGTAAGTTAAATCATATAGAGAAATGCATTAATAGTTAAGGATATTTTTGTTGTGTGTTGCTATATACATTTAGTTAGTAAGCCTTTAAATAAATAAATAAATAAAATAAATAAATAAACAAATAAATAAATAATAAATTAATAAAATGAAATATTAACTCAACTTGTTTACCCTGAAACAATTGTTCCACTTCAGCTCTTCTCTTGAGATATCAGTGTGAACTGTGTTCGTTCATATAAAGTTTATATAAGTCTACAAGTCAGCGGATTGGGATGGAATGCGGTCTTTTTTTGCATCCTACCCATGGGGGCCGATTTGTTTCTCTTCCGATGATCCCAGTGACTGCGCTGCGGCTGTTGCTGATGTGATACTACAGGGCATGGAACTATTTGTACCTAGCTCTGTGGTACCACTTGGTGGCAGATCGCGGCCTTGGTTTGATGCGTCTGTCAGGGCTGCAGCAGCCGGAAAACGTCAGGCGTATCAGGCTTGGGTTAATGCGTTAGTCATCAAGGATCCGAACTCTAGAGTTCTGAAGAGGAAATACAATCGTGCCTCCAGATTCTTCAAACGGCAAATTGCTAGAGCAAGGTTTAGGCATGTCGTCAAAATTGGGGATCAGTTGACAAGGTACCCACCAGGCACGCGCAAGTTCTGGGCGCTTTCTAAAGCCACTTTGGGTAACTTTTGCCAGCCATCCCTACCGCCACTGCACTCGGGGAATGATTCTCTGGCCCATACGGCAAAAGAGAAAGCCGATCTCTTGGGCACTCTTTTTGCCTCAAACTCGACCTTGAACGACCAAGGGAAAACACCGCCTACCATCCAGCGGTGTCAGAGTTCAATGCTGGAAATAATTTTCCGGCAAAAAACCATTCGACGGTCTCTACTTTCCTTGGATGTTCATAAGTCGAGTGGGCCGGATGGCATTTCCCCAATCGTGCTACGAACATGTGCCCCTGAGTTGACTCCAGTGCTAACGCGTCTATTTCGGTACTCCTATTTCAAAGGCGTAGTCCCGGTCTCATGGAAGGGTGCTTTTGTCCATCCGATCCCTAAAAAAGGTGATAGCTCGGACCCAGCTAACTACAGACCTATCGCCATCACCTCTCTTCTCTCCAAAATAATGGAGAACATCATAAACCGACAGCTCCTCGCGTACCTTGAGGATCACCAGTTGATCAATGACCGACAATATGGTTTTCGCCATGGTCGATCGGCTGGTGACCTCCTGTTATATCTTACACACCGTTGGGCTGCGGTTATTGAAAGCAAGGGAGAAGGTCTGGCAGTTAGTCTGGATATAGCGAAAGCCTTCGATCGTGTATGGCACAAGGGGCTTCTTTCGAAGCTTCCTTCCTATGGGCTTCCCGAGAGTTTATGCAAGTGGATCACCAGCTTCCTCACTGGGCGGAGCATACAGGTCGTTCTCGACGGTTTTTGCTCGGACCCCAAGCCCGTGAATGCTGGTGTACCCCAAGGCTGCGTGCTATCCCCAACCCTGTTCCTCTTGCACATCAATGATATGTTGGACATTTCCAACATACATTGTTATGCGGATGACAGCACTGGGGATGCGGTATATTCCGGCCGTGCAGGTCTCTCTCGGGAAAACGTCGACGAGTGCCGAAAGAAACTTGTGTCTTCTATAGAGACCTCCCTGAGGACGGTCTCAGAATGGGGTAAACTGAACCTCGTTCAGTTTAATCCCCAAAAGACACAGGTTTGCGCGTTTACCACTAAGAAAACCCCATTTGTCGTTTCGCCGCTCTTCGATAGCACACCTCTCGATGCCTCGCCAAGTATCAAAGTACTGGGACTCGACATTTCGAGCGACTGTCAGTTTCGTGGTCACTTGGAGAGCAAGGCCAAGTTGGCCTCGATGAAATTGGGTGTGATCAATAGAGCGAGACAGTATTTCAATCCTGGCCATAGACTTGCGCTTTATAAGGCGCAGGTTCGGCCACATATGGAGTACTGCTCTCATCTCTGGTCCGGATCACCCCAATATCAGCTTCTTCCTTTTGACCGCGTACAACGGAGAGCCGTACGGATTGTCGGGGACCCGGTGCTCTGTGAACGGCTGGACTCTTTGGCATTGCGTAGAGACGTGGCTTCTTTGTGCGTCTTCTATCGCATTTACAACGGGGAGTGTTCCGAAGAGCTATTTGATCTGATGCCTGCCGCCGAATTCCATCACCGCACAGCACGTCACCGCCTGCATTTCCATCCACACCACCTGGATGCGTGGCGATCTTCTACTGTGCGGTTTTCAAGGACTTTTCTTCCACGTACCACTAAGATGTGGAATGAACTTCCTT
Source organism: Mechanitis mazaeus (assembly GCA_959347395.1). Classification (NCBI taxonomy): domain Eukaryota; kingdom Metazoa; phylum Arthropoda; class Insecta; order Lepidoptera; family Nymphalidae; genus Mechanitis; species Mechanitis mazaeus. Next base: position 11,316,861 of record OY365751.1, read on the forward strand.
CGGCGGTGTTTCCAGATCGATACGACATGGGTACCTTCAAAAAAGGCGTCTATTCATATCTCCAAGGCCGGCAACGCTCTTGTGAGTCTTCGGATGTTGCAAGAGTTCATGGGCGGCGGTGATCACATTTTATCAGTGACCCGCATGCTCGTTTGCCCTCCTTTTCCATAAAAAAAAAAAAAAAAAAAAAAAAAAAAAAATATAAGTTTTTAAAAATATAATACTAATATATTCAAAAGCAATTAGTGATATTTTATTTTCTAATATTATTATTCTCATTACTCTGATTATTATAACACTAGTGTTTAATTAATTAGCAAGTTTTCGTTTCCTCTGAAAATTTTAAACTTCTAGGTTAATAATTTTCTTTTAAAAATATTCATGAAAATGTGATTGTAATTGTAGAACTACTACCAAGTCATTAATTATAACTTCTGTGATGTTATATAAATTACAAGAATTTCGAAGTTTTTTTTGAAATATAACATAATCTATATCTATGTATATCTAGATTTATAATAAAAAGTTTGAGGAAGTTTTCGTCCACCGATTATTCCCATACAATACTCTCCTGAGGGTGAAGTCGAGCGAGTAAATGCTTTGAACCCAATTTTTGTCTGATTATATATTCAGAAAGTTTTGAAATTGATAATTCAAGAGATTGTTGAAAAAAAAGCAAAATTTGAATTAATATTATCAATACCGAAGTAATTTTATAAAAAAAATAAACAAAAAATATGTTCATACAGCATTACTTTAGTATCTACGTTTAAAAGTTTCCATTTAATTATAATAGTAAAAGTTATAAATTGAATTTGATAAATTATGTACAGATGGTTTATAAACATATCCATACAATTTTTATCTCCATAGAAATATTTTTTCCTGATTTGCATTCTAAGATAAATATATTTCATTTTTCTCGAAATTAATTTTACGTACAACTTAATAACACGACATTCGTCTAATGAAAAAAATGCATCTCTTATGTAAAATTGAAATGTTTTAAACACATGAACGATTCTTAAGTTTTTGGGGTTTCGAAGTTTCTAAGTAACTTCAAAATTATATTGATTTTTACAACTTTGTACTTATTCTCAAGGGAAATTATTATGAATTCTTGCTTATGCATGAAATAAAAAGTGTATATTTTATTTCATTTAAGCGCCACTTTCCTTGTTAATCGTCGTAATGGTCGATTGTTATTAATTGTTGCCAAGTTCTTACTTATAGTAATTATTATCGTATCATTAGTTTCTCCTAAAGATACGTTCATATAATTGGTTTTTAATGTTTTCACGTGTAAATGATTTTCATATATATTTAGCACAAATTAATATCTGTAACCATTTAAATATTTTATTTATATAATCTCCATTTATTGTCTGTTAAATCTGACGACATTTGCTTAATCTATTGACAGCTAATTATAAAAACATAAATATTCCGTGACATTTCTTAAAGTTTTAGGAATTGAATGTTATCAGCTTGAGGAAACTCTAGATTCCGTTACAAATTAATTGACGCAAGTAGATAGACTAGCGGTTGTACTCTTTTGTTGTTAATAATTAACATGTTACTTAATTTATTTTTATTGGTAGCATAATCTATTCATGTTATTTAAAGTAGTTTTCATTCGTTTTATAAGTATAGATACAGCCCATGTAGTTTTATTGTTATATTTAATAATATATCAATATGAAGTCAATTATATTCTAATTGTTATTATATATTAGTACAAACTTATCGGGGTTAGACGTGCCTCATTGTTTGCATCATTGATTGCAGTGTTGTTCGGCTGGTCCAGATTCCCTATTCCTGGTGATGTATAATTTTTTATATTTAATTAGCACTATAGAGAGAATATTAAATAATATTAATAATAACGAAATATATCGAAATTTATAAATAATAAACTTAATTATTTGTATGAGTGTATACCTCAGAGTCCTTTGAATCTAGCTAGCATATTTAATTTTTATTAATTATTAAAATTATTTAATATATAACGTGAACAATATAATAATTTATTCTTTACTATTTTTATTTTTTTCGTAAGTAATAATACTTAGCGTTCTTACGTGTATTTATAACAAAAATTGTAGTTATCTTAATTAGCTATACAGTTTTAACGGAGATATTGTATTAGTTAACTTACCCCAAGATAGAGATAAGTCACGAGCTCAATCTGTTTGCTTGTTCGTCACTGATCTGTCACAGAGACGAGGGCTGAATTTATGATACAGTTTTAGTTTTTTCCGTTCATTAACGTCAATTCGTATTCCGATATCGAAATTGTGTTTACTTTTTTTTCAATACTATGTGTTTTTTTTTCTCAATACTATGTGCTAGTCTATTAAGTGATGTACCACTTAATATATTTTTGGTTTGATTAAATTATTGAATCTTGTTGAATAAAAATTTTAAACAAACGTAAAGGTGAGAAAATATATATGTGCCATTTTACGTGCCTTAAAAATACTTTGACTTCTTAAATATCCATTACGAGATTGTAACGACTTCTTTATCTATAAAATGAAGTAAATATTTCAACAGTTCGTTCACTGAATGAAGAGCGAAATGAACGAATAGTGTGACTTCGTTTCTCCTCATGTACTTGAGACCTGAATATTCCTAATCACATTTAAATTAATTTAAAATAATTAAGCCATAAAAATATAGCGAACTAGTATTTAATTTGAAATATTCATTGCATAAGTTAAATATTATTATTTATATATGAAATATATAAACTTGATGATTATTATGATTACTTAAAGTTTAAGAACTCGATATTTTACTTGTTTTATCCGATTTTATAGTTCACTCTAAGTTTTCTATATTATATATATATAAATTTCATCGTATTTTTATAGTTCATCTATATAATTTAATAGAGATTTTCTTAGGTTTTTTTTAATAAATACTTTGTTTTTGAAATTACATTTTTCATAATGCTTAAAATGATAATACTTTACAAATTATTTAATAAAAAAACTATTTTATTATGTATATGCAAAGACGTTTATAATATTAATATTTATTGAGCAAGTTTAAAAATACTCTATAAATTCAGTAAAAAAATATTTAAACGGTTTTATTGCAAAGAATAATTATGACTGCCAAGTACGGTCAACAGCGGCTAGAACATAAAGGTGAACTGCCCATCAAGCGTATTATTTTAGTTTAATATGTTTAATAGACTGAAAGTGTTGTAGTTTTACGCTCTAGTAACTGCATGGTACGATGTGCTAGTTTTCATTTGGTGGAACGTTGAATACCATGTTTAAATAATCAGGAATTGTTTTTCTTTCAACCGTCCCATAACTAAATTTGCTGGAAATTGTGTGGTTTTAGAATGAACAAGGGATATTCTGTCTTTAACGATCTGAAATGACAGCACATCTGTTTCGTAGATTTGTGTTCTGCGAAACTGAGGCCAAAACATTTCAGTATAGCCGATAGCACCCTTGAAAATGACAAACGATGTTTAAAGCTCTTCTGCTTCTTTGAAATCTTCTTCTTCTTCTTCTTTTTTGTAGTCTTGTTTATGTATATTGGTATTATATGAGGTCCAAATAATTTGTTCTCGGCATATTATACCTTTTTACTTAACTTGGACAGTATATGTTGATGTTACTATCACAATAATCGATATAGTCTTGGACATTTTAGCGTTTTTGCATCTAAATACTATAATTTAAATGTTTTAATCTTGTTTTAATTGTATCGTACTAGTCAAGCCTTTTTATTTAATACCCATATTAACGGTGTTACACCGTTTTGTAGCTGCCATTATCTTAAATAGTTATCTTTTATAATGTGATGTATTTCATTAGCGAAGACCTTTAATTTTGGAAGAATGGATATCAGAATGTTTGAATAAATATAAATTCTAATTTGTGTAATACTATAATTGTATTGTAACTTAAACAAAATATACCAAATTCAATCGGTCATTCGAAATAGGATAAAATTTATGAAGATATCAAACACGAGAAAAAGAAATAAAATCATATAATAATAAGATGATATTCTAAACAATTTAAATTATAAATTATACAAATTATTTCCAAGTTCTCTCAGTTCTCAAGAGTTACAGTAAACAAATGTTATCTACATTTGACTTCATCAACCCAGTACTGTTGCAGGCCCTCGTGTGTAATACAACTCGCAACATCACGTTCTTATATACCAGGAGACCAGTAGCGGATCATTCATTTCAACGGAATTGCTCTTTTACACACTGCCTACAACTTAGACGAACAAAGTTTATTATAAAAATAAAACAAGTTTTTTTTTAACTGCTTGTTATTTTAAAATACTTAATAATATAATATTACGGGTCCAAATTACAAATGCTGTCTAATAAATAAGCTGTATTTACATGGTTATAATATTAAAACCGGGATACATTATAGATTAAATTAACACTTGTTATAACACACATTTACTTTGTTTTGTATTACATGTTACGTATAAGTCCATATGTTTATTAGTTTAATCAAAAGATGGCGTTAGTAAATTCTTAAATCACGGTAGCGAGTTCACATAAAATTATTACATTTATTAAAATATTAGTATGCTAAGACCAGCTAGTCACAATAGATAATACAAAAAATTTGAAAGCGCTCTCAAAATTTCCCCATGCAAAGTCTATGGGAAAAATTAATTTTTTGACTAATTACTGCAATTAGGCTAATGAGATTTGAGAGTTGTCACTATTTTTCAGCAGTGTAGCATAATGAGACCTTTGATTTGAGCCATCAACGATATTTTTCCCTTTAGTGGTTCTCGAGCTACAGTGTGCCAACGAAATCGCTTCCTGCATTAATATATAAGATTATCATTAAAAAATTCTCCAGAAGTTCCGGAAGTTTGGTGTTATTCACTGGATTTCCTGGCTCAGTATACCTTTGGCCAAATGCATCTACATATCTTTCTAGTATCTATTTATCTGATGCTAGTATCAGGATCTCAAAGTTATTTTCTTCTCATATATTAATAAATTATAACAATGGGCGATAGCACCATTTACCATAAGATGAACCATGTCATCCTTGGCAAACAAATGTCATATTATTAAATATAGATGTCGGATAATATTGTTAGGATTAATAAGGATTTATTTGTATTAATATGAGATTTATAATAATGTCAGTCTTGTTCAAAGCCGTGTGTCCGAGATTATACAGTGATAAGAAATAGACAAAATGTATGTAATAAAGGCGGCTACTCACTTAGTCTGAAAACAGCTCTATTTGGTACAGCCGCTTTACTATGATTTCTGATAAGATTCTTGTTTACATTTATACTCATGGTATTAGCTTTCTCTCACAAGATTCGCCATAAATATTTTTTTTACAACACCTTACAGCATACCAACTTAACAAATTTTGAAGTAGTTTTATAAAGCCTTTACAAATATGGCAGACATTTCAAAACGCATTTCTTTATTGGATGAATTTTCGTTAATAAAAAACAAATTAAAATGGTATGTACCAGTTAGGTATAATTTAAGAAAAATACAACATACATAATTTAATAAAAATTCGATTGAATAAGATATACAAAATAACTATTTAAATTTTTTTATATGATAGTAATTATTTTAATGTAGATGCTTCTCCTCACACTTGTAGTAAAAAGATGTTTTCAGGAATTCCCTCTACGTTGACTTAAAAAAGTTGAGGTATATTCGTTTTAGTTTTAATTTTTCTTGATAAATGCCTGTCCAATGTATATTGATATCACATGTATTGTGATCTCATGTGTTGTTTTAGAGATATTTGTCTACAGATTTACCAAACTTAATATGAGTTTATATCCAATAAGTATGAGACGTAGCTATCCAACAATCAAGCATTCAATGAATAATAAAAACAATGATTTTAATAATAAACCAAGTAAATATACTATAAACCGATTTATTGTTTTTTAAATGAAGATCAAAATACCAATCTTTATAATTATAACATGAATAAGATCGAGGCTTATAAAACTATCACATGACTTCGAATTGAATTTTAATAAATTCGTTATTTACGTAATGTGGGTTTTACAGACTTCATAATTATTGAGAAAAGACGTTCTGAATTTAACCTATATGAATGTCCGTCACTGATTGTAAGACAAGAACGGATTTTATGTCATGTTTTTTCTTCCTTTAATTTAAGTTTAATTCAATGTATTGGAGGCCTTTTAGTAAAGTGAAATATATTTTTAGAAAATGTCAATTTAATTTGTTTTCGTAAAGATTAGGTGAATATTTTTATTTCAATTTCGGAGTAAATATTGATTGCAATGAAAAATAATTTGCCACTTGCTTCTTATTTCCAACTTAAACGTCATAAAGTCTTTGCTAGAATAAATTATTAATAATTATGTTGTGCGAGAAAAATAAAATAATTTTTTGTTATATTTTTATAAGAACTTTTGAATATAATATAACCAAAATATAAAATAATGGATTTGAGTCTTTTAAAAGATTTGGTTATTAAATGGATATACATTAAATTACAGATTTGTCAAAGCCTTGTGCGATTTGTGCCTTGTTTAAATATGTAAAAAAAATAAGTAAGTAAGACTGCTAAAATATTTAAGAAGTTTCAAATAGTAAAACTATAGAAAAGCACTTTAATTATATTCAATTTATAAACAAAAACTATAATAAATATAATATGTATATACCATGATTTGTATAATGATTATGACCTTATTTTAAAAATATAATTTATTTTAACACGGATCGGAACGCTTTAGACAATTATTTGTAGAACAATTTATATTAAATTTATCAATATAAGATAATAATGCAACTGACATAATGAGTTAAAAAAATAATTAAAACGACATCAGGAAAAATAAAACCCAATAAAACTTCTTTGCCATTTGAGAACTGTTCCGAGCACTAAAGAGTTCTTTGAACCGAATAATATATGAAGCGTCTTTAAACTTAATACTTTGAAAATATAAACTATCTTCTTACACAACTTTTATTGTAACACATTTAAAATTTTTATAATTGAAATCGGGGCTTGTATCAAAAATTGTAATAAAGTTGTTTTTGTAAATAGCTTATATATAGAATTAATTTAAAATCTTTAAACGTTCTAGAATCTAGATGTTTTAATATTTTAAATAATTTCTATTGTTTTTTTTCTGTAACTTTAAGTCTAACTTAACTAATAATTATACGAAATAGTACAGACCTACAAAAAAGTAAAAAAGTGCAACATGCATAGAACTGAAGCAATATGTAATACTTATTCGCTGATTAGAAGCCGGCAGCTCTTTAGTTCTCGTACATAATGGTTTATTTCTAGAAATCAAGAATGTTATACTTAAATAGTATTTTTAAGAATTGCAACATTATATTTTAATACTTTATTGCACTAATTGATTAAGAACACTATTGAATGAAATAACTAGTGCACTCAGATACCCTTGAGAAAAAAAAAATGTTCTGAATAAAAATAAAAAATATGTTCTGATGTTTTATGTAAATGATTTATTTTAAAGCGATCTTTTGTAGCAAAATATAGAACAATATGAAAATAAATACAATTAAATTTTGATTCACTTTTTTTAAATCCTTAAATTATGTAACAAAAAGTTGTAAGATTCAAGAGGCTATTTATTAATTGAAGCGAAAAAAGGAGGAAGAAAGAAGGAAGAGGAAGGAGGGAGGGAGAAATAGGGCACGTATTGTGAGAACTACATAAAATATTTACATTACAACTGAGATGCTGTTTTTATTATTCCAGCAACACCTAAAAGTCTGTTTATATTATAATGAATAAAAAAATTTGACAATAGCGTTAGGTTATCTATAAATAAACTGTAAAAGAAAATCATTTATTATTTCCATAATTGCAAAATATATTTTCCCAAAAACAAACTGCATTAATTAAGTAAAGTAGGACTCGAGAGGAACAGAAATAATAAGAGCTTGAACATTAGTACTGAGTTTTAATTCAACTTATTTTTATTACACACTCTTAGGGCCAATTTCATTTGCCAACATTCACAAACTTTCATATTCTGGAGAATAGGAAATAAGGAATTGTTTAACTTTTCTTTATTTATGTTATTTATATTTTATAATAAATCTGACGTCACCATTTGCTAGCCCTTAATATATATTAAATTAATATATTAAGCTGAACCCATTTGGGTTAATTTCTCTCACGCTCTTTGGTCGAACGTCTTCTCAGTGAAGATCATCTTCGATCGCCTTCTTCTTTTACAACCATTGACATTCAAACATAAGACACGTCCCATTAAATACTTATACATGAGTATTATGCTCAAGTATTCTTACTTTAGAAAAGACTGACTACACAAAATTAAAATGTATTTTTTTAATTTTAAATTGGTTTTATAAAAATAATTTGAATAAGTTTGGACGTTGTTTGAGAGTTCATAACAGTTCTATACCATTCCATTCAATATTCTCTTAGTTAAATCTTAACTGACTGACTTAACTCTAGAACCTTTTAGCGGTGCAATTTTTTACTTTGCCATGGTTTGTTTTCATTCACTTAGTTATTTGTTTATTTAAGCAGTATTTTGCCCTCTGTCTTATGATTGAGCAGTGGGCAAAATAAGTAATTAATTATGTTTCTAAAGTATATTAAAAAATAACTATAATTGTACCAAATGTACTTCATATTATGTCTGTACAATTTTATTTTTCAATACAAAACCATTTTCGATTTAACTATTTATAAATGTTTTTCCATTGTTTAAATGGTCTCCGTATTTCAACTCAATGTATGGGAACGATAAAACTCTATACTTTCAGACTCATCAAGAGCCAGGCGAGGGATCAATGTTGTGAATTTTATTACACCATAATATATTGAATTTATTACCTATTTTAAATAAATACGAAAACAAGGATATTCATTTGGAAAAAATTTCGAAGAGATCTGTATTTAATATATTAGAAACAAAATATATTAAAAGGAAAAGTTTCAGTAATAAAAACATTTAAAATAGAAATAAATGTAGTTTCTTTCAGTAACGTACTGACCAAATAAAAGAGTTTTGAAAAGTATTAGACTATGAAATGTTTTTTTATGGTTACTTTAAGCGAAGAAACTAATTATTACTCGAAAAAAGAAAGATATTTTCTAGTGAAATATTACATGATTTTAATTTAAAAATATTATTTGAGATAGAATATATCTAGCATATGGCATAGTATTTTAAAAAATTCTGAAAATTCTCTTAGAAATTAAGGCGATGGTATTCCATTCTACTTTTGGATAAGTGGTATCTGTGTGTCCACGTTTATGTCACTCCTTTATCTACGATGCACAAGGTGACATATGGATTGATTATCTGAGTAATTAAATACATTCAAATAAACTATAAACTTTTTATTATATATTAACTTATTATATTGAGGACATCTATATAAATTTCATAAATCGAAAACAATTTGGTACAATTTGTACCCGAGGGATATGAATATTTTTATCTTAATTTTAAGGGTATATTCATGAGCATTGTCTTTAGCATTACGTTTTTAGTTGTCCTAATGTTTATACAAATAATGAAACTGTAAATAACTTGTTTCTTTACTTTATATTGCAAGAACGTCAACAAGCGAAGCGATCAGTCCACGTTTCCTCAGAGAAATAATGACCGTAGTAAAGTGATCCGTTTCCAATCCGTCAGATAAATTAGTTCCTCTGATGCTTTGTGGCGCAAAAAAAGTTTTTCCTTGCATGGGAGGCATCAACCAGACTTTACCTGGTTGTGCATTTGGAAAATGGTCAGCGGATATGTTTATATACTAGGTTTTTTGAAATTATCCGCCGTGAAAACCAAACGTTACTATACTTGCAACAAGCAATGCGGCATTTTTAATAACAAAAGAAGAGGCTAGAGGGTTCGCAAGGCTTTTTTTAAGTACATGTGCTGGAAAGGGTTTGCGCGGTTCACCCTCATACCAGTGTTATTACTTCCTACATCTTCTTCTATTTATTGTATGTAGCCCAACTACTGTTTCTGCGCTACGAATAGACGAAAACATTGCGTACCCAAATTTTCAAGCTGATTGCCGGCCACGTGGTAAACTAGACGATGACCAGCACTGGGAAATAGTGGGTAAAGCATGTGAAAGTAACAATCCACGTCGTCTGCGTCATTTGTTCTCATGAATGCTGGTGTTTTTGTAGATTGTCTGATACCGCACAAATGTAAAAACACTATAAATCGTTATTTAAAACATATTTAGGATATCGTTTTAAATATTCATGATAGTCCGGTGTCAAATAATTATTTCTTTAGGAAAAATATTTTTCGAAGACACTCCAAGCGGCACGGAAATAATATTTTTAAATAAAATCATTTTGGCGAAAATACATAGTCAAGACAAAAGATTGTTTTAGCTGTAGAGTCTTCAGGCGTAGCGGCCACGTTACTGCCCCGCGGAAAACTACCCATTCCACCTACAAAATACCACTGCAGTTGGATATCACTGAAACCCCAGTTTGCTATATATCACGGAACTATAATGTAATAGAGACTGAAGTGATAACGAGATCGGTGCTAGCGTACTAATTTTCAAGCCCCGCTAGACAATGTTATTAATAAAGTTGTTTATTGTGAGCTCCTGCTAAGTGACTAAAACGCTATACCTACAAGCTTTCTTAGGCGGCTTTTTGCCCACGCAAAATTTTCCCGAAGGAATTAAATTTTAAGCCGTTTAAAAAAAAAAAATTTTTTTTTTCTTTTAATAAAAAAAATATTTTCATTCTTATGATAAAAAAAGAATAAGAACGTGTTGCTGGGAGTGTAAAAAAGAGTTCTATGCTATTTTTATTTTAAAATAAACTATTTTGAGTTTGAGTAAATGAATTATGTACAGGTGAGTTTAAAATTTATTAACATTATTACGAGGTCCGCTTCTTAGTTCTGAAAGTTCTACACAATAAATAAAATTTATAAGAAAAGCCGTCAATTGTATAATTGTTTTTGTTTGTATAACAAAAATAATTTTGTCAACTTTTTACCACCGTTATATCAAAAAGCCACGCGAACCATGCGACGCTGCGTTCACAGTTTTAATTATTAGTAAATAATATCGAGGGTGGGATCGCAAATAACAGCTAGGAAGTAATAAAATGAAAAGATAATAAGCGTAAGATTTACATAGAATTATTAAAAATATGTTAAATTATATTGTTATTTCATTTTGTGTACAATATAAACTTTATTATATTAATTTACTATATTAAAAATACAATTTAAGAATGTATTTCTACTTTGGACAACTCAATCATAATATTAAATTAGTCACCAGCCTTATTTCATTTAAAAGTACTAATAAGACCAATACATTAATAATATTGTAAGTACGAGCTTAGAGCAAGCTCCTTAAGAAAATACGAGAGCAATATTCGAGTAATTTTAAATTATCTGAAGTGACTTCAAAAGGCGTTACTAAGCTACCGTCTTAGTAAAAACTAGATGTCAATTTAGAATTACCTCTCCAATATTTATAAGTATATTTCTTAATGTCGAGTGTTTTTTTAGTTATATTAATAGTCTTGTTGTTTTGTAAGTAAGGTTTGTAAATTTCAGTATACTCAAGTTGAAGACATAGTTAAGTTCAACATTTATAAAATTAGTATAATTACTCATTTAGTATTTTCTTAGATTTTCACGAGTACACATTTCAAATTAAACTATTTTTACAGATTAAAACTCGCGTATAATTGATCATCTGATGATTAATTAACTGACTTTCTGACAGACACTTACATTTCGTCTACCCGTGAACACGATTACTGTAAACTATTCGAAACGTTGGGTAAAAATCAAAATGTAAAAAAATTATACGCGAGTTTTAATCCGTAAAAATAGTTTTATTTGAAATTACTCATTTAATTAACTCTCAATTTGTCAAATAATAATTAATTCAATATTCACAAGCCACTTTTCTTCAATCTTTTATTATAAGTTTCCTTAGTACTGATCAAATATATATTATATATTTCTTTAACCGATTTTTCTATATGTTTTGTTTTAAATTGAAAAACGAACTCACTTTATCCATAAATATTTTTTTAATGTTCAAAATAATGTAATCAAATAGTCCTCGTATAATAATAGAACTTTTAATTGTTTATACGCTAGAGATTTGCAAAGTTTCCCTTTAATTTAATTGGTTTTGAAAGTTTGTCAGTAGGATGTTTGAAATTAACATTTTACTATTTGTATAAATTTATTTTATTACACACAATAGATCTAATACCAAGTAGAAAATTACATGACAAGGCTGAGTTATAATGTTTTTATTAAATAATTATGAAAGTCTAATTATAATTACGATTACATTATTATAATTTAAATATCTGAGTTACTACTCAATATGTTTCAGATGAATAATTCTTTATTTTTAAGCGATTAATAAATATTAATAAAATATTTTAAAATAATTTGTTCAATAAATATCACGACTTTATTTTGTTCTAGTTTGTACTTTTCAATAATTTTTTTTGATTAATTTATTTTATAAAACAAACACAGTTTGTCACTCGCATTATATTGCAGCCTTGACAACGTAATTCCGTTAATGGAAAAATTAACTTCAAATACAATGAAATGAAGGAAATGAATTATAAATAAACGCAATTTCGAAATTAAGTTTCCAATATCCGGATGAATTAAACTTCACAATATGTCACTTGATTGAAGTTCTTGTTTGAATATACCCAATAGGTTTAGTGTTATGAATACAAATATTTGGATAAGTGAAAATTACTTATATTAATAAATTAAAAAAAATGTATGAATGATACAATTTAAATTTAAATTCATTTTTTTTATCTTTATGCCATCAAGATTATAAAATAATTTTAAACAACATTCTCAGTACACTTTTTATTATTTAACATTTTGTACATGTTTATATGGTTATATGTTCATTATATTAAATGTTAAAATGTTTATGTGATGTTTATATGTTTATTACATGTGTGATGTTTATATGTTTATTATATTAAAAATTACATAGTGTAGCTTTTGACATTTTACAATTCTGTAAAATATATTTAAACTGATTCATAAAAACCAGTAATTGAGTGATAGAAATAAGTTACATTAGAACTGACTGAGGACGTGAAAAACTAAGTTATGATTATTTTTCCTCTTGAGCTTTATTCTATATACGTTGTATTTATGTGCTGTTTTTGTGCGATATTTAAAAAAATATATATTATTTAGTGATAAGTACTTTCAAAGTTCTTCAAAGATATTATAAGGGTTATACAAATAACAAACATCATCGCGTTAAGTGAACGATATAGCTAAAATAATAGACATTTCTTCAGTTTTATTGTTAATATTTAATAAAAACTCTTGTTTTCAAAGCATTTGCCCTATATTTCTCCCTCGTAGATTAAAGATTCAGTGGAGGGTGTGAGCTTTACTACTGGAATTAATAAATACTCTCTTCAGACTTCCTTCTTTAACATGAGCATAACACATGCTTTCTCAAAAAGCTTTAGAGTGTATTTCTATTGTACTTTTACTATTTTTTTTTAAACTCCTTAGGATATAATTTGACTGTGTATCTTATGCACATATAGAAGATCAAACAAGATAGTTGTGAAACTTTTTACGTTTTGTAAGATAAGTTAGGGAATTAGAATATTAAACACAAAGTATGTTTATGATCTTCTTCTAGTTTGCTTTATTTTCATTCTTGGGTTTCATGTTCTACTCTTTGCAACTATATTCGCAATTGTCTATTGTCGAAGGCACCGCTTACCATCAAGTGGACCGACTAGTTTGCCATATAGTCCCATAATACAAAATATATATATTCTTAACATTAATGTTACTATGTTTAATATTTTTAGAAATTAAATTATAGTTTATAGATTATTTAATATTTTACGATTTTCAAAGTTAAGTTAACCATATATTAGACCAAAAATTTGTGAAGTTAGTTAAAACTTACAGTTTGATGGCGGCGTTGCAAATCCTGCAGTGAGTAATTGGATCAAACTTGCGTCTGCTTTGAACTAATTAGCATTGTTGAAGTTCTTTAATCATAAAAATCCCAGTATTCTGAATAATTTTAGAAGACCTTTGAACATCACTTTCACACAAGTCGAGAATACTAATTATACTAAGAATTTAAAGATCAGTAACACTGAGCATAAAACGTTTACGCATTTACATTATTATTTTATTGGCTGCTAGTGTTTTGAATGATCTTCTTAGGATTGAGATATTAAAACCTAATGGGTAATAAGTGACTGCTTAGATTAATATAAATACTTATATTATATACATTTTTCAAGTCAAACTATATTTAGTTCTGCCTTTACTAAAACACTATTATTTCATAATTAAAAAGAGTGGTGGTGCCAAAAATCACAAAATTTATGTTTCTTCCAAACGCTCTTAAGGGAGCAGTAAAAATTTAGCTCGCAAAAATTCTAGCATAAAATGGGAAATCAACAACCATAACCTTTAGTCTATGCTACAAGACTAAAGGTTATGGTTGTCTTTGTAGCATTAAGAACGCCTTTTGTATATTTTTTTGAGTATTGTGCAATAAAGATAAAAAAAAAATATTAGTTATGGTTCTCAGACCGGGACAGAATATCGTGGCATAGTTAGATCATCAATTCGTGTATTGTAAAGATCGCTTTGCAGAAGTATCTTTTTGTACAAATCCAAAAAAAATAAAAAGAATACGTTTTCTTTTGTGTAATAATCAAGTCATGTATGAGTAAACTTAAAACTATAAAGATTTAATTCGATTATTTGACATAAAGAATCTAAAACTAAGTGTTAAGAATACAGTATTAAGATTTCTAATATCGTTTATATTAGTCGTTTGTAATATTTTATATATTAATCCTCGGTTTGTATTTTTATCAATGATAAAGTTGGCTAAGCTTGTTCTATATTCAGATTACGATGGTAAGAATTAAACAGATATAATATAGATTTTTCGTGATTATATGTATTAAATATCTGACTTTTTTCGAAGAAATCTTCCGTTTGACTTTATTAATGTTCTTTGCATCGAGATTCATATCACAATAATTTATAAATAATTTTGTAGATAAACTATTTCCACACAGAAAGTTTAAAAATTTACAATATATTGTTTAATATCAGAATAATAATAAAAATAATGTATATTTTTCGAATTATTGGGTTGTAAAATTATATTTTATTCATTAAATGTTAGTTTTATCAGCTCTCTGTGTTATTTTTTTATACTAATAGTTTTGAAACTCTTGTATCATACATTAGGCGATGTAAAGTCAACGCTTCTATATAATCAACGCGCAAGAAATTACCTCGGCTTAAGTTCAAATACCTCTTTTCAATATAAAATCAATATTTTTCTTGAGTCAAGTAAAATACAGTCGATTACAAGAACTCGCTCCATGCCTTTTGTTATCACTGCCTCTATTATAAAGTGTTCCCTGGGGGGCTTGATTTTATCACAATTTTATGGACATTGCCAAGAAACTTGTTTTTGAAGTTTAGCAGGTTTTAATTGTCTTTTACTGGAGTAGAACCTATAGGAAAAAATATAACTTAAATAATTAAATGAGGTTATATATATTTTTTAATTTTGTATTACGTTTTTTTTTTTGGTAAATTTTAAATAAATAAATCAATGAGTGAAAATAAAAAGGAGAATTCAAACAAAAAACAGATTCTAAGCTTTTTTATAAATATTGTAAGATTTGTTTCGTTACCGATTGAAAAGAAGTATTAATATAAAGTAGACACTTAATATAAAAATAAATCAGTTGGCAAGATGAATTGAATTGCAATAAATTAACCCATTTTTTAATAATTTCATAGCAAATAGTGATTCATGAACACTGATATCGCTATCTTTGTAATCTCATCAATATCTTTATATCAACACCATATAGCATCCGTTATGTTAGTGGAAAGAGTGATTGATAGCATATGTTAAATAGTTAAACAAAACTCTATAATCAGGTGCCAAGTCATCAATATTTTAAAGTAATGGATTGGAGCAACTTAGCTCGTATGAACTCTGAGTAATTGCATGAGCCAGGCGCCTGCAAGCTTACGAGCTTTGGGTGTTGAAGTGTTGAAGATCTTTCAAGAAAGAGATAAATTAGAATTAGGAAACTTCTAACAAGTCGAGATGTATTATTTCGATATTATTAATCATAAATGTTTCTTTCAATGTGTTCATTTAGCAATACCTATTCACTGGGTAATGTTATAATGAACAAATAATATATCATCGCTATCATTCATGGTATGTTGGATTACTTAATTAGTCAGTAATTTAACTAATCAATTGGAATAGACTAATAATTTATGATATTTGTAAACAAACTGATTCTGAATAAATCATTATGCTATTTCGTTGAAAAACATTTAATAATCATTTAATATGTGGAAAAAATTACATAATGCACCTCATACATCGCCTCATTTTAGACGGATTATAAGATATATTTATAACTTTTGCTATCCCTGACAGTCATGGTTATTAAGTTTGGAGTTGATTCCTACAATTAAGAACCTCGATGTAGGTCACTAAATAATTGTAATGTTCGACCCAAATAAATAACTAGAATAGAGAACCATAACACTCACTCTTAACAACCGCCAGTTGAAAAAAGCCGTTCAGACTTGAGCACATATATTTATGGTAGATATAACATATTATTCTTCCCTTTCTAGTCTTAATTTAATTCTATAACAGCTTATTAATCACCTAAAATAAATTATTCGACAGATTAATTATTATATACAATACTTTACTATTCAGTTCACTGTAGTATTTTAAATAAAAAAATATTAATATACTTGGAAAGTATTTGTAATTTAATATTATGGTAATAAATAATTGATCCTTCTTACTGTAAAGTATTTAAATGTTAATTCGTTGAAAAGGTTTTATGGTAAATTATGTTTATATGTTTATAATGAATATTATGAGCTGGGATAATATAAATACTTAACTCCGCAAAACGTAAATCGAGCTCTATTTCTCAGATTCGCTGGTGTATGCATCAGTGAGTACAAGTTGAAAGAGCTAAAGCAATTAAAAGCTTCACTTATATTACAAAAATTGAATTACAGAAATAATAATATATGTAAATAGGTTTATTTCTAAAAGAGGAATATCTTAATTATTAAGGGTTTTGAGAGCAGTTTATACTGTTTTAAAGGTAATTATATTTTATCATCATTGATATCGGAAAGATCGGATATTACATAAGAAAAGACAATTAATAGACCTTAAATAATATGCCGAAATTAATTTCTTATTCTAAAACTTAAACACTTTACACTAACCCTTTTAATACGAATTTATTAAAAAATATATTAAAAGGGCACCTTGTCAATGTCTTACTAAAATATCTTTCAATAAAGTGACACGTTATTAATAAAGGTATTAGCTATAGTGTTTGTATTTACATATCAACCACCATCTCATGTATGCAAGAAGTGAGGTGACTGTCAATCTATCAGATATATAATATATTAGAAAGCTAATAGGATAGAAGCTTTGTCGGCAAGGCGTACTTGGTGCAACAAGCCAGTCAATCTATCATAGGCGTTAAATCATATTGATCTTAATAATAATCATTGAAAACATTATAGGTCCAATTTCAAATTTATTACAAGACTTTTCAATAAAATTATCGGTAATTTTTAGTTAGAGATTATACTGTAATATATATATATAGATACTAACTTTGTTACAGGAAATGAATTAAATATATTTTTTAATTGCGTTACTTGAAAATTTATTTAATTAGGATTGATTTTTAAACTGTAATATCGTTAAAGGAGTAATGAACATGGCAAATTGCAAAGTTTTCACTGTAATTCTTTCACCTCAGTGTATATCCAATAATTATTACTGAGAATCCAATAATTTTTAATATGAAGTAAATATTTAAGCATAATTAATGAAACAATTAAATGTCTTTTTAATGAAAATATATTTATATACGAATTAATTATTTTAAACAAGTTTTATAATTAACCTAGCTCTAAGTAAGTTCGACAAATGAAAAGCCATCATAGGAATGGAAAAAAAATCATATCACCATGTCTCATTTCTATATATTTTTCTTTATCATATTTTTGTCATTCATGTGTACAAAAGAAATACTAAAGAGGATAAACAGTTGTCTACAGTAAATATTCTGTCTACAGTTCATACTACTTATTAAGAAAAGTAAAAGAACGGTTTTATTAACAAGTATATTTATAAAATTCATTATGTACTTATTACAAACACTCTAATGGCGGCAGGTTACAGGTGTTAAAAATAACATCACAATAATATTTAAAAATAACTCTGAAAACGATTCCGAATTTGCCAAAAATACGAAATGTGCCGATTACGTTAAGTGCTAGCGACTAATTAATTAATTGAACATGGGGCAGCCATTACTCTTTGTCCATTTCGAAATTTTCTAACCTCAGTCAGTTTTGCTTCAGCCATTTTATAAGAATTATTTTGACTATCTTTTTATAGAACGACATTTTTTATTAAATGTTTTAGTATCAGTGTTATATAACGACATATTGAACTTTGAACATCTTTTGGTATTTCGACCTGAACATTGTGAGAAAAGAACTTTTATATTGCTTTTATTGGTAGCTAAGTTGTAAAGCATTCAACAAAAAAAACTATTTAAAATACCAATTGTCTGATTTTTATGTACTAATATATTTCAATAATACAAGCTCGTTTGAAATTTTACCGAGTCATTGGCGTTCAGATAGCACACATTATATTGAAAGATTCGCAATAATGACAAATTAACAAAATTGGAATATAATAAAACGAAGAAATTCTAAAGGTGCGAGGAAAAATGAAATATATTATAAAACTTGTCAATTCTCAAAATAAATGTCTTGTATTAAAGGACCTGATTAAAAAAACAAAATAATTTAAATGTGGAAATGGAGAATTTGTGTAAATTTTGGCGAGCGGGCGATAACTAAGTATAATGTTGGTTTAGTCTTCATATTTTTAACACAAATATGTGATGTTATTAAAACAAACAATAATGTTACGGTATTTAATTCGAATATCCTAACGAAATAAAAAAAAACATCCTCTATTAAAATATATCAGTCAGTTGGTTTATTTGTCATCTACCGCCAACGGTTCCTGATAAATAAACTGACTGACTGACAGACATCAACATCTCGTCTTACCGCGAACACGTTTGCTACAAAGCATTCGAAACGTCGAGTTTAAATTAAAAAATGTAATAATAAACGCGAGTTATATCCGTAAAATAGTTTTATTGAAATGTGTTGTACTAATGTAAATCTTAGAATATATTACAAAAAGCTAAGTTTTTGACAATTTTATTAAAAGTTCTTATCCATGACACCTAGACATTTTTTAAAAAAACAAATTAATAAATTCTTATAACTTGTCCTAATTTTACTGATCCTTTTATTTTTTCTAAAACATACAAAAATATTCATTTTTCAACTGAATTATAATATAAAAAATGAACATGAAAGGTTGTCTTGTTACTTTAGAGTTAGTCAGTTAGTAGAACTTTTGTAACTGTTGAACGACTTGACTCATTAAATAACAGTATTTAGTTAAAGTAAAACAGAAAAGTTAAATACTAAACTTATATAACATGTACTTCGACCTCACTCTAATGCACTTATAACCAAAATTGAGATAGAAACATTAAAGTTTATGATAGGATACGTAAATAAACAGTGTAAATAAAAGCAATATTCCCAAAGTAACTTCAAGTTCAAATTAGGTCACATAGATTTTGTCCAAAATACTATTATGGTTCGCTACAAAATAAACTTGAGTCCCCCAAGAGGCGTTGTATTTGGTTTGTCTGGACTAAATGTATAAATAATAATAAATAATGTATTTTTTTATATAACTTGAAAAAAGATAGTAATAAAAATGAATCAACTGTATCAGATTTAAATATATGTATAAGTGTATTTATGTCTCTGTTATGTGTTGTCTGAAAAATATTTCGATTCCATAACTCAAATAAACATCTTTTATATAAACAAAATTGACCAAACTTTTATTACATATCTGGATACAGCGGTCATACCGCATGCATAATGTAAGTAAAAGATTCTATTTTTATCTTTAATCTCGTCCGTGCGGAGAAAGCCAAATTGGCTATTCTCATAAACCAGCCTCGTTTCTAATAATATAATGTCATTCACACAGACTCTTATTATATTAAACTTAAATCGTAATGTTTTCAATAACATTATTTATTTTGGATTAAGTCCAACTAGAACGTACGTTTTCAATAAAAATATGAAAATGAAATTATAATTGTTTTAAAATAGTTTTTGCTTTTTTGCATTTATTATTTGTCTCTTAAACACCTCTCAAACATTTTATCTTTTTAAAAAGTTTATCATAAAATGTAACTTAACATATTATTGATAACACGACAACACGTAGAATTATATTACTTTTATATGTTAACAAATTGTTTCTTCACGATTGAATGATTCCTCGAAAATGTATATATAAATTGATACTTGAAGTTTCTCAAAGTAAAGAGGATTCATATCTGACGGCACTTGTAGTGAGAGACAGAAACAAATATACAATATAGATATCATCTATAAGCATTTGTTACCTTTTCTGGATTTACTATGAAATGAAAGAATAAAATAATTATAAAGTATACCATTTTGCAACAATAATAAGAAATTTCAAGAAAACTATTTTATGGATATAACTCGCGTTTATTTTTACATTTTAACCCGACGTGTTCGCGGTAATTCGAGATGATGATGTCGTCTTACCGCGAACACATTTGCTGCAAAGCATTCGAAACGTCGGAATGACATTTAATTTTTTTTTAATGATAATATCATAAATATTGTAATAGTCATGACAAAAAACAATAAAAATATTTTTGTTCCGAAATATCCCCACAATCACCTAAAATATAAATAGGAACTATATTATTAATGAACTATACACTAAATTATATTATAGTATTTTTGTAATTGTGTTAGTTAACTTACCCCAAGATAGAGATAAGTCACGAACTCAATCTGTTTGTTTGTTCGTCACTGATCTGTCTTAGAGACGAGAGCTGAATTTATGATACAGTTTTAGCTTTTTTCGTTCATTAACGTCAATTCCTAGTCGGATGTTGGAATTGTGTTTGCTTTCTTCTCAATACATTGTGTATTCGGATAAGATTAATTTGAAACGTGTCAGCGAGTCAATTGAGTGCTGTTTTCATTGAATTAATTCATTTAGTTAAATAGAAAATGTTGACAAAACAAAAGAGAAAGTGTAAATACAGAATATTCTATGTGGATTATTTATTTCTTTGTTTATAAAATAACAGAAAAAATATAAGCGTCTTGCTCAGTTATTATAAGCTATTTTGTTGTACTTACTAGAACAACAACATGAATATAAAATTCATTTATAAAAAAAATGATATTTAAAAAATTACAAATTCAATATTCTATTCTAAGTCCAGTCTAGACAAATGCTATCTACATTTTACTTCATCAGTGTGACTTAGCTACGGCAGGTCGTTTTTTGTGTAAAACATCTAGCAAAGAAAGTATGGCATCTACTCTACTTGCTATCCACTGGCTATCTATTATCTCTACTATCTCTACTATCTCTACTTGCTATCTACTACTAGGTAGATTCATCTTCTTAAGAGAGGAGTAATAAAGATACTTATTTACTTAAACATTTATCTTTTATTTAGACATTTTACTTTATTTAGACTTAAACTTATTTACTGAAAAAACAATTCCACTTAATCAAACCTATGTGTTAATAAAAAAGTTTAGTCTTATAAATATGAATGAAAAAAAAGATATAAATTTTAGAGGTCATTGTTACTCTTAGTCGTATGTCGATGGACAGATGTTCAACAAAAATAAGTGGAGTATTTTAAGTTTTACGGGAGAGTACTGTCGTGTTACAAAGTAACTTAAATAAGTGAGTTTTTTTAAAAGCATTTACGTAGAACTTTTCTAAAAAATACGGCTTATCGTGCAGAAAATTAGGTTGTAATAGAAGTTTTATAAAATGGTTGTCAGAAAAAATTAGCGAACTTTTTACATATTTTCATTTCAATATTTTTTTTATTTAAAATTATATTTTATAATAGTATATTTGTTAAATAAATGTATTAATTTCATATTAAACCGATAATAACACACTGATACATTGGACAGACACTTACATCTCGTCTACCCGTGAACACGATGTCTGGAAAGTATTCGAAACGTCGGGTTAAAATCAAAATGTAACCAAATTATATGCGAGTTTTAATCCGTAAAAATAGTTTTATTTCAAATGTGTACTCATGAAAATCTGAGAAAATACGATAATAACATGTCTAAAAATACATTTCAAAAACAGTTAAAATAACTGAATTATCATAGCTAATGATCCGATTAATTTATTGAGGATAAAATATCTATATCTAGAATTGAGATAAATAACTAAAGTTTAAAAAAAAAGCTCGGCAGACAGCGGTGTTTGAAGGTTTGGTTAGTCAGTTATAGATAATTATTATGTATTTATGAATATACTATAATATATACATTGGGTAATTTAATTAATTTCCAAAACTTAAATTATTGAGTTATTAGTCTCTCAATAGTTGTCATATAAGAATATTGAGTGCTTTTTTATACTCATATAATTGCCTAAAATATCCGTGAAAGAAAAGTTTGATTCAAACCTTTTTATTATACAACTTCTTGTTATTTTAAAATACAAATCCATATAAATAAATATCGAATCTAAAAGTTTCGCAAGTAGCACTGGCTTTTAAAATTGATTGGCATTTATTTTTTGTATTTTTCTGTTCTGAAACATTAGTCATAAATTAGACTTAACGCTTCTACAGAGGTTAGAACTTTTATAATAAACTCTTCCAAGTATTCGATATTTTGGAAGAAGTAAGACCGATTTTAATTCGGTTTACTTACACTATTGCATCAGTACTGTTATAGTACAAAGGATGGAGTACGTTGGTTTCTTGTATTTAATTATAACAAACTATAAAGAGTGTCTTACTTGTGCATATTTTTCCTACTTTATTATTATTACTAAAGAAAACTACATCTCAAACAGAGAACGGTTTTACAACAAGTGGATCGAAAAATAAGATACCTTTGAAAGAAACAATTATTATAATTATTTGATCGTAATTTAAAAAAGTGAAGCAATTGAAATTTAACTTTAAGAGATTTGTCGCTTTTTACTTCTGAAATTAAATATTTACAACTTATATTAAGTTGTCTTGCCCAACCGCCTTAAGTCGAGTTGCAGCAATGTTTTGTCTGTCTATTTTGCCAATTGAAGATCGATAGGACAAATATATACGAATATAAGATATGAAAGAACAGAGCTCCAATTTTACAAGTTACAATTTCTTGATGTTAACCCAACATACCGTTTTAGCGAGTTGGGACTTGTACTCTGTATAGTAGTTGCAGTATATATATATATATATATATATATAGTGCAATATCATTAAACATTATCTGTAGAGAGTTTTCAAGTTTAATGAAATTATGCTGCAAGAAAAAAAATTACTTTAAATAAAATATTTTAAGTATACATTATATGATATATATAATATATAATATATAATATATAATATATAATATATAATATATAGTCATGAATATACATTATATGATATATTCTATAGCTAAACTGAAATTTACTTAAATGGACATAAAAAGAGTTAGGTGCCAAATGTTTAAATTCAGTCCTCTCCAGAAACAGATCCGTAATATTAAACAGATTAAGAAACAAACGGATTTAGGTTGTAACTCTAATAATTAATACGTCTATTAGCTGGTGCACTTCCATTATTTAATTAGCGTACGTTGGTGAAGTCTAAAATGGCTAGCTCTGATGCTTAACTCTTCTATTAATAGGTTAGATGCTGGCTAGCAACGATGCTTATGTTAACATTTGATGGGTTAGATCCTGTAAGAGAATTCGTATCATCTAGTTCGTTAAGAAGAAACATCGTCATGAAATCAGAGCGCATCTACAATTCGAAATCGTATGATTTTTATACTAAGTTTATAAAAAAGAATATGCTTTGAAAGAATATGAAAGGTCATTAAAATATTTTGTTGTTCTTAAAGGAAGCGTAAGAGCATTCAGTCAATATTTATTGTTAAGAGCACAGCTGTAAAATTTATATTTATACAAATGAAAACTTCTTGAAGCAAATCCCATCTATAGCTCCTTCTACTAAATGTTTTTAACAAAAACAATTCATCTTATAAAATATAAGACGTTGGACATATAACATATAATTTTTTCACTTCCTACAAAAAAAATAGAATCCATATTATTTTTGGTTTTTTCTTTTAGATAATTATTATGATAATTTATAATCTTATGGTTTTCTACCAAGAAATAAAGACTGTATATTAAAACTAAAAATAAATATTTATAATTTCTAACAGGACCCAGATTAGCATATTCTATGTAAATTATATTACATAATAATAATTTTGAATCTTACTTCACGTATTGCTTCTCTCCCGAAATAGCACTTCGTGCGATTCCATAATTTTATTTCATTTTCTCTTCTGCATTTTCATATTTCATTCGAAGAAAAGGTACATAATTTACCCACGAATAAGTTGTTGAAATTGTAATGTTAGTTATTTAAGTTTTTTTCTGTGAAAACATTAACAAATACAATATTTCAGACAAATTAGACATAAAAAAATTTATTTCGAAAACGACTTAGCATCTTGTTTTAAAATATTATTAAAATTGTAATAAAGTAAGTAACATACATATAAATTTAATATTATACAAGCTAAATATAATGACGAGGCATATTATAATTCTATCAAATGTATATTAAGAAAAATATATGTTTTAGAAAAAGGCACTTTATTGAATAGATTATGATATAATTAATTATTGAATAGATTATAATATAGATTATTTGGTATAAGAGAAACCACACAACAAACTTAGCCGATAGAGAATCGTATGCATTAACCACCTTTGTTTTATAATTATCCTCTATCGTTACTTTTTCCTTACGGATGTACTCCATATGTTTATCATTATTCTTGTAGATGTCCTCGGGTGATAAAATTACTATCATTCGTTCGCCTGTTCGTTTGCCACCTGAAAAAATGTGACGGTTTAATGAAAAATCGACTTTTTTATTAAATAAAATATAACATTTTTCAAACACAAGTATATTTTGAAATACTCAGCTATAAATTTTTCGCTCTTGAGCACTTTATCATAATGAAATAAATTACAATTAATTTTACATGACTATAGACAAATCTTAAATGAATTATATTTGAAAGTATCTTACAATAACATAACAAAATTATTATAGGAGACTTATACAAACTAATTATTTGAAATCTTATATGAACAATAAATAGTTTTAATTAGGTATTGTGATTAATGATTTTATAAATGATATTATAAATATGGTAATTAATATCGATGTATAAATATTTAGTGGAACTATGATTTATGCGTTGACCCAAATCATATGCTTAATGTTTGATATTGTTTAATTCTATTTATTTTACTAATATAATAATAGTTCATTGTTTTGATTATGCCATTCATTTTAATTAAAAAAATATTACTAATCCTTATAATATGTAATTTAATGGAATGTAAAAGACATGTTTTAGAGTGGTTGAAACCCCTAAGCTATGAAGATGCTTACAATATAATATCTTCTATTAGAAATCTCTAATATGATACACACACTAACACATACACAAACACACATTCACACGCACACACACAACACACACACACACAACAAAAACATATAGATTATAGTTTTATTATAAGTTTTTTTGTTTTTAAATGTATATATCTGTTTCTGTAATCTTATTGCTTTGAGTTTTAATTGTTTCTATTGTGTTTCGTTTGGAACAATCTTTGTTTGAAGGGTGGGCGTTAATGTCTGCGACACAGTTTTATAACTAATGCAAGCATTTTCGATCAATATTTTTTTCTGTACTATTTATTATTGTTCAAATAAATAATATTATTATTATTAGTTTTATTATTATTATAATGGTCCACCCTATGGTTTAATTAGAATAGAACATAGAACTCTAACTGGTAGCATGAAACTTATACCAAATACCAAAATGAGATGAACGCTGTCTCCGAATATTTAACATTATAGCGTGCTCTGAACGAATTAATGTGTGAAGCCTTAAAAGAATTTACAGACATTGTATTCTTTATTCCTTTAAAAGTTTTGTTTTACAACTTTTATTAACACTTCAAAAATTACACCGGTAATGATTATAATGAAAATAGTTTAGTTCCAAGATAAAACTTTACACGTATAATTAATTAAATAAATAAATAAAAATAATTTTAACTAGTTATAAAGTAATTTAATTATTTGAACACCTTGCTGCAAAGTATTTGAAACATTGGGTTAAAATACAATATAACCAAAATTATAAGCGATTTAAATCCGTTAAAATAGTTTTATTTCACTTAAGTAAAAGTAGTTTTCAACGTAATACGTAATTCATTCTAATATAATATTTTTTAAAATTGTAATAAAATGAGTACAATTTAAAACATTGCAAATAAAAATAAACCTTAGATATATAATAATACTTTTTCTACGTATCATAAAACAGCCCCATAAAACGTCCCTACAAAATGATATATGGTGTATCAATTGTTACTCCGCTTTTTTCCTCTCTGGAATTTCCTATTAAATTTATTCGACGGATATATGTAAATTATATTCAATTTTAAACTTTGGATATTTTTAAAAGGGGGGCAAAAAGCGTGTGGGCAAAAAGCTCGTATGAAACCAGAAAAATCACTAAGTACTTTTTTTTGCTATTATAATTCTAATTTACCAAATTAATTAACATGGTTGTAGTTAAATATTTTAAATAAAACATATCTATTTGAAATTTTATAACAAAATAGGTCTATAAATAATAGGTGCTTTTTCGCATATATTGAAAGCTTTTAAGTTTAACTAAATTAAGAAGCTATTATACATTTTAGTTTTGACTCAATCGTCTTTCTGAACTACCAGGGATACTAATTCAAATAGAAATTTTTGTTTGAACCTATTGCGAATATAGTATTTTCTTAGATTTTTACGAGTACACATTTCAAATAAATCTATTTTTTACGGATTAAAACTCGCGTATAAATTGGTTACATTTTTAACGACTAATTAAAATTTACTGATAGACACTTACATCTCGTCTACCCGTGAACACGAATGTTGCAAAGCATTCGAAACGTCGGGTTAAAATAAAAATGTAACCAAATTATACTTGAGTTTTAATCCGTAAAAAATAGTTCTATTGAGTATTCTATAGTATATTAAAAAATACTCTTGTTGATTTTAATATATTTATTAAAATCAACAAGAGTATTTTCTATTATGAGTAAATTTCATATGAAAAAGAACATTTTATATTTCAGAAGTTGGCAAAGGTGGTGAGTTGAAGCCATATCTATAATTTATCTGTAGTTTAAATATTAATAATTTGTTATTTTAGTAAAATGACGCATAACGAGACTTATTCGTTACAGAACACGAGAAAAATAGCGTTATTCTATGAATAATCAAATGTATATATTACAAGATTTTAATACATATGATTTCAATACTTATGATGATTTCAAGTAACACATACGGCTCTATATCTCTATGTAAGTACAAGTATGAAAGCAGTACATATGATTACTTGTATAAAATAAATGAAAATGGCAAAAATAATTCCAGTTTAACTAACAGTAGATATTGTCGGATAATAAAAATAAAATAAATAATAAAATAAAATAAATAAATAAAAAATAAAATAAATTAATATTCAATATTAAAATCACATCATATATTCATCCAGTATCTATCCAGTAGGCCTATCCTTTCCCTATGCGAATATACTAGGTCAGAGAAATAATATAAATAAAAATAATATATAATATAAAAATAATATATAATATAAAAATAATATATAATATAAATATAATATTGACACGAATTAAAGAAATGTATTTTAACGAAAGCACTCAGACTTTACTCTTTGTACATGTTCTAAGTCAAAGGTACTACAAAATGTGTTCAATAAAATGTGTAATGCAAAATTAGTACAGCCTATTCAAATATTGTATCTCATTTGCCTAAAATGCATACTATAGCCACTGCTATTGCAGTAAATGCAAATTTCCATATAAGTTGATTATGAATACTTGACACATCTAAAGTTTATTTTACTACAGATTTCAAATCACATATAAAACACACAATAAAGTATTGTATATTTTGGATTGTGAAGAAAAACCGAGTTATATGTTAAAATTAAGTTCATGTTTTACAGATATTTACCATATTTTAAATAAATAATTTTTGCTAATTCACTACTGTTTTATTTTTAGTTACATTTTTTTATTTCTCAGTGTTTTGTTTTATACTCTAACTTTTTCTTCTTTTCCAAAATTTCTCACCAAGGGTTATCTGAGTGAGATCGTGTAGATAAGACCTGCAATGACTTATAACATAGTAATTTAATGTAAAATAAGATCTATTTTATATTAAAATACTATGTTATAAGTTCAATATAAATAAATATATATCTATAATATAAATTGGATTAGATTCAATATACCTATATAAAAGGGTCAGCCTACAATTTCGGTCACGCCAGTTCGTTAAAAACGTCGACTGAAAAAACTAAATTAAAATATTTTTATATACAAATAATAAGTCCAATCTTATTTTCTACTCTTCATATTTTTATTTAGAACTAAACGTTGAAACAAACAAACTTTTTCACTTTATAATATTAATAAAGATAATTACTACTAAATTTTTTCCTTTGGATATTTTTTATTCTTTTTTCTTCTTAACTTCCTGATTAATGAAGTTTTTGTAATTAAGATGTTTTAAATCGGATCTTTTAAATATCTTTTTTTTTTTGAGGTGGGTAATTCTAGACTCTATTTAAAAAATATATATACATTTTGTGTGTAGATACATGTAAGCACTTTCTTGTACCCCAATTTCACTCGACTTGATTATACAATAGACTTCGTTTAGTACCAATTCATGAGGATTGAGTTGCGTGTAGCACCTTGTATCGTATCGTTGTCATTTTATAATTTTTACTATATTTTTTAGTATTGTAAAAAATATACTAGGAATTGCACAATAAAGTACAAACTAAATATTGTTACTCTATAAAAATAATGCATGCAGATGGATTGCTTTGATTTTTTACAACTATTTCGAATTTTTTAGCTATCTTTGCTGCTTGTAAGCTAAAAATTTAAATGTCAAGATGAGGTACCCCGCTTGCAGTAAAAACATGCTTAAGAAAGATCATTCAAAATTTGATGAAAATACAAAATGTATTTTGGGAAAGGGCAGAAAGCATCAGTAGCACTTATAGAAAACCTATTTTTACCTTCTAATGAACTGTTTATTAATGTTATTATACATTAAAAACAATTAACGTAACATTATCGACGTCAAGCGACTAAATGTCTTCCTCGTAGCTCCTACCCTGCAATGCTTGAGGTCGAAATCAGATTCAGCCTGCAGTCATGAAAAAGTTTTGTCCTCAGTGCCAGGAAGCGATTTCGTTATCGAATTTGAAAAATATCGTTGATGGCTCACATCAAAGGTCTCGTTATGCTACACTGCTAAAAATAGTGACAACTCTCAAATCTCATTAGCCTAATTGCAGTAATTAGTCAAAAAATTAATTTTTCCCATAGACTTTGCATGGGGAAATTTTGCGCGCGCTTTCAAATTTTTTTGTATTATCTATTGTGACTAGCTGGTCTTAGCATACTAGTATGCTATGAAGTTTAAATTTGTCTTTGTATTTCGATATGTCATACGTACGTACGGTTATACGTACATTTGAGTTGATAAAGAGAAAACAAGAGTTAACTCGTCGTAACTTAAAGTCTACCTTGAGGCCGGTTCGCCCTCAAGCCACAGTGACATGTTAACTATTCTCGGCGTGTAAGCTTTTACTTGAATTACGTGTTTGTTTGGTATTTGAATATGTGAAACTTACTCTTGGTACAATATTTAAGTTAAAGTATAAATATTAATTTTGTTACTCAAAACGCAATGCAGCAACCATTCTTGAATTTCTGCAAGGATATACACGACAATGTATTATAGTGCCTAGTTTTTACATTTTAAAATCGTTATTTGAAATGCAAAAAATCATTATTGAATTTTTTTATGAAAAAAATTGTAAGGCTCCTATTTTTTAGACGCCATATTTTATTTTGATTTTAAATGAAATAATTACGTTTCAGTAATAGTATTTTTAATACATATCTCGTTTATTGTATTACGGTTAAGGTTTTGCTAATTGGAGTTCCTTACTTTTTAACTGTCATACCTATTCAATGCGTCATAAGCTTGTTATTATAAATATTCCGAAATGAGACAATACGTTTTGGAATATTTAAAGTTTTAGCATTTATCTCTAAAAATTTAAAGTATCATAGGTGTTTAATAATTTTAACATTCGTAGCTAGCTTTATTTAGATCATATTTTTTTTCACATCAATTATAACTGCAACTTAATAGTCAATACTAAAACATTCTCATTCACTTATTATAATGATAATTTTCCTTGGAATGTTCCGTTTGGGATCAACTAGAATCGGAGATTTCACAATGTAAGGTATGATTTTTATTATATTCTTTTTTATATATATTTGAAATAACAAACTTTAACAGATGTCAACCAAATCATTCAAAATATTTATAGGTAAATCTATACTATTCGCAAATGGTGAGAAACAATAAAGAGTAAATAAAGAAATAATATAAGGCAATCAAAAAACAATGTTATTAAATGTTATTTTATATTTATCTTCTCTCCCGAATCTTTGAATGAGAGTGAATTAATTTTATTCATTATTAAATTTTGATATCTCAATGGGCGTTTCATTAAAATTAGATTATATGAATTAGTTATTGTTTTCTAAGTGTTCATTAAATAAAATAGGATGTGTTTCTTGGTGTTTTTTAGTATATATAGCATTTACCTCTCGCATTTTAAGAATCACATTACCTCTTCCGAACAGAGATAACTATGCATATAAACTACTCCTTTCGAGTCAGGGACTTTTTTACTGCTCATAAATTTGTTCCGACCTCTTCCAGCAAATACTGAAGGCTCTTACAATCATTCGGATAAATTTCAGAAAAATAATATTTTGTTGTCTTATGACATCAAAATTATTATTATTATTATTAATAATAAATGCAAACCGTTTATTATGATTAAATAGACAAAACACAAATTCTGATAATTATAAAAATAAAATGATAAACTAAATTTAAAAGTATTTCAAATGAATACATAAAAACTTGTTTTTATCGGTGTAATTGTACAAAATTAAATATTGTTATAAATACGGTAAAAGACGTTAAGTTTCAGATTGTAGACATCAATCCAGCCTTCATGCGACTGGTCTGAGTTATATGTAAAATAATTTTATTTTAATATCTATTTAATATGTTTTGATATTTAATTTAACTAATGATAATTAATTAGTTTTAAGGTGTTAAGGTAAATGATGTCGAAACGCAAATCAAGTTGTTTCATTTTCTGTTAGTAACGCTTTTTGTTTTATTTCTATAATAAATTTATTAATTTGGTCCGCATATATTTCATACTAGCTTTTACTAGCGGTTTTATTTACGGAAGAACAATTATAATTACTTTTAGGATAACGAAGAATAGTACTGTTATGTGAGATAGCCTTAAACCTTCTTCATGAATCTTATTAGATTAGCGTGTTCAACCAAACATACAAAAATACAAACTTTAGCTATATATTTTAGATTTATTAATATGGTAGTTTATATGATTTATTACCAAATTCGTTTTCACCAGATCTGTGTAAGATTTTTTGCGATTATCTTCTATATTTATAGTAATATTGCAATGTTATCTGGGTTTAATCTAAAAATTAATATATTTACTTTTTTATTTGAAACTTTAATAAATAGAACCAAGGAAGCGTAAAACAATCCAATTAATAAATACTGATTACTATGTATGTTTTACTTATTTTTTTTTTTTTATCCGACGTTCACTAAAGCTTTACAAAAACAGAAAAGACACATACAATGTAATTAATTTATTCCACTTAATTTGTTTACGTAATGGGTTTACAGTTTTGAATGTCTTTGTCGTTTAGAATGTTACAAACAAAGCTCATTAGGACATTACTATCAGTATATAGTATAGTTATCTTAATGCGTAAAACTTTAAGGGAATTTTGACCACAAAACCTAACAGTCTATGAATATTAATCTGAGTATTAAATATAATTATTCGACTATACTCACGTATCGGACTTGAATGGACACAAGAGTTCACGCCGCGATTCCGCCGTGTTCAGAGCTCAAGAATAAAGGCCTCGAATGGGTTCAAAACTAGTCGGATAAATCCAAATAGTATTACGTGAGTACAGCCGGATAATTATATTTAATAGTAACTATAGATCACGAAAGCTTCCGAACAAACATAATGAAAATGATGTTAGCAAAATGATGATGCGTAGCTAAATATTTTAATTTCGATAAGATTATCTTAACATTTATAACGTTGAATTCTAGTAGTACGTTTAAAAGGTTTGTTATGAAGAATTAGGCAAAGAGTTTGTTGGAAAATACATAAAAAAAAAACAAATCTTGGGCTTATTCTCAAAACCAGGAGAGAAAGAAGGGATCTTACCTCTAAAAACCTTCAAATTAATAAACAAATGTATGAGTATAATATAGTATGAAACACAAAGCCAACTCCGAATTAAGAAGATATTATCAATCAAAAATATCATCAAGTTCTTTAAATTACTTTTTATCAAAAAATTTAGAACATTTATTTTTTAGGCTTTTAGAAAGCCGACCTGCTTGCTTCGGGTTGATTTTGATGCGAGTGTTTGAAAACCGTCGTGGATTTTGCCAAAGGCACGCACTTTATACTGGGGGCATTCCGTACCTATCGTCGGAAGGCGACCTTCGATCGATCGAATGCGACTCATTGTTGAAGCATGGCTCTTACTGAACTACTATGAAACGATGAAACTAACCAAAAAAATTTTTTTACACAGTTTAAAATAGTAAAACTTGTGTTGTTACAACGAGTTCTAAGTTAAAATGATGAAGCACGTACCTGGTTGTTAGTAAGCCATAATAATGTGTATATTATTAAGTTATTTAATATGTAACTTAATATAATATCTAATGCCTGCGGCTTCAACTGCACAATAGCAATAACTGCAAAATTTCACAATATAATCTATAAAAGCCTTGTGTTTATACTTTTTGAAATAAACGGGAAAGTTCAAGGAGTTTAATTTGAAGAGTCAGAAGGTCCATATTGATACCATACTTATCGAAATAAGCCGTTCTGGACACGCTCCAACTTAAGAGTTAAGGCTACGAGGCTATGCAATTTTTAGTTTTATAACAAATTTTTTTTCATGTTATACTAACATTGAGTAGTCTTGAATAGCCATCATTTGTTACTATAATATTAAATTTAATATGTATATACACTTTACCTGTTAGTAGATAATTACAAACATATCATAAATATTAAAGTAGAACAATGTCCCGATAGACAATAGTTGTTATGAAGTAGCGAACTATCCAATTCCAATGCTGCAAATTAATTCCATTCTAATCTCATATACGTTCAATTTAGTGTTAATTAATGTATGTAATAGAAGTACGTGCTTTGGAAAAGTTATTTATAATAATATTTGATTGTATAAAGTTTACTAGTACATAAAAATTTTTTGGTAATTAGGAAAAAATAGAAAATGCATCATCAAATAAGCATTATATAAATAATATATCAAAAGAAAATAAACCGAACAATGTTTTCTTTTCCTTAAAAATCAATGTAAAATATATCCCAGTATCTTAAGACACCACAAACCCCAAGTGGTGAGATCGTATTAAAGATAAGTTGAAACATTTTCGTCTTTATGTGGTAGAAAGATATTTTGGTGGATTATAACATTAATTGCTGAGAATAAGGTGATAAATCTTTGGATTTTACTTTATTTTTTTTAATATTTTCATTTTAATACTCTTAATTATATTCAGCTGTACTACTTAAAAACTATCAAAGTTCTATCAACTAGTTTCAAACCCATTTGGGTTCTGATTCATTAGCTTAGAGCATGACGAAAATATAATTATTTATATGTTGGCAAAGTCGGATATTATAACAATGTTTTTTAAATAATATCTTAGAATACTTTTAAAAAAAAATTTTTTTTACACATAATTATTATAACTGAAAACTTTATTTTAGTAAACAATTATCTGATTATTATATGTTTTTTATTACATAAGTACATAATATACCTTATATATATATAAAAAAATGTTAAATTAAATTTCAGAAGCTGAAATTAAAAACGAAAAAAGTTGGAACCATCTCAACGAGTTGTAAGCTCCGAAGTTTAATATTTTTTATAATTAGAGTCGAATGGAATCATTTCTGAATTTTTGGTAATTAGATTTAGAATTCAAAAACTTTGATTGATTATAAATGGTTTTGTTTGCATTTTTTTAATTATATTTTTAGGAATTTTTAGGCTTATACAGAAATGATAGTAATTTAAGACTGTACTTTATTAATTTTTAATAAAACTAACAAATAATATTTTTTTTTCAGTTTTTGTACGTTAATAAAATCATATTCAAGTTTTCATTAAAATGTTCCAAGTTTACATGTAATTAGTAACTGCAGCACGCTCCGGGTTATATTGAGCACCCGAAATAGTCGTACTATACGATAACTAGGTGAAAACATACAGAGACATATTTCTATGAAAATAAAGAAAGATAAAGAAAGATTGCAAATTATTTTGCAAAAAAAAAATGTTGCAAATACTTGTTTTAACAATAAATCAGGATAAAATAGGAAACCATATAAGTAATCAAGCTTAATATAAATAATATTTAAGAACTTTATCTTATTATTGAATTGAATTGGATGACAGTTTTAGAAACGTGAAATAAAAAAACACCACAGATCAATCAAGCTTCATTAATACAAACTATTGTTACTGACTATCGACACATTAATAAAATAGATAATCTAAAAAAATATTTTGTTAAATTAATTAACAAAATATTTTGTCTCGCTCTACCATACATAATATGTGTTCGTGTTTTTTGTATGTTACAAGGACTAGTGCCTTAAACGTTAGACGCCTACAGTGTTCATAACGATGGCAGTAATGAGAATTTGCGTTTACTGCACTACTATGGGGTATAATACAAGACTGAAAAGATAACACGTGTTTTGTTTGTATGAAAGAGTGAAATTTTTTAATATATTATTATTTATTTTAAATTTAAATTATAGGTACATTAGACTTTGTTTATATATACGGCTTTTCTGCCTTCTATTATCTTATGAATTTTTATGCTCACAAAATTTCTCTGTGGTTGCAAAAACTAAAAACATTTAGTGTTTTATTTAAAAATAGATAATATAAACTTTTCAATAATAACTTTTAATTCTGTATCATTTTATAATAAAATTAAAATAGCAATGTAAAATTGTAATGATCCCTAAAATCCAGACATCAAGTGAGAAATTACACCGTAACCTTAGCAGCCTGTTCTATGTTTAATGAATTTGGTATCGTTTACATAGTTTACATATATAAAACCATTTTCAGGACGAATATAACTTGCTTCTTTTTAAATTATATATTTTTAATGGAGTTTAAAGAAAAAAATTCAATGGGTTACAAACTGGCTAGTATATCAACACATAAAAGTAGATAAGAGAGATTAATTAGTAAAATTGATTTCATTATATAAATTACATAGATATATTGATATACATAATAAATTCAAGGCGTTTGTGTGTAATAAAGCTTGCTCAAATAATAAAATATAAATTGTGTTAGACAAATAAAAGGGTAAATAAAAAACGAGACTTTTAAACGTTTCATTATAGAGTATAATATCATGAATTAAAACTACTTAGAAATATTCGTAGAAACAATATTTATTCGTAGAAAGATTACTTAAGATAATAGATGTTATTAAGAGGTCTTAATTCGAATCCATCAAGAAAAAGGTATTATAGTTATTGTACCTTGCTTATTAAATATTACGCGGCTGAGTTTATATTGTCTTTCTTCTCAGACCAGTTTGGAACCCACGTTTTTTATTTTTACATTTGTTTTTCAAGTGTTTTTACAAAAGACATTATTTCGATAATTATGGTGTCAAAGTTTTGACGTTCACAAGTGATTACGGATAAAATAAATAAATAGTTTTTTATATTTTGTCTTTCTTTTTATACCACACTTTACTTAAATTATAATTCGCTGCTGTATATAAATTAAAAGGGAACTCCGCCCCCTACACACTTCGCTTGCCAGCCCCCGGGTTTCCACCGACAAATACGATTGTAAAATTGTTAAATATTTTTTAATTACCGATCAAGGTAACTGTTTACGTAGTTAACGCTTGTTCCGTTAGATGGCGCGAATTGCAATATTGCGAAATAAAAAATATAGAATTGAGAGCTTAATCATATAAATGTATACACATGAAAAAATTATGCTTTGTTTGTTGTTTGTTCAGAGCTAAAACTAGAATATCTAAATTTCGACATCCCATCGTCATCATCATTTCATCGTCTTTTTATATAAATAAATAAAATTTGCGAATTTTATTTTAGTATATTTGTAAGATTTTTTTAGTAATAAGTTATTTTTTTATTGATATTTTAAAATCATTTAAAGTTTTATTTCCTGTTTACCCGCCTCTAGCAATGAATTATTTGATTATTACTACTTCACTACACGAAGCTGTGGTTATCCAATGTTTGAAGAGGTCGAACAGATATTTCAGAAGTCGCAACCGCTATTCATAGAAAGTCTATTAAAACATACCTTTTTGAAATGGTTGTATTATATGACTTGAGTAGATCCTGAAAATTTATATAGAAGTTCATCATTATTAACGTGATCATTTTATAACTATTTACTAGTAACTATTAATATGGTCAATAATTAAATTAATATAAAATGGTTTTATTTATTTTATATATTATATCTTTAATAATCCGATATCCGGATTATATTTTAATTAATTTTTAACATTTATGAAGACATCAATCACTAAAAAGTGAATTTTAGTTGATCAGACACAAGATGGCAGTGTGCAATAAGGGAAAGTATTGGATCTAAAATACTCGCCACAAAAAACAATCTTGTGACGTTCGTCCCTAAAAGTGATATTTTTTTGGGGTAGATCAAATACATTCATACTCTTCAATCTTACATCACCTCAGTAAGGATTTACTTTTTCGTCATAAATTTTTTTGTATATTTCGAGTTTTCTTTGTCTACTTTTTATATAACTAAGAAAATTTGAAAAACATCCAACAAATATTTTAAAATAGAAACAGCAAAAAATAAAGCTGGTCCTTAATTCAATATTTTTATTATGTATGTTCTTGTATATATATATGTCTTATTTTGTATGATCTTGTACACATTGAAGTGGTGAAACTGAATTTCTTCTTGAGTGCTTTTGCGGTGGTGTTGCTAAATTGAGAGTGCTTCCTTAGTCAGATGTCGGGTAGGTCGAGAAGACATATTTTGTCATGCCAACTCTAAAGGAATAAGTCGGGTATCACTTCCATCATCATCTTCGTATGTTGAGTTCTTAGCGACTACAAATTCGTTTGCCTCTTCTATTCAGGATGGACTTCCTCGTGAGTACCTGCAGCGTACATTGGCTGGGTCTCGGTTTGTCGGTAGGACGTACACGGAGCTCGGACAATCATTTCAGCTATTGAAATTCATGGATTATTTCTTTGGTATCTAAAATCTCCGGAAGGTATCCCGTAATTGTCAAATGAGATGGTGTGGCGGTGTAGCAAGCCGGGTATCTTGTTACGGCTGGGACGTTGGGGGCGTATTCTGTTTTGGGGGTTCAGAGTCGGTCGTGGATGCCCTTTATTGCACTGAACAAAGTCTGGTAGAATTATCCAGATATTCTAAGGTCGTGGCTGTCTTCGACCGTTTGTCCCGTTTCAGAGGTCAAGGTCCGAATCAGTTAATTATATCGGAATGCCTTGTATCTGAGTGCGGCTTGCTGTCGACTAGCTGTCGATTACAATGAAAAATATACGATTATGGATAATATTCTCTGTCTAAGCGTCAAAACGATTTTATCTAGGGTTTAAAATCAAAACGTTAAATATTTTATTCTACTATTTTTATGCCAAGGTATTTATACAAAGTACTATATAAATTCCATACCATAAATGACTGACAATATAAGGTTTATTAACATAAATGTTATAGTACGACTAAATTATTGAAGCCACTGTGAAAATCAACTGATATTAATTCATTTCAAATTCCATATACACCCAAAGCTCAGTTAATTAATGCTTTTAATACAAATACGTGCTTTGGTGAGCAGTTATTTGTCGTAAAGGATTTGAATGCACACAGATTATCTTACATAGAAATAGTATTTTATTTATTTATTTACTTATTTATTAAGAAGACAAACAGTTATATAGAACACATACATAAGAGTAATAAAAATATGCATAAACCAATAAAGTCTTCACATATTAATAAAAATACAGAACTATCGAAAGACAACAAAAGATATTCAAAAGTAGTTAAAATTTATAACAAAACAAAATTGATACATGTTTGAAACGTTTAAAAATAAGAATAATTAAGATGAAATTTACTGAAAAACAATACATTTCTAATAATTGGTAGACATTTTTTTATAAAGAAAGTAAAAACTAATTAAACAAAAAGAAATAATAATACAAAACTATGAAGCCTTTGTTCATTAAAAATTATTATAAACCTCTACTAAGTCTTTAAAATTGAAGTACTTTTTATTATTATATATACGGCTGTACTTACTTTATTATCGGAAGTTGCGTAGTTTCGAACCCATGCCGGATCCTTATTGAGCGTGGCGAAATCGCGGCGTGAACTGAAACTGGTCGGGCAAATTTCAATAGTAATAACATGAGTACAACTGAAATATATAATAATAATTATGGATCACGAAAGTTTACATACAAAAATTACTTTTTATATTATTTATTATATATTAATTCGTATACAACTTCTCAATGCTATTTTCTCATATGTGGCAGAGAAATACCAAATGTTGAATATAAGATGTATAGATCTGTAACCTTTGTCAATGTTTCTAATATGCAACACTTGTCGCGGTCCTATTGTCGCCTAAAATACAATGTCTATAGTCAAGTTTAGAATTTATGCTTTTCTCGTGTGCTTTAGAGTTAACGCTGTTCTAGCAAGCGTTGTGGCCGTCGTATATTTTGTCACAGTTTCTTTTATATATTTCTATATCTAAGGTAATATTTTACTAGGTCCGCCACTGTGCGGATGATACTGAGCAAAGCATTATGCTAAATGAGAATTCTAGAGGTGATTAACAGAAAAAAAATAAACATGTTTATGAAAATGATTGGATTTTTAAATGTAACACATTCAGTTGTGTTTATTATATATTCACATTAACTCTATACAACACACTTTGAATATTTCATAAAAAAACTACAATCACAAATGACACAAAAAAACTTCAAGATCTATTCCGATTTCCTCGACAACTCTGCCAATTTTCGACATCCTACCATTATTCGTCTAGGAGGTGTAGCATTAGTAATGAAACAGACTTTTGACCAGTAAGAGCTTCCCATCGCTGCGCTCTATAAGACATTAGTGTTCTTGGCTTTAGATTTATCGCAAATATATGTTTAATATTGAATAATATAACACATCTATATAAGCTTAGGTACACTAGAATAGGGTCAAATTTTGGTAAATTTTCAAAGTATTATGATTGACTTTAAGTAAAAATGGTATTTAAATATATATAAAATACATACGGATCATTTGATCAACTTCTACAAAGAAATACAAAGTATATTTTAATATTCTCTATATTACCATATTCTTTAGTATATATTTGTAAAGATAAACTATTAACCCAAACTTGAAACAACCTTTAAGGCGATTACGTTTCAACACAGGATTATCCTATATATCTTTCGGTGTTCCTAAAGATATTTATCCTGTAAGTAACTCTCAAATACGTAGACTTGTAATAAAAAAACATATTTTTTTCAGAACGGTTTTACTCTTTTCTAAACATTACTTTTTTATACTTAACAACTGGTGATTTCATCAATGCGGTCATTTTGTATTATAAAAATATAGTAGTTTTTATAGTATTATTCTTTAAAACTGGAACAACAAAAACAGTACCGAATTTTTTTTAAATATGGTCTCTAATATGCCATCTTAATTCATTATAGGTTATGCTAAAAATTCAAATATATTGCTTATTTTTGAAAATGTTGAAAATGTTGATAACAGATGTTTTCAGAACTATGCCATAGAATGCATTACTAAAAATGCGGGTGATATATAATAATTCATTAATATGTAAAAAAGTGATATCAAGTTTTTAATAACCCGCTTTATGTGTTGTATCCTTGGAATTGTACACATATTATAACATATCGTAACACATAAATCAAAAATAAAAATGACAACAAAACATCAAGTTCAAAAATCATGTATAATTTAAGTTTGAAATATAAGATTTTATATTGTAAAATAGTTAAACTACGGATCTGACAAGAGCCGGCGACAGACACTTAGCAAGCTTGTCTTTTTATTATTTTAAATTTATGTGTAAAGCCTTAATAGCATAAACTTTGAAGCCTGGTAATGATCGCTTCATAACTACGGTGCGTTATCATCTAAATTCTAAAATTTTAGGAGCTTGTTGAAAGAGTATATACATGCATAAAAAGTATATACATGCATCATAATAGAGTTACTTTTTAAAGTCGAGAAAATCGAGTAATATATCGCGCATGCTCATATAATTCATGTTTAATTAACAAGATAATATATATTTTTTTCAAAAATATGTTACAAAAATATACTATATTATATATAAAAAAAAAATTTTTTTACTACTTTAGAAGTAACTGGTAACTTACAACGGTAATATTATTTTTTCTAAACACTTTGTAAATAAGCTCTAATGCTCACATTTGTTTTTTTATGAGATAGTTGTTTGTAACACTAAAATTTCATTTAATAGCGTAATGTTACGCTATAAAAACGACTACAATATACTAACTTAACAATTGTTTTCATAGTAAGGAACTTATTTTTTAACAGCAAACAAGGTTCCCATTACCATTGAGCATTTACAGTGATTAAAGAAAAATAATACATTCGTTTGCATCTGTTTTACATTTAAAGTGTTTATATCCGAAAAAGTTTTACTTTTACCATTAAATAATATGTTTTTAACATTATACTAATGCAATATTTGATATAGAGCCTTGTCAGATAAGATATTACCTGATGCCGTTATTTTAAATATAAAAAAAGCATTATTTCTCTATAAGACTAAGACCTGCTTCTATTTCTCTTCCTTTATTCTAAAAAAAAATTTACCTTGAATCCTAAGAGACCACCCAATCCATCACAACCCTGACTAAAAGAATCAGCCAGGACTCTGATTGATTGGATGGTCTTTCACCTCAAGCGTTTGGATATTGGTCTATTATTAAAGTGATCTCATCATATAAATTTTACTACAAATTATCTTACATTAGATTAGAGGACCTCTTTAGAAAAACAGACAAAAATGTTCTTTAAATAAGTCTCCATTATTCACCAATTACTTTTACATAAGTCGAAGGTATATTTAATTGTTCTAAATATCTTAAAAGTTGAAATTTAAAATTTATTTTATTTCTTTTCACATTTAGAGTAATGACTCCAGGACAGAATAGGAGGAAATTAATTACTTATCTCACCTATCAATAATACTCTTTTTATCAATAAACATATATTTGATATTCGCTATAACTCAATAAGAGCCCGATCAAACTTATGATTAACTCCAGTTGATCATAAAACTTTTCTCATTACCGCGCGTCGCTCATTTGACAAGTTAGAACCGACGGCCTTCCGAATCTCAAGCAAGTTTTGAAAAGTATATTTTAAATATATTTTTACTAAATTTCCTTTTATATAAATCTTCAAATTTTTGATATTAAATGATTTCAATATTCCTTTGTCTACCACGATTATATACATTACATACATATTCATTCATGTTGCAAGTAAAACAAAGAAAAACAATTTCTATTGTAACGGTTGGTTCTATTGTTTTATGCAAATCAAATAATAAGATTTGAATTTGTTCCGATAACAATATCTGTCTCTTAAACTAGATAGTTATTATATAATAATAATAATAATTTTTCTTTCTAGTTTTTATTAATAATCTTAATAATAAGATAAAAGTATAATAAGCTATAATTAAAGTAACAGAGTTTTAAAGTTATATTTCTTGTGAATGCAAATATGCAGTATTTATTTAAAAATCTAAATGCACTACAAAAAAGAAATGAATAGACTCAAAGGCTACGAGTTTGTTTTTATGAGTCCTTTTAAGACGTAGAAGCTAATTAAAAAGGGGTTTGTATAATTCCTAATGCGTTTAAATAGGGGTTGGTAAAATGTTTGAGAGTTGGGTAAGTTAATATGGCCGGAGTTTCGAATTAGTCTAGAACTTACTATCATACTTACATTTTTATTTGTTAATTTAGACAGTTATTTGTTAGATTATTTGTTCATTAAAATTGTTTCAGGACATTTAATATATTAATTATACATATTAATAATATGAAATCTACTGTCTAATATACTAAAACAAAATGTGTTAATAAATTTTTAATATTTGTAATTTTTATTCTTATATTTGCATAGAAAAATCCATACAAAATTTGTGGTAATTGAATACGAATGGATTCTAATCCAATAGTGGGAGATTGATTGTATAATCAGAGGGCAATTTGTTTACCATTGCTTATTTATTGAGTTCTATTGGGTTTTGAAGTAAGAGCATAATTATATTTACTTAAAATCATATTATCTACTACTTGATACAATAGAAAATACATAACATTTATGAATGTTTGCAAATAAAATATGCAAATAGTTCATTTATAATTTATTTGAATAATTCCATGGCATAATATACAAATGTGTAGTTTTAAATATTTTTATTTTATACAAAGAGCAACATCTTATTTGTTGTTTTAAATATATATTTAAAATATTTATTTAAAATAATAAATAAGCCTAAAAGCGCTAAAATATCTATAGTATTATATATGTATAATTTACAAATAAACCTTTTAAAACATTGAATATATTATGAAGTATTATTATTAGTATACTTTTACACAAGAAACTTCTTTTTGCAAGTAGGTATCAAGAAAATACTTGACAAACAGATTAAGCCCTAAGTGTATCAAATAAGATAACAGTTATATAGTGGGAAATTTTCTTTGACGTCATACCAGGGTAGGTTTTTAGATACATTCTAGATCATATAAAGTCATTCTATTAAGATATTATATTTCTAATACAAGTAAAGGTTTGTAAATAATAAAAAATATTTGGTAGGTGTGAAATAACACCACATTAAAAAAAATATTTGTCTTTTTGGTATGCACAGTTGATAAATCAAAATATCGTATATGTCAAAATTTTTTACTCCCGGTAAAATTTTTCACAGGAAAATATCAAAACTCGATTGGCAATATTTATGTATGCATATGATGCAAATTTTATATGATGAATAGGCTTGTTACTAGAGTGCAGTCAATAACAGTGCGCAGGCAAATCCGGTGACAATAGATAGTTTAAAAAATATATAATAAAACGAGAACAAATGGAACATATTGATATCAAATTGATTATTGTTTTATATCAACAATAAAACTCTCGAGGACAAATCTATATAACATACGTGACCGCTGCAACATACAGACGAGGTTAAATACAATACATGATATAAATATGTATGATAATTAATTTAACGAATAATTTGTATACAATCATATTGTTTAAGTAAGTTATTAGTTGAAATTTATGCTTAAAGGAAATATGTCTGTATTTTAAAAATAAAGACTTAATCAATCCTTAATGTTTCATACATATTTTTTTGCTGTAACGTTAAAACATTTAGAAGAAAGTCATCTATAGTTGCTTGCTGAGAAAAAAAAAATATTGCAAGAAACACTAAATTTATAATATTATTAAGATATAAAATAGTACATATACTTAAATTAGTATTAGTAAAATAAATATTTTTTTCTTAAGACATTGAAAACTATTGAAAAAAAATCTGTCATCTATGTAACTAAAGGTAGACTTCAATTCGATTATATTTTATATTTGCCAGTAATTAAATTTATTAGGTAACAATTGTCAAATAACTTATTTGAATTAAGTATAAGAAATGAACCTTTTTGTATCTAAGTCACAATTTAAACTCTTATTAGTCATCATCAATGACTTAATTTATGTAACTTA
Source organism: Mechanitis mazaeus (assembly GCA_959347395.1). Classification (NCBI taxonomy): domain Eukaryota; kingdom Metazoa; phylum Arthropoda; class Insecta; order Lepidoptera; family Nymphalidae; genus Mechanitis; species Mechanitis mazaeus. The sequence goes on from OY365751.1 coordinate 11,361,409, forward strand.
TACTTGTCAGTCATTAATTAATTAGGTAATAATTACTAAATAACTTGTTATAGTTAACTATAAGTAATAAACCTTCTTAAGTATTTAAATCACAACTTAAACTCTTATTAGTCATCATTAATGACTTAATTTATGTAAATTATACTTGTCAGTCATTAATTAATTAGGTAATAATTACTAAATAACTTGTTATAGTTAACTATAAGTAATAAACCTTCTTAAGTATTTAAATCACAACTTAAACTCTTATTAGTCATCATTAATGACTTAATTTATGTAAATTATACTTGTCAGTCATTAATTAATTAGGTAATAATTACTAAATAACTTGTTATAGTAAACTATAAGTAATAAACCTTCTTAAGTGTTTAAATCACAATTTAAAATCTTATAAGGCATTATCGATGACTTAATTTATGTAATTGTATTTGTTAGTAATTAAGTTCATTAGGTAACAATATCAATATCAATAATCAAATAACTTTTAATCATTTACTATAGAAAATAAAAATGTTTTTGTTTTTAATTCAGAATATAAAAACTTACTAACAATAAAATATATATGTATTTTAATTAAAACAAACATTATATCAAAATACAAGATTTATTTCTTTGTTATTGTTGAAATCAACAAAACACGGAACAGAGATGAGTTCCGTCAAAGAACGCGACATGCATGCTAACAAGCAGACAAAGGTGCAAGCACCTTGTAGCATGGTACAAGAATTGTGGCGTGTTAAAATTGTCATTCATCCTTAAAAAATTAATATTACTTTGAAGTTGGTGATATATTATGGTTACATTATTTAGAATATATGAATTTTTGTAGAAGTAATTCAGCGATAATAATATAATAGATTGTTATAGATTTTCTTATTTCTTATTGTACGTCTGGTGATGTATTGAATACTGTAATTATATTATTTTTATTATGTCACTATCGTAATTTATTATTTAAGGGCTACTCAAAACAAAATGGCTGCGTGTCAGAACGGAAAGTTCAATGAGTACAATTGATTGATAGAAAATTCATTATTTTACAGTTAAGTTAAGTTTTACTTAAATCTTAACTTAAAACACTTTACAACCAATATTCGACTTTCAACAAGTCATATTATTGATATAATTTACATAATAATAATTACTGAAAACCTGATCATTAGGAATTCAATAAAATACCTTGGATATAAAAACATAACATTTCTAAAGTATAGGTTCCTTATTTCCATCAAGGATTAATAATTAATACAATATAATTTAATAAGATATTTTGGGATAAGTAGTAATTGTTTAAGAAAAGAGTTATTTTTTAATATCCTCTGAATATTTAGTTATTGTTGGGATTTTTAATATAGTACTGGTAGAGTTTTTTGATGGATTGAGTAAAATTGATTTGACAGTATTGTCGAGTTGTGATTGGCTGTTCTTCATATCATCATACTATCACAGTACATGATCAAAGAGAATAACGCGGGATTTGAAAGCAAAATTGTTTGTGTTTTTAATCAACAATTAAAAAACCACATATTAGTACAACTACATAAGTGTTGAGATGTATATTAATTTATGAAAAGGAATAAGCTTTTCTATTTTTTTTTTAAAAAGCTGCTTTTAATCTAATTTAAGCAACCCGATGTTATTGTTAATAAGATCCTAATTAATAGCGTGAAAATTTTGAGACAGTTTTGAACAAAACCTTTGGGACTGTTTTTAATAAACACATTAAAAATAATATTTTTTGATTTTACAGCTAAGTTTTATGAGAAATACTTAATATTATAAAAGTGTATTATATAATAATTAATATTAAATAATAATGTAAAAGTGAAACTGTAGAACAGTATTTTTGAAGAGAGAGAGATACTTTCAAATTAACTTTCCTTTGTATATTGTTTTTAGTCAAACTTCAAATATCCGTGTCAAATTTATTTTATGCAAGACTAACATAATAGGACATAGAAAAAAGCCACTCATATTACACATATATTATTAAAAAATATTTATAAATAGTTTATTTTAAAAAAATGTTATATTAATAAACATGTCTGCTTTTTTAACACAAAAATAGGAAAAAAAATTCGTCTAATAAAATTAGAAGAGAAAAGAAACTAATACAAAATATATATACGCAAAAAATATATATAAATTTTGCATGACGCGTCATTTTCCGTACCGTATCAAGGATTCGCTAGACGCATTTACCATACAAATATAAACCCTTGGTACGATTCCCCTGGAGCCTATTGTAATAGTATTAGTCGCTGCGCGCGCGCACGTTAAGTTCGTAGTGACACACATTATAACAATAGTGCTTTGTGTAGGTGACTTTTTGTTTTTTTTTTTTACAAGTGATAACCGTTGTTTTTGATTGAACGATTTTAAGATGTGTAACAATTTGGGTTATGACATACTTTTTTTTATTTTATACATATACTTGTTAATCTTGAGCCATTATGAGCCTATCGAAGTTATCGTAGATGGTAAAAAATGATAAGAAAGATTAAAAATTAATACATTTTATGTGATAAGATTTTGACAGCATCTTATAATTTTCTTTTAAGGAATTTATACCGAATCGTGAATATGTTGAAACCGTTATATTTACCGTTATTTGTCCCTTTGATTGTCACTGTCCAGAATATAGTGAACTATTGGCAATATAAATTAGTCTGTATTCAACAGTAATAAGGTTTTGATTAAATATTCAGGAACAGTTTAAATTGGTCAAAAATTGTCGTTCTTTATTAAAAATTTAAACGACATGCATGTCGTAAATGTGGTATCTTATCTTCAAATGCTTTTTTTTCATATCTCAGTTATTTTTATATTTTATAACATATGTTAATATTTTTTTATTTTAAACATTATATAAAACACATTATATTAAACAAAATAATAACCAAATTTTTTTATATCACAATAACATTATTGCAAGTTATAAAAACTTTTTAAAATTTTCATTTGTTTAAACATTTAGCTAAAAGTGTCTTAGATATTTTAATTTCCGAATTCTATTATAATTTTAAATCCACGTGGAATTTTTATAGAACTATTTATATATTAGCTTTCTTTTGTTCCAAGTTTTATCATCGTTCTTAATCTAATTATTATGTTTGTTTGTGAGTGGATCTTTAATAGTAGGCATTAGCTCTTATAATGATAAATAGAGCCGGTCGAACTAGATCTAAGCTTGAATATAAAGTCGCTTTTATAAGAAACAATTTTCTTATTTATTTATTATCATAAACTTTTAATATTATTTTTTTACAAATAGGTTATTTTACAATTATTACTTAAAATTCGTTGTCGTTTATACACCGTTATAGTTAGTTTAGTAAAATCTAAATTAACTGAAGAACAACACAATTTTCAAAAGGTCGTTTTATCCTCGACATTACGTGACATTATATCTTATAATAAATTATTTGTCAATATCGTTTAAATCACGATTCGGGTTATCATCTGCTTTACTAAAACTAATTTATTTTAACTAAAACTAAAGAGGTTTCATTAGTTTATATAAATAAATAATAATACTTCTTTATATTTACAATAATAAAATCTATGTAAAGCTGAATAGTTTGTTTGGTTGAACGCGTTAATCTTCGAAACTACTGAATGGACTGTCATAATAAAGCTATTGCTTTTAATTATCTTAAATATTCGTTAAAAGTTCATGCGCTGGTAAAACCGGGAGTAGAGATAAGTATTTTTATAATAATTAACTCAAGTGTCGAGTGTTATGTGGAACGTGAAGACAAACATGCTCTTAATATAAATTATAACAGCCCATTCCAACGCATCCTTACTTTCGCCTTGCACTCGCACGACCCCGATGGACGGTCATCGACTCTAACATTATATGTTAATGCAAAAGATTTGAATTGTCACATTTCGATTATCTTAACCGGTTTTTTTACGTTTCATTGTACATGCTTTAATTTAACATTTCTTTAAGTATAATTACAATTCATTTATATATAAAGAATTTGATTTTTATTTTCATGTTTAAAATATTATGTTAAATAAGCTTGATATTTAACTAACATCGAAATTTGGGAATTTTAAGCTTATTTATACATTTAGTTGTTATTTATGTTGAAATAAAAAATTATGGTGCTTTCCGTGCTAAAAATTCTACACATATTATTTATCTTATTTGTTTTGTGGAACGCTGTGATTATAATATAACAATTAAACTTATCATGGTTGTAAGTCCGTAATTCACTTCCTTATTACTCAATAGTATCATCACGACATACTTAATGGGGAATTATAAATACTAAATGAGATTTATTACGTGATTTTAAATATTACTGTTCAATGTATGGATAAATAATTAAAAGCTTCAAGTTAACAGATGATTAAAATATTTGAAACTTAATTTGGAGCTTAATTCGTTTTTTTTTCAAATTATTGGTTTCATCATATTTTACATACTTAATCCTAATATCGGTTTACAACTATTTATTTTATATAAAATAAGTATATGTTTTATCTTTTACAAACTTCATTATTTTTAAAATTATAGTAAAAATTATGTTAATAAATCATTAATGAAAATTAGAAATAATAGATAAAATAATAGATATTAATGTTATTTGAATGTCGCTATTATTACTTGAGTCATATTTAGAAAAGGAAAATATTTGAAATATTATTGTTAATACTAACAAAATAAGTCATGTTGTTCTTGTGAATTTTCAAGGAATATTTTATGATATGATATCTTTTGATAATAATCAATAACATAGATATTAGTACATATAATGTCTGCTATTTAGTTAATAGTTTTATTCATTTCTAACGAATAGTGGAAATACGTTGTGTTTACAGTTATAAATTTATTTTTATATTAAAAAATATTATCAAACGGAAGTGTGAAACTTTTTACCAACAAAGGTGACATTGTTTAAATACAGTTATTCAGTTAGGTTAATTAGTTGTTTGTATTTTAAATATTTGACTTATGAATGGGCATCAATAAACGGAAACCGGTCGAGATAAAAGGATTTAGTCATAATGGGTTAGGCTCATTAGTTAACATCTTTCCAAAACATTAGTTAAGACAATTAAAAGTAATGTGTCGCCTTGACCGCTCTACTAACATGACCGGGACAAAAAACTGTGCTAACGATTTTTATTACGCATCTCAAAATCAGTATCGATAAAGGCCCCGTGTTAGCGGTTGGCCTACTATAGCCCCATATATAAATGAAACCTCTGAGATGCATCTCAGTACGGACTCGTCTCTTAAATGTTTAACATTTAATTATTTTTTTAGAACCATGCATAAGGCGTTCGCATTGGCTCTCGCGGCTCTCATAGCGTCAGCAGAGTGCGGACCCCCTGGAAAGCCGAATTTGGGATGGGGCGAACGAACCTTCGCAATCGTTGAAGTCAATCAGGCAGCTACCGCCTATAACCAGTTAGTCAAACGAAATGATGGTGCTGATGTTCCAATAACTTGGAATGTCTGGTCTGGAGACCCAGCTGATAGTTCCAAGATTCTTTTTGATGGAGAAGAAGTCTGGTCTGGAGCTGGAAGTGCAACTTCAGCTACTTTTAAAGTAAACAAAGGTGGCAGATATCAAATGAAAGTGGAACTCTGCAATAAAGACGGATGCAGTTCTAGTGAACCTACTGAGATAGTTGTTGCTGACACCGATGGAAGCCATCTTCCACCTTTAGAATACACATTGGGAGAGAAGAACAAACCATTTAAGCAGACATCTGGAAAAGTGGTTGGAGCGTACTTTGTTGAATGGGGAGTATATCCAAGGAAGTTCCCAGTTGACCGTATCCCGATTCCAAATCTTACACATCTTCTCTACGGCTTCATTCCAATTTGCGGTGGTGATGGAATAAACGACAGCTTAAAAGAAATTGAAGGCAGTTTCCAAGCTTTACAACGTTCTTGCAGTGGTCGTCAAGATTTTGAGGTGTCCATTCATGACCCATGGGCTGCTCTACAGAAACCTCAAAGGGGACTATCCTCTTGGAATGAACCATATAAAGGTAATTTTGGCCAGTTGATGTCTTTGAAACAAGCTAGACCAGACTTAAAGATTTTACCATCTATTGGTGGGTGGACCCTCGCTGATCCCTTTTTCTTCTTTACTGACGATACTAAGAGAGCACGTTTTGTAAACTCCGTTAAGGAGTTTCTATTGACCTGGAAATTCTTTGATGGTGTTGATATTGACTGGGAATTCCCTGGTGGCAAAGGTGCCAACCCAGACCTTGGAAGTCCAGAAGATGGTGATGTTTACGTTATTTTGATGAAGGAATTACGTGAAATGCTTGATGATTTGTCTGCTACTACTGGTAAGTCATACGAATTGACATCAGCGATTAGTGCTGGTTGGGATAAAATCCAAGTGGTCGATTATGGTAAAGCTCAACATTACATGGATCATATTTTCGTTATGAGTTATGACTTCAAGGGAGCCTGGTCAAATGATACGTTGGGACATCAAACGCCGTTGTATGCTCCCGCATGGAATCCAAAAGAGACCTATACATCAGACTTTGGGGTTAAGTACTTGTTAGCTCAAGGTGTTGCATCGAAAAAGATCATAGTCGGAGTCGCTATGTACGGTCGAGGCTGGACTGGAGTCAAAGGCTACGAAAATGACAATCCATTCACAGGAAATGCTTCTGGACCAGTAAAAGGAACTTGGCAAGATGGTGTTGTGGATTATAGAGAAATCGCTAATGAAATAGCTCAAGGTAAATGGGAGTTCCATTATGACAACGTAGCTCAGGCTCCTTATGTCTTCAGACCTTCAACTGGAGACCTTGTTACCTATGATAATGCGAGATCCGTTATTGAGAAGGGTAAATATGTGAGGAATAATAAGCTCGGTGGTCTTTTCGCGTGGGAAATTGATGCGGACAATGGAGATCTACTGAATGCCATGAATATGGGTCTGGGTAACAGTCCTGCATGATGAATTGTGTGATTTTAATTTAGGGTATTATAACACGGTCTCAACTAGGTTGTAATTGATATATTATTTATATAAAAGACTGCTAAATTTATTTGTTGTTTTATTACCTTTTGTGTAAGTAAATAACAACGAATTATCTAAATGATCGTAAAATTTTATTTTTTTATTATAAATTTAAAATATTGCTTTCCTTTATTAAATAATCTAGTTAAAAGTTAATAATTTACGAGTAATTAATTATGATTTAAATTATTATAATTAGCAAAGTATTGTTTACTATTTCTAATTTTAAACTCGTAAGTTCTTTTTTTTTATTCTTCATGACTATACAATCAAAAAAGTTAAATGAATGTATTATTATATACTTGTAGTAAATTATTTTAAAAACTTCTTTAATAAAATTAATACTATTTATTTTATTAGTACAGTTATGTGGCATTCTTGTCAAAGCGGTATCGTTAATGTTGTTTACATGAGATCCATATAAAGATAGCTATCGAGCCACTAAAATAGCGGTAGCTATTACATATAGAAATGACAATAAAAGTAAATTGGGTCAATTTAATATTTTTTATTTTAATAAACCGCAACAAAGTTTAGTACTTTCTAACAATAAATTTAATTTTATATATTTTTACTTATTATAAAATTCTCCTCGGAAAAACGAGTTACAAGTATTCGCCACTAAAGGATATAAAAGTATTGCCATTTTTAATTAAGTCTTTAAAGTGTTCATAACTAAAAACCCTCTCTGAGAGAAATGAAAATAAAACCAAAATATTGTTGAATTGGATATATATTACAATCAATTAATTAAAACATAATTAAGATAAGTTTCGTTGCCACACAAACAACGAGTTTCGATAACGGTATACTTGCCTTTATTTGTATTATTAGTATGTATACTAACAGAGAATGTGAAAGAATTAAAATATCGGTCAAAAATTAACTCGTTTCAAAGTCCATTAGAGGCAAATATATTAGAAGGATAAACATATTACAATTCATAAAAAATATTTGGTTAAAAATAAAGAATATAATTAATTCTTTTCAAAATAGAGAAAATCTTATTTAATATTATTTACTTTGTAAATATATATATTAAAATGTTATATATGATATATGTATAACTATAAAGTTGATGGGGTCTATCTTTATTGCTACTATGACAGCATAGCTTAACGCATTCAAGAATTATCAAAGACATTGCTTTATTGGGATTCCTTAAGAGCTCTTGATTGATAACGAAAATAATAACATATCAAAATTAAAATATATATCACAATATGAAGTCACGTGTTTTTACAACATTACTTATTTTTAAATAACATATATAATTTAAACAGTGTATACTCGAGACATAAAAAGCAATTTTTTCTAAATAATATATGATAGCAAAATAGCATCAGGCGCTTTCTTCCAAAGGGAAATATTTAAGTATTTTTTGATACAAAATATTACAAGAAAAAGCGATCTTTAATATTTTTTAATGCTTTTATACATTTCGACAATTTTATTTTTTTTATTATTATGTTTTGCCCTAGTGTATCTAGAAATAATTTATACAATTTCATGATAGAAATATGAACGTTTATCTGTAAAATATATTTTTTGTAAATAAGTTAATTTCTGTTCGTGGCTAAAACTGAGCGGTTGAACCTGTTTCGCTAATTTTGTGGAAATTCAAAGAGAGTTTTGATGATTAATATAAAAATATTACAGGAAAATTCATTAATGAATTTAAATTGTAAACAAGTTTAATTTAAAAATAAATAAAAGATAAATTAAATTATGGAAAAAAAATAGGAAAGAATATTTAAGAAAATTAAAACCGTATAAAATAGTCAGTATTATTGACGATTTTGAATTTTCTCATCATCTAGTTATTAATATGGCTATCTACTTAATATGATACGTTATTAGACTTTAAAACAGAATTAATAAAAAAACATAAGTGTTCGGAAACATGACAAAAAAGGTCTTATTGTTATTGTTATTTACTGAATTATAATTATTTATATTTTAAAACACATGCAAAGACATTCAATAAGTGTTTAAAAGTAGGTATTTTTTTAATACATATTATGTAAAGCGTTATAAAGTATTAATATTAAATATATAATAGATTTTAGTACAGCAAGAATGAAAAGAAATAAGGGTTTAATTAGACTATGTCCTATTTTTCTACATCTCTTACTGTTTCATAAGATAACATCAATTTTAAATATTCATGGAAAGTGATTATACAATAAGGCTTGTGATTTTACAAGTGTGCCTTTTCTGAAAAACACAAAAATATTGGTAGAGAGAAGTTATATATCAAACATCGCAGTTACAAAGTTATATTTTGTAACAGGATTAAATTTATCCATGAATAAACGATTCAAAACCAGTTCATTCAAATATAAAACGGAAAGATTTTTTATGTAACCGGTTTAACTATTTTAAGTTAAGCTTTAAAGATCTACCATTAATCTATTTGACTTAAGAATTAACTGTATGCAATACGAGAGGGCGCTTTTCTCAATTTCTAAATATCAAATTTTTAAAACAGATATTTGTGTGTTTATATGCCTTTAGAGTTAAGTATAGTTAACACATACAAAGTCGTATAGTTCGTAGTCGATCTATTTTTCTTTGTCAAAGTAAATAGAGAAGTTTTGCTACGGTACTGGAAAATTTGAGGCAGGTGACAGGTTAAAAAGATAGGTGGCGCTGTGTTAGTAATAATGTTATATGCATTGTTTGAGCGGAAAGCCGGTTTATATTTTTCGATTCAACTCCGTAAATTAAATGTAGAGTAATATTAAAGAGCCTGTAGTCTTCATGATTAATCCCCTTTAATAACGAGAAACAAATTTCCATCCGGTAAGTTTAAAATAAGCATAATTTTCAGCTTCATAATTTTAGTATATATTAAAATGATGTATTGTAACAACTAAAAACATATAACTAGGAGCGCGAATCAAACCTTAATTTTGACTAGCTGCGCTCGCAAAATCTGGGTATGTGTTAGCATATTGAGCGACGCGAGGTGCAAACAGCACCGAAGTTGCATTTACAAAACGTCAACGAATTTTGTTCTCTACTTTTTTCTTATTTATTTGTTTTTTTCATTGTATAGCTATATTTTCGGGCTGATGTCTATCAGTGTGCAAAATTTTTCGGATATACCGTTTTTGATTGAGCTCCGATCGCTTTGCTCAATAAAAAAGAAAGCAAAGCCTCGAAATATCATATATATATATATAGATGATACAACAAATTTAATCAATCTACTATACTGTGTTCATAACATATGTTAATGAACCAAATTGTTTTGTTATGTGATTAGAATTATCTTCTACTGAGTCAAAGAAGATTGTAAATAAAAAATATATTTTCATACACCTATTTCAATAATGAAATAAAACAAAGTAGTAAAACCACAAATGTGTCGAGGAGAGTTAGTGTATCTTCATATATGATATATTGAATTATTGACTCAGTACTGGGTACCTGTTTTGGAGGTCACGATCTTATAATAAACTAATAGACGATTAACCAGTTTTTAAATATTTTTATAAGAATATGTTATTTTATATATTTCATTTCGAAGGTTATAGGATTATTACAAGTTGTGGTAAAACCTTTAAAAAAATTTATAATTGATTAAATAAATAACAGTTGAAAGAATCTCCTCATACAGGGGTACGTTACTTTTACTGTATAGCCTCTTTCTCTTTGTGATATATTAAAATATAGTTTTAGCTACTCATAAGTCTTCACATTTTTGTACAGTCCGTTTACTTTTAAGATCCCTCCCCTGTTTTAAAATTCTTTTCTTATTGCCTGGTCTGATTTTACGTAATATTTAAATTATATAATAATTATAAAACGGTTCAAATTCGTTTATTGTCTGCCCTTTCAAATTTTTGAGTCGACTGATCTGAATTACTATTACGTTACATCTCTTTTGTAATTATATATATTTGGAATGAAAACCTAATATTATTATCAGTAATTAATAATAATAATAAAAAAAAATCTTTATAATCAAATGATATTACAAAAAAACAAAGATATATTATTAACTGGTTTGTTAATTATATGAGGCAAGATTCAATATTGATTATCCACTTCTGAACACGACTTACTAATAACAGCGCTTGTTTCCTTATATGTTCACTTTGTATACAAAGATATACAATGTTATTAAATATTGTATCATAGTTTTATTTTTTTTATAACATTTTTGTGAATACTCACTGGTTTAAGCAATTTCACTATATTTGATTATAACTCGAGAACAGGCCGTCTTGATTATTGTAGTACCTTCTCATCGAGAATCGCTGATATGCTATTGTACGTACCATACAGTGAAGGAGGTAAAAGCCTAAATTTCCTCCATTTTATTCATAGCGACTTGTATGTCTTTTGGCCACTAATTAAAAATAGTAACGAATTTGCTTCTCTATTTTGATGTCAATAGAGAATTTTTGCCGTAAGATATTTCGTAAAAGACCTGTGCTCATTCCACATTGTAGTATAAAAAGTCAATGTATTGGTTACATTAGATTTAGGATGAATGGACCTAAACTATGGAATGATCATTCCATTCATTTATTCATTCATTATTTCTTAAGTTTTTCTGTGAACTTTAAGTTTCTGTAATGCCGTGCATCCACAACTCCTCTTATGTTGCAATCATCCATGGACAACATCTTGAAGTAATATATATATATAATTATGATATTTGAGGAATAAAAAAAAATAACTTTAAAAAATGTTTTTTATATATCAATCGATGCGGAATTTTATACTTAATCTAAAAAACCCATACTTATGATGAGCTAAAATTTTCCCTGGAAGTTAGGAGGTCAAAACTACAAATTGATTATCAGGCTGTACCCACGTATTTACGATCGCAATTCACTCGACTAGTAAGGAGTAAGTAAATTCTTATAAATTGACCGTTGCTACTAATTTAAAATATATTTTTTTTCTCTTTTACCTAAAGATGATGATCTAAACATTAAAATATCATTAATTCAACCCATTAAGTAATCATCCATGCCCATTTATATAATATCTATAATTAAAATATAAATGTTTATATTAAGGTTGTTTGTTTGTTTAGTTATATGTAAGACAGTTAAATATATTTTATCGTGTTTATAAAACAAACCTAACTCGTCTTCATCACGTAATGCATACGCGTACATTTATTATTTTCTTCCGTAGACTTTATTGCACGTTTATTTCTTTGAGATATGACATCTAATTCTGGTACCTATATTTGTCTGTGAATGACAATTTATTTTTGTATATAATAACTATTAATAAGATTAAATTTATGAATAACACCGAAATCTATTCATTTGAACGTATAACGCTTTGAAAGGTTCAAAGTTACAATGAACAGTTTATCACGAATATCTGTGCACAGACCAATTCACAACAGCTTATTTAAATTAAACGCTAAAATAAACGCTTAATATACTTAATTAAGCAATTTATTGTTATTTTATAATAAGCAGAGTAGCATTATTAACTTGTTGTAAAAATAAATAAAAAACATGGCCTATAAATAGGGTCGACGGTGGTCAGTTCAATGCTAGGCATCGTATTATGCACAAGTGTATAAATAAAATCTTCAAAATGAAAACTCTGTTAGTATTGTGTATTTTATCTTTTGTCGGGTTATCTCTGGCTGGGACATCGCTGTATCCCAGAGGCTGTATTTATGTACTTGGAAAGTGTAAGTTATTATTCTATTATTTAATTATTTATATATTAAGTTATTAAGTGCTAAATAAGTGATAGTAAAACAGGAATAGAATTTATTTAAAAGCGTTCTTTTCTTTGTTTCTCTTAACTAGTACATATAACTTAAAGTATTAATATATAAAGCGAAAAAGTTTGTTTGTTTAAACGCTCTAATTTATGAAAATACGGAATGGAATTGTAAAAATATTTCTGATTTTGCTACTATTTATTATATTTTAAAGTTATTTTATTAATAAATAAATTTGTTCTTTCACGGGTCAAACCCAGAGTAACAGCTAGTATTCTTTGAATATTTTGTAGTCATGTGAAGCCTATTTAAATATTTAAAAAATATAGAATATAAAAATATAAAATTATCAAAACGGGTAGAACTGGTGTCAGTAACCTCTGTCACCCTTCCACCTCTTTGCCAATTTGACTACTATAATACTACTTTTTATATATTGTTGGTTTTATTTTGTCTGACCATGTCACAGGCAAATTGCTTTACTAGATTTAGATTATTGTTTTATTTAACCGTAATAATATTTATAGATAAGACATGCAAATTAAAATTATCAGATGTTTACTGCTTTTAAAAACTGGTTTACTCCTATACAGGTTCACGTGAATGCGAGGTAGGAACCCACGCGTACACTACCGGGTGTAGTTATCTTAAGCCGGAACCCACTTGTGAAAACCCGACTCCAGAGATCGACACCGCAGGCCGTATATGTGACTTTTCAGCCTGCTACTGTGATCCTCCCACCGTCAGGAACACAGCCACAAAACAATGTGTACCCCTTAATGAATGTCCGAAATAATGTTTTGATCCAACGTTTATTTAATCGTCATTCATATTGCCATTTTTTTACCACAGGCGTTGCTTTTTTATTTAAATGTTCTTAAAAAATAGACCTAAGAACTATTTTTATGTTATCTTTAGCACAAATACATAAAATATAATAAAATGTACTGTTTTTCTTTGTTCATGAACATTTGTTACACAAAAGCACATTACAAAGTAAATTATGTATTTTATATTAATTAATTAATTTAACTTCCTAACAAGCCTTATTAATGTGAAAACAAGCTTATTGCTATCAAAGCTTAAACTTTAAATGGAATATTAAATTAGTAATTCTGTACATATACCTTTTTGTATGGAAACATAAAGGCGTGCAGAAGTTTATTAAATAAATAAACTTCTAATAGGTTATCCACCAAAATAAGTATTTAAGTGGCTTATTTATAAGAGAGATAACCTTATACTTTGGAAATAACCTCCTTGAGATCCTGAATCAATGAAGGGTAGTTTAATATACTCTCCTTAATAAAATAGTATGACAGGGAAGGGGAGGTTTTTTATAGTTGTAAAATTGTAATAAAGATATGTTTTCTTTTTTGGTAATGTTTTATATTAAAGATATAATGAATAGAAATTAGTATAATTAATATATACCTTAATCATTATTAGGAAATGATAACTACACAACTATATCGATCAAATTTGTTAAAAAATAGTTAAAATATCGTTTATTCATATGTCATTAACTAATTCAACCTATATTTTAACGAGTTCATTTTTTGAAATTACCATCGTATATTGTTGCTGAATATAAAACATAGTTGTTTATAATTAATAATATCTGATATCACGTTGCTACGTCTATTATTATCAATTAGAAATAATATATTGTGAAGTGATCACGTTATGGTAAAGATATAAAGTGTGATAGTTCATTTACTACTCGAAATTGATAAAACGTTAAGGATCTGTTGTAAGTACGATAATAATTACGTTTTGATTTAAAATTATTTATTCCAAATGTCGCAAACAATTTATTAACATTATTTAATTATACCAACATATGTATTCAAAGTTAATATTATGTTTCATTGTATTGCAATATTACTGTATGATATGATAGATTTATTTTTTAATTCAGGAACGCTTGATAGGTACATGAATCTTCCTGGGGAGTATGAGATTATGTGAGATACCCAACTGCTCAGAATTAACTCTTTGGAAGGCATCATCTACGGTCCTGAGTGCAAGTTACAATTAAAAGTAGCCAATAGTGTGACTTTATTTAGTGTTCTGTAATAAAATTTTCATTAGATATTAGAAAATATATATATTTTTGATGAGCTAACGCCCGCGACGCCTTTAGTATGGACCACAAATAGATGTTACGTGTTCAGAATATTAAACTACTGGGTAAGGATTATCCACGTTTTCCATGTATTCATTCGGAGAACGCACTTCGAATATGCTTTTTAATATTTTGATAGTCCATTTATTTAGAATGGTTATATGCTACATAAAGGAATCCTTTACATTTCGAAGCAAACTGGTAATTCCAGAGAATTTCAGTCAAACAGAAAAACCAAGTCTCCAGCTTTATTCTTTAAATATTATTATGACTGCGTAGCTCATATAATTTTTTGTAAGTAACGTTATTTTATTTTGTGTAATGTTTGAAAGATAAGATGTCTAAATTTTAATTTACCCTTTATGTAGTACAGTAGCATATCCAGACGAAAAAATAAATTATTTTTATGTTCATCTTTGACGCTATATTTTTAACTTAATTTGAATCTATATAAGATACAATTTTCAGTATGAAGGTATAAGTAAAGTTACTAACTGTCAATATTGAGTTGGATTTTAAAATTAAATAAACAATTTAATATATAATTCAATATTTGTGCAAAGTAATGAGCATTCGCAGAAAATCTCTATAGGTAAGACAACGAAATATAGACTATAATTTGTACTCTTTTGTTTCTTATGCACCTTCTTAGTAACAATAACCGAAGAAAAATGTTTTTTGCTGTCTAAATAAAATTATTTTTAATTTCTAGAATCCTTTACACATTCGTCTGACCTCAAGGGAAAATTGGTTTATTACGTTGGTAGCTTAGGCTTGCTTGATCCATGACTGCACCCGAACCTTTTCTTTGTGACTTTGACAAGTGTTTATTTCGTGGTTTGTGCCAGTGACTTTGTTCGTGCCAAAAGACTGTTCATTTAATACAGATTTTGGAAAATTCATTATAAAGAGTTTGCAATAAATTAAACTCAGAATTTCAATATTTTCTCGACGTTAATCTACTGTAAAAAACTATCAAAATATATCAACCAACATACTTAAGTATATTTATAAATTGGATGAATTTAATGAAGAAGATCAGCAAATAGATTTAAATAATCTGTAATTGATTTAAAATTTTACAACGTCGAAATTTTCTACAAACGTCGTGTGGTAAGTTATAAATATTTGCGTTTATAATGCTTTTCTTATTAAAGCACTTTTGTAACGTAATCAAAGGTGGGTTAAAAAAATTTTAACTCTCTTTTACTCTTACACAGGGATAGGGCTTAGCACCTCCAGTTTAAGGTTGATAGAATGCTGACAGACAACATATCTAAAGAAGAAGAAATTTTTCTTAAAAATATAGCTCTTTTATACGATATCAGATTATTTGACACAAATCATTTATTATAGATTAGATTGTTTTTTTTTTTATAAATAAATAATTTTATTTATAAAAAGAAATTCTTTTTTCCAACATGTTGTATTTAGCATTAGGGGTAAAATTGCATTTTGAAGTTCTCATAACCTTGACAATTATCCTACTGCATTCTGTAAACTACATGTTGTAAAAAAACTGTATGTATAATAATGTCTTCAACGATCGCTAAATAACAATTTTTGAGATATTATATTGAAATTTATAACATTATTACATTATATTTAAAAAAAACTGGGGTTTATCTCCAGTTTTGTAAAAATTATAATTTAAAAATAACTTTTGAACTTTAAATGAGACTTGAGACCAGTTGGTATAATTTATTGAGTAATTCCAAGTGTATGTCAGAAGAACTCTTAGTCTGTTGTAATTTGGCGGTAATTTGTAAATTAGAATTAATACAACTTTTTAAAATTATATAATTCTTGTCAAAGATAATTGGCAAAAAAATTTACCTCAATGAGGTTCTTACTCATATACTTAAGATAAACAGACATGTGTAGTCTTATTTTTGGCATTATTCACTATTTTCTACACTCTCATAATATAATACAATAAATTCAATAATTAAAATATGATTTAAAGCGGCTGTGCTTTTCGGAAACTGATACTCAAATGGGTAGAGTGAAAAGACGAGCTGTGCAGCGAAAGCATAATACTTACCCACTTTCTGCTATAACTGTAAGAAATTTATTTGATAAATAGACCGGAATTGTTGTAAAGGAGATTTTAATTACAGTTCATCATCATCATAAGTGCAAGAGTGCAGCATGCCAAAATCTCCTTTAATCCTTTTCGTTTAACAAATTCTTCTGTATTTCTACGTGTATTAAGATCACAATCCCTCTGAAATTGTCATATTTGGAAAAATTATACATTGTAGAATAGCCATTATCTTACTTACTCATAATGCTGTGTTTGAATTCTAAGATTGCGCATTAGGTTCTAATTCTTCATACATCTTATTTATACGGCCCATAGAATCTTGAAGCCATTTCTTATTATTTTTATATTTTATATCTTTAGTCAGAGACTACGAAATACGCATATAAGCCTAATAATTTAATTCATTTTAAAGAATTCCATAGAAAAACAAGACTTACAATATCGTTCTATTTGTCTATCTGTCCAAAATTTTCTGTTCAACTTTTTTTGGATTTATAATTTGAGTCTTGATTAACGATGACTTATAATCGTCTAGCATTAAAACTTTTAAAATTAAGTATATAAACTAAATAATAAAGAATCATTTTTTATTCAAAATAATATTTGCAAGAGCACCAACAAAAAAAATAGTATTTATTTTAAATTATTTGCTTTCTTTGGTACTACTGAACCCTTTGTGCGGTACACCATCACACACTTGCTCAGTTTTATGTATTTAAAATCAGTCTAGATCTTTCGATTCCATTTAACTTGCATAGGTAGATAAAAATAAACAACCTATAGCTAATATAAACAGTACAAAACAAGACGTCGGCGTAAAAACAAGTATAGGAAAAATTTGAACAAAATAATCTACAAAATGAAAACCTTATTAATATTATGTCTTTTATCTTTCGTGGGGTTGTCTATAGCTTCAACATCTCTTCATCCCAGAGGCTGTATTTATGTTAATGGAATATGTAAGTACTCTTGTTAAACATATCTTTATAAGTCTTTGTCGGCTTCTTCGAAACTTAGATTTCTTTTTGAATTACCCATTTAAAAAAGGGTATTATTACACAATTATTTATTAATATCAAAAAGTTAATTAAATGATGACGATATTAAAATCTTTTTTTTATACATGTGTGTTTGTTTTCTGCATTCATAATCAGGCATTGTGTTAACTAGATATTGGTTCCATCGTTTCCTAAAAGTTAAAGTTATACAATACTTTTCTAGATAGGTAAAAAGAACTTCTGCTAAGTTAAGCGTTAAAAAGTACACTCATATTTTTACCATTAAATTAATAAATATGCATTAATTTGTTTTGTAAACATACCTTTATAAAGAAAATTTTAGAAATATGATATGATATGCTTCATAGTTTAGGTTACTTTAGTTAATTCAGGTCTTGACAGATTTTCATGATTTGGGAATATACCAAATTTGGATAATATTTATTTATAATGAATAATATAAAAAAAACATTACCAGCTATTGATTTGGTTATAAACAGTATTTAAAATATTCTAAAATACATTTTTAAATTTAATGATAATAGCTAAAGTCGACAATAATTATTCTAAAAATATGAAAAAAGTGAATCTTTTTTTTTTATTAATTCATGAATAAATTATAATTGTAAAAAAAAATATAACAGGTGTCCATGAATGCGAGGTAGGTACCCACGCGTACACTACCGGCTGTGGGTATCTTCAGCCAGAACCCACTTGTGCCAATCCCAATCCAGAAATTGACACTAGGGGTATGATCTGTGACTTCTCAGCTTGCTACTGCGATTCTCCCACAGTGAGGAACACAGAGACTAAAGAATGTGTAGCTTTGGAGGACTGTCCTAAATAAATCATTTATAAAACAAAATGTTGCATTACTTTATGTCTTTTAACAGCTTCTATTGTTTTACTGAGACCTTACCAACCAACCTTATAGCTGTTTCATAATATTTACGTCAAGTATCTAACTAAGAAATAATATTATCTTTTTTATCAAAATATATTTAAAATATCCATTAAACATGTCATCTGTATTTTAATATATATATATGTGAGTATAAATAACACAGTAACTAATTATGAAACGTTTTCTTACGTGAACTATTTGGTATTTCAGCTTAACCAAATCTTAATCAAATACTGAATATTGTTATACAAGTATAAAAGTACTGGTACAAATATCTACGAGAGTTGCTTCTACTGAAACGTCTGCGCAACGTGAACCGCAAGATCAAGTCTTATTCTACAGAAAATATCCGACTGTCGATCCTTTCGTTCTTATATTTTACTTTAATTTGTATTTTATTTATTAAACTAAATTAATTTTACAAATAAGATTATTTATTTCGATCTTCGATCTTATTATAAAAAGTTTGCAATAAATGAATACCAGAGTTTCAAAATTTTCTCAAAGTAAATTTACTTTTAAAAAAAAACATTAAAATATTTCAGCATTAATACTTAAGTAAGTATCAAGACTATTTTGAATGGTTTATTGAATGGTTTTAATAAAGAAGTTAAGCAAATTCAGTTCAAAATTTGTTATATTCAAAGAGTACAATAGTCCTTTTTTTTTTAACTCTCTTTTACCCTTACTTAGGACTTAGCCCCCTTTTTTACCTTTGCAAATCATATTTATGACTACGCCCCATTATTCTGGCCGCAGTGATCTGGCGGTAAATTATAAATAAAAATTAATACCTTTTTTTAAAACTACATAACGCTTGTAACAGATTACTTTTTTGGGATAAAAGTAACCTCAATAATAGTCTGAATTGTAAGTTTTAAAAATACGAACGTTTTAAAATGACACTTTATCAACAGTTTTTCTATAATTTTAGCCTCCCACTGGGATAGGAGTAATGGCAGAACCCTAAGATCTGATTAAATGCGCCTGTGCTTTTTTGGAAAATAATACGTCAATGAGTCTACTCATTACTTTAAAAATGACTAGGCGAGTTTTGATGCGCAAGCGCAACTTATTTGCTATATCTGATTTTACCGTGAAGTCGTTATTTTGAAATAGCAATTTTGCTTTCAGAAAAAAAAAGAATATATTTACATTAACTTAATTCCAATAAATGATGGTAATTAAAAACTAATCTTTATTGATTAAGACAAAACCGGAGGTAAGTAAATAAGTTAAGTAATTTATTATTATTTTTAACACCGTAATTGTTGTAAAGTAGGAAATTATATTTTATTAATTATATTAAATCTTTTTCATATATTTTTTTATTTTTACAACTATAATGCCTCTGAAATTTTCATGTTTTGAAATATGGATGGTCGACAACACCATTTACTAGTAGATTTGGAGATTACCTCATTTGCTTACTAACCCCATAAAAATGCCAAATATACTGCGTTTGAATTCTTAGACAGTTTATTAGGTTTACTCTTTATATATCTTATATTTTCGTCCTTTAGAACCTTACAGTTACTTTTTATATTTTATAATTTTGTATTTCATCTATAGTCATGGACTGCGAAAATAAACCTATAGATATGTTCATTTCTCTTGATTTTATTAGTTTTATATAACTCCGTAGCCAAAAAAGCCTTATAATATCGCTCTATTTGTTTATCTATCTATAGTCTACGCTCAAAGATTTTGAGAACAACAATTTAAATCTTAACGATGTCTTTTAATCATCTGAAACTTTTAAACCAAAGTATTTAAAATCTTATTTTAATTTATTATATAATGTTACTTAACTAATTTTTTAAATAAAACATTTTTTTATTCAAAAAGTTAGTTGTAATAAATCGAAAATAACATTTTGTAAAAACTTGTATCAACCAATTAATTAAAATATTTCAAATTCTGCGTTTTTTTCTGCAACTGAAATCTTCGCGAGTTATGTATCGTGTATGGTCAGTATTATGTATTTAAAATCTAGAACTTTCGACTTCACAAGACATGCACGGGTAGATAAAATAAACAACTTATAAACAGTATAAAATAAGTCGTCGGCGTAAACACAAGTAAGCGACAAATTTGAAAAATAATCTACAAAATGAAAGCAGTGTTAATATTATGTATTTTGTCTTTTGTGGGGTTGTCTCTGGCTGAAACGAATCTTCACCCAAGAGGCTGTATTTATGCAATGGGAAGATGTAAGTATTTTATATATATATGTAAAATAAAAACATGAAAACTATAGTTTGTAATATATGTCTTTGTTTGCGTATCGAAAACTTAGACTTCTTTTTGGATTATCCGTATAAGAAGGGTATTATTACTTAAATATTTAGAAATAGTAACTTATATATAACTAGCTAAGTATTAAAATAAACATGTATATCAAAGTCGATTAAGTCATGACGTTATTAAAATTGTTTAATCTTCTTTTATATATGTGTGTGTTTTTGCATAGGTGTGCTG
This sequence comes from Mechanitis mazaeus, assembly GCA_959347395.1. Lineage (NCBI taxonomy): Eukaryota > Metazoa > Arthropoda > Insecta > Lepidoptera > Nymphalidae > Mechanitis > Mechanitis mazaeus. Next base: position 11,382,696 of record OY365751.1, read on the forward strand.
TTTTCATAATTATGCATTGTTTTGACTAGACATTCGTTACTTCATTTCCTTAAAATTAATATCATATAAGATTTTTCGAGATAGATATAAAAAATGTTTGCTAAATAAAGTGTTAACAACATATATATATTTATTACATCTTAATATAAGATAAAAAACACTTATTTTATTAAGATGTAATAAATATATATATTTGTTTGATTAACATTCATTACGTTACTGTAGTTTATTGAGTTATTTGAGTGTTTTCAGATTCAAATGATTTGGGAATTTACCAAATTTGTTATTTATAAAATAATATGATAAAAAGTTGAGAGCTATAAATTCGGTTAAAAACATAGATAACAATATACTCAAATATGTTTTAATATTTGATGATTATATTAACAGCTAAGATCAGCAATAAATATCTTGATTCATATTTTTAAACAATTATAATTTTAAAAATACAATTATTAACAGGTGTCCATGAATGCGAGGTAGGTACCCACGCGTACACTACCGGCTGCGGGTATCTTCAGCCAGAACCCACTTGTGACAACCCCAATCCAGCCATTGACACTAGGGGTATGATCTGTGACTACTCAGCTTGCTACTGCGATTCTCCCACAGTGAGGAACACAGAGACTAAAGAATGTGTAGCTCTTGAGGACTGCCCTAAATAAATCATTTATAAAATAAACATTTTTCATTACTTTGTGTCTTATTAAAGGTCCTTTTTTTACTTAGACCTTATTAACCTTTATTTGTTTTACGATGTTTATGCCAAGTATCTTACCAAGAAAAAATATATCTTTTCTATCAAAATATATTTCTATTAAAATATATTAATTGTGACATTTGTATTACGATAAATAACACAGTAATCAATTTTTTTTACATTATCTTTTGTGAACGGCGAGGTATGTTAGAACAAAAGTTATAACATCTTAATTGAATGTTGTATAAATGTTATAAAAATATCACAAAACCATCCCCTATCAGTACAAGGCTTCCGTAAGAGAAATAGGTGTCTAGATAGTCTTGATTTAGGTTCGTCCTAATTTGTTTTTAAAAACGGATTAAAATTATTTTAAAACTGTTCTTCTATTACAAAAGTAATCTTAATGCTAAGCTTATGACTATGGGAACGGATGTAATATCGTCCTGATATCTTAAATGCTAACACAGCATTATGCTGCTCCTGCACTTAATCTAAGACAGAGGGGTTAAGTCCACGCATAACTAGATTTTAAATCTGTTAATAACAGACACTAGCGTAATCAACCAAAAAACACACTACAGCTGAAGTTGTTAAACTTCAGCTCCATTACAGTACAGTTTTGGCAGTATTTACGTTCAGTTTCTGGTATCAAGTAATATTTTGTCGCCATATTTTGTGGGTTATCTCCAAAAGGACACCTTTATCCCCAAAATTATGACCCAAATGGTCGGTTACGATTTATGATAGTGCTAGAGTTAGAATTATGTGTTATTCGTTTCTCTTTTTGCCATATAGCCTTCAAATGTCTTAAATATTTTTGTTATATTTCTGTTGTTGTCGTTCAATTTTTTGTTATATTTTTCATTTATCAATGTAGCACAAATAGACTAAGCATTTTAATATAAACTTGTGAACATCTCACAGATTGACAAATAACCTTCTCCATAACAGGGGTTGCTAAGAAAGCAAGTGGCGGGTTTTTGCCGGTAAGAGTCCGGCACTACCTGGGACCTCTTCCCAGGTGTTCATGAGGATTTCCCGCGACTGCAAAAAAGAATAAAAAAGTAACCTTAACCCCAGATTATTGCTACATTATTATTTTATTATTTATTAATATTCCAATAGACAAACATATTTTGATTTGTTTGTCTGTTTAACCGACAAAAAACGTTTAAATATACACATATATGTAGAATATAATATTCACATCAAAAAAGTCTAAGTAACGTACATTTAATCCATAATTTGTTTGAAAAGTTACGAAGGTTTGAATTGATATGTATACTTTTTAATTCTACTTTACTCACAGGCTTACTAGTAAAAACTACGTAATTCTTTTGTTTTCTTTACAAAAAAAAAAATGCAATACAATTAGTTTTTACATTATTTTTTTTTATTAACTATATTTACATATTAAAATACAAACTTTATGACATAAAAAATATTATAAAATGCAAATAATTACATTTTGAATTTGATTATAATTTTTGATTAGTGTATATTCGAGTGTGGTTCAAAAATTAAAAATAAAACAGTTACTATATATTTGACCTGGTTGTCTTTGTGAACTTACAGAATTGTTTTTACTGTGGAAATTATATTACAACCGATGCTACTACCGATATCGATCACAATATTCGACTACACAATTGGGACTAAAATTGTTAAACAACCAAATAACAACACGGATTTAGATAAAATTTTGTGTCATGATTATGTAATTTAACTTTAATGAAATGCCCTTACGAATGCAGTATATTTAAAAATTCTGAATTAAATAAGGAATGAAATGAAAAACGGAGTTTCCATTCAATTTGTTTTAAAACTTTTCGAATGAAGCTTTAAAAAGAACTTATAATTCCGGTTTTTTGTGAATTCTAGTATTTTTTTGATCTTGTGTTATTATGACATAAAATCGGGGCGGGTCAGTAACTCATTTATGAACTGGAAAATATTGTCCGTCCGTTTATTATCCGCTTCAAAAATAGTTTTCGTCCTGTATAGTTCTAAAAATATTTATAGTTTATTCTATGAATTATCGTTATTAGTTTTCTTGCCTTATAATGTTAGCTACCCAATAAACACACGAATTAAGGTCAATAACAACGTTAAAATATATTTAATATCCAAGAAATCAGGCGAGATCATAACTGTATGTGATATTCTTTTATTTAATTAACACAAAATTACAAAGTAATGTGGAATCAATCACAAATATGTTCTGCGTTTTTTTTATTTTAGCTCAAATGAAATTGATGAAAAAATATTAATATTTTAAGTATTTTAAGTAATGATTTATTCAATATATATATTATTCCATATATATATTCATATATATATACATCTTTATCTTATCAAATTCTTTGCAAACACTTCTAATTCCTCAGTTAAGTATATTTTCTTTAAAGGGTTACTTAAAAAAACGTAATTAGCTGTATAAATACGTCAGTGTCAAGAGAATATATTTTAGTATAGAACTTAAATGTTTTAAATTAAATAAAAAAAACATATATCTACACAAGATAAATTGAAAAATGTCTGTATATTTTTATCCATATCATTAAAAATTTTATTACCTAATGTCATCTAGTTTTAATTGACAAAAGGCATACTCAGGTTATATCTATATTTATATAATATACATACATTATCTATACATATTTTAAAATGAAGTACCTTGGCCTTATGTCTGTCTGTATGAACGCGATACACTAAAAATTCCCAAAAAAAATTGTACGGGTTCCTAAAAAAACCGTTTCCTGAGGAAACTTTGTATAAAGAATCGTGAAATAAAACTATTTTTGTTGTAAAGGTTGTAAAAATTCTTGCCTAATCTTGGTTTAAACTGTGGACAAAAACTATATTAAATATAGTAGATATATGTTTAAAAATTGAAGCGTAATTGAAATCACAAAGGACACTAAGAAGCGACATAATTATGCAATTGAAAACACAATTCCATTATAGGTAGTTTACTAAATGACTTTAGTATGTAAATTAAATCTAAACCTAATTCAAAACATTGTATATAAAATTGCAGTTCGAAGACTTGGGCAGAAACATTTTTTCATCTCAAAAAGTATGTTTTTTGTCATTTAGGAATTTTGCCTCGATCTTTGAATATAATAGTAACATTTATTATATTATATGCTATCACTACACCCATATTTATAGTTTTTGGTTAGTGCGCGAAAAAAATAATAAGACGAACAGAAAAAAAAAATGGCTATAAAATACTATTACATTGCTTATATTATATCATATAGTAAAATTAAATATCCGGCTGTACTTACGTTTATACTATCGAAATTTTCGCGACTAGTTTCGAACATATTCGGGGTCCAAATAATTATATTCAGACGGATATTTCATTATAATCATGGATCAAAAAAGTTATCATACAAAAGTTATATAGTACATTTCGCCTCGTTCCTTTTTTATTATTAGGATTACCTCATATTGACCGTAATAAATTATGTTTATACTTGACGGTTCAGTTTATAAATGTTAATTAATATGTGTATGTTGCAAGCAATATCACAATTTCACTTATCAAGGTCAGCCGGGTCATTGCTGGCCGGCACAGAAAGACGTGTTTAATATTAAAACATAGTTTATTTCACTATAAAACTATTTTTTACGGATTAAAACTCGCTTATAATGTTGTTATATTTTTATTTTAACCCGAGTTTCGAATACTTTGCAGCAAGTTTCACACTTATATCTCGTCTACCCGCGAACACGTTTGCTGCAAAGCATTCGAAACATCAGGTTAAAATAAAATGTAACCAAATTATACGCGAGTTTTAATCCGTAAAAAATAGTTTTATTTGAAATGTGTAGTCCTAAAAATCTAAGCAAAATACTGTAGTTTATTTTACTATAAAACTAGATTAACATATTTTTATTAAATTAATACGACATTTATTTCCCATCTCAAAAAAAAAAAATATTTCTAAAGTTAATTACAAATAAATACTTACCTCTTGGAAGAAAATGAATACTAATTACATACACTTAATTTTACCTATTGCTACCGACCTAGCAACCATGGATTTTGACGTACCATCAACAATCCTGATGATAGATCGTTCATGAGTTGCGTCTACTGCTACGAGTGTGTCTGTTCAAAGTGTACCGAAAGATCAAGTCTTATTTTACCAATTCCAATTCCTACGGTCGATGACTTTTTACATCGAAACTTTAATTTGTATTTTTTATAAATTTAAAAAGAAATATTATATTTTAATAATACCCAGATATTTTTTATTCTTAAAACATGAAATAAATAGAATCACTTAATCAAATAACATTTATATATTATACTTCATATTGTATTTTCGCGAATAAATATTCACCATCTGGTCTTGCTTTCAAATCTTGGAAAGTGTGGCTAAAACCTTATTTTTATGTTAATAAAACAGTTTTAAATTCAAAAGTTTTCTTGTACGGACACTTAAAATACAACACGAACTACCGAACCTAAGTTGTGAGGCTTTTATCTACTTCGTAATTAATTTATTTGTTGCTTTACAGTTTCTGTTTTTTTGCTTTTAAGTAATTCTTTTTAAGTTATCAAGTATTATATAGTAATTCAGTTTTTAGAGGTCTCCTTATAAGCTTGGTGTTAACCCTCAAACAAATAAATGTATCATAAACACAGCATAGCAAAAATATGTTATAATAAAGACAATCATGTTTTAAGTTTTGAAGTTAAATAATATTATTAGGCACTTGTCTTAATTATATAATAAAGTAAACATTACTCCTGTAATAACTTTTACGTAATTTAAGCGAAACACATATATCAGTATTAACAAAGATGAATTCACGCTACCAACAAATTGGCACCAGTAATTATCAACTTGGCACAAAATAAATAACGGCCATAATTATGAAACAAACAGCCTAATTCCGGAACAAATAGACTAAAACACTACAATTTAATTTAAAACTACTGCATTCAAAAGACTTGTACATATCTGTTTTGATCTATATCTCTTACTTATATTAAGCTTCTGAAGACTCCATAAAAAAAATATTAATTTAGTCAATTGAATTATGGAGGATTGGAACAAATTTATTTTTATGTATATCCGGTTGAGCAACTTTTTCTATAATATAAAAATTTTGACGAATAAATATAGGTTTGAGCAGGTTCTACAAGATTGTCAAAAAATAAAGGCCTTGTATTTATTATATTGATGGCTAGATGCGTGATAAATAGCTTAAGATAGATAACAATGTAATTTTGTCTGAAGTGAATTGTAAGTTAACTCTCACACTATTTTAAGATACTTCGCGTATCGAAACTAGAAAACTAATCTTAGTTACCAGAGCTAACGATCGCTTAAAACTTTATAACGAGCTTTGCAACAGCATGTTAAACAGATATTTTGATATTTTATAGTATTTTCTTAGATTTTCACGAGTATTTCATTTTGATATTTTATTTTATGGCTTTTTCCAATTTTTTTTTAATTTATTTATGTATGTAACTTACCAGTGTCTGGCATAAATAGATTTTTTGAATTTGAATTTGAAATATTTTGCAATTTAATTATATAGTGACTAAGATTATATAATATTGTAAATGTATATAATTTTTTAGTTATTCAGACAATCGTCGTATACTGCTGATATAATGTGAAGAAAAACAAATATGTATATATTATATACTTAAAAAGTAATCATATATTTAGACATATCCCATATAATTATTATTTATTTTAATGGAATAATACTTTTTACTTTTTTAATTTTATCGAAGTTTTTATTTCATATGTAACCAATTTCAAAATAAAGTTGACTACAATGTTATCGACATAATTTTCTAAGCCATTGAATACTAAATTCATCACAGTCATCAAACTCATTAATTAAAGTCTATAATTATTTTAGGATGAAACTAAATTGGAGTATAGAATATAAAATAAAATATGACGTTATGTAATTTATGAGTTTTCGGCCACCTGCTTCAAAGTACCTCCATAAAATCAATATAGTTATAATAGCTTTACAAGGGTTTAAATTTAATTTAAACTTTAAATGCAAAAAAAAAGAGTATTATTAGTCTAACTTTTTTTTATTTCCACATTCATATAATCTAAATTTGTATAAGGACATAATATTTAGCTTGCTAAAGCCTGCAGAGTTGAGCAATTTAGTAAAAAGGATCACGTAACGAAATGCGGTATTTTGATCAAAACGAACTTCTGTTATTTTGTTGTAATTTAGTTTTAGTATTTTTCGTACACTTTAATATTATGTAAACAAATATGTAATATATGTTATATTATATATATTATGTAAAATATAATATAACAAAAACTATAAATTGAAAGCTACTCTTACTAACAAGGATAAGCTAGGATTTAAAAGTCACTCTTAGGACAAGTTTTGGTACACGTATTAGTTTTAACAATCAATATCTTGAAGGTTTTTAAATACAAGTTATATAACAAATTATATTTTATTTTTTGGTTATTTCTATTATCTCTTAAAGCTAAAGACGCTAGACGCTGCCATACAACTTAGATGTTTTAAGTATGGACAAGCAAACAAATTAATGATAAGATACACATACTCGGAGATTATGTAATTTTAATTAGTTGTTTACTGAAATGACACTACGTATCGAAATGAACTCTTAATCTTTAAATTCTAATCTCTCATAGTTCCTAGATAGAATATTTGTTTTGAATGTACAGGCAATACAATTGAAATACAATTTATTTTAATTTGTAAATTAAATTAGAACAATATCAATATAGTATACTGATTCTTAAGAGAGGGTAGTCTTAAAAAAGTATATTTCAATAGACTACAGTATAGTTTTTCATAGTTTATATATATACATATATTAGTTAATTGCGCATGGACCTACTCCACCTTCTCACCAGCACCACGGGTTGACTGGCAGAGAGTGCCACCAGGTATTAAGTCGCCCTTTGTAATTCTTTCTTTAATTTTTGGTTTTACTATAAAATTTAAATAAATAAATATTTAGTATATATTACAGCATATATATTGATGATATTCCTGTCTCTTTATTTTCTCACATAGAAGACACATACACGGTGTAGTAGAAAACAGTTCTTCTAAAGATAATTTTAAAAACCTCATTGTTTTACTTATTTAAACACTTATGTCTTAGTTGTCAATTGAACGCAAAATTGGGATATTATTATAAATTTATTTATCTCAAAGGTCACAAGGGAAAAGTTCCGTTCAACTGGTCGTAAGTTAAGTCTGCGCAGATTGACATTAATGGGGTTCAGGCTCTCTTACATCCAGACACGTATATCTGTAAAAGTTTATTTACGGCAATTTGTGGTGAGACTGTGGCACTACCTCGGTCAAAAAATACCGAATGTGCTGCTTCCATCTGGCTCTACTTAAATATTCTATTATTTAGGTATTTTAAAGGAACATTTCTTCTCTCTTTAAAATAGTCTTATAAATCAATTGTTTATATTGCTATATACCCACTTACATATTCATAAAAATGTAACATTACATAACATACATGTACAATATGATATTAAATGCAAAGTTTGATATGATAATACATATTATTCGACAGTGATACCTTGTCAGTTTATAATAAAATAATAATAAAATAAAACATTATAAAAAAAAATTGATTTATATTGCTTGAATATTAATTAATATAAATAAGTAACAAAATGATATCTTATGATTTTATAATAAAACTAAAATCTTTAAAAGTAAATTAAAGAATTGTCTGTTCATATTTTATTATTTAAAGTACCTAATTATTATAAATATGATTTAAAAAAAAACACTTAATAACAAAGTAATTACATAAATTAAATATATCAAGGAAGGTTAATATTTTATAATGAAGCTCTTCAAATAAGCGACAGCGAATTTAATGGCAAAGTTGTTAAAAGCTTTAAAAATTATGTTAAGTAGTTTTCTCAGGGTACAAATTATATGAACGAATATATAGAAAGAGGATTATATAAACATCAGACAATAATCAATTATCGAATTTCATGATTTCAATAATTATTTTTCTATTTATAATTTATGTTATATTCAATACTTGGTTGATTGTTTTAAAATAAGTGTTTTTTGATGTGTATTTTGATGGTTAATTGTTTTAAAATAAGTGTTTTTAATCTTATCTTAACATTATTGTTATTTTTACAAATGAAGTTATGGGTAAAAATGTTTAAGTTTGGATGATGAAGTAATAGATCCCGTATAGAATTATTACGGCTGTTAGCAAAGAAAGAAAGAAATATTCAGAAATAATTACTATAATTATTCGTTTCGTAGACATATCTGCGTAGATATATCCCGAAATTAAAACAGGCATATAATACCTTATTACCGCGTTAATTGCTTTCAAAACATAATCTATATTTTATTAAAATCACATTTAGTAATGAGCGTCGACCCCTTAATTAACTTGAGTTTAAGCAAACTTTAATATAAGTTTAACAATATAAAATTAAGAACGCCGACAGTTGATTACGATACGTGGTAATAAACACAAGTATATTATAAAAATAAATGTAACAAAACAATCTCTAAAATGAAATCATTTTTAATATTGTGTTTTATCTTTTGTGGGCTTATAATTTGCTGCGTCGACTTTGTATCCAAGAGGATGTATTTATATTGAAGGAAATTGTAAGTTCCTTTTTCCATCCATAATAAACAAAAGTGATAAAAATATATCGCAAAATAAAAATATTTAACTAAAAGCATTACAATTAGTAAACTGACAGACATAGTACATAGAGAAAATTCGTAATTATTCAATAAAATTATCAAAATAATCTTTCCTTTTAAACATTTACTTGAACGAGTGGATGTGAATGAAGATAAAATTGCTATCTCTAAGTTCATTATTAGCTTTACACGGCTTCGTTCCTATATAGTTAATTATTAAATTTTTCAATATGCTATTAGAAATGACTTTGCAAAAAGTAATAAGTAAAAAACATGTATTCCTAAATGATCTTAGAAAAATGTTTAACTACGATTTTTCGGAATCTCCGATAGAAATTATATCGATAGTTTCTTCCTTTTTTGTCCTAAAGATTTCTTGGTATATTCAGGATTTGCTAATCCAACGAAATTTTTAGATGTAATAAGATTTGGACGAGACGGTTCTGTTAAAAAAAAACTTTAATATATATATATATATATATATATATATATATGTAAGTTAACCAATGTTGTAACGACAAAAACAACGATGTTTATGATATATTAATACCTGCAAAAATGTGAGTCATTTTTCTGCTCCATATATCTATTGGTTCCTTAAATATATAGGAAAATATTCAATAACATTTTTCTTTTAAATCGGGCAGGTGAAAGTGAATGCGAGGTAGGTACCCACGCGTACACTACCGGATGTGGATATGTTGAGCCAGAACCTACTTGTGCTAATCCGACTCCAACCACAGACACTTCGGATATCATCTGTGACTTTACGGACTGCTACTGCGATTCTCCCACAGTGAGGAACGAAGTGACTGGAAAATGTGTTCCTCTTAATGAATGTCCCAAATAAACAGCTTAGAACTTAATAAAATAATTTTGTGTTGTCTCTGAGTGTTCAAAGTTGAACGAAATAATATATGTGAATTATGTACTTCAAAGATACTTCACATCGCACGGATGCTAATTATTTAAGCAATTTACAAATAAATAAAATGTTTTCCTTCTATTTCGGATCTATGTTTTATATTACCCAAATATATCCGAATATATCCGAAAATATCATATATTACAAAAATAATATATATAATTAAAAAAACAGTAAAATATAAGATAAATGGGTGAAGCAGTCAATTAAGAGATTTTTTTATATATTTGATGTTGGTTATACTTTTAGGAGTATATTCATACAATATAAGTGACAGCGGTAAATTGTACTTGATGATATTTTTGCTGCTCTTGTCTTCAAAAGGTCTAGATACAAAGTTGACAGCTACTATTTAAGTAAATACCACTGTCATTGCTACAACTGGTCATTGTTTTATTGTAGTATCCTCCGTAAGCAAGTCTCATGACATCTTATTCTATGCTCATCCGGCGACTTCTAGACAAGCCCTAGTTTCTTTAGTTCTTCTTCTCTACTCTCTTCTCTACTCTCTCTCTCTACTCAGCTTTTTGTAAAAACCTTTAGAAAATAAATGTTAGAAATGTACTTTTTTTTGGATTAGTTTTAATCAGATTTTTTGACATAACTTTCGTAAATACATTTTTTTACATGAAAATCTAGCGAATATTTATACCATAGAGCTGCCAAAGTGAAATAATTAAAAAAAAATATTACATATAATATTTATAACTTATTAAACATAGGATATAAGTAACATATACATAATATATGATTAATAACTATTAACCATATATTGCACTCTAAAAATTCATTATTGTATTTTTGTATACATAAAATACTAGATTATAATAATAATAATAGGTAGGTTAGCCTCGCGACGAAGCGCGCTCGAAACAAAAACGTTCTATATGTTAACTCTATGGGACACATTTTATGAATTATCTCAAAAACTACAAATACGATTCGGCTGATTTTCAATCCAGACCGAGTTTTGCTCATTATGCGAATGTGTGTAAAAATTCCCGCGTGTAGCTCGTAAATTGAAGGAGGAGTAGGGTAACAAAGAGTTGAAAATTTGGGTAGTAAAGAGCTTCGCTTCGCTCAGCTCAATAATTTTTTATTGCCAGAACTTACATTCCATAACAATTCACAAACAAAAACAAAATAACACTTAAAATAACAAGATAAAAAAAAACCACTACCTTGAGGACTCATCTGTTATCTTTCTGACATTTAAAGCAATGATGATAATAATCTTTGTTTCAAAATATTAGAGGGTGAGAAGGAGGTCATGTTAAGCAATAGAATAAATATCAATAATAAATATTCATATTACTGTTAAATAGTTATGATAAACCATTTTTTTGTTATAACAATACTACAATACATGAAAACCGGAGTTACTCATTTCTTTCAGAGTACTTATATCAAACTTTAATCAGTAGTTTTACCACAGTGTATATTTCTTTTATAAAATTACCGACAAGCAAGAACATAAGTTTTCTTTCAGCTGTCTAGAATTGACAGCTGAAAGACCTTCATTAAACTTATTAAGAAAACATTTTATTAGTTACAAAAAGAGTATTATTACACTTTATCCTTCCACTAAATAATTTTAATCTATACAAATGTACCTCGTATATACAATGTATACAAAAGTAAAAATGTATTATTATTATAAATAAATTATTGCTCCATGAACTATTATTAAAATTGAATAATATCCAATTTATAATTATATTATGAATTTCTAAAATTATTGTCATTGTATTATGCCCCAGTAAAAATATAATTGTGTTGCAAATAATGTTTAAATACAAGTAAAGTGTTTGTAATTGTGTGTTACGCTTTTTTTGTGAACATCATTGACTGACTGACCTGAACTGATTTTCTGACAGACACTTACATATCGTCTACCCGTAAACACGATTACTGCAAAGTATACGAAACGTCGGGTTAAAATAAAGAATGTAACCAAATCATACGCGAGTTTTAATCCGTAAAAATAGTTTTATTTGAAATGTGTACTCGTGAAAATCTAAGAAAATACTATGGTGATATAAGTATTTAAATATACATTGTTCTAAAAATTCTGCTCCCTTAATAATATTTCAAGTCTTTTAAATGTTCTTATCAAATATTATAAGTAATTATTAGAGTTTAACTTATTTTGGTTTCATGAAATTAAATCTTTTTAAAGTTATAGACATATATAGTAATTTCATTAATATTATTTAATTTTAAAATTATTAATTAGCCATCAATTTTATTAAACAAATCCTGTTATATTGAAAATTATATAGTAAATTTTTTATTGAAATTAATTTCATTCAGCTAATTTGATCATTAATGATTGTTTTTAATAAAAGTGAGAAATGTTGGATAAAGTAATACAATTAATTAACATTAGAATTAATATTAGAATTTTAGTAACCATTACATGTTATAAGAATATAAAATTGAACTGTTCTTATATAAAATTTAAATTCGATGATGAATATAGACCACAGAGCGCGAAAGAAATCGAAATGTTAGCATAAATAATTGAATTAAGGGAAAATATATATATCACGTATTGCTTTTATATTAATGAATATTATATTTGTATTTATTCGCAATTATTTAATATATATATATATATATATATATATATATATATATATATATATATATATATATTAACAATTATTTATGTGTATTATTAGTATTTAGAAATAAGTAATAATTTAGTTTTAATTTAAATTTAGCTTATGTTCATGCTTTTTCATTTTATTGTTTTTACTGCCTAATTGTTATGTTTTTCTTTTTTTTTTCTCTATGTGTTGACTGTTAGAGAATGCTCTATAGCATTAAGTCTGCCTATTGTACTTTTGTATGTTATGGTTCAATAAAGATTTAAATAAATAAATAAATAAATGACTTTTTCTAATTTTAAATGTTATTTACTTTATTATGTATTAAAATGTCTTGCGACAAAAAATGTTTGTGTGTGTATATCTTTCATCTTTAAAAAGGATTAAATATAGCTGAAAATAATTTAACAACAATTTAATAAAATATTTTGCCGAATCCCAAGGTCCATTAGAAATACATCTTAATTCATTTCACGATGCAGATGTCCAAAGACAGTATAAATAAAGACCTAATATAATATCCGCGGATAACAGTGTTTCCAAATATGTTTGTTATAATTTTATATAGAAAAATAAATCATTTGTTCAAATTTCACGAGAGTAAATGCTGCCTAGACATGGAGATAGATATAGGAACCACAACTGTTTTTATTCTGCCTGAATCTGGGCATATTTTAAGTAAGTTATTATTCATTTTTTATAATAAATTTCAGTTACCAATGGACAAGTATTACGCCTCCGACATAGTATTTAAAACAATATAATATCAAGTGGTAATATGAAGTAAGATTATCATAGCAATTACGTTAAAACTAAGGCGGACAAAGATGTAGCAAAAACACTGTTTACAGCCATGCTCAGTGAGCCAGATCAAAAACGAAGTTCAGTCATGTGCTATAGCTAGACTTTAGCATATAAGTATTGTATTTACATTATAGTTTATTATATTTCTGTGTTTAGACAAACTTTTATTCAAATTTCTAAATCTAAATTTAGTTATTATAATTTGGCTCAGTTGTTCTCAGTTCAGGACTTTAGATTAACAACTGCAGTAGTTATTCGGTAGTTTTTGTATATAAAGTTTAATAAACATAGTAATTCAATATTCCATGTTTAAGGTGTGTTATGTTAAGTTTTTTTGGCTATAAGTATTGGTTAAAAAAGTATATATTCATTTATAATACTATTCACCTAGAGATGTATTAGGATTTTTTATAATTATAAGAAATTAATCTACAAAGAATAAATACACTATTTAAAATATAAATCTTAATAGGGATTTTGTACTATAATAAATTTGAAGGGTATGTTTATGTGTAATCTCTAATCTGTGGAACTAGTAGTGGAATTTGAAGTATATAATGGTGTTAACAAAAAAAGCCTTTTAAAAAAAATTGCAAATATTGTAATAATGACATTGGGTAAATCTCGATATAAATTAATAAATAATTCATTACAATTTAGATTGTTGCATAATTATTCGTATCTATTATAATAGTTCCCTTATCTGCTCTCAAAATATTGCTGCGTGGATATTAGCAACAACCAGAAGTTCACGACTTGAGACGTTTTTCTTTTTCAAATTATTCCAGTGCAATACAAAAGATATCCAGGCAGATTTTTAGATTCCTTTTTCGAGATATTATTAATTTTACTTCCTCAATGTTGAAAATAATGTCTTTGAACAATATTGTGGTTGAAGCTTGTGCAAAATTCAAGCCTTTCTGTAGAATCTCAACGATTGGTTTACATAAACTTTGTTTTGACAGATTGACAACTGATATGGGTGTTGAAGGGCTATTATTGGTTGAGTTGGCTTTGTTTGAATTAATATTCAATTAATATTTTGTTGAAGTTTATCGAATTTATCATTTTGTTTTAGTTTAAATTCGTTATATTTAATATATGCACGTTTCTAGTTTCTTCTAAAAAAATTTGGTCTATTTGTTTTACATAAATTAAATTCTAAATCTTTGTTTAATTATCAATATTGATCATATGATCATTCATAGAAAAATGTGCCAATTTTTAAAACCAACTAAAATTTATATTCTTTTACATTATGCAGGCTTATATAAACTTGACTTTGTTGTTTGTCACACATTGGTCCATTGATACCTTTATGTTTGTGGGAGTTTAAAAAAATAAAACACCTAAATTGATCTTGCCCATTTTAGAAACTAAACTACAGGAGCTCTTCGAAATAAATAACATATTTGAGTTTGATTGGACCTAAATTGAGACCTCAAGTTTTTCGGTATGAAACCCTGTTTTTTAGGAATTTGATCATTCTTTCATTCTTTCCTACGCCCCTTCACTTTATTGAAAAAAAATTCACCTTGCATGTCTTAACTACCCCCATTCGGTTTCAGTCTAAAGTTTTAGTAACAAAAAAAAAATACAATGTGAATTATGATTATGTATCGCAAAACAATTTGCCTACTTTGTGAAAATACATATGACACAGATGTTTTTAAATAATACGTGAGTAATTGATGTAGAACTAATTTTATTTTTTACATAAAGTATGAGAGCACTTGAGTAAACAACTGAATAAAATAAAATGTATTTATCGTTCATTTTTATATTTCAAAATCAATAGGGCTTTTCGGAACAAAAAAAGGCATTCCGGTAGCTGTCATTAAGAACCCGCCTGTAGTGAGAATACTAGCTAATATTACCTTTTTAGGTAAAACATTTGACAATTAATTAAGATAATACCAGTATACTGATGACTTGACCCATAAACTTCTATAGAAACTTTTATAACTAATACAAAAAATGATTACAATATAAAAGTGTATAAAATACATCATTGCTCATATCGGTTAATGAACCCGCTACTGCTTATCAGCTTTTATGTTTTGAACTTAGGTCGCTGATGTACCTACCCTAATTTTCGATTCTCATTTTCAAATATATCAACATTTTGGTCAATCAACTTGTCAGTTGAAAACGTAGTAACAATGTAGTACCCAAAGGTGACTCTTTACTACGTTTCGCCAGCTGTTTTCCACAATATTAAATTTTACAGAACTCAGAACAGAAATTGTCTTTCGCCACTCTTTCGTCAGACATCTGAAATATCGACCCACAACCGCGCCACTGGCGACGCAACATAAAAGCTTCCATCCCGCAACATTAGCTCATCGAAATACATAGGTGTTCCTCACACGACCAGCCCATTTCATTATCATAATGTCACCAAGGCAACAAAACTACATCAACGCAACGCAACGAGAATAGACCCATTCAGCACGTCACATATGACGTCACATATGATGTCGACAAGGGCACTATGTATCGGAGGAGTACAAACTAGTAGGTATTGTTACCGCCATCTACACTTTCATATTGGTGCTTAGTTTCACGTTAGGTGGAACGTCAATTTTGCTAATAATTAATTTTGTGTTCCACATAAATTAGCAAAGTTCATCTTAACTGTTTTATTTTACGCATCAATTGATTACTAAGTCAATTATTGTATTGTTTCAAGACAGTTCTGAGTTTGAGAATAGCTTCTGTGAGAACTTTATTATTATCATTAGTCAGTCTTCGTACATACTTCGTCTTAATCTAAGAGTCTTCGAAGCTCTTTAGGTCTGCAACACTATAGGCTTTGTCATTATTTAAAATTGATTGTTTTGGTTGGAGAGGGATGTAGTACGCTATGGGAGTAGGCGGATCTTTAGCTTGATAAGTCCGTGCATCAGACGATTAATCGTGACCTTGGAGGCGTCCTGTTATATAATAACGACGTAAGCAAGTAAATGCTAATGTGTGGACGACAGGAGCATTCATTTGTTTTTTCTATTTCTTGGGGCCTCTAAACATCAAGTTGGCGATTGAGAGGTCAAAATTCACCCTGGACCATGCTTTATAATCTCACCCCAAAACGTGCAATAAAACATTCAGCAATAAGATCTTTTCTCTTGGTATTGCTTTGTTAAAAACTACAGTATTCTCCTTATAGAATTTTATTTTCACAAAAACTTTCATATAAAGAAAAAAATCTTTACTTCATCCATTTTGTCGAATGTCAGTTTACATACACTCATTACAATTAGTTCATTGTTTTATCTAGAAACATATACTTTATATGCTTCTAGATAAAACAATCCGATTGTACTTACTAATAAGTACAACCGGATGTAAGGTTAGTTTGAAGGTTAAAATTTTCTTAAAATTTTCTTAAAATTTGTCTAACCATCTGGGTTCAGCTGTGGAAGTGCACCTTTAGAAAAAATTACATTGCCTTGTTTTACAAATTCGTTTTCGTCACGTCAGTAAGTTTCGCTCAGTTGTGCATTTACGCAATTTAATTAAGGTATCGACATTCATAATTATAATATATACTTTAAATAAATAGCGTAAAGGCAAAATCCAAATTAGACATAACCTACGACTGGTGAAGCTGAATGCCAGTTCATTACGATACGTCGCGATAAACACAAGTACATATATCATCAAAATATTATACAAAATGAAAATCTTTTTAATATTCTGTGTTTTATCTTTTGTCGGCTTATCTTTGGCTGGTTCATCTAAATATCCTAGAGGCTGTATTTATATAGAAGGAATGTGTAAGTTTTTTAAAATCTAATTAACATAAGTAGTGATCCAAAAGCACTGAAAAACATTCATTTTAAAATATTATAGTAAGCAGGTAACGTCAGACAAATTGCGATAAGATCATAATCTTACAAAATAATATATCTTGATAAATATTTACTTAATAACTGATACATTTTAAGTAAAACTAAAAGGCAATCTAATTTTTATGAATTTTACGACTTAGTTCCCGTATTTCCTTAATATCGGTTTAGCGTTGCAAAAAATTTTGCAATAGTGCAAGAAAGTTATTATTATTATTTGTAAACAATATTACAAACAAATGATACTAAACTAAATGTTATTTATTTAGTCTTTATGATGTTGATATTTATTTCTTAACAACTGTTTTTCAGTGTATGTTATTTGTTCTATCTCTTCAAAAGATCACTTCTCTACACTTCTCAAAAAAGATCACTTCAATTCACTTCTCTACAATCACTGTTTATTTTAAAATTAACTAGTTTTTTTAATTTCCATACATTATGTAGATAAATCTGTAATAGTAATTTGTTTTTACATCTGTAAGGTGACAGAGAATGCGAGGTAGGTACTCACTCGTACACCACCGGTTGCGACTATCTAGAACCAGAACCTACTTGTGATAACCCAAAGCCGAAGATCGATAAAAGTGGGATGATCTGTGACTTCTCAGCCTGCTACTGTGACCCTCCCACAGTAAGGAACGAAAAATCTGGAAAATGTATTCCCCTTGATGAATGTCCAAAAAAAAAATGTGAAAACGAATAAATCTTGTCAAATTATTTCAAGCTGTCACTGCAATATATCAAAAAACGAAAAAAAAAAAACAATAATAGTTTAATTTTTTGTGTACTTCAAGCATATTTATTTATCTACACTGGAGATTTTAATCCACTTAACCACTTTTTTAATACACTTAAGTTTGTAACTACAGAACTGTTATACAAAGGGAAAATTGACAAAAATAAGAAATGTCTTCTAATGTCCTTGAATATTGGTTTTTGACTAAGTACATTTATTTACATCATCTTATCTGTATTACTATTGAATTTATGTAAGTAATGACAATAGTAATTTTCCTTATAAAGTTCAAAGATCAGGATTATGGTAAAAAACTTTAGACGAAGCAAACTTTAAATGGATGTTATTATTCACAAAAAAACTTAAAACTTGAATCACATTATATCATCGCTTAAAATTAAGATGAATGTATTGATTAAATCAAATTTGTTTAAAACACAAAAAATACAATAACATTAACATTATTTTTTATTGTGATTTTAACTAATTGTAACTTGACAAAAAGTTTTTGGATATATTGTTTTTATAACAAAAAAAAAATACAATACTTATAACATAAACAGTGTTATAATAAATGACGTTAGCTACACGTCACATCAGAAGTCGCACGTCAGAAGGTCAAAAAAAAAAGGAACTACTTCAAGTTAATTGTAATGAAAAAAAATTATTAATATGATCTTACTAGTGTCAAAAGTGTTACATTAACAGTATTATTAAATTTGTAGATTTGCCTCATAACTTCTAGGGAAAGTATTTTCTGATCATGAGTGTTGGTTTTTAAGATTTCCGCACCGATTGATATATAAAAATATATTTTTTTGAAGATAACACTTTTTTTATTCCCCAAATAATACAACTATATAGAATAAACTAATATAATAAATGGCCTACTCGATATAAAATTATAATACAAATAAAGAATATTGAAAATTTCAATAAAACTATTTTGCGGATATAACTCGCGTTTATTATTACATTTTTAAATTTAACCCGACGTTTGCTGCAAAGCATTCGAAACTTCGGGTTAAAACTAAAAAAATTAATAAAAAACGCGAGTTATATCAGCAAAATAGTTTTATTGAAATGTGTAGTACTCGTGTAAATCTTAAACAACATTAATATTGAAAATTTCATAATTCAGTATTTATAGACTCAATTACAGGTATATAATTAATCTGCAATTTTGCATGCTGTCATATGACACAATAAATGACACATGAAACATTATATTCACATCCAAAGAATTTGAATATCAGCTATTCTCCTGGAACAGGTACATTTAAATAATTTCGAGACGTTTTTGCATTTTTGTACAGATAGCACATAAAGAAATAAACCATTACTTTTATAGTTTTTTTTTTTATTTTTATTTTCAGATACATCAATTAAAGAATATTTTAAAAGTGAATAATATTAATATATTAATAATAATATAATAAAAATAACATTTATTTCTAAACTTCTTCAGCTCCAGACATTTCGCACTCACTCTTATCCTCTCTTTCATCTGATGAATTATTTGTGTTAACTATAATTTTTTTCTGACCTAAAGGCTCATCCGGGCCTAGATTTTTTTTGCTCTTTAATAGCATGTCGACAAACATTTTTACATTCCTCTGCAGTTATACTATTAAATTTTCATGTTTCAGTTAATGTCATTATAGAACTCATGTCCATTGTGACATTTTTTTTTGGTGACGTAATTTTTCAATGCCGTGGATATATTAAAAAAAATTAATATAAAATAAATCAATAAAACAACAAAAATAAAATGAAATAATAAGAAATATATATATTAATTCCTTTTTTTCAGACTGTACAATGAAATTGAAATTTCAAGCTTAGAATACCTGTAAATATCCAAATACTACAACAAATGCAAAAACGTCTTCAAAGTGATTTTATCTTAAAAAAACAGTTTTTTTTTTAAATATATTCAACATTTAGATTATATTCACCACCATGAGAATATTTTGAAAAAAATGTCGTATATCTCTGTAAGTATTATATTGTAAAATATAGATAAGTTTAAATTAGAAAAAAAAGCAGTCATACACCTGTCCCTTTAAGGTATTTCTGGGTAAGGTATTGTATATTATAATAATAACGATATTTTGATAATACATAACAAGACTACAGTATTCTCGGAAACATAATGTTTACATTATAAACATTGTTAATATAATAAAGAAGATATTTGTTCAGTTGTTACATATTTTATTTGACTTTGAGGAAATAATAAAATTAATATATAAAATATTCATCAAAAAGAGAATCACACATGATATACAGGAAGTAGTTGCTGAACAAGGTCGTAGCGTCATTTCTGCATTATACAATATAAGGAAAGGTTCTGTAGACATAAGAATGCCTAAGTCTCTAAAATAATTTTATTCATTTTATTTCGTGTTTAGAAATACTTGCAATGAGATTTAGCTTATTTAGCCTCTTGTCTATCAAGAAACCAGGATATATTATGGCAAGAGTTTTATCTTCTACAGGAGAAGAACAAGTCATTAGGTGTATGAAGTTCAGTGCGTGTGTTTATTGAGCTGAGCAAAGCTCTTTACTACCCAAATTTTCAACTCTATGTTACCCTACTCCTCCTTCTATTTACGAGCTACACACACAAAATTTTGCACACATACGCATAATGAGCAAAATTCGGTCTGGATTGAAAATCAGCCGAATCGTATTTGTAGTTTTTGAGATAATTCATAAAATGTGTCCCATAGAATTAACATATATAACGATTTTGTTTCGAGCGCGCTTCGTCGCGAGGCTAATCCCGCTTGTGTCGACTTTGTATATTTTAATATTAGGAGTCTAGTAAGAGAGAAGGGCTATTATTAGATATTCAACATGATATACAGTGCATTCTCTATCAGTCCCACTTTGAATCAATATCAATGATCCCTTGTGTACGTAAAACTTTGCTACTGTTTAGAGTATTGGAAATAAACCCTTTTATAAGAACACAGTCTAACTTAAAAATAAAAACTACAAGAGTTCGAATGCACCTCGGTCTGAGAAGAACCAGACAACAATCTCAGCTGGGTATGTTTTCATTGTGGTCCATGGTTTTACTAATGTCAACATTTTTTTATGAATAATTTACGAAGAATTAAAATAATCGCAATCAATTTAATATGAAGGCGTTATGGTTTTAGAAAATTAATATGGCAATTGACCGGCAAGACCAGTCACTGCAGGCAGCACCACGAGTGTAACGCAAAGGTCAGGCTTCATCCCCTTCGCCATATGTGAGGGGTACTAAATCATATATAAATAAAAAATATTGAAGAATTTTAAAATAAGAATATTAAAAAGGTAGTTTCATTTTCCACGATTTCACAATTCATTTACATACCAATTGGAGAAAGTTCGCGTATCTTTTAATCCCACTTTAAAAACAGACATGTACAATTTTTTTTAATTATTTAAAAGGATTATACAGATCTAACATACAACAAGTCAATGCAATATGTAAAATTACCAATATAATATAATACGTAAAGTTATATAAATATATGGTTTATTCTCCACTATTATATACTTTATACAACAATTTATTTATTTATTTC
This sequence comes from Mechanitis mazaeus, assembly GCA_959347395.1. Taxonomy (NCBI): domain Eukaryota; kingdom Metazoa; phylum Arthropoda; class Insecta; order Lepidoptera; family Nymphalidae; genus Mechanitis; species Mechanitis mazaeus. The sequence continues at coordinate 11,404,620 of OY365751.1, forward strand.
TTTCTTTTCTATTTTAAATTAATACGAGTGATTACTTGTGTACGACATGTTGAAGTGACAGAAGATTCTATTTCAATACCATACTTATTGAAATAAGGCCTTCTCTTGAGACACTCTCCAACTTAAAACTAAGGTTAAAAATTATTATTAATCAACAATTATTTTATTCTAAATTTTTACTAATTATTTTATAATTGGAATATGATGGTTTCGCCTAGAGAAATGATAAAATAAAAACCAGCAAATATATTAAAGAATTCGAAATTATAATATGGCATTTGATGGCAAAGCTAAGTGAAGCATTATTTATTTATTTATTTATTTATTCTTTACTGCATATTACACAACATAATATACAAAAGACGGGCTTAATGCCACTAACACATTCTCTATCAGCCAACCTTAGATGTGCAGGAGAAGACGTTAGTAGGGGTGAAAAAAAAAAGACAAAAGAAGAAAGGAAAAAAGAGACAATAAAATTTTTAGCAGTAAAGTATAACGAGCTGTCTCCATCTGCCCCAAATTAGAGAACATCTATCTTTATTTCCCTCATCTCCACATATCCATTCGTGTTCCAGGAGGTGTTGGTTTTTTTTTATTAGTCGATGGTCAAAAGTCAAAAATAAAAAGCTGTCCGTAGTGAAAGGTATTTTATTCACTGTAGAAAAAACCTTTCCACTTTCCACAAAATTCGTGCAGTAGATTTAAAGCAATGCGTGAATATACGATAATAAAAAAAAAACAATAAATTGGAATGTTTTTGAATGCCAGTTAATTGCATTGCATCGTGAGAGACACAAATATTTTTTAAATATAGTTAAAACAAAATGAATTTGTTTTTAACGTTATGTATTTTATCTTTTGACGGTTTTTCTTTGGCTGCATCACCTCCATATTCGAGAGGCTGTAGGTACATAGAAGGAAGATGTAAGTCCTATATCCCTAATTATGTTTTAATTAGTGTTCATAATATAAACGCAGTTATCCAAATACAGAGAAAAAATGGAAAGATTTTATTGAAGTAAGTAATACAAAAAAACTGAAAAATATTGTTATTTCCGAAAGTAAATTTGAACATTATTTTGCTCTTAAGAACAAAATTCTTTCTTATTAAACATTTATTCAAGTTTAAGTTTTTTTTACTACACTGAATTCTGTCACGGAACATGCGATTAATATAACCCTTTACCAGAGTGAATAATATTTTGTGTTATGTTCCTTTGAACAATACAAAATCTATAATACAAAATATTCTTTAAACGTCTGCACAGGTGTGAGTCAATGCGAGGTAGGTACCCACGCGTATTCTACCGGATGCGGCTATCTTGAGCCGGAACCTACTTGTACCAACCCCACTCCTGAGACCGATACCAGGGGGATGATCTGCGACTTTTCAGCTTGCTACTGCGATTATCCCACAGTGAGGAACGAAGAATCTGGAAAATGTGTTTCCCTTGATGAATGTCCTATTCCAGAATGTTGGAAATAAGTATTTTTGTAATCTTATTTCACGTTGCCCTCAATCTATGCACAAAATATAAATATCAAAAATAATGTGTAGCCAAAATAATTAAATAATTAATTTGGGCTTCAATATTTATTTTCAATTGTAATATTATTTGTAATTATTATAATATTTGTTTTTTTTTTTTACCTTTTGCTACATGCCGCAAAAAGCAGAAATAACACCATGTAAATAAAGGAGTTGTTTCCAAAGAAATGAAACAATTTAAAAATAGAACGATGAAAGTTAACGTCAAATTTTAAATTAGTTATATATCAAAAATACCATCCTAGATTTTAAGTGACTAATCAACATCTTTATCAACACATGACCAAACCAGTATAAGAAAAATATCATCCAAATAGATAGTGGAGATAGCTGCATTATCACAATATTGACAACAATATTATCTGTGATAATCTTTCAAACTTTTCTATTTATTTATTTATATTCAAAAATGAAGAATTGCGCTAGTTCTATCTTATGTTATTTAAAGAGGCCAGAGTTGACAAATGTATCTCAAATGCATTACGATTAGACTGATGTCCAATATCTGAATTTATAACCAAGTCGTCTTACATTACACTTATATAAATGGGATACTATGTTACATTTAATTTAAATACCTTAATTATAAATTATTTCGTTTATAACTTAATGCTTCCCAGCTGCTGAGGAAAACATAAAATTTATATTTCAAATGTTATTCATAATCCAGCTACATATCAAAACTCAACCATGTTAGCGTAAATTTAAATCTGTATGAAATATAAGCAACAACATTTGGTGAAAGTAAAGTGGCACTGTATTTCATACAAATCGAAGGTTCGCTTACACAATATACCTAGTGAAATACCTGTGCCCACAATTTCATTTTGTTCCTAACCGTACTATATGCTTAAAGATCAAAGTAAACTACCGGATATAAATTTTGGTGTTCGGTATTTAATAATTAATTTACCAATGAATTATTGCAAATTTAATAATCTTTTAACACACTTAAATCTGGTATTCCCAACAATTTGCAGTAAGCGACAACTTAAGGGAACTAAATTGCCCTGCAGTGTTTGTGTAATGTTACCATCCATTATTGGTTAGCTAACAGCTTGTTAACTCCTGTTACTGAGATTTACTACATTACATATAAAAATATTAATATATCTGTCTTTCTTATCTTTAATTGATTTCTTATAATTAAATTTTTCATTTTATATTTAAGGTTTATTTTATATAATCATTATAACATACTGTACATGTTCTTATCACTTTTTATTACTAAAGCGAAATATAAATGTTATTTTTATGATTGAAAGGTTCAAAACCATCTATTAATATTTTACCTATAAAACAATGTACATACAAGGTTAAGAATATTTAAAATAAATTAATATGATATTAGCTTATAAAGTGAGTGAACCTTTAAGATGCTTTTTATTACGGATATAAAGATTATTATCATGGAAAAATACTAAGACTATAGTAATCTATGTCAAACTAATAATGTAAGCAATAATAATGTGTACGTTTCTATTAAAATACTAAACTACAAACTGACTTGCTATTTTTAGAAGAAATTGTATTTCTAAACATCCTAAAAAAATAAAATTGATATTAATGACAACAATAAAATAAAATATATTTTTAAGAAAAGAAATACTATTTTATATAAAGGATATAGTTATCCAATAATTTCGAAGTAATAAAACCGTTTTGCTCCAAATAGTTCAGATTATCTGAAAAGAGGATTTTCATTTCAAAAGTTATGTTAAAAATCATTATTAATTTAGAAATTTAGAGGGCCGCTGGTTACAGCCTACAAGCTCAGTTAAAGGTCGTGAATTTGATTCCCACAGAAGTGCCTGGGTATTTTTTGTGTCCGTTATTTTTATGTTTGTAAAACCCCTTGCGGTAGAGAGATTATTTTCCTATTGAGGGAGTTGTTTTATTAAATAAAAAAACCCCTGTATTGTCTGTTTGTGGTATTGTTAAAAAAATATTGTGAAGTCATTAATCATTCCTCTTATGATCTAAGTGTTCATAAATAATGGTCACTGGTTACTGCTTTTTCGGACATCAGGTATACTGTCATATTAGGGGTGTACACTAAATTATATTACGGGAGTGTTTGTAGAAAGAGTTACGTTTGTATTATTAAGAACATTTAATCTTTATGGTATATAAAGAAAAAAACAAAATATCCTTAAAAATCTTACATATTTATTAAATACAAAATGCTCTTTAATAATTTGATATATTTTGCTGTTTATAAAGCCACAGTAATGAGAAGTCAAGAATAATAAATTTAAAATTACAGGTAACCAATAGGACACGATATAATTGTACCACCTGTTGAAAATTAATCCACGAAATTGTATTGGAAACAACGTTAATTAATTTCATTTTACTTTCTTATGGAGAAAATCTATTTGAGAAAAGTTTGTTAAAACCGCTTTTCACACTACACAGTATTGTTAGGTATACTTTGTGTATGGTTTAAGACACGAAAAACATCTTAGGACGATGTATTTTCCACATAACCGCTTAATAAAGGGCATTTTCAAACCTATGACTTATCAGAGCCTGTCATCCTTGGTCTGAAAACTGAACTTTATTACTCGCCCTGATAAATTTAGCTTGTAGATAATGGTCTTAAACGTGAGACTAGTGAGTATGTCTTTAAGAAAATATTAACCAGCATTTTAAAATTATCTACAACCACAATTTGAACGGAAATAATAAGTACAGTATTTAAAAAAAAAAATTACGGTCTAAAACTCGCGTATAATTTGCTTACATTTTGAATTTAACCCGACGTTTCGAATACTTTGCAGCAATCGTGTTCACGGATAGACGAGATGTAAGTACTTACATTAAATTGTAACCAAAATATACGCGAGTTTTAATCCGTAAAAATAGTTTTACTTCAAATAGTGTACTCGTGAAAATCTAAGAAAATAGTAAACTATTTATTATTCGTATTTTATATTTTAAAACAGAAACTTTATTACTGATAAATACATATGTTTATGTTATAGATATTCCCCGACTAAATTTTAACTGCTAATTAGAAAAAAGAAAATAAGTAAAAAAGATATTAAATTTAAAAAATATTAAACAAGAATGAAAAACAATATAAAAAAAAAACTAGATTACTATTAAAAACAGATTATGTGTATTAAAAATGGATTAAGGAATAATAGTTTAAAAGAGATTTAAGAATTAATTTCTAGATTTCAACGTAACTTGAAGACATTTTAAACTTAAATTTTAAAATTAATAAAGAATTTAATAAAATATATAAATATTCTAGTTAGAAAACCTTTTTTTTTTTTCAATTACTCGACATTATAGATCAGAGAAAGTATTACTAGAACGTTCAGAAATTTGCGGGCAATGAGTTCAAATGTTACAGCCATGATGTCCACAAATGGAAAAAAAATGCGAAATGTCCCCGAGTTGGCAACCACACCATTGCGTGTTGGTACTCGCAATGGATTTTTAAAAAATGAGATATTATGCTTATTACAAACCTTTATATATAAACGTAGAATTAAATATTTGTCATTATTTTAATAAATATTTTTTAAGTTTCCATAAATCCTTGTATTTCTGATTTTTGAAGCTCAGTCTTTTTCTAACAGTTCTGGTTTTATCTCAATATATTCTGCTTTCGAAGTATATTCTGCATTTCTTTTACTTTTTTCCAAATGAAGCAATCTTTTATTATTGTAATAGTATTATAGTACGTTATGAATACCACACTAAAACTAAATCAAAAAAAAATTAAAACGAAAACAAATTTACTTCCACCAGATGGCGTTAACATATTTTACTCGCACTACTCACAAATATAGTTAAAATTTAAAAATATTTTAATGTCACAAAATCATAGTACTAATAAGCCATATTTCTTGAAGCGGTATTAATTATGCACGTGTTTAGATGTTTACAATTACATCTACATATTACAATGATAAGCCAATTAGAAATAGTATAAAAGTCATAACCCAGGATCGCAAACAGTTCATTACGATACCTCAAAGTCAACACAAATATATTATAGTATAAAGGAAAATAATATACAAAATGAAAAAGCTGTTGTTATTCTGTGTTTTATCTTTTGTCGACTTATCTCTTGCTAACACAGTTTTATATCCAAGAGGCTGTTATTATATAGATGGATTATGTAAGTCTTTTAAGTTTAAGAAAGTACGTTTTTTTTTTATTTCTATATTCTTTTTAAAAGTAATGAGCACAAGTATAAAGAATATATTTGAAAAAAAATGCTTTTTAGTTTAATAAAATTAGTATTAGTATTATTAGTAATGCTTATTAGTTTAGTAAAATTACCCCCATATAATAGGTTTGCTTATCTTGTACCAGAGTTAGAAACAGAGTTTAAGAAAATTAGATGTAAAAAGAAATATATCCAATATCAATCACAGATCTTAATTCATTAAACAACAATATAATAATTATAATCGATGGGAATTAAAATACCTTGGATAAATTTATTGGCAAACCATGGCCAATTTTTTTGTAACATGTTTGTCTATTTTAGTTGCTGTTTTTAAAGATTATGCAATTCTTCACTAGGGTAAATTGTTTCACTCCTTCTATACCCTTTTTAAGATTTATTTATATAATTTTAATTATTTTTTGAACAGGTGAAAAGGAATGCGAAATAGGTACCCATGCGTATACTAGTGACTGCACGACTCCTGTTGATCCAGAACCTACTTGTGCCCACCCACATCCAAAGACCAACACCAAGATTATGTACTGTGACTTCTCAGATTGCTACTGTGATCCTCCCACAGTGAGGAACGAAAAATCTGGAAAATGTGTTCCCATTCATAAATGTCCTAAATCAAAGTTTGTCTACTAATAAATCTTAGCATTTTATTTTAAGATGTCTCTATCATGCGATACGTAATCTAATCCAATCATACGGTGGATAAAACAATTAATAATAGTAATAAAATACTTTTTATCATGACTTAATAATAATAATAAAAGACTTTATATAATGACGTCATGTCATGATAAAAGTCTTTTATTATTATAATTATTAATTTATATTCGAGGTTAAAATTGTCCTGAAAATTGTTTTATATTATTTTTAAATAAAAATAATATAAAACAACACCTGAATTGTATCTAAACCATCTATTGGCTAATCCAAGACTAGATAAAACCACTTAAGATGTACATTTTTGTCAGATAGTTTAAATTATATATTGTCTGTGATGTTTCGCATCCTGCGAACCACGGTATTTGCCGACACATTGTTACTACCGACAAAATGTAAAAGATGTAAAAATAAACTCGAGTTATATCCGTAAAATAGTTTTATTGAAATGTGTAGTACTCGTGTAAATCTTAGAAAACATTAAACTGTCACTTTTAAATAAATAACCATTTCTGGGCATATTTCTTGGGCTACAGTAATCAAGCAATTCTTTATCATTTCAAAACTTTGGTAATTAGCATAAGACGTCCTTTCTTGTATTTAATAAATTATTACAACTTTCAAGTTTTGTAATAAGTCTTAATTGCAAATTAGTGACGAAAACAAGTACATATTTTAAGGAAATATCAGTCCTGAAATAAAATGATTAATCTCTTAATGTGTCCATATAACATACTTACAAAACTTAAAAAATATTATGTGAGGAAATTAAGAAAATTAATTTATGTCAGGTAAACTTAATATTCCAAATAAAACTATTTTTACGTATTAAAACTCGCGTATAATTTGGTAACATTTTTGATTTTAACCCGACGTTTCGAATACTTTGCAGTAATCGTGTTCACGGGTAGACGCGATGTAAGTGTCTGTCGAATATTATATATAATATTCTTTCGAATATATAATACTCTTTTGAATTCAGTTTGTTTAATAAATAAATAAAATAAATAATATATTCCGTAGATATTCAGTTTATTTCACTAGTTTATATCTCTTGGTCTTAAATAGTTAAAGTTAACAGATTTGTTTTTCATATTTCTGTAATTTCCCAAATATAAATGACAATAGTTATTTTTGGTTTTTTATATTTTTTGAGTAATTTGTTACATATTATATAAATTCCTGTGCATCGATATCATATCTAGAGGAAAGAGGAAATAAAGATATTCTGTATATCTTTATTTTAATTCATTTTAAAGTAGAAAAAGTTTATTTCCTCGTTCCTTTAGTGAACTCATAAATTTAAGATATATATAGCTATACCCACACTGCTTTAGAAAGAACTGTTTATAATATTTAACCGCAAACACTGAACTAAAATTTTTAGCTCATTTCCAATAATGAAAAATGGTTAAAATGATAATTAAATCTGATTTGATAATTAAGTCTTAATGCTATAGTAACAATATTATCCTTATAATTAAATGAACTAGTTTTGTCATATATAAGTAGATAACAAAGTTTATCTATAAATATAACACAAACAATGTAAACATGTTATTCATTTATAGTGAAGTTATTTATAATAAGAAATATTGAGAAATTTTACTTCCATTGTAGGTAAATTAGAATGTAAGTATCTTAATATGATTCTGAAGTACAAGATTAACTTTTAATATTACATCTACATTTATACATTGTATTTGGTGATTTGATATTCTAATATGGTATTAATACTAAACACTATCTATAATAATGCAAAATGAAACTTATCATAATATTGGAAACTAAATATGACCGTTGACATGACGTGACGTGACATAACGTCGACTGTGACGTCTTTCTCTTTGTGTATTGACTTGATTCTAAAAAAAGTTACAAAATAATTATGAGTTTTCGTATTCATTAACTGTTTTAATTTCATTCTTATAAAACTATTTTTTTGTGTTGAACATTATTGTTAGGAAGCGGAACGTTACTAATTTCAATAACTGTAGAACATAGTAATTTCTTACCGACATCTAATATTATAAGTGTTCAAATTTCACTTTTCAAATGGAATGCGATTGCAGTCATTTCGTTAGATAGTTTCAAAAATACACAAAGATAGTGAGTTTTATAAACTCCTGTGGCGCCATCTAGTTGTAAACATCAAAACTAATTTATAGGATGTTTTTTTTTTCTGTGGTACTTTAAATCTTATATTACACAATAATAATCAATTTATTTTTTTAGGATATATATTTTTTTTCGTTTGTCAATAATCTTTATGACATATTAGAAAATATTTATGATAAAGAATAAAATTTCATTGTTTATTAGAGACGTAAAATATTGTTCAATATTTATTATCTGTATCACCCGAGTTATAGCAATAAACCAATTTCGCGTCATATTCTCTGAGTTATTCGCAAGGCGATAATTTTGTCCCGAGGATTATGACATTAACTGTTGGTTGCGATTAATGAACATGTCATTGTCAATTTTTGATTCCATTCACGAGACATTTTTACAAAATGATTTTTATATTATCTATGGTTTAAATCTTATGTTGAGTTTTGCTATACATTACATTGTATAACAAATTGTGTTTTAAAGGGCCAATTCCAGGTCCTTTTTTATTCTTTGTTTATATTAAAGATATGTCCGTTTTGATTCAATGTTATATAATTTTCCAGACCTTTAATTTTAAGGAAATCCAAGAGAACTTGGATGTTTTGTATGTAAATGATAACTTAGTAGTCATTTTTAAACAGTTTGCCATAAATAAACAGTTTGCTGACTAGAAACACCAAGTTATGTAGTTTTAATTGGGTTTTAATGTTATTTTTATAATAAATTGTGACCAATAAATAATGAGCATTTTAAGACATATCTTAAAATTCACAAATATAATAGGGACCTCATATCAATAAGCCAGTTAAACGTTTAAGTTCAGTATTTATAAGGTTATGGGAATTTATTAACTAAATGATATCGCTGCAACTAGATTGGTTTACATTACATACTTTTACAGAATTTTCTTACGTTTTTGAAGTACATGTCTCTGGAGGATCAAGGACAGATATGTTATCCGTTTTTAATTAAAAAAAGAGAGCATTAAAAAGAATTTTATATAAATTATAAATAAAAAAATAATTTCATACACTTGGACTAACCAAAACAAAAACAAAATATGTTTTGCCATAAATTGACCACATCTATCACCATGTATCGTATTAAAAAAAAATACTTTAAAAGCGTTCTTGCATTCAAAACTTATTACAAAACTAAGCACTGTGTTAACAGTATGGAGACCTGACAATAGCAAACTTTGTAATAATTTTGCACATGTTGCTTCCACTTCCGAGGTATTATTATGTATTAGTTTGAAAATAAAGCCAGGTTTAAATTAAAATCCATTAAGCTTTAGTAAATTTAAGACTATAATTTAACTATATAGTTTTAGAAATAACCAAGACGATAGTTTTTAGTTGATTATTTCCAGTTTCTTTTGGTATCACGCTTTTCTGGAATCTAAGCTGTTCCCATATGTATTTTTGAAATGTATATAAATTTTAATTCAAAAGAAAATGCAATAAGAAAATATTTCAAAAGTAAAGAATATCCTAGGCATTTTTTTTTCCAGTTTTTATGAGTTTACCGTTTAATTACTTTGTAACCAGAGTATGACGTTTCGTATAACGGTAAACTTTTTGTTGATTGTATTTGGAATAATAAACTTTCAATTTTAAATCATATTACGGTAATCTGATGACTTGCTTTAATAATCGGAACTCCTTTATTCCGATTGTATCCTACTTACTCTTTTTTATCTCTCTCGATTACTCTAGAGTGACAAAGTATCTTCGATTTCCCTCACGTTTCAGATATCCATGAACAGTCGTTACCAGTTACACTCAATTTGATCGTTTGAAACAAAGTAAGATATAAAATATACATATGAAGTGTTTATTATATATATGAGAAATAATATATATAATTCATTTCAATAAAAATAAAAAGTCAATAGGTCGTAAGATTTTTTTTTAAATACGCTTTTAATAGATTTTATTTCAGTGTTTCTTTTGAATATTATTTTGTTAAAATCACAATCAAACTGGGCTACGAAACTTTATTAATTTATTCCACATTAGGTTCGTGTCAATAGTTCGTCAACATTGGTTCAGGCGGACCTATATTTTAATTATACATATTGTGAAGGTATTGAAGCAGAATGATCAAATATAAACGACCAAAATAATGATTGACATTGCATAAATTAGATTAATACTTATTTAAACGATATTTTAAGTGAATTAAATATTAACAAAGGAGTACTAGATTCTAATCTTTATGCCAGGATATTTAGACTGGATGCATGCAGGATATTTAGACTGGGTGCAGACATTTAGACATTTATAGACGTTCGAGGAAATGAAGTGTTTTTAAATATTTATTTATTTATTTATTAGGAAGACAAACAATAATATAGAACATACATAGGAATAATAAAAATATGCATAAACCAATAAAGTCATCACTTCTTAATAAAAACACAGAACTATCGTAAGACAACAAAATATATTCAAAAGTTAAAATTTATAACAAAACAAAATTGATATATGCTTAAAAATAAGAATAATTAAGATGAAATTTACTGAAAAAAAAATATATTTCAAATAATCGGTAGACATTTTTTTATAAGGAAAGTAAAAACTAATTAAACAAAAAAAATAATATAAAACTACGAAGAAAATACATTTTAGGTATATAAGAGGTAATATAATATATATATATATATATATATAAATATATATATATATATATATATATATATATATATACAAGAGGTATATTCATCTAACCTTTATATTAAATTTCATCAACAAAAAAGGAAAACGAAAAATCCTATCTTTATTGGCGAAGTCGTTTTATTATTTCTGACATGTCAACGTCAGCTCGTCTGGTCGCCTTATTGGGTTGACAAGTTTATAAAAATATCTAGAACAATACTCAATTGTATAAATCTCTTTATTTATCTGTCATTTAATTGAAGGGGTTTTTTGCATATATAAATAACAAAGCTATATCTATGAAAAATATAAGAAACTTATTACTTGGTTGTTTCTAAATTGACGAACTACGGAATCCAATTATTTTAGATATATTTTATATTTTTAGACTTTACAGTTGTAAAAATCATGACATTGTGTTTTTGGATATGGAATCTGCTAAATATTTCTAAAAAAAAAATAGTAAAGAGTCTATAGAAAAAAAGCTCAAATATAAATTATACAATTAATAAATAAAAAAAAATAATGTTCTTATAATTTTTTCAGATGAAACACAAATACATAAAATTTTGGCAAATTTATTCAATCCCAACAGTTAGTAAATAATACACGTAATCTTCTTCAAACGAGTCTAATGTCGAAAACGTGGGTTGCAGAGTCTGATTAGTTCACTACGACGCCTGTCGCAAATACTAAATAGAAACCCACTCTTAGTTGTAGGTCTTAAATCAGACAACCTTAAAGGTTATTGTTAGTAATTATTTCAAACAGGATAAGGAATTACACTTTACATACATTTAGTAATTAATAATACTTATATTACAAAGTAATTTTTTCTTTATTTGGTGATAAAAGTTTCAAGTCGACCGTTTCCTTAAGTTAGTAGTGAGTTAATTGGTGTAACGATAAGTTTATTAAAAATGAAAAATCTTTTATAATATCACGGCTATTTCAACCAATTTTGTACTAATAATATTTAAACAACTCCTAAAAATGTTTTTCTTAAACAAGAATATTATAACATGATATGATATGTTAAGACATACTACACACATATTAGTTTTTTTTTTATAATGTACTCGTAGTAAAAATTCAATTTATATTTTTAACTTAGTGTTTACTTTAGTCAAACAATATATAGTTTTTTACATGCACCAATTATCAATATACAATAAAGATAAGTTTTAATATAGATACACTTCATAACAGCGGTTTTAGAAACAAATAACCAACATTTCGAGAGATATTTTAAACTACATTAAGTTTATATTGAAATAATACTTCATCAAAATGGCGAGGTTTGTCTTAATCGACAAATAATTACCGGGAGTACCATCTATATTCATTTGCAAGGAATATTATGACCTACATTTCAGTATACCATAAGTAAGAATAATGACCTAAATGATTGTATTATCCGATACTATTGTTTCGTAATAAAGCTTAATATATAGCTCAATTTTAGGAAACTAATTTAGCTCTTACAGCTTTAATTTTTAATATCTTTGTAAATTATGAATTGGAAGAAACAGCATTTGTGAGGTTGTTATATAACATGAGAGTTAATACATTCCGAAATTATCGTATACAATTGTTTTGCCTAATTATTAGTTTAAAAGGTTTGATTAACCGATACAATTTTTATAATATATTTATTAATGTTTTATACATATTTTTAATAACACCTGAATGAACATGAAATCTCAGTATGTTGTGTTTTAATGTTTGTATTGTAAGTTTAAAGGTAATCAGTGCAAAACATTTCAGAAAACGATTTTGTTAATTATATATGTCATTGCGATGAACATTTATTGATAAGTTAAGTATATTCATTTAAAAATTCATAATTATTTAAACAATTATTATAAATACAATTCATTAATTAACCAATGGTCAATTATATTAACCAAATCAATGTGTGAATAACCGAGGTCTAATTAAGAAATTGTTAATTTTAAAACAAATTCATAATTAATGTATTTTTTAGAATTTTATTTAATGAATTTTAATACCTAACACCTTTTTATATAAAGCCACTGAAATAAAGAATTTTTAGAACAACGATTCATTTCTAATTCAAAATTTAAAAAAAACTTTATTTTTAAAATTATATATATTGTTGTAGTTATATATTTTCTACACAATCAATGAACGCTACATTATCAGCGATTCTACCATTTCTTAAATAATAATTCAATAAAATCTACAATAATTTTAATGCAACATTTTTATTTAATGTGACAAATCTGTTTAATTTCCAAAATCAATATTTTCTATGTCACTGCAATACAGATGTAGGATAAAAAAAATTGTGAGAACTGTTCTATTTATTTTCGTCGCAAAAATCCTAACACCAAAGCTATATATCGAAGTGTTTTTTTTAATAGTGTCTGATCAAACGTCAACTCATCAGGTCGACGTATTCGGATGACAAGCTTACGAACTTACTATTGGGAAATAGATATCTTGTATTGAAAAAATAATCTTTGAGGTTTAATGTGATTTTTTTAAATATAAATTGTTGTTACTTATGTATTTATTTATTTTAATATTACATTTGTAGTTTAATATAGAGATGTAGTTATTGAATTTAATATTTGATATTAGTTTTAATATATTTTTTTGATATATTATGACCCTTCAGTTTTTTCTGTTTACTATGTCGGTCGACTGATATAGCATACTTTAGCATTATGTCCGCCATTTGTACGATTTTTTTGTGCAGTAAAGATTTTTTATTTAAAATTAAATTAAAATTTTAGCGATATATGAAGTCAAAAGGAAGGTGGTTGAGTTGTTTTTTATTTATTTATTTATCTAGTATTTTTAATTAATTATTTATTTATTTATCTAGTAGAATAATACAATTTGAAAGACATTCATATTCCAAGATATTTTTGATTGATTAACTATAAATTTTAACTTATAAAGTTGAACAAAGTACTTATATTCCAAATAAAGACTAATAAGGCAGTTGCTTCCTACATCTTTAAACAAAAAGATTATAAGAATATAAATTTACTTCTAAAATATAGAATTTAATAATTATATCCTTTAATTAAGAAAATTATAAAAAGTCAATATTTTTTGTTAAAGATGCTAAATACAGAAACTGTAACTCATTCTTTTTCAAACCATACAACAAAAATAATAAAAAAATAAGAGTTTAAAACTAATTTAAAGTTACTAAAAGTAACATACAATTAAAAAACAGGCATATAATAATAATTAATAAATAGCAAGACTAAAAGTGAACAAAAAATAAGTTATATTAATTGTGATTTTAATTATAATATAAAAATCGATATATATCGAAAGAATCTATTGTATTTATTTTAGTTCATTCATAAAATATAAATAAATATTTTACTAAAAAACAAACATTTAAAAGTTTTTATCGAACATATTAATCAAATTAATAACATTCTTTTATTAGCTCTTTTATCGAACAAATTTATATATAACGAATAGAACATTATACTACATTTATCGTACTTATAGTGACTTTCAAAATTTTAGCTGGAAACGCTTTTTGTAGTTCCTACGGACTAACTCACTGGATGTCTACTATAATGTAAATATTTTTAAACAACAGTTTTATAATATGAATGAATTAAGTTTAGCAGACAAGGATGACAAAAACAATTTATTTCTTAAAATATATTTAAAACTAAGTTACAACTAATTATTACAAGCAATCCGCTTGTAAGTCAGCAATTGAGCCAAGACTGGATGTAGTCTTCTCTTCGATTCCCATCGATGGTGAGAACGCAAGGCGTGCGGTGTCGTCTTCAGGCGAGCGGTGTCGTCTTCAGCTTACACCGAAGCTCCGCGTCAGCACTTAGTCGTATGAAACTAAGTTAATTCTTACTATAACGAAAACCCTTGGCTATGCTTACTTAAAAAATGCTAAAACAGCTCATATATAGCTTACATTGTATTTTTAAAAGTGCTTATATAAATACCAAAAAATATATTATAGATTAAAATATTTGGTTGCTGAACTTGAAGTACGTTTTACAATTGCCTGCATTGCAGCAACACGTCACTGATATAACGAAAGATTTCGAAAGATCCCAATCGGTCCAGCTCCTCCATTGATTCTCACAAGACGTTATCTTAAATCTCCGCGTCCTCAGTATATCTTATCTTATTTGAAAGAATACGACGTTGTTTTATTAAGTTATTGTTGAATTTAGAAAAGAAATCATTTTATAATTTGTTAATAGTTCTTCATATTTAACATAATAATAATAATAAATATACTTTATTGCATACTATTACATTACGTATATACAACTCTATACTGATGCGGTATTATATCAATAGATAATAAAATTATTACATAATATTGATATATATATATATATATATATATATCAATATTATGTAATAATTATAAAAGAAATAGATAAATAAATATATAATAAAAAATTATAATGTTATTAAATGGAAAGGTAATATTCATTTAGAAGATATATTAATTAAGTCGAGAAGAGAAGGAATGTAGTTTCCAAAGTTTCCGAAAGGTCCGAATTGAAAGGTGAAATTTAATGAATGGCAAAATGTGCAAATTAAAGCTATTAAGTAGTTCCTTTTACTGAAGAGCCCTCTCGAAGGTCCTCTTTGAGTGTACCATGATAATATTGTAGACAATATTTTAAGAAATTTTTCAAATGTTATCAACACTAAGATCTTGAAAAGTAATCTACTCTGAGGTTAGGGATATAACGCGGAAAGACGTATTAATGACTTTCAAGCTATTAAGCGTAACAGAAGCGCGTCGTTACTAAAGCGATTCCGCGGCAGCCGTAACAGTATTTTGAAAATATTTGTTGATAGATGGAAGAGTCCAATGCTGCAACATTGGATAAAACTACACGTCTAAATATTATTTATTATTTGTTATTTCTTAGAATTTTGTTTATTATTGATTTATAATACTAACATTAGTTTTTAAGAATAATTGTTACTAACAAAATATGGGCTTGTCCCGAAATAAATGTTTATTATTATTATTATAACATACCGCCAACAATGAGTAATGAAATATGAGAGCAAAGGTATAATGTATGTAATAGCTACACCTTTTTTTTTTTTTTTTTTTTTTTTTTTTCCGTTTTGAAAACCCGTTACGGGTACCCCGTCGGCCCAGGGGGGTGACGGCCGGGGGGTTATGTGGGACTACCCGGCAGCATAGAGGATGCTGCCATTTTTAAGGCTACCCACTAAAAAACCAACGGTTGCCCTCTTTGCCGTAATGGGACGTCAAGGGATCGCGTTAGCACACACCGTGACGCCCCGGCGAGACCCCCGGAATGAGGGTGCCCCGAGCAACGTAGAGCACCCTCCCATCGCAGGCCTATGTTAGGTAAGAGGGGTCATCCTGTAATAGCTACACCTCCAATAACTCGCCCCAATCCTATTGTTTCAAATAAATTGAAAACTAGGAAGATAAAATGCGATTTGATCTCAGATATTTTAACCAAAACTGAAACCAAAGTTGCATGATTTAAATTTTCAAACAAACAACATTTTAATTTGAAAATAAATCATGAACATTAATATGAATAATATTGACAAAAATAAAATATTATGAAAAGAAATTTACAACGCCATAGATGTCAGATGTAAAATGTCAAAGATGTATATTCAAAACTAAAATTTAAAAAAAGAAACAAATGGTAGTTGTTGATATAATTTCAGAAGCATTATTTACAAACCTTAACTATTTCTAAGCAACTGCCGTCGGACGAAAAATACCAATTTTAGTGAAAGAAACTCAACCTGATGCTGAATTATATCTAGTGCTAAAATCCTGAAGGTAGCAAACTCAAGCGAAGAAGAAAGCGAAGAAGGCAACATTTAAGTTTCTGTAGCTTAAGCTGAAATTTGTTCACTTCACTTCACTCTTGGAGAATAAATCATTCATACATGTTAATAACTCTTTTATTGATTCCATAAGTAGGTGTACTTGAAGTTACTAATAGGAGGTAATAACAATGTTGAAATTATATTTTGCTAAGAGTAACGCTAGCTGGTATATAAAACAAAGCACTCATTTGTACTCTTCATTAATTTGAACAAAAAGCATTTTTGAAATAAATATAAACTAAATTGTAAAAACAAATTTGTAAGTAAGTAACCTAATCCACTGAATCATATCTCCGAAAAAGTATAATAAATTTACTCCCACTTAATATATTGTATTAGAAATATGTACTCTAATAATTATAACAATTTGTAATGTTTTATGCTCTAATAAAAAAAAATTTAAAAAAAATTTAATTAAATTAAAAAATTTGTACTTAAACTTTAAACATAACAATAAAAAATTACTAAGCGTAAGAACACATATTTCTAAACAAATGAAGGCTTTCAACAAAAGTTCATAAATTAAATCTACAAAAGAAATTAAACAGTAATTAAAATAAATGACACAGGGGCAAAATTACAAAGGGAAGTGTACGCCGGGCAGTTAATTAATGACAAAGTCGCTAAAAGCCTCCAAAGTATAGGTTAAATAGTTTTACTCATATTTAGTTAATAAAGAACAAAGCCCCAACATATTATTTAACACAATTTTATTTACAAAAATAAATTTCAACATACATTTCATATCATTTTAAAAAGCCCGCAAGTGTCGTTCTTTTGAAATTTTTACTTGTGTATGAAGTATTCATACATAATTAACTCTATATACGAACATATAAGGTTAGTTGCATATGAGGTAAGCAAAAATAAGCAGATAACTCATATTGCCACAGTTATGTTAGTTAATTTTGCATTTTTCCATACTATTATTTTACGGCATTCTTCTCTGAGGATCAGAATTAGATGTAGAATCTTATATATTAATGCAGGAAGCGATTTCGTTGGCACACTGTAGCTCGAGAACCACTAAAGGGAAAAATATCGTTGATGACTCAAATCAAAGGTCTCATTATGCTACACTGCTGAAAAATAGTGACAACTCTCAAATCTCATTAGCCTAATTGCAGTAATTAGTCAAAAAATTAATTTTTCCCATAGACTTTGCATGGGGAAATTTTGAGCGCGCTTTCAAATTTTTTGTATTATCTATTGTGACTAGCTGGTCTTAGCATACTAGTGTATATTTATTTTGACACACAGCATAGTTCGACTTAAATAGAACAAAATGCGTTCTAGGAAATCTTTTGAAACTGGTATTAATGATGTTACAATCTTTTCATCAGTCGATATCTTCCAAAATTTATTAATATATCTGTATTATAATACAAAAAATGCATAATTAAAAAAATATATATTTTTCTTGAATAGTAAAGTAAATTCAAATACATTTAATACGGGTTAGAAGTGATTCCATAACATGCTGTTTTTAGCTTTCAGGGATGGATATACTACTGAATGGATCTTGATATAATTTGATACTGAGGTAGCCTGAACCCCGCAGTAATATATAGACTATTAACATAAACGCGGGTGAATTCGCGGCGCATCTTTTCAGCTTATTGTATTGTTGTTAGGTCACCTGTCAAATTGGTCCAATTAATATGCAAAAAAAAACTATAAAATTAAATTATGTATTCGAAATAAAAAATTTGTATTTGAAAAATCGAAGTTTTATTTACTTCACAATAAAAAACTTTGACTTCATTGCAAAGGTCATCATAAAAAAGGGTATGAAAACAAATAAATTTAATGTCCGTACACGATTATATGTATCAAATCCAATCCGGTATGATCAAAGTATGAACCCCATGGATTCGAAATAAATTTTTCAGCGATCAAGATAAACGTAAACTGATTATAGATATTCAACATTAACATTTGCGATTTCAACATTCAAAACATGAAGATCAGATTTTGGTAGATGCATTAATTTATAGAAATTTAGGAGTAAGATAGGACAGAAGTTTTTACCATTATTATACCTAATGTTCCTATAAATAAGTAATACTTTACATAAATACTACAATCAAGTGACCGAAATTGAAACGTCTTAAATATTTTTGAACTCTCGATACCTGAAATGGATCTCTTTAAAGGCTTTGTTATAAATATCACTTTGTATTCATTAGGCAAATGATGAAAGAGACACCTTACAACATCTTATAGTATAACACCAAGATTTTCAGAAACCATTGGGATAGGAACTCGGCATCCATGAAAGCCTTGTTAGAGATGGGCCAAGATAAAAGGAGAAATAGAAATTTTTTATAACTGTGCTTTGATAAAAAAAAAACCATTAAATATTAGTTAACAATACATAGAAAATAAAATAGATTAAATGTAACTGTGCAAAAGAACTCACTTACATAGTTTCAAACTTCTTTTATTTTTTATTTCTCAAATGAAAAATTAAAACCTAACAAAATTAATATAAAAAAGAGCACGGATGAAGCGTCTGTCCTGTCTTATGTGTCAATTACATAAAAAATATACATCACTTTGTATGCTATGCTTGAATAAATAAAGTTTTTCGTCTCATGACATGCATTTTGGTTTAATTGGAAATGAAAAATTTCATCAAATAATTCCCAAACTAAATATATAAGTATAATGAAAAAAGGAAATTCTCTGTGCTAATAATAAATACAAGATTTTTTTTTATTCCTTAGGCATATTCGCTTACATTTATATAGAATGGAATATGCTACCATATGTGACCCAATATGAATGTTCAAATTCTAAGTGCAATGCTGTGGATAGGGAAAGA
Source organism: Mechanitis mazaeus (assembly GCA_959347395.1). Lineage (NCBI taxonomy): Eukaryota > Metazoa > Arthropoda > Insecta > Lepidoptera > Nymphalidae > Mechanitis > Mechanitis mazaeus. Next base: position 11,424,512 of record OY365751.1, read on the forward strand.
CAAGAGCCTATAAAATCTTACACCTAGGTATTAGCTTTTCTTTGCAAAGTAATCGGGTCATTAAAAAAAGGAGTGAGAAGGTACGGCGACAAGTTTCTGTAGGGAATAGTCTAAGCTACTCCTTACAAAAAATATCGCCGTACTCTTTTCCGGGTCAACAGCGGCTCAGCAACAGTTTTACTCAAATTGGCTATTCTAAATTTCCGAAAGCGATAATGTAATGCTTTGTATAAACTATAAAATAATATAGTATGACGTGATTCAACTAAACACTTACTTAATGACATTACAATAACAAAGTAGGTACTACCTTTGTTTAACTTTTAATATAAACAGCATGGGGCGCATTTTTATAAATTGATTTTTTTTAAATTTATTCTATTTATTCATCACCTTTTATTTTTATTTTGGACTTTAGTAAGATATTAAAGAATAAAAATATTTTCGGCTCTGTAATGGATTCGAATAAAACTACTCAATTTGAGTCCCGAGTCTGGCAACTTTAATATAAATTTATTTCACTCTGCATTTGCGCTATTTATTTTGAAGTTTTCATTTCTGAAATATATTTTACCTTAGGAGAGAAATTTTTCATCAGGTAGGATTTTTATTCTTATAAAGATAAATGATAAAAGAAACAAAAACTAAACTAAAAGTACTCATAATAAGGAATTTTTAATGATCTAGTTTTTAATTATAAGATATATATTTGCTAATAGTCATAAACAAGAAAGGAAGTATTTCATCGTGAGTTATTTGATGATTACAAAATAAATATTCTCTTTGTATTTTCTTAGATTTTCATAAGTACACATTTGAAATAAAACTATTTTTTACGGATTAAAATTTGGTTATATTATAACCAAACTATCAATAAAAATGGTTTTATTTTTATTACGTAATGTCTCATATTGTGTAATGTTTTACTTCTGATCGATTGGCAATAAAAGATATCCACAAGTAGTAATATTGAGCAAAATATTAAACTTTATTACGAACCAGCAGTATCGGATAATAATAACTTATTTCATTATTCTTATTTGTCTTAGGGGAGACTGGGCTTGTTGTAACATGGCAAACTAGAAACAGCAGATTTATTCGAGATTATGGACCTTACGATAACACCTTAGTATTATTATTATTTTTTGCTATTAAAGGAAATATTAAATTAAAAATTTAGTAAAGATGACAGAAGACTATTAAAAAGAAAATAAAATTTCGATAGAGAGACTGAAGATGAACTGTATTGCACGTTGTGGTGCTGACAGCCAATCTAAAGGGTCTGGATCAAACTGGATCCACTGCATAATTTTTAAATTATGGACTCATACTATATTGACAAAAAAAATGAGATTGTAACACAACTCATAGTTATTTGAATTGCAACTCGGATGAAGACGTTACACAATATTTTATGTAAAGTATAATTATACAAAAAAACTAATCATGTCAGATTAGTTAAATAGAGAAAACTAAGTTGAAGATTACGATCAAAATTAAATGGACAACATACATGAATTAATATTGTTAATTATAATGAATAATTATTGAAAGTTATGTAGTTTAATTTATATTTAGAAGAATGGGAAAAATTGTATAAATATAACTTACTTTGTTTTCTTTTTAAGCTATTGCTTTAACTAATTACAAGACAACCTATTTTTATAAGAACTTCTATAAGGGCAATTTATAATTATATGCTTATCTTTTTCTAAATTATAACTGTAGTTATAGATGTTAGCTAGTAAAATTGATGATAATTTTTATTCAATTTCATGTTTTCAAGGTTATAACAAAAACATGCTTTTAAACATAATAATCGTCGATTATTTTAAGAACGATTTTTGATTTTTGATAATTTGAGAGTTTATTGTAAGACATGTTCTTATTACTGTTATAAGTCCTTTTTTTTACGTTGGAAAAACCCGTTACGGGTACCCCGTCGACCCTGAGGGGTGACGGGGGGGTCTGTGATGTGGGACTTCCCGGCAGCATAGAAGATGCTGCCATTTTTAAGGCTACCCACTAAAAACCAACCAACCAACGGTTGCCCTCTTCGCCGTAGGCCTCCTTTGCGGCGATGACTTGCTCGCAAAAGGAGGCCATTGCGACCCAGCACCTCTCGCTGCTGACCATGACGCTGATAACGCGCGGCAGCGAGAGGTCCCTGCCAATCACGCTCACCAGCTCAGTGCGCTGGTGGTCTCAGGCGGCGCACTCCGCCAAGGTGTGACAAGCCGAGTTGACGGAATCGTCACACTGTTATAAGTCCTATATTGATTATAAATTATTTAAAAAACCATTTGGGTATGACTAATTGGGTTTATAAGTTCAATATATCCTTAATAAATTTTAATAACATTTTAATTATTTCAATTTACACCGAGCCTGATATATCCTGCCCCAAATAAGGGGCAAAATCGAATATATTAATTTTCTTAACCAAAAACCAGTTTTATATAAAATAGAATAATAATTTAATGAAAAAGATATTTGGATTCCATACTCAAATACATACACAATAGACATAGCACAAAGAATAACTTATGACTTATGAGATCCCCACACACGAAAAGTTGTCTCGCAAACTGCCGAAATTTCACGAGATTGCATTATCGTGAAGGTTGGCTAATCAATGATTAGTAAAACAACCAGAATCCCGTTAAAAAAATAGATTAACAATTGAAGTGCCAAAAAAAAGGTCACATTTTTACTTTCATTGTTGGGATGGGAAACTTTTTAACAATCACAATTTTCAAATTCAGAGTGAATAGATTTTTACTAGATATTTAACATCGTAGACTACGCAACGTGAAAGAAAAAAAATATAAAAAATAATGTACAATACGCCCCAGCCTCCCCTACATTGAAATATACGTCGCTAGTATTCCTTGCAAATGAATATACATGCGATTCCCGGTAATTATTTGTCGATTAAGACAAACCTCGCCGGATTGGTGAAGTATGATTTCAATATAAACAGCTTCTGTGAGATATCGTTGAAACTTACTCAACCAATAAAATAAATAATATAAAATAAGAAGGTTATTGAATTATGTTTTTTAAAAACAAGGTATAGTTTTTTTATAAAACAACATAGATTGCGTCATGTAGTCCAGGTTTCTGAGACTTTAATTATTTCTAAACAGGAATTTACCACTATACAAGGTATGATTAGTTACATCAATTAAACTCCTTGTAGGTTTGAAGATTATAGTCTAAGCCAAATGCCGCGGCTTCGATTCTGACACGGGTCAATTATTTATCCACAGATTTTTTTACACAGTGTTGTTGATCTTCGTTAGTTTCTCTTTTTTAAAACTCCCCGTTACATACAGATTATGTTTCTTTGGAGTTCCTTTCTAATACTTAAAAGAAATAAAAAAACAAAATTTAAATGTATCTGATTGTAAAAATACTCGAAATAAAAATTAAAATGTATAGTTCTGTTAAAAACTTCGCAGTTTCATTTATTTATTCCCGAAGGCGTCGATGCAAATCAATTATACAGTTCTCGTAATAAATAGAGGGTTTTCGATGTCGAGTTCAATCGACCTACCTACGATATATTTTATCAGAACAATTACTGAAGTTATATATTTAAAAACATAAAATCGAGTTTTTCTTTTTAAAGCTTTTAATCCCTGTTAATAGAAATCAAGGAAAATTCAAAGAAAATTTAAAGAAAATTTAAAGAATAGCTTTGAATATTCGATATAATTTATCATGCAAAAATACGAATTATAGATTATAATAAAAGCACAATTAAAAAATAAAGTGGAAGGGAAATGTTAACTAGATAAAAAAAAACCAAAACAATCAAGACCCCGGATGAATTTGCTGGTAAAGATTTTTTAATAACCTATTCAATTTAGACATAACATAGCTATTGTGTTATAAATAAAGAATGAAAAATATTTATTGATAAATCAAATATATCATATTTATTGATTTATTGATAAATCAAAAAACAAATATGAATAAGCAGAAGTATCTTTTGTCTAGTTATATACATTTTAATTGAATCTATTTCACATTGAAATTAAGACTTTTAAGGGATTTTTAATATTTTGATTAAAAATTCTTTACTGAAACTCCCCTTCTCTTAATTTTTTTCGTCGATACAATAAATTTTAATTTAATTTAATTTTAAAAAACTTTATTGCACAAATAAATCGTACCAACGGCGGACTTAATGCTAAGCATTCTCTACCAGTCGACCGACCTAGTAAACAGAACAACATAGAGGGGGCACAACAAAGTATGACGTCGGTCTATATAAAATTATATTTTCTTTATACTTACCAGGTAATCTAGTAAAAGAAAAAAAAACAAATATATCTAAATTACTAGTTAATGTTATTTGTAAAGATAAATATAAATATAGATGTTTAAAAAGCTGATTTCATAATATAATATATTTAAAGAAGACGAGTAAATTATACGACGACGTCTTTCTAATAAGTTCAAGCTTTATATACACTATATCTTTTTTTTTCTACAATATATTTTATATATACATTGTGTAAGTAGTATTTGCTTCATAAATCTTGTATGAATATTTAGCAGAAACTCCCAACTGTGTATAAATCTCCCATGGATATTAGGATCATTCCCTGGAGGGCGATTAGAACAGCGCCCGTCAACGACCTTTAAATATATATCCTTATAAAAATCCTTTATTTTTACTTATAGCTGATATGAATAAGAGTCAAATTAAAAATTCGTTTTAAATAGTTAAAGGTGTTAGCTTCATGGGGTTTGACAGCATATCCATTTTATTAGAGAGTTCGGATACCGTTCGTAAGATTATGGTTACTAATTTATCAGATAAATATTATGAGATCAAGAATTATTTACTGATATTAGGAATTGAACAATCATCACGACAATACAAATGTCTTACAAGTTATCTCACTTATTTATTTTTGTAAAAAGAATATACTGTATCTTATTTAATTCTTCTAGTCCTTCTTACTTAAAAAACTAATTTACTTTCGTTGACTCTAATACATGTGTAAGGTCATCTAGAAGTTTTGTACACAAAATTCCAAAACACAATTCCATATTTTAAAAAGACTATTTTGTTGTTGGGGCCATTATGGAAAGCCTTACCATTAAAATTAAGACGATCGCCTTCTATTATAATTTTAAAAAATTATAATCATTTTACATTCATATAGTAAATAAGTGTTATAATATCCAATTATATTTATTACTTTAAAAATATTATATGTAGTAAGTTCTACTATACGTACATATAAAAGTATCAATTATATATTTACTCAGTTTTAAGTATATCTATTTTGCATCGCCTTCTTCATTTCTCAATATTTTATTTCATTACTCGTATGACGTTGTCTGGAAGAAATCGCTGCTTAGCTATAAGGCCGCTTCGTTGAACAACATGCATTGCGTTCTATGTACTTGTAAATTGTTTTGGTGTACAATAGAAGTGTTGAATAAAAAATAAATAACTACATAATTGATTTTTGACATCTTATCCCAATTATTTATAGCGGCGCAATATGTTAATTCTTTGGACGTTTTTCTCTCCCACATCATCTCAGTGTAAGTCTTTTAAGAAAATATAATATTCAGCCTTTCAAGGGAATATCATAAGTGATATCATATCATAAGTTTTAATATATAATTGACATATCACAGACTCATCATCCGTACTCTTTTTGATCTTAATTATATTTATTAGTTATCATTTATAATTTGGACGTAAAAAAGTATGCCTAAAAAGGAGTTTGGTAGTAAACCTTAAAAACCATGTCAGTGAGTCTTTTTGTACAGTTAAATCACAAGATTTTTTTTTTATATCAACATTTAAATGTTTAATTTTACTATATGTTATATTAAATTAACTCACGTTTAAATGAAGTCACTTGTTAAACAAGTTCAACTCTTCGAACATTATTTGTATAATAAAACTGTATATATCATTACTAGTATAATCATTTGTTTAGTTTCTTTAATTATATACTATACTAGCTGTTACTTGACGTTCAGATCGTACAGCCAACTTTTAAGAATGAAAAATATCATAAATGTATATTATTTGATTTTGATTCAAAATATAAATGGCTTACAGGTTTAGATTTATTAAAAGAATTATCCAGTAATAAGCAGCTATGTATAACAAATGCAAATATACCATTTGACTATTCAAAAAAAAATATCTATATTGAACCGAGATATGAAAAGAAAATTAAAGTAAAAACACACTATTTAGATGGTCAATACACACATTATTATTGGAATAAAAGTTTAATTATCCCTGCCGTTATTGTAGTAGTTAAAAATGGTTATTTTGTACATCTATTTTAAATTTTAATTCTGATAAAAATATGTTATTATTTCAGCACCGTTTACAATATTAATTCAGATATAGATAAAGAGCTTTGTAATAATTTAGTTTAGAAATTATTGAATCAGTGAAGAACGCGCGTCCACTTTTGAGAAATTTCTGTATAAGGCACTTCTATTTTCTACGCTTTCAAAAACCACTTCGTAATATTGGTTGTAAAAGTCATACTACTATGAAAAAGGATCTGGGTTTTCAGAAGCTAAAACAAATTTCAAAGCCAACTTCTAGTTTAGAAGTAGCGTGTTCAACAAAACAAAGAAAAATATCAATATATATTATATATATTTCAAACAATTTGTAACATACATTGTAACTGACATTTTCCAATTATCCTTGTCATTGAAAAAACTTTTATTTAGTAAATTATGCGAACACACTAGTACATTATAAGATTATACATTAGATAAATAAAATTATATGGAAAAACTGAACAGTGATTAGAATAAATGTGTTTTGTAATGACAATATTTTTATAGAAACATAAGTTTTCATATTTCTAAAGGATGTGGATTGTTCGTCGCAAAATAACTCTGAAATATTATTTATCATAAATTATTTTATGTCTTTCAATTCCACTTTATATAATATATTATTTAATGTATTGATTCTACAAACAAACATAAAACGTTCCAATTCCCGCAAATCGATATAAATGGCTCCATCTTCCACAGGAATCCTACGATTGAAACTAATATCTTCTGGTGAGGTATTTTAGTTTTTTTATGTATTTTTATTGGGAAAAAAAACAGCAACATATTCAAGTAAATTTCACAAATAATATAGGACAGATATTCCAGTAAAAATTTCACAAAAAAAACGGAAAGTTATACAAAACCAAAATAAACTAAAGAGATACAAAAAAAATACAAATAAAAAAACACAGAACAAAACGTGGAAAAAAAATAATACCTTATGTACATTACAGTAGTGACACACACTTTTTAAAACTATTTTTAAATAACTAAGTCCACGCAAGCGGGGTTAGCGTCGCGACGCAGCGCGCGAAACAAAAACTCTATGGGACACATTTTATTAATTATCTTTAAAACTACAATTACGATTCGGCTGATTTTCAATCCAGACCGAGATTTGCTCATTATACGCATGTGTGCAAAATTTCGTGCCTGTAGTTCGTAATTTGAAGATGGAGTAGGGTAATAAAGAGTTGAAAATTTGAGTAGTAAAGAGCTTCGCTTCGCTAGCACAATTTAAAAAATTTTGGTTTTTATAAGATTTCGATACGTGTTCCATGTTATTAACCTCTGCAAAATACAATACAACAATACGCGATAAACATTTCATTAATTAAAATTAGTAGATGCAAAAGCTGAATAAAAAACCATTTTTGTGTTAAGAATCAACATTTATTTAAAGTTATTATAGTCTTTACATTAAATATCATATTCTTATTACTTAAATATGAAATACGAGATATTTGGAAATATTTAATATAACATTCATTAAAACATATTTTATTTTTATGGATTACATTTAAATAAATGGTAATATGATTTTTTTTTATTCATTATTTAAAAATGAATTTTAATATCATTGTTTTTCAAACAATACGTTTTATTCCAATTATCTCGTATTGTCTACTATTAAATTGATATGGAAGTCGCTTAAACCTACTCATTGGCAATCATCGAAATATACAAGACTCTATTTACAAGCATTGTCCTTTACGCTATCTCTGAGGCATCTGGAAAGAAAAAATATATTATGTATATATATACATATATTTAACCTTTAAATCAGAGATAACTTTTTACACAAGTAAAATGAAATGAAAGTATCAGGGCGTATTTTGATATCATATTTATCAAAATAATTCCTTCTGTACTCTTCAAATTAATGTCAAAGATATGTGGGTTTCAATGTCCTCTGGTCTGAGTCAATTAATATAACAATTACAAACTTCAATAGACGTATCATTTTGTTGTCAATTATATATTGTTATGTTAAATATTGAATTAATCAATTAAAACAATTATTTATTTTGAACGGTGTTAACAATATTTAAGTTATTATAATTTCTTTTGAGGAATGTCAGATTTTGATTCAGTGGCAAGAATCGTGGTCAAGCAAGGTGTATAACAATATAGGACAGTTCAAAACAGTGACGTTGTATGTGTGTTTTGGCAGATGTTTTTTGGCAGATGAATTTTGTCCACAAGTACCTAGAAGGAGGATAGATTGATTCTTTCCGTGACAGCCTAATATAATTATTCACTATAGTAAGTCCTTTAAATAAGATCTCCAATCTTGAACTAAGTTTAAAATCATTAGGTATCAAAGTTTAAAATTATTATAAAAAAATTGAAATTTATTATAGTAATATTGTTTTTTTTTTCCTACAATTTAAAATTAAGCTGTTTTGAATTTAGGTTTTACATATGACAGAAATATGAACAAATTTCATGAAGAGTAAAATTATTATTAATCGAAAATTGAGTTTCCTTTAGGCTTTGTATAAATATACAAACAAAAAGTACACATTTATAGCAACAGTATAGTTTCAATAATGTTTATAACACGTACCAATTCCAGAGAATAATTAATATTCGCCCAAAATTTCCTTACAAATTGACATTAACCAACTACAGAGCATAATATCGTAAATTTGGCAATCTATCCCTCGGCGATCTTTAGTAGCCTCGTCACTACACAACCAGTACATTACTCATTATATCTCATCCGTTAAGCACACCTTAGTGGCCAATTTATTTATAAGTAAATTGAAATGAAGATGATATATAAATTAACTCTACATCTCGTGATGCATGGCTAACGATTTTAATATTTATAAATAAATAATAATCAATATAAAAATTTGAAATATAATTACAAATAACACAATAATATATACTTATAAACATATATACGCTACTATATACCATATCTCTCATACGACATCTTTATGAAGATTATAAGCGAAATTAATATTGTATATTTACCATGTCTTCTTGGTCCGTGGGCGGCTTGTAGTTCAACTTGTGCTGGCTCGTCTCCTTGATGGAGTAGGTCTTGTTGTCGCTGGACTCCAGCACCACACGAGGTGGCTCGCTTTCTGTTACAATACTAAACTATAATCGAACATAATCAGTGTTGTGACTACACCTGTACATCATCTTATAGAACTGAAGGGTGTTTAAGACTGTTCTGGAACTCCTGCAATCTTAAGATGAAATATTAAGATTGCAGAGGTAAAACCCCTGCTTGAAAAACAGGATAATAGATCTTTAGAGTAACAAGATTCACAACCTTCCTAAAATTTGCAATTAATTTTATGTTCCCAACCATTAATTACTCAATATATATATTATAATTATATTGCTTGATAATAATAGTTTAAATCCATATTGTGATTGGTTTAATCCTCACAATATTTACGACTTTTACTCATATAAATTCGACGATTAACTTGAAATGTTTTGAATCTGATTAAATTTACAATTATAATGAGTGAAATTATTTATTCATACTATGTCGTTACCGGTATTTCATGCGTAATAAGCTATAATAACTTATGCAATGATTTAGTAAGTATCTTTTATATAGACATGTTATAACTGGACGTAGGACTTTTGTCTTGGCCTTGGTTGATAGGTTACATATCTTATAATAATATTATAGTAAGACGTGCGGTTTCCACATGTTTTTTTTTCTGTTACAAATAAATAAGATATGAGGATAATATATGGAATACAATATAATTACAAATATCATTTAACAGAGACATAACTATCTAATACAAATTAGTATTCATTATTTGTACTCTGTATGTAATTATTAGCCTTGGTTTCGTATTATAGGTCGGAATATTACTTCGTATAATTTTTTCGTTTTCAAGAATGATAAAGGCATATACTGTATTCAACATGGTATAAAGGTCACCTCTTATCATGGGATAAAACGTCATCGTTCGAAAGTGAATGCATATAAAAAATCTCTGACAACTTGTATGTGAAGTAAGCGTGTAAAAAAAAAATTATTAAATATTGTCTCACCAGCTTTGGGATTCAGAATATCAGGTTTAGTTTCCAGCTTGTCTTGTGCGGGGTACGCTATGAGGTAGCGTCGCCCGTTGGCGTCCACTTGGACAACGCTCTGGGATGGACGTTTGCTGTTAGTTGATGCTTCACTGCGTCTAATCAAAATGTGTGAGAAAGATAATGCATTGCCGCAATAACCTTTAATAATAAATATGTATTTACGCAAATTTAAAGAAATTTAATTAAAATTAATATCCAATCCTACAATAAAGAAAAATTATAAGCAAAAATGATAACATTTTTACACTTAAACCAATAACAGAGATGTAATAAGAAAATTGGTTATATTATTAATAGAACTCTACTAGAAATCTTTCAGGATAAAGCATTGGAAGGAAATGTACGCAAAACTTGCATTATCATGAAGAAAATTCCGATATATGTATTAACGTTAAACCCGCTGTGAAACATAGCGGTATAAGCTTACGTATCGCGAATAAAACTGTTTCGGATAAAACTGGATTTTCTTTACCATATCGCTGTAACTCAAGACATTTAAAAGCTATCGAAATATATACAAACATTAAACAGAATAAGCCCTATATTATAAAATAAAGTTTTTATTATTTAAAAAGAATCGTAAAAAAGATTTTAATTATCAAATATTATTTTAATTAATATATTGTTAAATTTAAATAAAACTATGTCATAGATTTAATTGGCGTCTATTAAATAATATTTTAATTAAAACCCGACTTTTCAAATGCAGTAATCCGTTTCGCGGGAAGAAAAGATGTCTGTCAGTAACTCAATTCATTTTTGCTAGAAATATATTACAAACAAATAGTGGAATTTTTACATTTTGTATAAAATTAGCATAAAATTCTGAGTAATTTGATTAAAAAACAAAGAAATAGGTTGATTTAATTTAATAAGTAAATACAATGCATGTGCATTGTATCTAATTTTAGGGTTGAATGTAAACGAGTTAGATTATTTACGGTTATTGTAACACATTAAAATTATTGTTATACCAAAATGAACATTCGCTTTAAATGAACAACTCGATTTCCAATTGCGTTTGTGACTTGAATGAGAGGTAATAATAAAATGTGATAAATACATTTTTTTTCCTTTTTTTTATTTTATTGTGTATAATTTATTTAATATAAAAACTTACTTTCTCAATAAAAGCACTGTTATTGCTGCAGCAGCGGTGACGATTGCAGCCACTCCTGCGATCGCGGCCGCGGCAGGAACCTTTGATGGAACCCGTGTTGTATCCTCTGATAAAAAGTATACAAATATGCACTTTAAAATGTATTTTCGTTATTTATTTCTTTAACTTGTTTTGGCATGCGTTAATTTACGTTACATTTTATTTGCATTTTAATAAGATTGCCATTAAACAGAATCCTTGAGATACGAATAAAAATAAAATATCCTATGAAATTCTTGTGGAGTAGACAAACACACAAGTTATTAATTTTATTAAAAAAGTACACCCCAATAATTATGTTATTATATATTATATTGGCAACTATTATCATAAGTCCATACTTATTACGTAATTGTACTTCTCCAACCAACTTCCCATCCCAACAGGTTCGTGATGCCATAAACGGATTATAGAAATTTATCCAGCCATATGATATTAGTAATATTACTCGGATTCCAACCATGTTATTCCCAGAAGATTTTGTAAATTAGTTTAACATGGCCAGTGGGCAAATATATTATATGTATCTGGCAAATTGCAATCCTACCGAGTTAGATGTAATTCAACATATTGGATTACTTTTTTAGTAACTTTGCGAATACGGAATGTTAATGCTGAGATATATTGGACGTTTCTTTTGTGGAATCTCGTAATGAGATGAGATGTTACAGGTGATTTCGCTTTACTAGACCGTATCCGTATTCTTATTTATTTCTAGTACGTTTTTATGTACCAGATAAGTTTTGCGAATGAGCATGTGAGAGTATGAAAATTCTTTTATTTATTTCAATATATACTCGCATATTTGTTAAAATTTAAATTTAATCCGACGTTTCGAATGCTTTGCAGCAATCGTGTTCACGGGTAGACGAGATGTAAGTATAAAATGTAACCAAATTATACGCGAGTTTTAATCCGTAAAAAATAGTTTTATTTCAAGTGTACTCGTGAAGATCTAAGAAAACACTATTTCAATATATGTTCAAGAAATGTGATTATATTAATAAAATTATATTATGTTACGTCGGTCTCAATTAATAATGTTTGAGTCTCTAACTAGCTATAATGATATTCGTACTTGTAAGGACAGATTGTGTGGAAGAATATTTTTAGAAAATCCACAAGCAAAGTTCGAAATTGAATGTCAGTTTTGCCGAAAGTTTTAATTAACAAAATGCAATGTTCAGTTCAGTTCAGACATTTCTGTTTTCACATCGTTCAACAGATGACATACAATATTAGTTCTTCAAGTAGATTAATAATGGCTAAACTTGACAACTAACATATAACATGTCATAATTTAATACCTATATGTTTAGCGGCGTCCCTGTACACGAGATCTTGGATTAATACGGGATCAGAAGCTCCTTTACTATTCCTTGCGGTCACTGATAGCACCTCGTCTTCTGACAGGGATTCTAATTCTGACCAGCTTACATTGAGCCACACTACTAGATCTGAAATCACTTTCGATACTATATTGTCATGTCAATAGAAATAATTATTATATAAGTAGATATATACTATTAAGTTGTTCATATTCCATTGCTCTAATAAAATCATACCAAAATTTTGCCTGAATTTATCTCACCAGATGTATCAGCAGTAGTATTAGCGAGTATTCTTCCGGTATCTGCTACAGCTTCCAAAGTAAAGTGCTGGTTCAGACCGCCGTCGTAGCCAGCCACACACCTGACCACTAGGAATATTGAGACGTCGCTGTTTGCTGCTGACCTTTTCGCTGTACAGTTTCGAGGAGGGGACGGACGAGCTAGAAAGTGTGTGTGAAATCGAAGTGAGTTATTGATAATTTGTAAAACACTAACTTATTGAAATGTATAAAAAGTAATAAATATGGCGAATAACAAATTTGAGCTTTAAGAGCTTTAAACATTTTAATCCTTTGTGTAGTTTTGAAAATTGAAGAAATAACTTATTAACGTAATTTTATTTGTAATTATTTAAATTTTGTTTTAAAAATTTCAAATCAAATAAAAAAATCTTTATTTGGACAATCTATTATATTATTATAAGAAAATAATAAATAGTTTTGCCAGAAAACAAAACACTTACTATTAAAGTTTATTAATAAAAAAGGGAAAATTTCTTGCATCGGTTTCTATACTTAAAGTAGTACAAAGCTATATTTATATGAGAAGAAGAAATACATTTCTAAGGTGAGATATAAAAGTACTATAACAAAATTGAATCTAAAGTTGTCAAACAGAAATTTATATATCTTATAATACCAACATATTGAATATTTTCCAATGAAAAAAAATTTAAAAGTCACCCTATGAAAAATATATAATCAAAAAAAATATATTTAAAAAGATTTTCAAATTAATAACTTAAAACCAAACAAAAAAATAAAATTTTAAATAAAACAAAAGCTTGCTAAAATTTAATGAATCAGAACTTCCCAGTGTTAATGTAACCCGATTTCGTCTAAAAATTGTCTAATATTAACCCATAACTGACAAAACATTCAGAAAAACTCAAATTATATTCAAATTAGGAAACTCATGACTAATCTGGCAGCTGTCAGTTGCTCGTTACGAATAACACTGTAGCGGAATGAACTACCCCTTTAGTATGTCATTTGTGAGGAATGAGAGTTCAAACTTCATATAAACTGTTGAATATTAAGCCAACTAAGTGGGTAGTTTAGAATAGAGTTAATTGAAATATAAATAACCTATCAGAAGGTTTATTGAACGAAACTTGTTATATGTGAGATATTTTAGTTTATTTTAAAAGAAAATGCATATTCAATATTTTTTTATATACATTTACTACTCGTATCCCTTACTGAGTGTAAATTGTTTTGAAAGCCAATATCACGCGTCCACTGAACAAAACAAGCTATTTTGAAACATGAAAATAATCAGAAAATACACTCGAAAATCCGGCAAGTAAGTGGCAGGAAGTTTTCTCGTTACCCGTTCCATATTGGAGGACGATTGCGACTTAGCGTATTTTAAAACTCAACGAGAATAAGGACGCTTACAAACTTACGACTTGATATATTGTTATTACTTAACTAGATTTTTGTTTTTTTAACTGTCTGAATACTGAGCTTGAATAAAATATTTAAATAGTAAAAATAAAACTGCTTGTTTTTACTTGTGTGTTTGGTAATGTAAAGACTGCTGGATTTTTTAAATTGAGTTATAGGTGGGAAAAAGTTCATATTCTCACAGGAAAATACAAAAACTGTTTACAGTATAATCAAAACATGATATAAAAAAAACTGTGCGTTTTTTTGTGCAAAATTGCTGGCAATTATAGTTATAGAATAATAATTCTAAACAGTTATCGAGGAAATAGTAAACAATTTTTTATGTTAATAGTAATAAATTTATATAATATATCTTATACATAGTTTAAAGTATGATTCTGACAGAAATAAACTTATGTATACGATAGTTAGAAGGATATTTGAAACTTTATAACTCTCGTGTATAATATTCCTTATTAGAAATTGTCTCCTACAAAGTTTCAGTATCGGGAAATGTTTTAATGAAGTTCAATGTTATTAATTACTCGCTTTGACACCCGGCAGCGATGTGACATCCTAAAGATAACTGATTAGTATCAGTTAGCGATTTTAGGTGTTTATATATTAGATTGTACTGTGCTTTTATTCTGTAGTAATTTCAAGAAAATAAATAAATGTCAATAGTTTGTGTTGTCTTAATGTATGAATTTAAATTCAAATTTAATATCTGGGATTCAAATTATGGTTTCATATTTTTATATCATTATAATTAATTCTGTTTTTTTGTTGGTTTTGTTTTTCTTGTTTTTATTGGTTCCAAAAAAAAGACATTGATCGTATGCAAAAATAGGTGATTGGTTCCTAATCTATAAAACCAATTAAAATTAGTGAAAAACAAGTATTTTTTAAGAACGAGTATTCATGTTTATTTAATTAAATCACATGCACAATGTTTATTTTTACAAGCATAGTTATTATAGCTAAAAAAGATATGCACTCTAAACTTAAAAATAATATGAATTAAATGTATGGCAAGTTCAGGAACTAAAAATAATTATGTTAAACAGCTATGTTGTTAACGAAAAGAATAGGTTATTCTATTTTTAATGTAAAAAATAATAATAATAATAATAATTGATAATCATAAATACAGGAATATAAATTTAATTGGTGTCATCATCAGTCACTTGCATTCGCTTGCTTCGAACGCGTATACAATCACTATCATCGCTGGAATAATTTTGAACTGAACTTTCTCTTGCTCGTTCATCATCTACATTTTTAACAATGAACTCTGTTATGAGCCGTTGTTCGCCAATTCTTGCGACTTCTTTGTATAATTCTTTGTATAATCGTGCTAAATGGAATAAAATCGTGTAAAAAAATTAAAAATATTTTATTTTCAAACCGTTTCATATCAAAACTGTGTAACACACCGTGTAAAAACAGAATTGCGTTAACAATTTAATATTTAACAATAATAAAATCATATTGACAGTTCAAGTATTGCAATGAGTATATTCCAAGCATTTTTTAGTTTACTTTTTGTTTCCTAAAAAAATGTACTTAGTAAAAGCACACCGAAAACTAATAAGATAAACAGACTGATATTTATAATTTTATTACATATAAAATTGTAATATTTTAATTTTTTGGAATATTTTTTAATAACGTTATACATTATGAGCAGAAGCAGAAGTAAATTAAATTTAGCATCTTATTTTTTCCGATTTTTACCTTAAATATAACTTTAATTATAATATATATTAGGATATAATTACGAGTATCTTCCTACACAAGTACTACAATCATTACAAATCAAGATATGAATAGTATTACTAGTATTACCAGACCCTTAATTTGAACTCGCTCGCGAAATCTCGGGTGCCATTTACATATTGAGCGAAGCGATAAGTGAAAGAAGAAATCATTTATGGAAGCGCTCTTTAACACTAATGTAGGTGCGGTCATTGAGAAATATTTATTTTTAATAGGTTTCCAGTTCTGTTTTTTTTTTGAGATTCTTTTTTACGATTTTTTTTAAAACAATCGTGTGGATATACTTAAAATTTGTGCAAAATTTCGTCTTGATCGAACGAGTCATTCAGACGCCAACCCCGGACATTCAATCAGAAAAGTCTCACATAGAGCGCTCCGCTCGCTCCACTCAATAATACCATAATATAAAACTAAATTCCATATCATCGAACTCAAAAACTATTTACATATAACATTGCAAAATTAAGAAAAAACAGAGAAAAATTTAACATAACAAAAATACAGTATAACTTCTAACACTACGTAACATGTACAGCTATTACAAGTGTCTGGTAGAACCTGTAGCAAACACGACAATTAAACCTACAAAGGTGGAAACAGTAAACGGTTTTTTAGTTCCATTTTAGAATACTCACTGTAACGCCATTTTTTTTTAGTTTTATTTTTGTAACGGTCGCAGAAAGCGACATGCAAACCGTAGTTTTTAAATTCATGTTCATTTATTAGTCAAGTAAATATAATTTCGTGAACAAAGAGTTTTTTTTTTGAAAATAAATAAGAATCACATGTTAATGTATGAAAATTGTTTTGAATTAACTACTGAATATGGAAAAAAAGAACATCAACAGTATACATAAAATATGCATAAGATTATTTAATTACATCAGGTTTTGGAGAAGTTCGTAGTTTTAGGAAGGAAATCTTCATGTCTATGTGTTAAGTGCCAAGCTGGATGTGTTACTTTGCAGCCAGAAACTTATTAGTCACTGGGCATGTCTTGCAAAGTTTGGAACATGCCAAATGAGTTAAGTTTACCAGTGACTTTTAAAACACGTCGCTATAAATCTAATTCAGAGTTTTTAGCTTTTACGGTTTAGTTTTTAGTTATTTTAAAAGTTAATTTAGAGTAGTTTTAAGGTGCAATCAATAAAAAGTAAATGTCTTGATTAAATAAGTTTTGCCCAACTACGTATAAAACATATATTTTTAAGAATACTTATCAAAGTAAAAAATAACAGTATAGATATTAAAATTAAATTTATTTTTAAATTATTTCAATCAAGAAAATAAAATTCGATGTGACATTATGCCATCGTTTTATTAATTTCTTGCAAGTGAAAAAACATCGTCTTAATCATTTAGATTGTTGAAAAGTTGAATCAAGAAGTTGTTCTTGAAAGGTAAATAAGAAAATAGGTTTTTAGTTAATTTTTATATTGTTTTAGAACATTACATAATTTTATTTAATTTTCGCAAAAAATCAGTTAAATAGCTAAAAGAAATTTAGCAGCCCTCTAATGGCCTTCAAGCTTAAATCATTCATTCTTTTCTGTAATGATACTTCTCAATATCAAATAATACAATATTCATTTAATTTCATAAATAAAAAAAACATACTTAATCTGTTAATGTAGTTCTTTAAAAGTTTTATTTTAGTTTTTTTATAAACACTTTCGCTATTCATAATTAGTATAATTCATAGCTATCCTTCTGTACTCACATTAAATTTAACAAAATTGGCCTAAATAATTTCGAACCCGCCTGGGGTTCTTAATCACGAGCTCGGAGCATGATCGCGGCGTGAACTCAGTTCATGAAACAGTCGGACAATTTCCTATACATTAAACATTAGTACTGAATATCTATAGATAAAAGATTTTTTAATTAGTCATCTGAAATACTTTTATTTGAAATGTGTTCTCGTGAAAATCTAAGAAAATATTATTTTGCTATATTTCATTTATTTAGTTACGTGATATGATGTATGATATGATAATTCCATTATAGTCCTATATCTAATATTTTTATGATTCAACTTTAGTTTATATAAACAATGCTATATAATATAAATTCGCAAGTAAGTATACGTACTTACAGTAATCTTTTTTTGAATAAGTATTTTGTTGAATACTGTAGAATTGAGTAAATATATATTCTCCTTAATACTTTGTTAAATAAAATTAAAAAATGGAACTCAAACTTGACTTAGTTCTATTCATTAGCGCTTGTAAATAAACAGATAAAAAAGTCTTAAGCTTTATCAAATTCATCAAGTAAATAAATTTTTAATTGCTTTTTAGATATTAAATTTTTCTTTATTAAATACTTTTATAAACTAAGAAAAAACATTAAATTTATACCAACTTTTCTATATTTATTATGTAAGTTCTTTAAAACTCTTAACTCTAAACAAAATATGACATAGTTACGTCTTTTGCATTTTGAAAAAAGTGGTATTCAAATATACATATATATACACATATATATATTTAAGATAAGTAATTTTATTGATTTATTTGTATATACGAAAAAATACTAACAATATTCAATATCTTTAATCTAACGAAAATTTAATTAAATGAAGATTAGATCAAAATTGGCATTCTCGTAAAGTTTAAACTATACGTGATACTAAATTGTAAGTTTGACTAAAATTAAGACCGAAAACTTTATAGCATTAAAAACGCATTAAAATATATTTCTAATATTATTTAATTCAAAAATGCTACTGAAATGGAATTTAGAAATTAAAAGTCGATCATAATATCAAATTCAATTGAAAAAACATAAACAAACAAACATTATTTGTGTATTGAGCGTATCCGGAGCCACTTAGTAAACATTCGAAGTTTAGTCGCTGTTGTAATCAAATCAGACAACTTGCTCGCCACTTACTCGCGGACTTTCAAACGTTTTTTTTGTTTATATCTTTGCTACAGCTTGTATTATTCAAGGAAGGCGTGAATACTGATTTGAGTGAGGTCTTAATGAAATTATCTTGGATTCGTGACGATTTACTTCGTGTTTCAAAAGTATCAGCATCTGTTTTGGCAATCTGCTTTTTGCAATTTTATATATACATTTTTATTAAGCAGATTGATGAATAACAATGATGTAAGATATATGTTTAAATCTATTATGTATACAATTTTTTCTAACTATATTGTGAAAATATATTTAATTTAAAAGAATGTCAGTTAGATATACAAAAATATTAAAAATTTTTTTTTTAGAAATCTTGTAACAGCGTTTCTACAAATAAGTATTTGTTCTGTAATAACCTACGATTTTACGGAATTATATTAGTTTTATTCTAGCATTGGTTAATTCTTAAAATTTGGTATTTTAATAAAAAGAAAACAGTTGTAGCTTTTAATCAAATAATACATAATATATGAATATACTTAGTATTTTCTGAGATTTTCACGAGACGAGATGTAAGTCTACATCTCGTCTACGCGTGAACACGATTACTGCAAAGTATTCGAAACGTCGCGTTAAAATAAAAAATGTAACCAAATTCTATAAATGGAACAGAATACCCTTATGAATATTAAATGCATTCTAGAACATTTTAATATGTGAAAGTTAACTAACTTTGGACTTAATGTCATTAACAGGGACGTAAGGTGCTTCCAGAGTTAGCATAAGCAACTTACTACTTTCTTGGACCGTTTTACAAACTTTAGGAGTTTAAATCTAAATTTCAACCTGCTTTGAGTCTGAAAAACTTGAATTAAAATTAAGGACAGCATTAATTAGTTACAATTTCACGCTCAGAGTAATAATAAAAATATTAGAAATTACTATTATAAGAAGTTAGCTGTTAAAGCTTTATAGTTACGAGTAAGCCTGCATGTTATTATTTTTTAGATTGTTATTATTAAATAATTCTTTTGTTGTTATTAAATAGTTATGAATAAAAGAACATCAATGCATGGTGCATTAACTTATACATATAATTTTGACTCTTACAATATTCATAGTAACATTCAACATTAAGTAGATTTAAGATAGACATATGAAGACAGAACTTATAAGAATTTTGTAGTTAGTATTCTTATTATGTTTTGAATACTAAATTAGTTTTTTAGAATATACGCAATTATAAAATATTAAGAGAACATTATGGGAATAGAAGTGTATAATACAAATATTTTATAGACATTTGAGTATTTAATTTATACATTTAATGATATGAATAATATCTATTATTTTAAGTATATAACAAGAAAGTATTAATCAATTATCTTTGAATGTCACTTCTCTGCCGGATGTCAAAGCGAGTAATTAATTGCTATAAACTTTGTGAAAACATTTTCCGATACTAAAACTTTGTAGGATACAATTTCCAATAATTTGTAACATATCTGCAGTAACTATGGATGTGACTTCGAATACTTTGAATTTTGTATTACGTTTTGATTATATCTATAGAACTTTCAGAATGAATAGTTTGTTAGAGCTCATTGTTAACTGGTTTGCATTTATTACTTGGCTATTTTGATATTTGCTTTGTACAAACAAGGACTGTTATACTTGCAATATGTTTCATATGAAATTTGGTCTTTTGGAATTATTAACTTAGATTTAAACAAAATATAAGTTATTTTTAATGAAAGTTGATTATTTTAAGACTCTTTTGTCTAAATTATAATAT
The DNA here is from genome assembly GCA_959347395.1 of Mechanitis mazaeus. NCBI lineage: Eukaryota > Metazoa > Arthropoda > Insecta > Lepidoptera > Nymphalidae > Mechanitis > Mechanitis mazaeus. The sequence continues at coordinate 11,445,542 of OY365751.1, forward strand.
ATAAATTTAGCATATACTATATGTACCATATCCCATCTGAAAATAAAGTCAGTATTCGATCAGTTAAATGAAATAAATGTTAGTACAGTGTAAGTACAGTGTAAGTAAAACAAAAATCTAGTTAAGTAATAACAATATATCAAGTCGTAAGTTTGTAAGCGTCCTTATTCTCGTTGAGTTTTAAAATACGGTAAACTTAAGTCGCAATCGTCCTCCAATATGGAACGCGTAACGAGAAAACTTCCTGCCACTTACTTGCCGGATTTTCGAGTGTATTTTCTGATTATTTTCGTGTTTCAAGATGGCTTCTGTTGTTACGGAACGCGTAAATACTGATTTCAGTGAAGTCTAAAACTTTCTTACATTCCAGACTCTTTTGTTGGAATACTCCGCCATCTGGCGCTATATAATTATTAAAACCTTTTATTTTAATATAATATTAGTTATATTATTTTATATCTAAAAATTATAGATATGTATAGTTATGTGTTTTTTATATAAGTTTTAAGTATTCTATAATTGTTCACTTCCTGTTTATTTAGAAATGGAAACTTTGTGGGCATAATGTCTTACATAATTGTGAAAATTATTTGTTTAATATGATAAATAAATAAATAAATATTTTTAAATTCATCCAAAATTGTTGGACTTTCAAAGATGAACATAAAACTCGTAACAATACAAAAAAAAAATAAACAATGATATTTTATCGTAGATGAAAATCAGTTTCGTAGGACACTTCTGAAAAACGTCCAATGAAACTTTTGCTTAACTTTATCTCAAATTTATTAGTGTTCGCCTAATATATGTAATATATAGTTATATTATACTTTGATTATTAATTTTGAAATAAATGTTACTCTAGAATAAAAGGGAATAAATGTGAAAAAATATTCAGTCATCGCATATAACAATTGACAGTTTATTTTCAAATGATCAGTATTAAAAATTTACGTTGTTTTTTTATAAAATTAACATGTTTATATTGTTATTATAATTAATTTGTTTATATTTTCAATAAATAATATAGTATACTCAATACTAACATGTTTTTTGAGGAAATAATTACACATTCACAGGTGTTTTGTACACGTTCAACGGATAACACAATATGCGGATGCTATACAGAATTTTCAAAGCTTAGTTAGGCAGTCTAAGCTACGAATGTACTATCAGTGTTAGTACATTAGTGTGTGTGAACTACGAAACTAACAAATAGGTCCTGTTTTAATTTATAATTTATGCACCACACAATTTGTTAGAAATATGTTTACTACAAATGAGATAAAATTTGAATTTAACAATTTTGTGAATGTTAAAAATTTTAACTTTACTAGGTTTTATAGCATGTTTAAGGGCACACTAAAAACATTATACATTTGTAATCTATTTTCCAAAGTTGGAAGCTAATAAGTCTGTTACGCTAGCTCTCGAGTACGGCCTCGGCTATAAATACTTTGAAATCAAGTTCCTAATCGAAGTTCTGAAACTTCTAGCGTCTATCTCACATTAATTAAGCATCAAAACAATTTAAACTATAAAACAAGTCCAATACTGCAATATAACCATTGGTTATGAAATTAACTTAAAGCCTGGAATTCTCCACCAGCACATGTGTTTTCCTCGCGGGGCGTGAAAGGGCATCTTATGAAGCCGCCATAGTGGAGGTCAACATGTCACATTGGTAGTTCACCAATAGGAATGTCGACCTCCACCTTTGGACTCCACTGACTGCTTAACATCAGGCACAGTGGAGTCATTATGGTAGGCTATATTGATAAAAAACAAAAAAAAAATAATAATAAAAAGTAACTGGCTCTTTTTAACTAATATTACTTACCGGCTGGAACAATTTGAAACACACAAGGTTTCTTTTGACGTCCAACAGAGTTAGTTGCGCGACAAAGCAACGCTCCATAGTCGCGTTCGCTCGCCGCTCGGTAGCGCAATTCGCTTGCCGTTCCACCCGTTGATACTGATTAATGACTTGTCAATTAAAGTCTAGTTAACTTTGCCTATTGACTACTAAGTAATAGGCAAAATAGGTTTCTTAAAACTCTATGGTATTTTAAAACCAACACCTTTTTTTCGTCTTGTCAAAATAATAAACATTAGCAGTATATATAGACATTAGACTGCTGATGTATATATATATATATATATATAAAACTAAAAGTACCCACATTTTTATACTTTTTACAAAAATATCAGATGTTATAGATGAATGGGATGTTCGCTTGATTATATTATAATGTCCATAATTTATATGTCTGAAAAACTTTTATTGTTAAGCTCATCGTACTATATTTATAATTGTGTCCTATATTAATTTTCTGGTTGGTCTACTTTTTTTTACACTGTCTAAGTTAATGTTTGATTACATTCTACCTGATGGAATGTGGAAATGTAGTCAAAAGTGGTAATGTGCATTAAGTCAGCAACCTAGCACTCTTCTCTTGAAGACACCCACAATAATCGCAGTGCGAATTACGAAAGACGAAGCAAAGCGCTTCGTTCTGACAGGTGGAATGTCCACAACGTATGGACGGATAGTCGCTGTGCGTCGGGATGTTTGGTAGAAGGGGGATACGTACCGTATCTGGCGGGCGACACCTGGAAGCTCTCCCCGCTGTTGTTGAACTGCCAGTAGAAGGCGACGTCCGCGGGGTCGGCGCTGACGGCGCAGCGCACGCGCAGCGCGGCGTCCAGGCGCGCGCCCAGCACCACGGGGCTGGCCTGCGCGCACGACGGCGCGACTGACACACACATGTATAAGAGGACAAACTACCAATCCTGCTCATGTTCATAATTTATTAACGAAAAACATTTTGAAATATAATATAAACTACGAGTGCGAAGAAGACCTCCAGACAGACAGAGACAGACAGAGCGCCAGACAGACATGTTGACTCGCTGCGCTCGCAAAATATCGGTATATGTTAACATTTTGACCGAAGCGAAGTGCAAACAACACCGAAGTAGCATTTACAAAATATTTTTCAAGATGAAACACATTATTATACTTTTTTTTCTTTTAAAAATGTTTTTGATTTTTTTTAAACCACCACCAGACTCATATCTGTCAGTGTGCAAAAATTTTGAAGATTTTCGGATATCCCAAATTTGATTGATGCTTGCACAAAGGATGTAAAAGTCTCTCGTAGATAGCTTCGCTCAACAAATTATATGTCTACTATTATACCGACTTAGCATATGAAATACATGTTTCAATATATACATGTTATTCAATTAAAATTTAATATTTTTATCCTAATGTACATATTTTTTTATTTAACTTAATAAAGGATTAATTTTAATTTATGTGTAAATTAATATTTAAGAAAGATTTCATTAAAAAGATGTCAGAAAAAAATAGTTTAATTTGATTAAAATTACTCTTAACTAACTTACATTGCACCCTCAAATACACAGACTGGCTGCTTGACTCGCCCAGCTCATTAGCGGCTCGACAGGTGTATAACCCGCCATCCCGTTTGGTCACACGCTGTATAACCAACGATTTGGTGCTTATAAATACTCCCGATGACATATTTTGAGTAACTTGTTGCTGCTGTAATAGTAATAAAAATTTAGATTCTGAAGCAAAATCATGTTATTTTAAAAATAGAGATACATTATATTCACAATAGGTTTATATCAGATTGATAAAAAATGATATATTTTTTTTGAGATAAGAAATAATATTATCAAAATAAATATCTAAACTATCAAGAAAAAAAATAATGAAAGTGTTTCGTGAACAATTTTCTTGCTCTGTAGCGGAACTAACTAGACAGCGTTTCCAATTTGTTTTCAAAAACTAAAACGAATATATCGATATATCGAGTTGTGACAAGGCAATGTAACAAAATATATTTTACATAAAATTTCAAAATCAAATAAATACAGATAAGATCAGAGAATTTTCTAAAATTTTCACGAGTACACATTTGAAATAAAACTATTTTTATACGGATTAAAACTCGCGTATAATTTGATTACATTTTAATTTTAACCCGACGTTTCGCATGCTTTGCAGCAATCGTGTTCACGGGTAGACGAGATGTAAGTGTACACGATTGCTGCAAAGCATTCGAAACTTCGGGTTAAAATAAAACGTAACCAAATTATACACGAGTTAAATCCGTAAAAAATAGTTTTATTTCAAGATCAGAGAAGTAGAATATAACTATAAATTGAACTCACTCACGTTGTGGTACCAAGAAATGCGGTGTTCCTTGGGATTCGCTCTGATGTTGCACTCGAAGTAAACGTCGTCCCCTTCTTTTATGTCGTTAGGATTTAGTGTACTGCCCAGGGACATCGTCAATACTGGCTTATCTGCGAAATATAAACCTTATTTAATACACTTTAAGCTGAATTTCATTTGGCAGTTTAGCTAAAGTTATGCCACTTCGTGACTAGCATTTTCCATGAATTGATCCTTCTGGAAGTCAATTTAGGACTTCTTTAAATTTAAAAGCGTATTGTTTTTGAAATTGAGTTTTATTGTGGATTGTCCAATTCAAACGTTACAGGTTTTTCATGAAGCGAAAAATAAGACAAAGAATAACAAATACATTTTTATTTTTCTTGACGCTTTTAAGGTTTATCAAATTTTAAAGTTTTCGTTATAAAAGGTATGAATTGGACAATTGCTATAAAATATATTTCAAAGTTGAGCATGTATTTGTAATGTAACAACGAATACAAAGCAATATACAAATATAGTGTATGGTTGTGTGTGTGTTATAAAATATAATACTGGCATTTTCATTATCAGCGTATTTTATCCCTATAATATTTTTGCGTCAACTTATATATTAGAGAACTCTATTTCTATGAAGAGGGTTTGAATATTAGATAAGCTCAGATAAAAGGATAACTACGTTTCTTATCTTTTTCATCTCACGTACAAGCTGCTGCTAGCAGATTATGCATTAAAAATTGCTGATAGTACTGCTAAAACCTTTTCGAACTCTTATTTTACTATATATATATATAGGTAATTTAAATTGGATTGGGACTAAAAACGTATTTTATCCTTTACCAAAAAAATAGTATAGTAAAAATGGTTCTTAATAAAGTTGTAAATTATACATTTTGCAATAGTAAACTTTTTTAATACTTTGACAACCGCCCAACTGGAAAACAGCTAATGATAGTAGCGCAAATACAGACAGATGCTTAATAAAATATGCAGAATAAATAGTAGGATTAAAATGTAACATTAAAAATTGTCCTGAAGGTATTTTACAGTTATATGAATTTAAAATATAAGTTTCCAAGTAAATTTTTATGCATATTTACATTTTACTTTATTTTTAATGTATTGTACAAGTTTTTTTTTTTTCTTTTAACAAATTCATACACAAAAATGTAATTTTGCGTGAATGATACAAGTAAACGTGTACTTGACTTATCCTTTCGTTAATTAGGGATTATGGATTTCTTTAGGGATTATGGATTTGATTCAATACTTACAAACCACAATCATCCTGAAGGAGTCTTCCAAAGCTACTCTGAGTATAGGGTTGTCAGCACGGCACTTGACGGTGGCGCCATCGTCCTCAGGCTGTGGCAGCATGGACAGCTTGCTGATTGAAGACGTCTCGTTTATGAATTCACTGTGCTATGAAATATAAAAAGTAATTTGAAATTAAATAATTAAATTTTTATCACAATTCATGTATAAATGGTAACACAATATAAATGTAATAATAATAACAATAATATTCTTTATTGCACACCACATATATAGAAATACAGTCAAAAGAAGTATGGAGACATTTGAGGTATAAAATAAGGCGGTCTTATCGCTAAGTAGCGATCTCTTCCAGACAACCTTATTTTGATAAAAATTAAACGTAAACAGAAACGTGGTGCAATATACAATTCTAGAATATATAAAATAAATGTATTTACATACATCTAATGTACTACTGCACTAAATATAATATATCATAGTAAATACGATATTCCAAAATTAGCAAACTGTTCGTAATTGATAACGAAGAAGGAAACACAAGGTAGCGCAAAATATAAAGATATTGAATTACAATCATAATGAACTTGATGAGAACGTTTGGGATCTATAAATTAAATTTTATTGTAATTTAAACATGAAAATGTAAATATAAAATATGTTTACCAACCTTTCCTCGTGTGTATCTTCTGTTCCCTCTGTACCATGTTATTTGAGCCGGTGGTCGGCTGCCGTGAGCCACACAGACCAAAGTAACCTCTGAGTCTGCTGAAAGTTGGCCGGGCTTTTCCACTATTGACACTGATGTAGGTTTCACTTTAACATACAAAGAGTTTGTAAAGATAATTTATTGTAATGTAATGTTTTCTAAGATTTACACGAGTACTAAACATTTCAATAAAACTATTTTACGGATATAACTCGCGTTTATTATTAAATTTTTTAATTTAACCCGACGTTTCGAACAGCAAAGCGTTGTTTTGTAGCAAACGTGTTCGCGGTAAGACGAGATGATGGTGTCTGTCTGTATTGTTATCTTTTTAAATTAAAATACAAAAGTTATTTGTAGTGTAATTATGATTAACAAAAAAAAATATTCAAAAGAAAAAACTCAATAAATAACATAATTTTAATATATTCTTTTGACATAGTTATCAAGTTTCTGTTACTAGAATTGGGGAGCTTAAACAACCAAGCTTTCTACTTAAATTAGAAGAGCAATTAGGTCTTAGACTAATAAGAATTAAGCCCTATATACCAAACTTTACCGACCACAATGTCCATTTTATATCTCAAGTTCAGACCTCTTAGCTGATTAGCTAAATTAAAAAGATTAAACGTGCTTCAAAAAATTTAGCTAAATACAAAATAATGCTCAATTTTCTTAAGCAGCTAATTAGTGAATATAAAGTATGGCAACTAATTTCTCGTGCGAATTTGTTGTCGACAAATAATAACAGCTTTGGAAACTAATCCAATGTACAAAAATACGATAAAAATTTTAATTTAAGTTGCATTCAAAGTGTTTTGTATGTTAAGGTTACATTTTTGATATAAAATACTGGATGAAAAAATCCCAAAAAATATTTTGATCCTTCTTGGAAAGTACTCCCAATGTATAAAAATATATTTTTTTAATTTAAAATGAATTCAAAGTGTTTTGTGTGTTAATGTAACATTTTTGCTATAAAATACTGGGTGAAAAAATCCCAAAAAATATTTTGGCTCTTCAAACTAAAGAAACTAAATAACCATATCCAGCTCAAGACAAAAATTCAATGGGTGTTTATATGAAATGAACTTTTTTAATTTTTGTTTTAATTTATTAAATTTCCAAAGATTATTGGAATAATTTTAAAAAATCATAGGTATGCAAAATTACAAGATGTCATAATTATTAAGATCATAATCATAAAGATCAAGATTATTATTTAAAAATAATAAACTTACAATGCATTTCAACCCTCGCAGTTCGTTCATGTGGACTCAGGAGGGGTGTATTTGTTGCTTGACATCTAACACTTGTGTTCAACCAACTTCTCTCAGCGCCGCTTACACTGATTCTGCTGATGATGACCTTGCCATCATTTTTAAGTATCGTATGGTCTTCCAGAGGAGTATTGTTTATAAGCCAGGAGAGAGTTGGCTTAGGTCGACCTATAAGCATATGATGATAACAAAATGCGATATAAAATTTTAAAGACATAAAATTATAAAACATTTATTGTTACAACATACTCATAAATAATTTTTGCGAATATATCAAATAAAAATAAAAAATAACAATGGATATTGCTGATATATACTGTTATTTTAATGCAACATCCAGTCTGTACATCCAGTTTTATATATTCCTTTTAGAATGTATGTAAATGAAATAATAAAACATTTTCAACGAACTTAACCAAGAGCCGCAATAAATTGCCGAAACAATTTGACATGGAAAATAAAAGGGAAAATCCACATCTCAAGCGGTTTCGTAAAATTCAATATGGCGGATAAGATGGTGGCGTAAAATGCGAGATATTTAGTTAGAAAAAGTGGAAAAGTTTAGAACCGAGTTTTATAGAAATCCGATATGACATGCTTTACGAAGGCAGTCACTCTGGGTATTTTGGTGGATAAGTATATTAAACTAATTTTACTTACATATATATACAAATCTTGATTAATATATTTTATTGTTTGTCTTTGATTTACTGTTATGTTTAAAAAATTACTATTGATATTTCAATTGTTTTAGGATGTATAAAACAAGATTAGGAACGTGTGAGGCAGTTTTAAAAAGAGCCTTATGATTAAATGTAGAAAAATAAATGGTATTCAGAAATATGGAAACGAAAACTGATTTCAGTTCCGCGATTATTCAGTAGTTCTAAACCATGTTTCAAAACCACCAGGTCCCCTTACAGCATACAGCGTGAATGGATTTAAAGCTTTTAGAAATAATAAGAATCCCTCTATACCCGTCTCATCTTTGAGACGTATCATCGATTTCCTTTAAGATTTTATTTTTTGTTGTTGATCAGAAAAAAAATTATAAATATTGATATTTTATTATTCAGGCGTGCTAATTTGTTAAAGCTAACATTTCAGTTTAATGGATGCTTACCACGTTTGACTTTTTTTAGATGTTCCGACATTTTGACATTTCTGTGTGCGTTCCGACATTTCTGTGTGCGTTCTAGACATTATGGTAATGAGTAATGGTAATGACTATTGGATGTTATAACTTTGTAAAAATTTCTACTTTCCATATGTATACCTCTGATATATAATTTTTGTTTGGCCGCTTTCGATACTTCAATGACAGCAAAAGTAGTGTATTTCGATATTTAATTTAGTTTATTACATTATATTTGATGTATTTTATTTTTTTATTTTTCTGGATTTCTGTCTTTTTATTGATTGTAACTTTTATGTTGATAAAATATTTGATTAAAATAATGGATATATTAAATTATATAAACATCTCTATGTGTTTCAAAATATATGTAAAAAATATATATTGTAACAAAATTTTCAAAATAAAATTACATAAAATATTTATTTATAACTAAAAAAACAGAAAAAAATATATGTATTTGTAAAAAATTAAATAACAAAGAAATGAACTGAAATAAATTATATGTATATTTTTTTATTTATAAATCACGCATCCCTCGATTGTTGAATAATCTGGGAAGCAATTTTTATGGCCTATGATTTAATGTTATAAAATTTATATATTTGTTTAATTTAAATAAAATTTGTATCTAAGTTAAACCTATATCGATACTAGATTACAATGTAAAATTGATACAAAATTTGATAATTATTTCCGGTCAAAATTTCATTAGTAAAATGTGATGGAACTCGATTTATACTTAATAACAATTTAACATATATACGACATAAAACATATATTTTCGTGATACTTTTACATGATAAATGACATAGGTTAAATGTGTTGTATAAATTCAGGAACAGGGTTGAAGCCAAACAAAGCAAACTTTACCACGTTCCCAACTTCATAGAAAACCGCAAAACTACGACTTCTGCACTAACTTTTAGTCCTCGTAAGTATTGACTAACTCCAAATGCATTTTATTTTTCAGGAACTATATTTAAATATACTCGTATGTATAATCTAACATTATTTTCCACTAATTAGTAAGAATTACTGTAAAATGTAATTAGTAAAGTTATTTTAATCAATATATTTAGAGCAAATCTACACTAAAATTTTACCGCTCAGCTTCACGCTTCTACTGACGTATAAATTTTAACGAGGCACCGTAAATATCAGCCTTAATCGAGTAATAGCGAAAATCAAAGTTTATTTGTTTTAACTATATATAGTGTATTATTAGGAAGATATTGATGTCATACAAAAATATTGTTTTATAGATTTCTTTTTAAACGCACGTAAACAGAAAGTATTGTATATAACACTGTTACTTTTGTATGTAAATATTGCAATTACTTGAGAAGGTTTACTATATTATTATTTCTGTTTAGAAAAATCAGCGTTCCCGAAAAGTTTTCCAAAAGCTGTTTCAAGTTATTAATGAAAGCACCGTTATGAATTAAACAACGACATTTCTCATATTTTTTACCATTTATATATTCAATTGGTATAACTTTAATAAATAAAGTAATTGACATAAAAATTTTCGCTGAAACTTGGATTGAATTTTCAGCTCAATTTGTTGAATGTATGTAGACGTTTATTAAAAAGATTGATGTGAATGTACAAACTTTATAATTTCAATAAAATTACATTTTATTACTAAATTAATTGAAATTATTTCTAATTAACTTACAGACTACGTAAATATTTATTGTTTCATTAATTGATTACTTTATACATGTATGTGTATGTACGTATGTATAAACATACATACGTACATAATAATAATAATAATAATTATTATTTTTTGTTATTATTGTTGTTGTGGTAGTCATTTTTATGTTTTATTAATTTACATAAGTTTAGATTTTATACTGTAGTACAATAATTATTCTTTATTTCATCTTGTTTGGTTTTTTTTTTTAATTTATGCATTCTGTTTAATGTGGGTATTCTAACATTGTTCACCTTATTTTTGTTATAGTACCTACATTAAAGTTTATCATTTTAAATTCTTTTATTTTTATGTAAAATATCTGTTTATACTTAGCGACGTAACTCGCTTAAAGGCAGCCACAGAATACCAGCTTTGAGAATATTGTTCTCAACAATCAGCTGAGTGGCCAACCTTTTTGGATAACTGTATCTTTTTTTTTTTAATTAATTAGCTTGAATAGTGTTAGTTGCGGTTGTTTTTTTTATTGTACTGTATAAATTGGTTGTCCAAATAAAGATTTTTGATTTGATTTGAATTTATATTTTATTATGTTACATTATTTACGTAAGTCCTAATAAAAACTAGAGCAAATAGGGAGAGACAAAAAACTTTATTAATTTTCTAGTACGATTGAAGCATCCATCTTCCATTAGAAGACTTAAACATAAATTATAATGTTTAAATGCCATACATATATATATTTTCTACTACAACTTATATATCTTGTGAAAGATGTAGTAAGGATCAGGTAAAGCCAAAAAGGCACAAATGATTTGATACTATTAGACAAAAAATTAAATTGTAGAAATAACAACTGTAGAAACATTTAAAAACCTATATGGTTATAAAAACTTGTTAAAAAAAAGTGATATGTATCATACTGCAATTTATTTATTCCCACCTTCAACAAACCCAAAACGTCTTAAATTTCCTCTATAAATAATAAAGCTATTAATAAAATCGGCCTAAGCGCTTTCCGCACTTGGACCATTTGTCCGGATTAGCCGTTAATGTGTTCAGACCCTAATGGTTTAAAATGATACCGCTTCCTATTTATCATTTCAGCTCTTTGTCTGCGGTTTTATAAACAATAATACGTATTTTATTTACCATTGTTATAATAATGATGATAAAATATTTGAAATCGTGAGTATAATAGTCGTAAATATTTCAGAATTTAAAATTTATAAAACAAAAGAGGAATCTGTCCCACAAAAGTTACTAATAAATTCCAGCTCTTTGAAATCATGTAATTCCAAAATGTCGCTTCAGAATTCCCTCATAATATATTCAAGACTTGACTCGGTTCTTTACAGAACCAACTGACAGTTTGATGCTTTCATTTGACCATTTTAATGCATTCAGTAAATTTAATTTATTATTGATTTGCTTTTGACCATGGCTCTCCTTCGCCTGGTTACAGGTTATTTATTTGAAACATATTTAACCGTGTTTAATCTATATCCATTAAAAAAGGGATATATGTAAGCAACACTGAAAACATGGAAAAAATTTAATTAGAGGCTGGTTTAGAAAATCCTTACTAATGTTATCAACAGTTAATTGTGATTACCAGGAAACAGAAGTTTGCATATTTATCACTTTAAAAACCCCATTTATCGTATCAACACTCTTCGAAAGCAATTCCCTGAGTACCTGGCCAAATATCGAAGTGCTAGACTTCAACTTTTGGATGTCTGCAGAAAAAGTCCAAATTAAAATGAGACTGTTTTGCTCGATAAGCTTGTATATATTAGGCCATATATGGAGCATTGCTCTGATCTCTGGATCAGACCACCCCAGTATTAGCTTCAATCATTTTACGTCATACAGCAAAGAACCGTTTGGATTGTCAAGGTACCCATGCTCTATGAAAGGCAAAGTCTATTGGCGTTGGGACGTGGAATCACGGAGAATGTGACAAAGAACTTTTTGATCAGATTACCATCGGGTTGACCCACAACAAATTTCCATTATCGCACTGCTCGCCACAGCTTGCAGTACTCTTCTATATATTGATTTCCGGGATCTTTTTGCTACTACTGCCACTTTACTTCTTTTGTTTCTAGATCAACAAGATAAGGGAACCCTTATGAAAGATGATATTTTCAAAGCTCAACATCACAAAATATATATTAATTTATAATTAATTTTTAACTTCATTTTCTTATTATGCCTTATTTTTAATGTAATTTTAAAAACATCGGGTAAAATATTCGATAGGAGCCTTGTAGATATTGCTTCCGTTCTGATAAATACGATTATACAAAGAATATTACATTCACCAAGATGGGTAAACTCCACGTGAGCTCAATTGGCAGTATTGATGAATTTTAAATTCTATTTTTAGTTAACATATAGATTGCTTGGTATTTGATTTCGAGGTTCTATTCTTGGTATATATATATATATATACATATTTTTATGGCAACGAGAACTGGAAGGGCATAAAAACCAACACATATTTTTGTATTTAGATTTGGGGGATTTATTTATTTATTTATTTATTTATGTATTTGGGAAACAAACAATATTTACAAACTTATAAATAAAATTAACAAATAGTGCATAATATCAATAAAGTTTCCACTGTTATAAAAACAAACATAACAAAAACTTTAAAAGCAAACATAAAAACAATAATATAAATTATTTATCAAACATAAAACGAAAGAAAAAATAAAATTTATAATGAAATAATTTAAAAAAAAAAAAAAAAAAACTAACCAAAAAAGTACATTGAAGAAAAAACAATCAAAACTTATAATTTCCCAAAATTTCTCTTTACAGTACTAATTGTGTCATTAAAAATGTCGGTGTTGTGACAGATGTTATTGAACTCTCGACAAGCGCGAAATATAAATGCATTATTCGTATAATTACATTTGTTGATCGGTAAATAGAACAATGTATTGTTTCTGGAAGTTATTCTTGGACATTTAAGTTTTACTTTACCGAGAAGATAATTAGAGTCCACAACACTATTGACAATTTTATACAAAAATATAAGGTCCCTCAATTGCCTTCGAGAAAATAGTGTTGAAATTTTGGGAATTACACATTCCGAATTGTCACCAGAATAACCACTTCTATTAGTTAAATATTTTACAAATTTATTTTGTAACTTTTCTACTGTATCGATGTGAACTTTATATTGAGGATTCCAAACCGTAGAAGCATATTCTAATACTGAGCGTACGAAAGTGTTAAAGAGAAGAATAAAAGTCGAAGCCCTTTTAAACTCCTTACCCACTCTTAAAATGAAACCTAACATCCTATAAGCCTTTGAAGATATATAATTAATGTGTGAAACAAAAGTTAGCTTGCTGTCTAATATTACACCTAAATCTTTAACCTCCATAAGCCTATTCAAAATATAATTCTTTATTTTATATTCATATAAAATGGGTTTTGTTTTCCTTGTGAAGGTTATTGTACTACATTTTTCTATATTTAAATAAAGAAAATTTTGTGCACAATAAATGGCAAGCTTATTTAAATCACTTTGTAGTGCAATACAATCCTGTAAGGATTTTATAGGCTTGAAAATTTTCATATCATCGGCATACAATAAAATCTTACAATTGTCAAGGAAACCAACAACATCATTTATAAATAAATTAAACAAAAGAGGCCCAAGATGAGAGCCTTGAGGAACTCCTGACTTCACCGGTACAAATGTGGAACAAAAACCGCGCACTGTCACCGCCTGACTTCGATCTCTCAAATATGAAATAAGCCATCTCAGAAGATCTCCGTGTATACCATAAGATATAAGTTTCTGAACTAACAGATTGTGACTAATTTTGTCAAATGCCTTTGAAAAGTCGGTATACACAGCATCAACTTGTCCACCATTATCCATTTCAACAGCAACTCTTTGTGTAAATTCACAAAGATTAGACTCTGTTGATCGTCCAGTGGTAAAACCATGTTGCTGTTCTATTATCGTAGGTCTTAGGATAGGATATATGCTATCGTATATAATTTTTTCGAATAACTTAGCGATAATGTTTAACTTTGAGATGGGTCTATAATTTTGAACGTCGTGTTTATCTCCAGATTTGTGAATGGGCACAATAAAGGATTGCTTCCAGATTGTTGGTAGTTTACCAGTTCGAAGGGACAAATTAAATAAAATATATAAAGGCTTGGAAAGAGATTTATAACAGGACTTTAAAAAAAAAGATGGGATTCCGTCAGGACCACATCCTTTGTTAATATCTAGGCTCTTAAGGTATTTCTCAACGATAAAAATGGAAAGGTTTACGGAACTAATATTTATGCTGCTCGTAGATGACGAATTACTTATGTTACTTGCTAATGCTCCAATACGAGGATTGGATTCGAAACCACATTGAAAATAATCACTAAAAAAATTACAAATATCAAAACCGTTTGAAGACCTAGAATCTTTAAAAAACATAACCTCAGGTATAGAGGTACAAGCGGTTTTTGATTTGACAAATTTCCAGAATAATTTACTATTATTTTTTATAAGATTTTCTGCTGATGTAATGTATGAGTCATAACATATTATTTCAACTCGCTTTTGACGACTTCGTAAATAACTAAATTGGTCATAATCTTTATCTCTTTCATATATTTTCCACTTTTTGTGAAATTTCAGTTTTTCATTTATTATCTTCACCAAAGCTTTTGAAAACCAAGGAGGATAACGAGTACCATAGGATAGGATCCGTGATTAAATTTATATATGTCGCCGTGAGACGCCCGGATGGTAAAAACCATCACAAATCATTTATCTTATTTATTTTAAAACCGAATCATTCTAATAATTTAGTTAAAAATTAAACTTCCCATAACTGTCTAGTATTCAAAATGTTAGAAAAAAAAGTCTTCGGTAATCGGCTCAAAGCCAGTTCGATATTGTTCGCTCGAAGGAGCAACACCTTGTAGAATTCCTGGTATACATTTCTGGACTGTTATTATTAAGAATAGACTCTGAAGAGCATCTCGCCCTCACATATATGTTTTGCTCGGCTGCTTTAATTTATTTGTAATTTGGCTGAAAAACACGGCATGAACTATCAAAGCTCACAAGGATCTCTCAAAAGTTCAAAACTAGTCGTACCAACTCCAAATAAATTAATATACACACAAAACAATTATACGAACATTTCAATTTCTATTATATTACAATTTAAATATTATAACAAATTTCGTAATATTTATTTAAATAACTTTGAATTTTCTATAAATATGAAACCTATAAGTTTATTTTCACAATAAAACATGCAAAAAGTATCAAAAGTAGGTCAAAGTTAGATTTATATCCAATAAAGAAACATGTCTATTATAAAACATTCAAGCCGGTCATTTATACTCTTCCACTTCGCATACTATTTCCTGGTCTATCCATCAATAAACCAATTTGTTTTCGATATTCAAGCAAAAACTGCACGTTTTTGTACAATGATAAAGTACGAAATCGTATAACCCTCAATATAAATTCTGGAATAGAAATCTTTTAATATAAATATTTTAACTTAGGAAATGTTTTTATAAAACTTTGTTGATATATATAAGGTGTATCTAAATCTTTTTATTTAATTAGCTATTTATCTATTTTTTTTTAATGACAGAAAGGTATGGCCCAGATTTGGGTGATTCTCTTCTCAGTTCTTCTCAGTCTTTTGGACTTTTTACAGTAAAAATAAAAAACCTTATTATAAAAGTTTTTACAATTATATTTAAATTATTTATCATAAACAGTATCTTATATTTAATTTTTGTGTTATTCTTAATATGACCTGAATAATATATATTATTATCTACATCCTTGAAATAGAAACAAACACACACATAGCAGAAAGCAGTGCGAAATAATATAATATTACAAATGGCGTTTCCGGTACAAACGACGGGGTATTTTTCATTGTGATGTTAGTAGAGATGACGGCTTTGAGAAAATCTACATTATTTTTAAAAATCCGGAGGAAATAAGCTTTCAAATGTATTATGCTACATTTGTCATACTAAATTTTTGTACCTCTTTAATATTATGATTAAGACTTACCACCTCTAAGTTCGCAGAGTAACGTGAAGTTACCACCTTCCTCCAAAGGTCCAACGACACCAGCCAAATCACGCCCTGCCTCATCATACAGCAGTAACTGATGCGGTGGTACTATTAAAAAAATATTTATATACAATTAAAATATATTTATTTAACGGTCTATTAATGTATGATCTTTTATATCTTAATTTAAACGCTTTCATGGCTTTTGGAACATATAGTCAAATCTTAGATTTAATTACTATGGTTAATACTATGGTATTTAGCGGTCATTGTATTGTATTTAAGACTATAGTCTTAAATATATCTCTTTCCAATTATCTGAACACTTCTTAAAAAACAAATTAATTAAAAAAAAATCATATGAAATATATGAAATAATTAAATTCAAGAGCGATGCAACGTCGACTTTCATAATTACACATGATTATATTTTAAAATATTATTATTGCTTAAAATGAACAGGATAATTTGATTTCTGTTCATTTAAAGTTATCAAGTACAATATAACTCTACACAATAGATTTAATATGAAACCAATATTTAATGCGGATCAGAAAAATTTATTTTATAATATTTGCATCACTGCACTTTTTTCCAACTCGATGAACCTTTAAGAATAAAGACGACTACAACAAAGCAATGGACTACTAGAAATACTTATTTTAGAGTAACAGAGAAATCGTACCGAATAAAATGTTTCAAATATTACAGGACGCTTATTAGTTATATTTAGTTGTTCATTTTTTTTTCATAGTATTAACAAACATTTGTCTTTTAAATTAGTAGTATAATTATAAAATTCGTACCATTTAAAGTAATGCTATATATGTTTTCGATTAGTTGAGAATCTATTATTTATTTATTGAGCAAAGCTATGAGAGACTTATCTGCGTCCTTTGTGCAAGCATCAATCAAAAACTGTACATCCGAAAATTTCAAAATTTTGCACACTGATATACATTAGTCTGGTGGTGGTTTTAAAATAAATTTTTCGAAAACAAAAAACAAAAATGTAATAATGTGTCTCATCTTGAAAAATAGTTGAAGACAGAATGCGTCGACGTTTTGTAAATGCAACTTTGGTGCCGTTTGCACCTCGCTGCGCTCAATATGCTAACATATACCGAGATTTTGTGAGCGTAGCGAGTCAAAATTTAAGTTTGGTTCGCGCTCCTGGTATAAGTAGACAAGATGGCACGTACGATAGATCGATTTACGTGTAAGTATAAGAAAGGTAAAGTGATAATTCTTTTTATATTAACAAGGTAATATATCATGTGCCTAGTCAAACACTTTGTCTGTAAGGAAAAAGTTGTGTACTATAGACATAGTAAACGCTAATAGTAACAATTTGTTTAAGATCCGATTTTCCTTCCCTGAGTATGTGCGCATATATATATATATATATATATATATATATATATCGGCGCATCGGTTGACGGAACAATATCTAAATCAAAGAAAAGAACTCAATATGAAATTTATTAAATTAAACTTACTTAGGTTATGTGTCGTACTTCACTTATTATTAATTTACTGATGTATTAGTGTGTCTTTTATGCTGAGTTAGATGAATTATATAGTTGTATTATTATTATTATTTTCTTATTATGTTCAATTAATTCTTAATAGGACGTGTACTCTTTTATATATGTATATTTGTAAATTGCTAAAGTTTTAGTAATGCCAGATACTTTATTACCACTGAAAAAAGGCTCTAAAAAATAATGAAATGAAGGTATACTATAATACTAGGCCTAATAACAATAGGGAAATATTATCAACAAACACTACACGGAAGTCTTTAATTAAACACAGAAATAAGCTTCAAAGCCCAAGGACGTAATTACAAAATATGTTATATTGTCACGATCTGTTGGCCGATCAGTTGAGTAAAAAGTCTGAGTGTTGTTGGAGTGCTCTTAAGAAATATTACTGACATCTTAACACTTTAATATGTATCCTGACACAAATCTGCTAATTTAAATATTTAGTATATGTACTTTTCGTAATAAAATATTAATATAAAAATAAAGTTAAATCGCCGTTTTACTTAATTATTTTTAATAACAATAAATATGTAAAATATATACTTGCCGACAACATTTAATCGAATCTGAAAATTTCTAGTCGGCGAGTTCTTGAAGTCGACCCTGCATCTGTATATCCCTTCATCATCAAGCTGAACCGCTTCCACAGTCAGAGAAGATGGTCTGGACATGGTCACAAAGTATGCTCGTCTTCCAAAGGCGAGAGGGTCTGACCAATGAAGAGCTTTATTGAAGCTACGGCCGCGGACGTCGAAACTGAGAAAAATATTGTATTTTTTTATTTATGTAAACATTAACAGGTTCGAACGGTGAAAATCAAACCCAATTCAAAATATCCATATACAGGTTTAAAACACTGAAGTGGATTTCCTTTTTATCTTTTATTTATTTTATTCTAAAGCTGTAACAATGAAATAGTGGAATAATTCATAGCGTAGCAACTTCATGCTTCGGTTAAAACGTATGCTACTTAACGGCTTTAAATTAGCGATTTAAATGCAACGGAAATATTATTTTTGTGGACAAGTAAAATGTATGCTTAAAATCTGCGAATTAAAGACTAGAATTGAATACAGCTAGTTTGGTCTGGTTAAGCCGTGAAGTTTATATCTACATCGAGATAATCCTAAGGGCGTAGCCACAGGCAAACTAACTATAGAATACGTATATGTACATGTTGTAAAACCGACTAGTTCTGCTTATGATATATTTTGTAATATAAGTAGGAGAAAACGAGCAGACCTGCAAGATTAAATAATAATTAGCTGTTTATAAACGGATGATTGGTATAAATCTGAAGAAGTTGATGGTGTGCCATCCTTGAGGAGCAGGAATGAAGAATATAGAAGTCGTCAAAATAGGGTTTGTGACCGAAGTCGTTTATTATAGAGTGAACTTTCAGGTTTGTATTTAATTATTATACAAATAAAAAAACAACAATGCTTAGAAAGTTAATTAAGTTAAGCCTTATTTTTCTGTAATTAAATCTCTTTCAGTTTTAATAGTTATTTGATTATTTTTGATTTAATTAAAAGCTTCTAATTTGATAAAAAGTAATATGTTTACTTTTTGTAAAGAAATAAATATTTAATGTGAATACTAATAAAAATAAAAATGTCATTTTATTAAAATTCTTTATAATTTAATAAAATATACAATGTTTTTAATAGTGATTACATATATTATCTAAAATTTTAATATATTTTTAATTAACGTAATATGAATTCGCGTTGAAGCTGATATTAATATTATTTTGTATCAAAGTATTTTGACATCAAATTTACCCCTCAGTATAATGACTCTTATATAATGAAATAATGACAAAAAATATATAAAATAATGATTACAAAGGTAACATAATATCGAATCGATGTATCTAGAGAGAATTGGAAATTAATGAGATTTGTCCAATTACTTACGATAAAATTTGTAATTTAATTATAACTCTCTTGAGATAGACATTTTATATATTTAATATAAACTAATTAAAATTAATCAAAAAGAGTCTAAAAGCGTAAAATCTCACATGAAAATTAGTTTAAAAAAAATTTTAATAAGTAATTTTGTTTTCTTCTATATTATAAATAAAAGTAACATCAATAAAACGCGTTAAACAATATATAATCTAATAATATTAGAATCAACAAGGAAAAATCATTTTAAATATTATTCATAGCTTAAATCAGTAAACTTTGTCAGCACACAACCTGATTGAGCAAAATGTTCAAACAAGGTAAAATAAAATTTACTTGATTCGCATTGGAATTTCACGTTCAATGTTCAAACAACCGTATTATATTTTTGTTTTGGCTTAGGGAGTTTAAATACAAGCCAATTTTTAGTTGAACAATTTTTATAATTTTTATTTATAAAAACCTTTTAAACTAGATTTATTATGGTCGTTAGTAATAATTTTATTTGTTACTATTTAATATTATACTTGTTTGAAGAAACATTACAATTTAAATTAATTATATATCAAATACAAGGGTGCATCACATCAAATGCTGCAGAACGAACAGTTTGAGCCAAGCCGCAGATATATGTATGTATGTTCTTGCTTCATTAAACCACTATTAAATCTACGAAGCAATTACTTGAATAACACTGGGATTAAACTCGGCTAGATATTCATTAATACTGAGGTTTTAGTAATTTGGCTCTACTATATCTTTGCTATGAGTTTTTGGCAAAGTCTACCGATCTCATTAGGTATATCTTACTTAAAATTAAAAAATTATTATATCGTTATAATTTAAGCATATATATAAAAGAAGTAAAATGTAACATGCAGAGAATAAGAGCACTTTTTGCTATAATACAGATGTTTCCGAAAATTTAGTAAATAATTTTAAATACAAATTGTGTTCAAGTGTTCGATGGTTG
Source organism: Mechanitis mazaeus (assembly GCA_959347395.1). NCBI lineage: Eukaryota > Metazoa > Arthropoda > Insecta > Lepidoptera > Nymphalidae > Mechanitis > Mechanitis mazaeus. The sequence continues at coordinate 11,466,335 of OY365751.1, forward strand.
TCGAATAGCACTCCATGTTAGCTGAAGGGTCGACCCAACTTATCTATCGTGAGAGAAGACCTCGTACATTTTTCAAGATTATATCTAAGAAATCTGCTTCTCTAGTGCATGATTCTACTTGTTTATTGACCAGGAAAATCTTTATTAACGTAAATCTTTTATATTTTATATTTATATTGTTTCGAACTTAAGTCTTAAAAAATATTGAAAAAGTACAAAATAATATTCAGTTGTTTTAGAAAATAGATGTAACATATGTAAACATTACAAATTTATTATCTAAAACTATAACAATATTTATTAAACAACTTTGTTTCATTTCCACGACATAGAGATTACATTTTTTTATTTTTCTTTGTTTTAACACAAAAATATAACAATATATATTAGACATATCCTTTGAATCCGCTGCCGCCTTCACCTTGAACTATACCAATGAAGTCAACCAAGCATTCAGTCACTCGTCTAGCAAACGTCCTTCGATATTTCAAGACGGTGACGTCACAAATACGCTGACTAACTATTTGGTAACAAACACACTTACCCGGAGAATTACTTCAAGTACTCCGGCGTAATGAATATTCTACGAACGAATGAATAATTATGGAGATTAAGACATCTGTTTGATTCTGAAATGAAGGCTTGGTTTATAATTAAGACATTAAAATACTTTAAAATGTACCATGTTCATTATTTTACTTACTTGTCGTTATATATTATATAAAAAAGAACATGCCTACAGTTATGTTTTAGGTGTTTGAATATTTTGTGATAATGTTAAGAATTTATATTATAACAAATTGCCTACACATAGTTAGCATATTATATGTACTTAAGTATTTATTAATATTTTGGTTTAATATACGTGGGTAGTATGACAGTTGAAAGGTTTCACACCTATGACACATGATACTAATTGAAATGTCTTATGTTGGAAAATATTAAAGTACAAATTCTCTTAGCAATATAATTTTCTTAGCAATTATAAGTTTCTTAATATATAATTTGTTATTAATAAATTAAAATGAGTTTTATCTACAATGTTAATATGTTTATATTTATACTTAGAAAAAATATAACATATTATATAAAAACATATCTAAAATCAACTGTTCACAATTTTTTACATCTTGTACCATTCACCTAACGAAGCGGTAAGACACTGAGTCTTCTGCTCGAATGAAATTTCAATATAACCAACGTTGTCGATTCGACATTCGAGAAATAGGATTGTCTGTCTGTACACACCTTTTAAAGAATAATTGGAAAATATTTATCAGTTGTTTAAATGTCACAAAAACCTAAACGTATTAAACGTTATACATTTGAAAAAGACCTTATATGAGTGTATTTGTGTAAATATACATTCCCTTTCATTGACTTTATATGATGTCATAAAAGTAAAGTTAATATATAATTAAATAGGCAGATATAACAATGATAGCATTTCTCGACGTCTATCATTTAATATATGAGATATTATGCTACTTCGAATTTCTCGTTAAATTAATTACGGATAGCGTACGATAAGCAATTAGATAGGAATTACTGTTTATATTATAAAATAAAGTTAATTATGGACTTAAAACCAAATACAACTATTTACAGAAAGACAAATAATATTCTTCTGTTAACATTTTTTTTAATAACATTAAAGAATGATAGAATTAAACTTTTAGGAGATAGATTTGAGGGTATAGAATATATATTATTATTCATTATATCCGAATAACAAATTTAACACAACGCTTTCAGGAATGCGGAAATTATGGATATTTTTTACTTATTTCATAAAAAGGTTATTGCTATTAAAAAAAACCTAGCAGCTTTAACTTTAAGTTGTAGAGTTTTCTATAGAAGAGCTTATTTCAATATATATAGTATCAAAATAGACTTATATCTGTACTCTTTCATTTGACGAAGTGATTTCTAATCTTGATCCTAAATTGGAAAAATATTAATAATGAAATAAATAAACGAAACAAACTTAATTATAGCAAGATCTAACAGACGACAAACAGCTATTTCCATACCATTACACAAAATTGCACATATGAGTAACATCAATTTAGTATTCGTTAATATGCAACTCGCGTCAATCATTTACGTGGATCGCGGCTCTCAATAATCCGCTTTGTGAACCGACTCATTTCATTCAGGGTTGTCACCTAATTGACATTTATGTAGAATTTGCACTTCATATATAATTATTCACTGTTCGTTTATTAGAGTGCTTGTTAATATTTCATTTTGTTCTGTTACATATTACTTGGGCTCTAAAAATTAAGGAAAAATAAAATCATACTGGGTTTTACAATCAGATAAATATATACAATACAAAGCCAAGCCAAACTATTACTAAAACTATTTTTATCGTAATTCACGTCGTTCGAGAAATAAAACTTTATGAATCAGAGCATCCTAAGTTCCATAGATAGCTTATTGATTCGACATTTTTATAACCTTTAAAGGTTAAAGTGTTATGATAAAATCAATCTTTTGAAATAAATAAGTGATACTACGTATAAGTGACATTTCTTTACTTCAATAAATTGTTTTTTATATAGATATAAAAACCCATAAGATTCTAAAGCAATTACAAAATAAAATCCCAACCCTACGATCGTTAACGAGGTGTGTAGACTCGACGTTCAGCTCATCGCCTTGCTACTCAAATATTTGAGACATCAAAGGTGTTTTTATATTTTTATTCAACAAAATTGATCATTTAAAAGATATTATATAATGTATTCCATATTATGTGCCTTTTTATGCATGTAATTATTTTAAATCCAGGGTTATTATTATATAAAATACACAATATACAAATACACAAGTAATTTCTATTGGAATTTTTCTGACTAGTTTCGAACCCATTCGGGGTTCTATGCATGAGCTCTCAGCATTGCGGAATCGCGGCGTGAACACTGAAATTACTTGGATAAATTTCGAAAGAAATTACGTGAGTATAGCCGAATATTTAATAATTTTTTTGTCATACAAATATTATGATATATATAATAAAGAATATTAAAATCATATAATATGACTTGTTGCAGAACTTTAAACAAGGTATTGTTGCTACAGCTAGTTTACGAGGAACTTTCTTAATTTTCGGGTAACTCTGATGCCCCTTAAAACTTGTATTAGCAATAACGAAACAACAAGAGTCGTTTCTTATCTTACCCATCGTTCTTTTAAAATTATTTGATTCTATTTCGATATCGTAGTCTACAAAATATTTGAATAAATTTATTACGTTATTTGTCTTATGACTAATTTTTTGTCTAGTTTTATTAATTAATAATAAGGTGTTATTAGCATTTATATTTTTTGACTATCTGAAAGAAGAATTTAACGTATATTCATAAATAATGTGTCAAAAAATCTAACATCTAGAAATATAACATATACTTTTTTTATGATTCATTGTCTATACAGAATGATCTTCGATTGTGGTTAGTTTGAACTATTTTTAAATAAGTTCACAAGAATTAATTATATAATTATATGGTATTATACTACTATAACGTATTAATACACCACAATTTATAAATGAAACTGTAAAAAGGTACGTTTTTAAAATTGTTCTAAGCTTTGTTTTCTTTTTTGAACATAGATTCTGTGACTTTTTTTAACGATTATAATTATAACGGGCAAATTGTCAAACAACTAAAACATCTCAATTAAGCACTGATTTCATAAATAATCATCAAAACCCAATAACAAAGCAATAAATAAAATATAACAAAATTGTATGTTCAATTACGTATCCAAGTGCGCAATAATAATTAATCACAAATTCCATTAACAATAGCATCATTAATTATGTGATCAAAATCGATACGAAGTGTATTGAGAGACTAACGTAGGCATGGAACCAGTTACGGGGTTACACCAAATTAAAACCGCATTTTTTTTACATTGATGTTTTACTGGTCATTATTGTACAAATTCGATTCCATATAAAAGGTTGCCCTTGTATTTGTTATGAAGTGAAAGTCAATTATCAGCTTACAATAAAATATTTTTTGATTAAATTTAAAATAAACTCAAAGTCACTATAATTTTTTAATATAGGGAGAATAATGTATGCAGTAAAAGTGAATAAGCATTTTAACAGGGCCTCTTGAGCCTACTCCAAAGTCGCAAATTTCAGACACTATTCCTTATAACGCCATGGACCCGGCACTCGCATGGTGAATCCATGGAATGCTTTGTTCGTTATTACTGTATCATGGAAAAAAGCAATAAGAAAATACAAGGGTATTTATTCTTTTAAATAAATGTACATTTACACTACCTACATTATATTGTGCAAAGACTTGTGTTGAATATACTAAAAGTATCAGTAAGTGGCTTTATTAAATAAATTATAACATTCTCATAGAGTATTTAACATAGTAACGTATCCTCTTTTATATTCTGTAATGATTTTTTTAAACATAGACGAATTATTAATATCAATAAAATAAATGATAGAATCGGGTCTATGAAATATGAATTCATTCGTGAAACGATTCATCTATGTTCGCAGACATAAATTACAATCTCACGAATATTGGCAATATATAGAGGACTGGTATTACCTATCGTTTTACCTATATTTTAGTTATCGATACGACCTTGTCATGCTAGAGTTACAATGTGTATCGTTGGATAAGCTCTAGATAGTAAGGTATTATACAATCCTAACAAATTTAATATTTGAATAATTATTAAAAAAATATACAAATAATATTTTTATTCTCTTATATTTAAAAATATTTCTAGTAATCCGTGAATATAAATCGTACGTATGTCGTTTAATTAATAAAAAGTACCGTAAGCGTAATGAATAAATGAATGTACTATTAAATAAATGCATAAAAGAATTCATTCAACAAAAACGAAGATACATACTTGTCTAGGATCAACTCTTATGTAAAGAAAGCTCTGGATTCATCAACACTGTATTCTGGATTCATCAACACTGTATAGTGCACAAATGACTTCCGCTAAGAACCACAATCAATACGTATAATGAGATAATCCTTTAAGTATCTGCTTTCTTACTAAGCTACTACCCTCTAGAAATAATGTTTATTCTTGGGTTATAAAAGCGTTATTAAGCAATACTAGGAATGGTGGAGTTTAAGATAGTAATAGATTTAGATGTAAACGATAATAATAGATTTAGCGACTAATATACTAATATCTCTCTTGAAGAATGTTCCAGAAATGGTCCTATGATATTTCTAGAAAAATGAACATTTTAAATTACGTTATAAGTAGATTTTGATGTTATACCTATCCCACTTCTACAATATTTTAACTTAATTATAAACCTTTTTCTGGTTAGATCGGCTTTCAGTTTTTAATGCTTGCTGAAATTAATTCAGATAATGAGACATTATATTAAATATTATAAAACAGTTCATCGATATTAACAACCAACTAAGTTGTTTCAATAGTTAAAAAATTTCGCCAATATTAGAATCATAACCTTTTCCAGCTACGTTTTCTCCTGTTTTTTTAAATATTATCAAGGTATATCATACAATAACAAAATCAAGTATATAGTGTTAATTTGCGTCAGTTCGAAATAAAAAAATATGTAACTCTCATAAAACTTTAATAATTATATATACCTGTACAGTGGCTTGCCCCCCGCATGCCTGAACCACAGCACCATGTAAACCCTGTCTTCATTGGAGTCGGGTTCTATGTCACAAGGCAGCGAAGCGGTGCGACCCACCACAGCCTCCACATCCATTGTAGAAACTGGAACGAAGTCCACTAAATTTGAATTGATTTGAGCGCTTTACAAGAGGTTAATTGTCAACTTATTACAAGTAGCTAGAATAACAGAAGAAATATATGACTTTATATAAATTTTATGAGATTAATTATATTTGGGGATGAAGTCGTTTACAGAGTATGTTTATGTATTCTTGACTTTATGTCAGAACGAATTTAGATCACTCCGATCCTACATTAGGGCTTGTGGTCTGAGCTAATCGATCCTTAGCGTTTGCATAATTCAGAAACGAAGTCAACGTCTACTAGCGTTATAACACACCTGTACTATATACATACAATAGACCTTTAGTCTAATACAACACACAATATAAAATTAATAATTTTATTGCCTTTATATCCGAAATATGAAAATTTTGTTAAAAATTGGTTCACCTTCAATATGCGGTTAGCATAATTTATGCTGCAATGAATCGTCGGGATAGATTCATATTTCACGCCGCGTCAGTTTCATTGCAGTTTTCTCATTACATCACTAATACATTTTATTTTATGCACGTTTTATTATCCAGGTGCTTTAATTAAAAGCAGGGATTATATGAATTAAACAGGAAAATAAAAACGAAAATATCGTTCGTTATTTCATTATATTTTCTTGTAGAACATTATTAATATTATATAATAAGGTCATTATGTATGTTTATATTTAATTTAATCTAATTTTAATTTATTTTAAATATTTTATAAATGGCAACCAAAATATTAGTGCTAACATTAAAAACCTATTTTGCTTCGACAGATGTAAGTATCTATTTGGCGCTCGAACGAGCACTTTATGCCAAAAAAAAAACCATATTTTTATTTCATCATCATTTTATTTGAATAGAATGAGTGCGTATTTACATGTTATGTATGAAAGACGGAAACGAAAATTTTAATTGGTCAACTTAAAATAATACTAAAATAATTTCATCAAATAACATAAATCAATTCACATATTGGACGTTAATTTTTAAATTGTACACTTTTAACGAAATTGAAAATTAAAAATGTATGAATTAATGAAATGAAGAATTTTACTAACAATCAGAACTTCGTTTCCATTTCACAAGTCATTCATTTATTCCGTGGTATTTTCAAGTGATAACGAATATGAAAAATGGCTCGAAATTATTTTAGCTTATTTTAATTAATTTCGATCGGTGATATGATTGATTAAATTTAATTTATCATTATTAAAAGAAATTAATTAACTCAACATATTTATCTGAATGAGAAGTTAATTTTGAGAAATTGTAAATATTTTTTTTCTCATAAGGTATATTAGCTTAATATCTATCAGAAATACAATCAGTTTTGTATGTTTCAAGTTTAGTTACTTTCAGTTTTTTCATCATACGTACAAGCACATCACCAAGACTTTATCGAGCGTCATTTGGCCGCTGGAGGTCGTTACATTTTACGGGGAATAAAACGTACCGCATTCAAATGATATAACTTTTATAACATCGTAATTCCTTGAAGTTCAGATGTTATAATTACCAAATAATTTGGTTTATCGTAGTTATGATATCACAAATTATGTTTCATTACAAATGTAATGATAACGTTATATATAAAAAATAACGTTATATATAACATGTGAACATACTTTAAAATATATTTTCTAATGTATGTCACTCAATGGCCCAGGTGGTACAGTTACGTTACAGTCGAAAAAGTCCTAAGTTCATCGTCTACTAGTTGTATTGATATATATTTCTACATTGAAATAATTTTAAAGATAATTCTTAAATACTACAAGCGATGGGATTTGAGGAGAGGTATTAACATATATTTAGATACTTAATACTATGAATATGTTTTTATAAGATTTACCTCAATAATATATTTGCGAATAAACATCTGAAATGTTAAAAATTCTTCAAACGTTAAATCCATTCGGAGGAATAAAATAAGACGATTACGATAAGATCAAATACACAGATAATACGTAAACTAATTTGAACAAAATATCTTTATTTTCGTTTGAATTCTATAGAAAGTTTTATTCAAACGAAATGTTGCAAAATATCTTTTTTATATACCTTTTTATACAATATTATGTAATACAATGTAAATTTAGTTTTTTTTTGAGAATTTCATATCTCAGTCGATTTTTTTTTGTAGTAATTCAATAGATAGAAGTAATTTAGAGTCTAGTTAATTGAAATAAATTAAATCATTTCCAATGAATTGAATATTGTCTTTGTTAAGATTTTTTAAATCATTTAAGTTTTAGAATATAATTCTAAGTCAAAAAAATCTGAATTATGAATTCGTCCTAAAATGAAGACCTCATTATTTATTCCACAAAATTACTATAAACATATATGTTAGCTATCTCTATCCTTGCCTCGACACTGCTCTTAATAATTATATAAATTGGATTTCAATGTCCAATCACACAAATAATTACTAACGAATAGTCGTCAGTAATTATTTGCTTATTTAAATATTAGCTTAGTGATATATATTTTATTCATGATTCACATGTCTGTAAGAGAAAAGTTAATATTAAAGAATTTTCGTTAAGTTTCAATTAAAAATAGCGGATTTTTCATTACTTTTGTATGGTTGTAAGTTTGTAATTAAAATATTTTAATATAAACTTAAAATGCGCTGTTTTATTAGTTAATTAAAAAATACAATAAAAACAATTATTTTGGCTGTTTTTGTGTCGATAGAATATAAATAAATCGATTTCTATACCGAGAGTTATAATAATAATAATTTGTACGAGTGTTTAAATTTCATCTGTTTAGGAAACAGTAAACGAATATTTTGTACGCCATAAGGTTATAATTTTCCAGAGTTAACTTAATTTAAAATAACATATGAAAGAAATCTAGCCTGTCACTGTTCTCATTACTAAACCTATTCAAGTTTTTGAGAGGCTCGTAACATGACGTAATGATTCGTTACAGTAAAGCAAAAAGATCACCGCATTTTATTTCTATCTTATCCAGCGATACTATATAGTTATAGTATCTACCAACATTCATGATATATTTATCATTACAATTTTGAATACATACACAATTTTTTTCTATCTTATCCAGCGATACTATACAGTTATGGTATCGACCAACATTCATGACATATTCATCATTACAATTTTGAATACATACACAATTTTTTTCTATCTTATCCAGCGATACTATATAGTTATAGTATCTAGCAACATTCATGACATATTCATCATTACAATTTTGAATACATACACAATTTTTTTCTATCTTATACAGCGATACTATACAGTTATAGTATCTACCAACATTCATGACATATTCATCATTACAATTTGGAATATATACATAGTTTTTTTCAATCTTATCCACCGATACTATACAGTTAAAGTATCTAGCAATATTCATGACATATTCATCATTACAATTTTGAATACATACACAATTTTTTTCTATCTTATCCAGCGATACTATACAACTATAGTATCTATCAACATTCATGACATATTCATCATTACAATTTTGAATACATACACAATTTTTTTCTATCTTATCCAGCAATACTATACAGCTATAGTATCTATCAACATTCATGACATATTCATCATTACAATTTTGAATACATACACAATTTTTTTCTATCTTATCCAGCGATACTATACAGCTATAGTAGATACTATAGCTGTATGTATTCAAAATTGTAATGATGAATATGTCATGAATGTTGATATCTATCAATTTTGAATACATACACAATTATTCTACTCAGACTACACGATTGTGGGGGTTCTTTATACTTGTCTTGATTTATTAATACAATCTGCTTGATTATGAAATTTATGTCCGCCATTTTTTTTTTCTAGTTTTATATTACTATTTCCAAAACAAACTGCACTGGATATAAAAAAATACTTGATTGTTACTGTCAGCTATATTGTTAGACCGTTAAAGAGTTTTCGAATTTGGTTTTTGGTTGTACCAACCACATATCGTTTGTTAGAATTTAATTAAACAGCTTCGGCAGTTTAAAAGATTTTTTTTTGGTTTTAAATACTTTATACTTCGAAGTCTACAGACATAACTGTCAGGTTGTAAGCAAACTGTCTGACTTTGCATTAGATATTTCTCATTTAAATGTCTCACATAAACTAGATTTAGAATAATAAATTCTGAATCTATTATATAAGACGCAAATATACCAGAAATGATTGTAGTTTTCGAGATAATTGATAAAATGTGTCCCATATAGTTAACATATAGAACGTTTTTGTTTCGCTCGCGCGACCGTTCCTACACACTGCTTCAGAGGCGTCTCACGTTCTTTCACCTCAGTCGTGTGTCAGACGTAAATTAATTATAAATTTGCTCAAAACAGGTATTGACATCAAATCATAATTATTTTAACTAAATATGAATATTTAACTCTAGACATTGATGTACTCGACTGCGTCGCGAGGCTAACCCCGCTTGCGTGGACCTTGTATATACCATACCTTGTCAGTTACGCTTATTTTTACATAATTACGGACTAGTAAACAAAACATTTAAACTACTAACATAATACTTCAACAGATTTTTTTTAATAAATAATAAAAGGGATATCGCATAACATAATAATACTATCACGAAACTTCCATTCGAAATAAGATTATTAAGATATTTTTTTATCTGACTATAAGCTTAAATTTAAAAGAAACAATATAACATTTAAAGTAGAATAATAATAGCTTCCAGTGATAACGTCAGCATGAGATTTACATAACAGTCTAGCGATGTGATAGCCTAATAGCGATTACGTCACGAATACCTTAAAATATAACATTTTATTTTTGATTTTAGTGTTTTCCAACAATAATCTTCATTCAAACAATTTAAATTGTATTAAGTGTTGTTACAATTAAATCGTTTCTATCGATAGTATTTTCTTATATTTTCACGAGTACACATTTGAAAAAAAACTATTTTAAACGGATTAAAACTCGCGTATAATTAGGTTATATTTTAATTTTAACCCGACGTTTCGACAGACAGACACTTACATCTCTATTACCCGTGAACACGATTGCTGCAAAGCGTTCGAAATGTCGGGATAAAATTAAAATGTAACCAAATTATACGCGACTTTTAAGCCGTAAAAATAGTTTTATTTCAGTTTTTGTCGACGTATATTATTTATTAATAAAAAACTATTTTAAACTTTTTTTACGTCGTGAAAAAGAGAATTATTTAATTCGAATACTAAGATTAAAATTCACCAAGTATAATACTATAAGAACAGCCCGTATAGTAGATAGATAGTATCCTAAAAACCACAGGGTACGTCACCGTTTGAGGCTTTTTTAAGAAATTTACATACAAATTTATATAAAATGTTATATATAATTTAAAAATTACATATTCAATTATATGGTAATATAAAATAAAAAATAAAAACAGGTCAAAAATTATAGTGTTGCTATAATTCTATATTTTGCCGCACATACATTGTGGCCAGAGATTGTATTGATTAATAGGCCTCGCGGTGTTTCCGTAAGATGTAAATTTATGGCCTCGTAAATACACTTTAAAATGCAGTACATTTTAAATCGATACTATATTGAACCGTAAACTCAACGGCGTTCAAATATAATTTATTTCTTTTTATATTTGTGATGTGAATTTTTAATAAAATAACATCAACTCAAGCAGAATTAAATTCATGACTTCTAGAACTATACTGACGTTCTCTAACTAAAAATTTTTTAAATAGAATATTAGATTTTTTGTAGTAATGTTATATTTTCTGCTTCTACCTCTAGAGAATAGAGATAGAAACTCTTAAGTATATGTAACTTTAAACACGTTAGAATGGGTCTATTTATGAAAGTTAGTCTTAATGTTTTTACACGAGATGTCACTCGGGGAATCCCAAACGAACAATATGAATTCCCTATTACGTTCTAGTTTTTGTAATAATTTTAATTTGTAAATATTATTAGTGTTTGATAAAACGAAACATCTGTGAGTTTTCATAAAAAAAAATCAAACGTATTTAATTAAATATCCAGCCAGTGTTATAATAAATAAAAATAATTTTATTTATTTTTTCATAATAAATCAATTATCAGAAACAAAAAATTAATTGAGCTGCTATACACGAATTATAATCAACAGAAAAATATTACAAACAGAAAATTAATCAACTATTCAGAAACGGTCGAAAGGTTGCAACCTCAACCGTACAGAATTTGTATTTACATCCATCCTTTTGTAAGTTCAAAAGCCTCTTTTCTCTTTTAATAAACCGATAACACGACCTGCTGGGTTCCGTAGATAGGAAGCGTACGAAATGGAAAATCCGGACTGGAAATTATACAATAATTGCTTATTAATTCCGATTATATTACGAAATCAATACATTATTCGTTAAAAATGTAATAAACGCGAGTTATATCCATAAAAAAAAATTATTTAAATTATTCGTTTTAATTATTTCTTATCTATACAGATAAAAACATTTTTTATATATTTTTATATACAAAAATGTCTTTAACATCAATTAATTTTAAATAATGTTTTATTCTTCATAAATATAACATACAATACCGCCAGAAAATATTATTTCGTAATAAATGTTTCGAGCCAAGAGAAAATTGATATTATCTATAAATTGGTACTTTTTGTATGATATGTTTGTAAATAATTATATATGGTTCATTTGGGGTAGTAGTGAAATGTTTTATAATTGGTTGATTTCGAGTTTGGCCCACAAATAAATTTGCGTTTTTAAGTTACTTAGTTATGAAATATTAATACAAAATTATTTTTCTTTCACAATATATTGAACTTCAGCTCTAATTAATTTTATCTGTGAATTAATTTATAAAAATATTTCTTTATGAAGTACGCTGAAATTGCATCCCTTTCTTCTTTATCGGTGTAAAATATCTTTCCTCGAAGCTTTCTTTTCATATTTGGAAACAGATGAAAGTCGCTGATCTAGGATTTAAGATTAACGATATCCAAGTCCACCGAGTAAGGCAGTCAATGAAATTGGGCTCTTTTGAACAGGGGCATTGTCCTCCAAGATCAGGATGTCTTGGGTAATTTTTCTCTTCTTTGCTCTCTGATAGCATCTTGTATCTGATCTGGTTGAGAAACCCTTTTTTGTATAATCAATTATTTATTTATTTATTTATTTAAACCTTTATTGTACCATAACATACAAAAGTACAACAGGCGGACTTAACGCTATAGAGCCTTCTCTCCCAGTCAACCCATAGAGAAAAAAAAGAAAAACAACAATTAAGCCATAAAAACAATATAATGAAAAAGCTTGAACATATGCTAAATTTAAATTAAAACTAATTTTTTTTTTATGGAAAAGGAGGGCAATATTTAACTACTAATAATTATCCAATATTCTTCTGTGAAAACTATTGCCATGACTTTTCCCGCTGACTGTGACACCTTGAATTTTTAAGGGGTGTGCTCTTTTTATACCACTGCATGAAATCTCGCTTAAGCTGTTTTTGTGGCGCTTTGAGCATTCTAGATCTTGTACTAACTTTGGTTATGCCGAGATGATTATGAAAGACTTTTAAAATGATTGTTTCACTTACTCCAACCTCTGGTAGAACCTCTAATAATATATATATATATATATATATATATATATATATATATATTTTTATAAGATCTGGAGCAACGAACTCAACATACCACCCAAGTTAGGAATCATCCTCAATTAATTCCCTTACCTAAAAAGTTTGTGCCACTTGTATACCAAACTTTAAAAAAAAAGAATTCTCTTCATCTTTTCCTATATGTGTTTGAATACGTTTTCCCTGTTGGTAAGGAGCTGTGTACTAGCGCGGAACTTTATTTTCTTCATACTTGACAATTTGGTCAATATTGACTTGGTTGAAAGACAATAATTCCAAAGCTGACAACCTCTATATGATAATACATACTAATGATAAGTTACCGAATGTAATAGGACTTTTTCGAGTTGAGTAGTTAAAGCCGTAAAAATAAAAGAGGGTAGACAATGTAAACAAAAAAATAATAATAATTTATACAAACGTATCAAAACTATAGGCCATGATATAATCAGAATTCCTCAAAATTTTAACTTGGATATATGTGATTTTAAGATATTAAGAATGGCCGATATGGCCGATATGGCCAAGTCTCATATTACTAAGTAGTGCGGCCAAGCTCCCTTACCGTATTCCGTTATTTTGAGTCGGGTGGGAGCAGTAGCGTATATGACGAATAAGAAGTACACTGAATAATATGTGTTGAGAGAAAAATTGTGATAAATCGTATGCTAGCTTGAAGTGTCTTTCATATCTTACCCTGAAGTACAAATTTCAACGTGTTGCATTCGTATGCGTGTACGCCAACTATGATATGTATTAATAAAATCTTATGTTATTAAAAATAACCTATAAACATGTTAGCATTATGTTAACATATTAAGCTAAACTCGAACCTGATATCTATGGGAGATCGTCGGCACGCCACATGTAACTGCCGGAGGGAAGTTTGGAGGTCTGCTCGTGCTAAATTTCTCCTTATATAATTATTTGAAACTACAAAGTTATATAGTTTCGTTAAGATATTTATATTATTTTTGTAATTTGTTTTTATTTATTTTGCTATTCTCCATTTTAAATAGTTTTTTTTTTGTTTAAATCTATTATAAAATTATTTTATAACATGTTCAATTTGTACGCTATAAAAATAAATGATAAGTTATAAAAATACAGAATATATATATTTCAACTATGAAAAATTAAGAATTGAGTACATTTGAATATTTAGAAAAATCCGATTTATTAATATTGATAGGTTAAGAATGACTTAATAACGATAACAAAACAAAAATATATATTTTTTAAAACAAAAATCAGATCTGCATTATAATTAAGCTAATGTCTTTTAATTCCATATAAATGTGGCCGAAAAAATAAGATCCTGTAGTCTGTCAGTAGGGCTTGACGAGTAGTAGAACTAATGGACACTATTGTTAACTTTACAAATGACCAGGTCAAGAATAGTCTAAGTTGCCATATCTACTTGTTTGTTATTATTATAATTTCGGAATGTAAGTAAATCATAAAAAAAGTGTGATGGCAATATTTAAAAAAAAATCATAATAAAATAAAACAATTTATTTATGATGGTAAGGCCTAGTTGGCTCGACTGAAAAGTACACCGTCCACAAAATATGTACGTGAAGTAAAACAAATTCTTGCAAAAAAAAGGGCATTCAAACAGACAATTTGGGGTTATCATTGTTTGCTATAAGTAGACCACAGACCAAAACTTTTTCTTATTTTTTTTTATTTCAAATAAGTACAAAAAAAGAGATACTCGTATTACATTACTTGCCTTCGTACGTTGGATCGGTTGCCGTTTACAATATAAGTAACTTTTTTGTAACATTCTTCTATTGTCAAATAATTAAAAAGTATGTATTATTATGTAACGACAAATTACGTTACTTTTATCTGTTATTTTAGTCCATTCCGATAAATATAAACAGTTAATCTATCAAGATTATAGTAAGCATTTTAAAACATATTCTTTTCTTACTTATTAGAGGTTGTGATTAGGGCTGAATATGACATTCATTTTAAGTTGACATATTATTTTTAAAGATAATTATCTAATCACTTAGAATAAATAATTGATTACTAACTAGGAGCGCGAACCAGACCTCAATTTTTACTCGCAGCGCTCGCAAAATCTCAATGTGAGTTAGCATATTGAGCGAAACGAGGTGCAAACAGCACCGAAGTTGCATTCAAAAAACGTCGACGCATGCTGTCCTCAATTATTTTTCAGTATGAGACACAGTAGTACATTTTTTCTTTTGAAACTCTTTTTTAACCTTCAACAGACTGATGTTTATCAGTGTAAAAAATTTGAAAATTTTCTGATATACAGTTGTTGAATGATGCTTGCATAAAAGTTGCAGAAAAGTCTCTCATAGAGAGCTTCGCTCAATTAACTCAACGTAACTTCAAAGTTATGTTCTCCATTTGATCAAGGTCTGTCAAGATCGCATTCTCTCACTTTTAAAACCTTAGATAATGCAAGCGAAGTCAATTACATCACATTATAACAGCAACCTTATAGGTTAATAGTTATAACACCACTTATTTTTAATTTTTTTATCTTAAAGTAAGATTTGTTATTGGCTATTACTGAAATTATTGTCAGTTTCCAAAGTTTATTGTAATCCTGTGAAAAATATAAAAGTTTTGGGTATTACCAATAGGTAATGTACTAATAAGTATCATTATTAATATTATACTAATAAGTATCATTATTAATATTCCATAAATTTTTAAAATATTGTTTTTAGGTAGTTTTTTATACCTAATTTACTTAATTTAAACTAACAAACTTAATTTAAAATAACTAATTTATATATTGCAGTCAGCAATAGTATTGATTTATAGAATATTTCTTTCTATTTATGATCGTCTACACTTTTAGAAACAGTTTTAAATAAGAAAACATAGTAAGTTTATTAAGTTCCCTATATATTTCACATACATATATTATGATATAATTTCGGTTTAAATAACTACATAAGTAAATGCACAACCTCATGTAATTTCTAAACCTTGAAGCAACTCAAAAGTTCAGCGGAGATCTAAGCCTCAACCGTTCAGTATTCGTATTTACATCGCAGTTTATATATTCAAAAGGTTCTTTTCTTTTTTAATGTACCGATAACACGCCTCGCTGGTTTCCGTAGATAGGAAGCGTATGAAATGGAAAAGCGGGATGTTAAATTGGAATATGATCTTTTTCTACAAAATTATTGCCTTTTTTGTACACGAACATAGTACTTATTACACTCATATCATGTTCAATCCATAAGAGCAATAACGACACGGCAGCTTAGTTGTCATAGTGACAAGAACAGACTCTCAGAGATCACTAGTTCGAGTTTCCTTATTATGAATTTATCGTTGTAGATATATTAAAAAAAATAAAGAAGCATTTTCATGAGTAACATGGGCCATCAAGTACAAAAAAAATTAATAATTGCATTATTTTGAGTTCTTGTATCGATGCCCACTTGGACAATTCTAAACTGTTCCTGAATAGTTAAAAAACACGAAACTTCTACAGTTTACCACAAAGTATAAAGTTGCAAACTAATGCACTATTGAGTGAGGAAGTAATGGAAGTTGTTGAAAGTAGTTTTTCTTGGAGTTACTATTGATGCCAAATTGCAACGGTGCCCCTCATATAGCTGGATTGGCTAGTAAACTTACTTCTGCTGCATATGCTATAAAAATAAATGTTCTCTAACGGACGATGCTACTGCCAAGATTAGATTTCAGTTACTTTCATAGCATATTATCTAATAGTATTTCACTTTAGGATAATGCAGCTGATATAAATACTATTTTCGTCTCACAAAAAGAGCCCATCGTGCCGTCTATGCTAGATTTAAAGAAAAGAATGTACTCACTGTGTTAATAAGTATTTGAAAACGGCTCTTTTATGGGTCAATGTATTCTAAAAAATATTACATTAAAAATATAACTATATACATTTTCTTACTTAGTACAGTTATTTTTTTATAGTTTAATGTTTTGTGTTGAATTAATTATTTTTTATTGACTTGCCAATTATAGATTATACGGAATTTAGCTTTTTGTGCACACCTTTTTTTAGTGTTACATGCCCACCTGTATGTACAATCGCAATATAAAGATACTAAGAAAAGCTCTTTAAATTGGGTAAAAAAACAATAAACCAAATTTGGTTCTATTACTAAAACAGTATCGTCTGTAAGATATATATGACAAATTATAAGAAAAATTTCCATTTTTTTGGAAAAAGATAATTAAAATGTGGCATAAACAGCACCTAAAACGATAACATTTTTAAAATATTCGTTTAAAAAAAATATTATTACCTAATTTTACTAAATGTTAAATGTTAAGTTTAAAATAAAATAGAATTTTATATTTTATTAACATTTTTTTTGAGTCCCTTAAAATATTAATTTTTATTATAAGTTTCAATATGTAATAAGTAAATCAAAAAATAACTAAACAGTAATTAATTTTTATTTTCAAATTTAATTGTAGATGAGCCATATCGTGATAGTTTTTTTAAAATCGGGTAAAGTAATTTCTAAAAAGTGTTACAGTTACAGGTTTATACTCGCTAGTTCAAATAAAATTTACTTTGGCTCCAGTAAGATTTACAATTTGTATTCAATTAATTTTCAAAATATTCTTTGCTGTTATCTGTATTTTTATCTTTAGGGTTATTCTGTACTGCTTACATGGTATTCTGTAAGGTCAAACTTTTAGTTGTCATTCGTTTAATTTTATAATTAAGTTTGATTGTCTTCATCTTTTATGTTTGACTTGTTAATTTATGTTGCAGGGTTTATTTTATATCATTTTCTCTATCACATAAATAGCTGTGCTAAAGTGCCAGAAAAAAAATAGCTAATAATTTTTCATTTCTTAATTATTATCGTGGGATGGTTTTGATACAATTAATAAAAAGTAAATAGACAAAACCAACCAGAACTCCAAATATAATTTATAAATATAAACTGATACCATATATATCTATATATTTTGTAAGTATACCTCAAAAACTCAGGACAACTATACTTTTGAAAGTGACAGATGCTTTAGTATCTTTTGAACAAATAAGAAACAAAAGAGCAATATTTTTACATATACGTACACACGTCATGAACCAGTACATTGACGTAACAAAAAATATATAAAACTTATTACTACTTATAAAGTTATACACCACCAAATATTGACCTTTATATTTTTAACGTGTTCGAGAAGTTTGAGGAAGCTTTCGGCACTTGTAAGTACACATACGCACGTACTCATAAGTGTAAACTCATGAATACATCCCGCACCTTAGTTGCCTACACCCGAGCATAATTAGGGGTGTGGTTCATGTTTACTTCACTTATTATATTAGTTCACGATTTTATGTAGTCAGATTTTTGAAGAAGAGGCATCTTTGTCTACATTGAAATGTCTTCTAAAAAGATATAGCGAAGTATTATTCATATGCAAAAAAAAAATGTCTCTAATTCTGTTATTTTTCAAAGCTTAATAAGTAGTTCGGAAGCCATATTTTAAACGTGTTAAGACACGATAATTACGTGGAATATCCATCAAGGAGAAACTTTTAATTTTATACATTACAAAAATTACCAACACGATTGACACTTAAGTCTGAAGACACTTACAGTCATAATTATTGATATTCAGATTGGAGCTTTATTTAAAACTTAGCAAAATATAATGTTTCGAAATTATGGAACATCAATGAAGTTCAACCAAGCTCCACCGTTTAGAATTTCTACATACTGCCATGTCTTTGCAAGTTCCAAAGCCTCTTTACTCTTTTCATACATAAATAATACATCTCGTTTCTGGTTCCCTAAACAGAATGCGCAAGGAGTGGAAAATCTGGTGCCTGTATTGGTATATAAAACTTTACTTGGACTATACGTAAGTATTTATATATTAGTAAAATTAATAAAGATAACTTTCTAACCGTAGTTTTTTTCGATGATGATGAAATTATGATTAATATATGATTTTAGAAATAAATTCTCCTGAAATAATAAGTTTTCTTCGACAAGTGCCACGATGCAAAATAATAAACAGATCTAAACCGAGCCACATGGCATGAATTAAGGATAAACCAATTTTCAAATTTATAAGACTTAAAGGGATTCATTCCATTTTCCCAAGAAAGATCGTAATATTTCCCTGGTAAAAGTAAAATATTGGGGTGAAAGAAAAAATATTATATATTTTTTTGGAATCGTATTACAGAAGTAAATAAGTTATTTTTAAGATAAATCACCATCTATCTCTAAAAGATTTTATAATCAAAACAAAAAAATATATAAATATTCCATAAAAATATTAAATTATTTATTTATTTAGCTCTCTTAAACATCATACAATTAAACAATTTTAGAAAAGAACGAATTAACAATTAGATATAACTATAAACAGAGCATCTGGTATAAGATACGAACTGCTCTTTTGTGATAAAAATGCAATTAGCTTAAAAACGGTTACTGCAAAGCTTTTACAGTTCCCAATAATTAAAAATATACTTCAACAGGCCTCTAATTTTAAATGTTCGTGAAAATATTGCAAAGGCTAAAGAACGATTAGTTTATTTTCATAGACATAATAAAATGTTTCTAACAAATTGGTTTGCAATTGTTACTTTAAAAAAAATTATTCATCCCTTTCTATAAATAATTATATATTATATTATTATGTTGATTTTTCTCGGTAATAGTCATCTAATTATACCCATTAATAAAGTGTAAATCTGAACTAGCTGTTAGTGTACGACAAAAATTAATGTTTAGACTATTATATAAAAAAAGTTCAGTAAAGAGATGATATAGTGTTGAATAAGTTTTTTTTATGCTTGTCCAGCATTTTGAAATGCTTAATAACTTTCATTGTTAATATTAATTTTAAACAATCTCGAATTGCACACTGTCTATATTACGTGAATATCGTTATACCCAATGTTATGTGAAGATTATTCTAGTATTTTTTTTTTATTTTCCTATGAAAATAAGACAATATCTTTTAGTGTAAAGTTGACTCAGAAGTCAATATACACTATGCTAGAGTTATAGCTACGCTACAAGCTATTGTGATACAATACAGAAAATTTACGCAACAAGTCCAAAGACACTTGTTTACTTTGTTTCATTTTTATAATATGTTTAGATTTAACCGTTGTTAACCATAGAACTCCAAACAAAATTAATTAATTAGCTTCTTGTAGGTCTTATTCTATTAATTTCAAGTTATTACGAAATTAAAATAATCTTGGACAAAATAGGCAAATAAAACTTTTAATTTAATTATACATATAGAAGAGCTAAATGAATTATCTGTGAATATTAATAAATTAAAAAAAAAAAATATATATATATATATAATTATATTTTGTGTATCATGTCTGAACTACTTTTAAAGATAAATGTTTTCTTTACAATTTGTTAATATTTTTTTATCTCATACACAAAAAGTAACATTTGAGACTTGAGGCTACATAAAAAAAAGCTTTTAAAAACCATAACTTTTTTATGAGTAACGAATATTATCGATGTTATTTATAATATTATTATTTTGTAAAGATTAATATTATTTCAAAGACGATCAAATTCAAAGAAAGCTTGATATCCTAACCAGAATTCCTCTTTATATACGACTTTACAAGTTCAAAAGATTCTTTGCTCCTCTCATACACCGATAACACGCTTCGCTGGGTTTTGTTAAGAGGATACGAAATGGAAAATAAGGAGCACAAAATTCGAATGTAAACTTGTATAATAATTGCCAATTTATCAAACGACAATAGGGGATTAGTCATTTTATTCTAGGCTTAGGGTGTCAAAAGAGACGGGTCACCTGAGGAAGGATTGATGGGTCAAAGTATTGAGAAATGTCATAAAATAAGTTGTATATATAAATTTCCATAAATATATATATATATAAAAATAAAACTTTAAAATTAAATTCAAAACAGGAGGGACATGCTGAACATTAAATTAGTCCTACAAAAGAAAGAATAGCTCCCATACCATTTTTGTGTATTGAAGTGTATTCATACTTATTCAGTTAAAAACAAACATGAACTGTCGAATAACTTAATCCAACTAGTGGAATTACTTTTTTCTCATTCAAAAAAAAATTGTAATAAAAAATAAAGAAAGGAAACTGAAGAATGGCATCAGTATCTACAGTAACAGCGTGAACGAGTATAAAACAGCAGAAGGAAACAAAGAAAGCAAAGGAATTAATAAATAGACGGTATAAGACGTATGGATAAAACTAAATCCATTTTTATCAGCATTATAAAATTAATTTAATGTCACTTGAGATGTAAAGAATATCATCTCTATATTTTAGGATTTTTATTAGAATAAATGTTTTAGATATATATGTAACTTCTTTCGTTTCTTCATAAACGTATACATCAATAATCACCAAAATTTTGTTTCATCTTATTTTACTTAAATTCTGACGAAAATTCTGAAAATTGTATTACCAAAAAATTATGGCCTCAAATATAGCTCTTATATAAAATACAAAAGTATCTTGATTTAATAAAACTTTTAATTACTAAATAACTTTTAATTAACCAAAATGAATGTATTCTTTATTCTGTGCAGTTCAACTCGTTCCCGTTACATTTTATAAGATGTTTGCATATAGTTTTAATTCAGCCAAGAAATACGCTCATTAAAATACATGCATATTTATGAAAGTGAACCCTTGCAGTCTGTTGTTATTAGTTTTTCATTAAGTAATTTCTTTTTAATTATGAGTAAAGGTACATACAGATTGTGATAATATTATTAAAGCTTATATAAATCAAAGCAGGTGACAAATGTAGATAAGAAGAAATTACATTAACATTCCATAACATGATAAGGTTTTTTATATCACAATTGATAATAATACTAATTTTAATTAATATGATAAAAAAAATACCATAAGATTTCGTTTCACGTAAACATATTTACAGATTACAAATATATAGAAGTTATTTACCCAGCCGAAAAATAATTCGTTATAATAAACATTATATGATAAATATTGATGGATCGAGTGTCGTTTTCTTATTGTTTGTATAACGTTTCCATTAATATTTTCTTTTCTTAGTTCTCTTTAAATTTCTTTTGTTTACAAAAACGTATTTTTGTTAACAAAATTTTGTGAACAAAATAAAAGATTCTAAAAAAAGGTTAACATTATACAGATAAAAAGTTTCAATTAAAACAAAATAAGGATATAAATTACTCAATCAAGGAAAAAATAACTGTAACAAAATAAATTAAATAAATAAAATGTCCTAATATATTTCCAAGAACATTGAAACTATTTAAAAGCTTTGTCTTTATCAGTCTCCAAAGAAATAAAACCGGTCTTAGTTGCCAAATTTTGTGGATATCCCGGCTCTAATAATCCTACCGAATTTGGAAAATTCTATTAAAGCAACATTTTATGTCACAGTTCTGTGAGGAAAACTGTTATAATTTTTTCTAATACCAATTTTTATTTTTATTTTTATATTTTTTATAGTACCTTTTTATTTTTTCACCTCTAACTCGAGATAACATGTATTATGGTAGGAATAACTCAAATTAACATTATACAAGCATATGCTCATATTAAAATAGGAATGGCAACCCATTTAATAATAAAATTACTTTTAGAAATATATATTTTATAACTACCAGACGATTCTAATTTATATATAATATTATAAAGAAATTAGATAAACAATAGAACAATCCTTTTAATCAGTATAATGAAGTGCAAATGCCATCAAAACAGATATTGATGAAGAACTGTCACAAAAATTACATCTAGTGGGCCAAGAACTACCAAGAACTTTTATGCCGTTGTTAAAAAAATATGATTTCATAATGATTTCTAAGATTTACACGAATACTACACATTTCAAGAAAACTACTTGACGAATATAACTCGCGTTTAGTTTTACGTTTTTTAATTTAACCCGACGTTTCGAATGCTTTGCAGCCAACGGTTCCTGCCCGTAAACTCTATGCCCGTAAACTCAGGAATCGTTGGAGGTAGATGACAAATAAACTGACTGACAGATACCATCATCTCGTGATACCGCGAACACGTTTGCTGCAAAGCATTCGAAACGTCGGGTTAAATTAAAATATGTAAAAATATACGCGAGTTATATAGTAAAATAGTTTTATTAAAATATTATTTAAATATATTATTTAAATATACTATAATTTAACATTTTTCTTTTCATTTTGAATTTTCAAAAGACGAAAAATCAAGTAGTTACACCTAAAAAAAAACACAGCATTAAAAACAGTATTGTTTTATAATTTTTTTCGTATGCAAAGAGAATGTTATTAAGAAAAAAATATTGTATTGCTATGAGAAATGGTGGCAAGGCCCCTGATAATCAAAACTTCGCTGAATTAGATAATAGCGTGTTCCATGTGTCGAAAAGCACATTATGCCGCTTATCTGTGGTTGTAGATTGGAATTCTATATCAGAACTCCGACAGTTCAGACTACTTGATTGTAACCTTAGTATCGGGTTTAAATACTGACCTTTAGTAATGGAAATTGATATTGTAAGATGTGCTATAAATGTATAATCATATTTTCTTAGTTTTTAGATACTAAAGACTTTTTTATGGTTTTCAGATATTTTATAAAGCCTCAAAATGTCGTCAGAAAGCTAAGCTGATAATCGGAAAATGTATGTCTATGAACATTTATAAAAAAACATTTAAAGTTTTAGACTGAAAAAAGAACATTGGTATTCTTTCTAAGCAGTTCTAAATTAATAAGGGGTTGTCTTTGTTACATTATTTCTTACATCTTCCGGTTAACACAATTTTACATATCTACATATGCCAAAATATCGGGCTATAAAATAGGTTTATTTTATTTAGGACTTTTCGGATCGTAAAGTTTCGAGATGAGTGTAAACTGTTTTATTTCATGAGAGATTACAGCTCTTTGGTGTTTCATCTGAATTTAAAAAGTTAAGAATGAAACTTGTAGAATATTTACCATATATTATGTTTATTAAAATCTCCTTCAGACATAAAAATACACATATGCCTATAATATTTTCTTATACAATTCGGCTATTGAAGCCTATTTCGATAATTCATTCATTCATTTCGATCAAGCATCAAAATTTCTGCATAGCATTATTAACGGCTTATTTAATAATTTGCTTTTGTAAGACACCTTACAAAAATACCATTTATATTTGCAATTGGTAGCAATTGATTGTAGTAGAAACACGTTATTTTGCAATACACAACAACAACGGCGAACAAGATCGATATCTCTTATCGATATCACCTGCTACCAGACTGGAACTACACTATAGTTATAACAATGCAATCAGCAATGAACTCAACCCAATGCTCTTCGAATACAAATACCAATACAATGTATTTTGTATCTAGTTAATATAATCTGTTTTGTTTGATGTGGTTCATTGCGTGTCAATAAGTAGCAAGAACATATTGTATACAATATTACAAATAATTGATTATCTCTGAAACATATTATATATATATATACTTTAATATTAATATTTTTCTCCTTTTGTATCTAGTTTTATTTAAGCGGAGTATCAATCATATATCAATACTATATCAATCCATTGGAGTATTACTACATAAAAAATAATGTTGCGTACATAACTTCATATTATTACTATGGCAGATATAACCAGAGTAAATAAACAGGACGATATTTTTAATTAAGAACAGAGTGACAATTTTTGGAGGAGGCGAATATTCGCTGAAACCCCTTAAAAGTGCTGCTTCAGCCATCGAGTATTGCGGTATAAAAAGTATGTTAATTTATATTTTGTTGTTATTAAGATAAAATAAAACGATCAAAGTGATTTAGCTCGGCTGATGTCACATTTTTTTTAACTGTTCCTCTTCTTCTGATTTGACATAAATAATTTAATCTTTAATTAAAAAATCTATACCGCTATTACAAAGCTCAAACTTTTTCGTTTATAGTTTCGACACTGTAATCTTAACTATTTTTAGTATTTTAATTATAAATTCAATCATTTTAATGTTTTCTTAGTTCAATTCTTAGATTCAATAATTTCTTAGATTCAATAATTCTAATGTTTTCTTAGATTTACACGATTATTTACATATTTTAATAAAACTATTTTACGGATATAACTCGCGATTATCATTACATTTTTTAAATTTAACTCGACGTTTCGAGTGCTTTCCAGCAAACGTGTTCGCGGTAAGACGACATGTTGGTGTCTGTCTAATGCATTTTGTCCATCAACTATGACGTTGCTCAACTGTAGTTCTATACTAATACTTCAAACGTCTACACATCCTTCTATATTTATTGCACACGACGGAGTCAAAAGCAACAGATTGTTACAAAATAACTCCTTTATTATTCTATTTTCTAACCTTAAATAAGCAACAGCTTATTTAAGCAATAGCTTATTTAAACAGTAAAAACTTTTTTTAGTTATATTATTAAGCTCACAAATATTCAATACAAATGAAACTTAATCTTAACAATATTAGAAGAGGAATGTTATTTCTTTACTTAAAATATAGAAAAATATAATTGATATAATACTTAATTGAAAAAGAATGTAACTGCGATAAAAATAAATAACGTAAGAACAATCGAAAGCGTATCAGATTCTAAGGCTTTGTACGAGTCGAGAATATTGAAGCACAGCTTACACAGCAGTAGAGGAAAATATAAAATAGGAAATAAAATGGATTTAGACGTGTTCATAAAAATAAATGAAACCATATATCCAAGTTAATGTAAATATTTTACGAATGAAGGATTTAAAGTTAAATATTTATATATTTATCAATGTCGTTTTTTTTTGCATTAAAATGAATAAATTAGCATAATATGTTTGCCATATTACTACGAAAGTGAAAATTTTTTCTATTCTATAATACATTTAAACCCAAATAATAATAATAATAATGATATATATACTTCAGTAATAAGTGGAATGTTAATTATATTTTATTTTAATTTTTTAAATACAACTGGATTTTTGTGTCAATTTCTCAATCCTAAATATATTAATATCATATGAGAAACGCCCAGTCAGCATTCGTTTCCAAGCAAGTGAAGCCGCGAGCAAGAGCTAGTAACTTTGTATTTTAATAACAGCGTACATCTTTATTACTAACTTTGTGTAGTTTTAATATCAAAACTGCACTCATTAAAATACTGGTATAATTAAAAAGATATAAATAATAAACTTATTTTTAATTATGTTATTAATAACATCCTATTAAAGAAGTTATTTTAATTAACTCAATTATCGAAATCGGAGGTTTTGTATATATTTTGTATCCTTATGTTATGAGATATACGAGCTTATATGCACTACTGTATATATATATATATATATTGTTTAACATCTAATATCAATAAAAGTGTTTTTTATTACATTTAATACATATATTTCTCAAAATAGTAACATATATCAGTATTCTCATTTCATAAATATAGAAGTCTATACGCTTATTAAGTTAAAAGTATTTAACTTTTTATGGTAAATGTAAACTTTTCAAGACAAAAATGCAGCGATTGACGCAAATATTAGTCAAAAATATGTATTTTGTTGATTCGTTTATACATACATAATTAAGATCTTAATATCATTGTTATATTTGCTAACCGTAGTACAGGTAAAATTATATATTTTTTGTAAAACCACTATATTTTAATAAAAGCATATCCGTCGAATAAATGTAGTATAAATAAATAACAGTCACAAAAATATTATAAAAGGGAGTTACTCTCGTGTCAACTCTGCTATATCCGGTTTTTATAACAGAAATGAGACAGTTTTGAGTTATCGCCTATGGTAGGTCAGGTTCATGTATGGAGAGATATTACATATAAAAGCTTTGAAACACTGAGCTTTTCTTCTAATATTATTAATGTGAATATTGGTTTTTTTTATTCGTAAAAACACTTCATTTTAGACACACTTTGTACAAGCTACAGGAGAAGATAAAATCCCTCTGATATAAAAAGACCCTACCCGCCGCTGATAGAAAAAGGCTTACAATTTTCTAAGTATTTTATTTCTAAATAACTGAAATATTTAAGCGAAGAAAGTAAATAAGAAAAAACATTTTTAAGTAAAAAATGTGCATTTGCCGGCAAAGCATTTATGTATCTGATAATGCAAGAGATGGCAGTGGTGATCACTTACCACCCTTACCATGCTTGTTTCGCGTTCTTTTTAAATTAAAAAAAAATTAAAACTAACGTTAAAAAATGGATTAAGTTACATAGACTATATATTTTAGAAACAAAAATTTCATTCCTGCGATCAAGTAAATATTAAATAATAATAATTCTTTCAAGCCATAAAAATAATCTTATTAATTTCATAAAGAAATAATTTATTTTACTCATATATTTGTATGAATTAATTTAGATTTTATTATTCCGACATCATTTCAATTACTGCAAATGCTTCTTTGTGGCGTTTTTTTTTCTTTAATTATTTAATTATGTGATTTAAAAGAAAACTGTATAAAAAGTTCTTATATTATTTATGTTAGTTGCTTTTTTATTTGTAAATATTTACTGATGATAATCTTAAAGTATAAAAAAAAATCATTCTTGACTAAGCGAAGGGCAATTGATTGTTGTTGTTTTGGACCATTGCTTGGGCCTGCACTGTCACATGAATTTTCGGTACTATTTTTTGGGTTTCATTTAAAACATCTTTTTATCGATTTAGACAATAAAAGTAAAAATCTAACAATAAGACATATTTTAAAATTAAAATGTCTCTGTAAAATTAAGGTACATACATAAATAAATAAATAAAGTAATAAATAAATAAATAAAGTAATAAATAAATTAATTAATTAATTAATAATAAATAATAAATAAGTGCCATAAACCAAATATTAATCTCATTTACTTTGATAAGATACGATACATTATTAGACAATCCAGCTTATGCGTGCTTCATACATTTTACATACGGCCATATTGAAAATTTGAAAATGTAGTTTTTCAATATGGCATCAATAAATTATGAGATTGATTTTGCTATTAAATGAAGAAAAATATAATATTAACTAAGAACTGACAAAAAACATTTAACCTCTAGAAATGTTATTTGTCAGTGTATATTATTGGCCCAAAATGATGTCTTTGAACTGTATTATACGTAGTAAAATGCATCCTGTGTAACTCCTCGAACAACAAAAACAGTAGTATTCACAATGGTCATATTTTAGAAGCCACTTCCATAATGGTTTATATATTTTTGAACATATTCAACAGAATATGTTATAATAAAAGTAGTCTATCAAATATAAAAATAAAATAATAAAGTCGACTAAATCCTATTTCAAGAGATAAGCGCATTGAAACAAGACACCAAATAAAAAACAAACTGGTTAAGCTTTTTACATTTAATTTAACCAAAATAATATTTTTGTAATTAAAATAATAACCAAGTTGTCCATAATATAGTAATTTTATATAATCTATGTTAATAATGTTGCAATCATAATAATTTTACCTAATGTTTTTATTTAATTAAACTTATCAGCGGAATTACGCTACGGGGATGCTGGATAAGGATTCTTAGTTGAAACATTCGCTGAAGACGTGACATTTTAGTCTACTCAGGCAAATTTTAATTTTCTTATAAAACAAGCTTTTTATGTTAGTGTTGTTCTTTACTGCGCTTTCTTTAATCTGCAGGGAAATATAGTAAACACAAGAAACCTCAAC
Source organism: Mechanitis mazaeus (assembly GCA_959347395.1). Taxonomy (NCBI): domain Eukaryota; kingdom Metazoa; phylum Arthropoda; class Insecta; order Lepidoptera; family Nymphalidae; genus Mechanitis; species Mechanitis mazaeus. The sequence continues at coordinate 11,495,451 of OY365751.1, forward strand.
GTGTTGATAATCCGATAGTTGCAATAAGTTTTAATATAAGATGTCTTATGGATACAGGGCAGCAACGAAGCAAAGTTATTTTAGTCTAATAACATAAATTTTTGGGACATCTCTTTCGTTTCAATAAAACTATTTTAGGGATATAACTCGCGTTTATTATTACATTTTTAAATTTAACCTGATGTCGAGACACCATCATCTGGTCTTACCGCGAACACGTTTGCAAAGCATTCGAAACGTCAGGTTAAATAAAAAAATGTAATACTAAACGCGGGTTATATCCGTAAAATAGTTTTACGGAGCTCTCGTTTCCCTTTATAATTAATAAAAACAAGCAGAATTATTCATCTTCATTATGAATATCTTTTAATAGACTCACAAACACACTTATATATAGTTATTTACGTACTGGACAGATCTCTTTCCAACGCTGATTTTTAATTTTTAGTCCATACAAACACATTCATAACATAAATCTTTTTTACTTCCGAAAAAAATTATAAATAAAAAAATACCTCAATAAAAGTAAAACCTAACTACCATATATATCACGTCCGCGTGGAAAAATGGCAAGAATGTCGGCCACAGCTATATCTCGGTCTCCCTGCTCCGTGTGACCTCGAACAATATAATACTTTCAAAATTATTTTAAAATAGCGCTCTTTACAGACTCATAAGTCAGTCATTTTAATTTTGAAATAAAACTATTTTTTACGGATTAAAACTCGCGTATACTATGGTTACATTTTAATTTTAATCGGACGTTTCAAATGCTTTGCAGCAATCGTGTTCACGGGTAGACGAGATGTCATTTTAATATTTATTCAACGTGAGCTAAAAAGTAAAATAGTAAACTTGTAATAATATCCAATCTAAAAATTAAACTGAAATTTCTTTGTGTGTTCGTTATGCCTGACTGAACTACTGTACTGAAGCTGAATCTTAGCACACGGATACACTAAATACCGGCGAGTATCGTGGGTGTGTTTAAATGATACCCAGCACCAACCCACACTCACCCACATATTTTCTATAACTGCTGAACCGTTACATCGATTTCGACGAAATTCTGACTGATGTAACTTCTATCGAATTCTCTGTATACTTATATATTAATTGTAAATAAAATGCTTATAAAACGTATATCTTACGGCGAAGCTATACATAGTCTGGAGCCTGGGATAGGAAATAAGATACTTTCTATCAATACACTATGCGGGTGAAGCCGCGAGCTGAATCTTGTATTCATAAGAATTTTATACTTATCAACTACTTACTTATAAAGCGCTATCAAATAAAAATTCATTTCCAAAGAGTATTGTGTCTGTCTCACATAAAGCAAACAGTCCTTTGTTCCTTACTTCATAAAATGTGTTCAATATTCAATTGAAACATGATTGCTATGAATTATGTTCAAAACGCTTAATACGTTTTTAATAAGCTAACAATTCTTATCCCGATAAACAGAAAATAGTTAGCACCGTGACAAGTGAACAAGAATAAAAAACTTGTTTAAGCAAAGCAAATTATAAGACTAAAATAAAATAGCTATTGGATTTCGAAATTATCCCCGGAAAATGCAGGACCTGAAACTCCATGAAAATACGAAGAAAGCTACCTAAAATTTGCAATAATGCGACATTCTAAAATGATCCCTCTTTTGTATGTCATGTAGTTCAAATTTGTCTGGATTAAATTCAATGTGCATATCAAATAAAACTGCCCCAAAAGCACTTTTATTGCGTTCGGAACAAGAACGAAAGTTGCGAGAGGAACATTTTCGATTTGTATACGTACAATTCTCATACATGCAACCAATGCCTATACTATCTATTCCCGCTCCAATACACCTCGCTGTTGAAAATTGAGCTATACCTCCAGGAAGAGGTATTTTTTCGACATCATGTTTCACCGATATAGCTTGTTCATTACTGACATAAATACATAGTTCGCGCCGCGATTTGCCATGCTCAGAGCTCATGAAGAAGAACCCCGAATGGGTGGGAAACAAGTCGGGTAAATTCAGTAATTAATCGAGTACATCCGGATAATTATATATAATAACCACAGATCACGAGAGTTTAAATAGAAAACAAAAACAAATAAATGTAAAGAGAAAGAGATATAAATCATTCAATATTTTCAATTAATAGTTCAATAAATGAACAATAATTTAATCCAGACGTTTCTAAGATTATCAGGAACATTATCATTTATGAAACTATTCTTAACGAATATTTATTCGTCTGCACTGACTTTATTTATTCATTTGTATTATGAATCGATTCATCTGACATAATCCGTGAGCACGAATATTCAATGCGCTTTAATCTTCATAACAAAATAAATCATAATCTGGTTTTTCAGTTAAATATAAAACAACTGTGAAAACTTATTTTCATGAAAACCAACATATTATCAATGTACATATATTTGAAATAAAACTATTTTTTACAGATTAAACTTGCGTATGACGAGATGTAAGTGTCTGTCAACAAGTAATTGACTTACTGACAGACACTTACATCTATTCTACCCGTGAACACGATTATTGCAAAGCATTCGAAACGGGTTAAAATTTAAATGTAACCAAATTCTACGCGAGTTTAATCCGTAAAAAATTGTTTTATTTCAAATATCTACTCGTGAAAATTTCAGAAAATGTACATATATCTTCACATATCTTCAAATTTAATTTGAATAATTTAATAATTAATAAGATTATAGATTTTATTATTTAACATTAGATATAAAAGTATTTCAAGCAGTTAAACGGAAAAAAAGTTTCAGTGCGATCTCGTTGTTAATATCCCAGGAGATAATCTCTTTTGCATTCACACACTTGTATTATTTACATTTACTATTTCAGAATTCTAGGATTTTGTAACTTATGCAGAATGGATTTAAATTAAATTGTAAAAGACAAATATACATTAATTTCAATAAAATTAAGCTCTGTGGATATCTTAGCTCTTTCATATTATTATAAATACCATTTTTATCTTACAGAAAAGAGCCATCCGTGCTATTTACCGTCTGGACTCCAGAGTTTACCTTCATTTAATGAAATAAATGTACTCACAGTCGCCAGTCAATATATATTCGAAAACCTAAAACATGTTTATAAGAATATCGACAAATTTCGTTAAGCATAGAGATAGACATTTTAATACTAGGAACAAACATATACTTGCCTTACCTTTTATTCGACTGTTATTTAGAATAATTTTTCATTATACTGAATTTCAATCGAGTTAAGGGCAGGCATTCCAATTCAGTATAGTCTTTTTTAAGTTTGACTATAAAAATAATATTTTTTTTTAAATTATTTTGAATAAACATTTTTCATTTCATTTCATTACATATATTTAAATTGGTAAAAATTTACAACACCAGCAGGGCTTGAACTTACGTCTCTGGAACGAAAACGAAAAGTTTCTTAAAAATAAAAGCAAACCCCATGAATTTAAACATAATTTTCCATTTCATATATTTTTCATGAAACCCGAATGTATGGAGCTGCCTAGAGGAAAATTTCATAATATTTTTTATGCAATGTTGACTTCACTCTAGCCTTCATACACTTAATTCTTAAATATTTAAACATTAAGCAAAAGCGTGTTCCTAGTTTGCTTGAGCTCAACATAATTAATAGTTAAAGTAGAATTATATATTATAAAATATTTTGCAAAACGTACATGAGCTTACTAATTATTAAGTCAAAGTCATTTTTATTTATTTTAATGATATTTTCTATTTGCAGTTATGAAAAGATAGACTAAAAATAAAATTCATTTTGATTTTTGTAGCGCAGAACAGTATTGTCTGAGAAAAAAATTCTAGAAGTATTAAAATATTATATCTCATACTTTTTGAAGATGCTACGAATATAAACCTTATAGCGAACCTAAAAACCGTCATATTAGATTATTAAGCGATCTAGCATTATATATTATTGCACATATAATATGAACTTATAAATAAAATATCACTTGCAGGACCAATTTTTTTTTTTCAAAAATCTAAACCACAGTAATAAATGTCAAGTTGATTCAGTTTGACTTATGAAGACATCATCTCCCACGAGAGTTCTGATTCCAGAGCAGAGTAGCATATATCCTGATGTGACTTATAATCTCTTTGACTTATATTTTTATTCGATTCCAAATTCGTAGGATGGTATTTTCTAGAACCTCTGGGAATTATCGTTAACCCAATATACGAGATTTGTATTTACTTGTCGCGTCCAGCTTAATACCCTAGTGGATGTTTTTGTCCAAAACTAATTATAGGGTATTTATGAAAAGGCACTTCAATTTTACGTTTTATATTTGACATTTATTTAGACTAAGATATGATAATATTAAATTATTCTAATAATAATTTCAAAATATTATCTTCAATAACTGCAAAAAACTATATGATTTAAATTATAAGGGAATACTGTTCTGAAATAAGCTGCGTAGACAAATAATTAAGTAACTGGATGTGTACGAAGTTGCTGAGTTAATAAAATATTTTCTAGGAAAACAGGACTACATATTTGACTTGTATTTTAGTTTTGTATTAATACTAATTATACAAAGCTTACGTTTTACATATTTTTGTATCGTATTATAAATATTGATATAAATTTAATTAATCTTATTCTCATATAGTTTAGATATCGTTATATAGTATAATATAGAAACTATTAAATATATTGATAAAATCATTTTAAGCGCGAAATATATAAATTAATTAATGTTGAATTTTTTAATGTTTAATTTAATGAGGTATCTTGATAATTCTATAATAATAATATAAATAATATTATTATTAAGTTAATATTTGTTTTAAAGTTTTTTATCTATTATTATTATTATATTATTGTACTTTTTTTACTTCCTATATTTTGAATATATACATATACAAAAAAAAATCAATCGTTGGAGATAATTACCTTCGATTAACTTTTGAATTATGATATGGATTTTTAGATATCGATGGTCCTACAATACAAACGAAACGTAAGTGTTAACATTATTAAATTAAACTCGAAGAAATAATAAGTCGGAAAACAGCTGATATTGTAAGTTGTACAAATTAACTTATTAATAAACGAATATTATAAGTTAGTAATCATTATTAATAAATGTCCAAATTAGAGAATATATAACAATTGATAACTAAGGAATAGTTTTGTTGCGCCCAACTTTTCTATAGAAAACCGTTCCTCAAATAATGTTACTTCTAAACTAAACTTCTCAACTAATTGGCTTGTTGAAGTTGTATGATGAAATATTTTTGTTTCATGAGATTATAACTCCAATTCAGTAAAATAGGAGAAAATTAGTAAAATAGGGGAAAATTCAGGTTTCAGGTTATTTATTTGCCTATTTTCGTGAAATAAGCTGCGATCCTAAGCTTGTTATAGATACGTCAAAGTTAAAAACAGTGTTTTTTATTAAATTTTATTTTAATAACTTCATTGCACACATATAAAAGTGACTTATTCCAGATAACTCACACTTACGCACCTAAGCATTATACAATACATATATATGAATATACATACTATACTATATAAATATTATAAGTAATTTATAATTTAATCTATTTATATTGCAATATCATAATCTTCATATAAACAATATCTCATAAGATAAAATCATGTGGTAATGAAAGCCTGTCACTTTATACACACGCTGATGTAAGCCGTTAAATAAAAGGACGAGTTCGCATTTCGTCATAACATCTCATTTTTCTCACCGCGTCTCGTTTCATGTGTTAATGAGACTGAAAACCATTACGAAAGCTTTTTATGTTTTATGTACCGTTTCTTAAAGATATTGTTATATTATTTATATTAAACATAACATTTAGAAAAGTACACAATATGCGGCTAACTGTTTTGCAAATTAATTCAATTCAATATTATATTAATGCAATACTTACTGTCTGTCTCTTCGTCTATTAAGCTTTCATATGGCCAAACATTAGACCAATAATAATAAAATTTACATGAATATAGGATAGTTGCAGATTGTGAAAAATGCATTGCAAGTTTGTATGTGGAACCATTTCTCAATTAAGGAATATAAAATTCTTATTAAAACTATTAAAGTAAATGATTTTCATCCTTTTTTGTTTAATTATCTATCAAAAAGAATAATTTGAAAAATCATTTCTAATATTTTAGGAATGGCTGATAGTACCTTTGATAAAATAAAACACAAGCTGAACCTCTTAGACGGCGCTAGGTAGGAGAGGCCGCAGCTATATTTAGTATAAAATTAATATTATCTTGTTTTAGTTGAATATCGTATTTATTATTTTGAGGTAAGTTAATGGAACATGTTTATATATTTAATACATCTGTATGAATCAAGACCAGAAACGCTAAATCATTATTTATCGGATATTGTTATAATATAGTTTTATATCTTTACGATTAAAATTATACAAAATATAACATAAATATAAAATCAAAAAGTATGTTGAATATGTATTATACAAATTTTCACATAAAATTATTAAAGTGTTGGTTGTCGTCTCAGTGTCAGTTGAATTTAATTTACAACTTTTATACGACAGCGATATTCCAAGCAATTATATTGCATACATTTTCAGAATTTTAAAATATTTCCAACTGGTATTGTAAAATGATATTTTTAAAAAGTGAAAAAAATATACGAGAGGTAAGAAAAAGTGAAACCATAGTATTTATTTTATTTCTCACACTCGTTAAGGATTAAATGAACCTATGATCAGTATTCTTTTTAAAATTATAAATTCTATTATACTTGGTAAACGCAAGCGGGGTTAGCCTCGCGACACAGCGCGCGAAACAAAGACGTTCTATATATTTACTATATGGGACACATTTTATCAATTATCTCGAAAACTACAATTACGATTCGGCTAATTTTCAATGTAGAACGAGATTTGCTCATTATGCGCATGTGTGCAAAATTTGTTGCGTGCAGCTCGTAAATTGAAGGAGGAGTAGAATAACAAAGAGTTGAAAGTTAGTAGTAAAAAACTTCGCTTCGCTCAGCTCAAAAATTTAATTTAAAAAAACACATATTCCAGTAATGCAAATAAATTGAATTCCAAATATTACTATTGCTTATACAACAGTAGCAATATACTATGTAACATAGTTCATGGTTTTAGTTATATGATTTCTTATAGCAGCAGTTGCGAAAATATAATAATTATGTTACCAAGATCACTAAACATATTGTAGCAAAGATAAACTATTATAAGTTATGAAGACGTATGCTCCCTCGAGAGTTCCAATCCTCGAATACAATCACATACCTCTTGATGTTATAATCTCTTTAGACTGATATTTTTATTTGACGCTGCTTTTGGAGAGCGCATGAATAGTTTAAAAGCCTTTGGGGTTATAGACGGACGAAATGAACTTCTATTTATGAGACGTCTGAAGAAAGTCTAGAAATAATTTTAAGAATGAGAGGGAGTTGTGTAGGCGATACCTTAAGTTGATATTTTGTAAATTATTGTATGTTATCAACTTCTATATAATATACTCTCAAATATACTAGGAGTGCGAACCAGACATCAATTTTGACTCGCTGGGTTCGCAAAATCTCGGTATGTGTTAGCATATTGAGCGAAGCGAGATGCAAACAGTACCGAAGTTGCGTTTACAAAACCTTGGAGCATTATGTCCTCAACTATTTTTCAAGAAAAAAAATTAAACAAAAAAAATAATTCTAAATAAAGAAAAAATTCTAAAATTTGACACGCGGATGTCATTGTCAAGCTAAATTTAGGCGCGAAAAACGTTTCCCATTGCAGTCTATGGGATTTTAGTTTTTCCGACATTATTCCTCAACGGCATCGAATATTTGAAAAAGATTTATTTTGTGCAAAATTTGAAAATTTTCGGATATATCGTTTTGGGTTGATGCATAAATTATACATAAGACTCTCATAGAGAGCTTCGCTCAATGAAATAAAAAAAAAAACCGTTTAGTTGAAGGAGAAATTTATTAAAACTTTTTTAGACGTAGTTCATCTTAGATATTTATAAGGAAATTATTTCCGTATAAAAAGTTTATTAAATTAAATTTCAACGTAGGTAAACTAATTTGACGTATAAATATAACTTATTTATGAAATACATATTTAATTTAATTATTATATTTAAATATTACCTAATTATTTGTAATAAAAAGATATTAAATACTTTATATAATCTTTATATATATATATATATATATTAGTATGTTTTAAGGGAACTGGGATGTAGCCAAATAACTGCATCTGGAATGATGTTTTTCTATATTATGATATAAATGGCCATGAGTAACGAGTACATCTACCATGAGGTAACTCTTTTTCTTTCTTCCATAAAAAAATTGTCAAGTAGAAATCATAAAACTTATAAAATAGTTGTTTTAAATTCACTAATTATTAGTTATTCATAAACTCAAATGGTTTGTTGAAATAGTATAGATAACATGTCTGATAAGGTGAGGTTTGAAATTCTATATCACATTTTTATTTTGCAAATACATCAGTGAAATGATCAAAGATGAAGATGTGTCCTGTGACATCTGATTGAACTCCAAATCGCAATTATTTAAAACTTAAAATTCAAAATAGTATAAGGCTTTAGAAATAGTAAAAAAGAAAGGAAAGAGAGAATAGAATAGTCTAAACAAATTTTGGAAAAAAATCTTATAAAAATAGAAAAAGATTAGTGTGGACCTCAAAAAATAAATCAGCTTTATATATTTTTTTAATTAAAACAAGGCAATAGATCATGTAGGTTACTTGATGGCAGGTGAGCATCGCTGTCAACGTTATTAGGGAATGCACAAGAACTTTTCTGGTCTGTGAGAAAGTAAGAAGCGTGTTTTTAAATTTTCCCAAGTATGATGCAGAGGTAAGTTCATTCCGCACATTGATGTGAAATAGTTCCATGAGAAATTAATGAAGAACTCTATCCAGGTAGAAGGGATTATATTGGGAGCGGTGGCCAACAGTGTGATGAAAATTTGCTGCTCAAATCAAGTCAAAGAAACATTCTTTTTTTTTCTTTTCGGATCACTCCACTCAAATGCTGTATTTTTTAATTATTTCAATATTTAAAATAAACTTATTCAATAACAAAGTCTCTACAATGCAAAGATGCGGTGTCTCTACAATCAACTATTGCTTGAAACATTATAAATCAAAATAACTCCATGTTATATTTACCATTAAAAAAATAATAATATAATACTGTCAATTATGTGACTTTATAATACAGTCAATCATATTTTTTGCAATTACTGCTTCAGTAAGTTATTTAATTTGCATTCATATAATAAAAATAATATGTTGTATCAAAATAAAAAGCTTAAATTATACAGAACTGTAAAATAATTGTTTTTTGATATCAAATATATTTAATATTGTTTTTTTATACTCCACTTAGTTCGCTTGTTACATTCAACTTATACAGTTCAAGTAACAAGTAACAATTAAAAAACAATACGTAATATTGATTTTATAATTCTTAATAAATAATTCTAAAAATGAAAATCGTTGCAATACCCTTTTCTATATTATAATTCCTTTAGCTTCCTAGTAAAGATAATATAATAATAACAGCATATTATTATTAACTTAAATTTAATAAATAAAAATTTTTATGTGTTATCATCTTTCTGAACAATATTAATTTTAGTACATATTCTTTACTATAATCTTATCTTTAATTTAAAACTATATATAAATTATTATTTTCTTTATGTTGGCTACTTTCATTATTAAAAAAAAGTATTCTGTAATGTTTTACTAAAAATTAAAACAACATGTGAAAGAAAGATTTCGAGAAAAATCAATATTAGGCAAAAAGGTCATCCGAGAACCAAATTGACGCACGTAAATTCAAATCTCACATACATGAAGTTAACTCTCAATAACTCCCCGAGGCTTTCGAAAATTCATACAAACGGTTGCGGTGAATAAAAATGTAAGTCAAAGAGATTATAAGTCGCAGCGGGACATCAAGGGGATATGTTATTCCGTCCGCAGATCTGCGGTCTGAGTTCATGTATTCATAACTTTACTGAATTGTTTCTATAATGTTTTTTTTTTTCATTTATTTATATCTTCACACTTCATCATCAATATCAGTGATCACTTATGTACGTTAAATGGAAGTGACAGAGGGCCTAATTTGTTACCATTTTTATAGATATAAGCCTTTCTGCATAAACACTCTCCAACTTAGAATTAAAGCTACGAGCTAAATGTGCCCTGGAAGAACCACACAACAAAATCAGCCGGTATTTCGTTATCGTGATCATTACTTCAGAAAAGTATTTTATTTTGTGAGAAATTTTCGAATAACTAGAACCTTAATAATAAATTTAATAAGGCTTAATTATTTCACGAAATAAAAATACGAAAAAACCTTGGTCAACAAGAAGTAATCAAGATATTGTATGTTATATTATTATGTATTTATTAGACTTTTTGAAACTTGGCTTTGAATCTTTTCAGTCTTAATATATTATACAAGATAACAATTAGCCAAAGCAAGAAAATGGCCGTCAAGTAACTCCATAGATATTTTTAAACCATTTCTAAATTATACAATATTACGTTGAGAGAGCAGTGGCTATAAAGTAACTTCAATTTTAAGCTGGCTCAAACACATCACCTAATAAAAATAACAAAAAAATATATATATCTTATAAAATTAAAGAAGATTATAATTGAGAACAATAAGTAAAATGAACTAATTACGCCCATTTATAACAAGGATCTAAAATTATATTTTCATAAAATTATATCTAACTGCAAATTATGAATTCTGTCAAATTTTGAACAGAAATGCTGATCACGGATTTATTTAATCCTCTCAGCAACAACGGCTGCGATAAACAATTTTATGTTCGACGCGTTTTCTTTATTAATTCCTACAATTTATTTGCTTTACGAGTTTTTATTAAAACCCGGAAGAAGTACATTTAAAGATGAAGTGCAATTGTATTAATTAAAGGAATTTTAACATAAAATATGACGAGACCTGGACATTAAGTACAAAATGCTACTTATTAATTATATTATATTACGTATCCTTAAACTAGTTAGAAAAATTTTTCTATTAGTACGCAAAAATTAATATCACACCCATTTTATATGGTTTTAATTGACTTATACTCTGAGAACATATATTAACTTTTTAGTGCCGAAAATTCTATTAGTAATCGAAAAAAAATTTCATAACTGTACTAATACAAAAAAAATGTACAATAAATAAAATGTCATTCGTTTTGAAAATTTGACCTTTCGATGATTTTCGATGTCGATGACCGGTCGATGGCTGACTCTTGCGTTGCTTGCTCAGCTATCACTGGTCTATTGATTAATATTCATTCATGTTGAATTTATTGTGATGGCTCTGGTAGTTCGTCAACAAATTTTCAATGTTGTGACGTTTGTGAAACAGTGATCACAATAAAACAAAAATACCCAGCTGAGTTTGTTGTGTGGTTCTTCTCAGATGTCCAGAAGGTCTTATTTCGATAAGTATGGTATCAATAGGGGCCCTCCTGACTCTTCAAATTAACACACAAGTGATCACTGATATGGGTTGAAAGTGCAAAAGTTTAAAATATATAAATAAATGGAAATATTAATAAACAAAGTTGATGGAAATACCTAGTTTCTGACTCCCATTTTTATCAGTAACATAAATAGCAAGCAGCAATTAACACGGATATAATGAAAATAAAAAAATAAGGTTATTATAAAAAGGATTTTAATATTCTTTTCATTAATATTATTTATTGTGAGGAGTTAATCTTACGAAACTGCAACAGACAAACAATATTTTAAATACAATAATTATTATAATAAGCTTTGCTCAGATACCAATTTTTTTTTAATTAAGAATATATTAAATTAAAATTATTATAAAAGATATTTTAAATAATTAATAAACATATTATATGTTACCTATTTTTTATTGAAATAAATATAAAATGCAAAATTCGTCAAAAAAAATAAGACTGAACCCATTACCTCAAGAAATTCGTGCTCGTCACTCTGTCAACTGAGCTATCATGTTGTTACACGCGTTAATGATTTTGCCATTTCATATTTTTTTACATTTTACCACACAGTAAAATATTTTTTAATATTTTAAGTTTTAACTTATTAAGTATAACAATGCTTCATCATATGTTTTTTTATGTAGCTACATTACCAGTACTCAAATAAAATAACCAAACTAATATTACCTCAAAATACACGAACCATTACAAAAGCCTTTTATATAAAAAAAGAATTCTTCGTAATGGAGCACGATTCCTCATTAGCACTCGATAAGTAAGAAAAGTGAGATTTAACGACATATAAATAGCCTTTTTATGAACACAAAGTAAAAGTCTTAGTCGAGGATAAACTATTAAAAAAAATTAAAAAAAAAAGAAGAAATAAACAGTAGTATGATAAGTTTTAATATACGTGGTGAAAAATAGTGAAATGTTTATTAAAATAACTGCATTATACGGATGCAGTCTTATTTTTTCATCTCGCTTTGATATTTCTACTATATACCCATTTTACTTAGAAACTAACCAGAATTAACATTTCAGTAAAATTCTTCTAAATAAATTTAAAATTAAATAAAAGAACAGGACATAACATAACTAACTGCAATGATTGTGTATTTCATACACTTTTAAGTTAAATTCGAGTACTAAGTAATTCATAAATTTATTTTTATATTTTGTGTGAGAATTCGAAAATTATAAGAAAAAGAAACACAACATTAAATTTACTTATTTAAAATCCCTAGATTTAATTAATTCCAATTTTTAATCCATGTTATTATGTATAAACAAAACATTTCGGAGATGAATTCTTTATAAGTATAACATCAGAAATTAAGAATTTTTTTTTTTTAATTTACACAATTCTTGCATCGTCCATATAACATTGCTCTGGAGAAAAACAAAAAGTAACAAAACGTAAAAAAAAGTAACAAAAAGTAACTATACTATTATGTTTGTTCCTCTTTGGACCTCATGATCTGAATGCGCTGAATGTTAATGCACTGAAGTGCGAAAACATCAGGCATAACTAGTCTTTCCGCGGTATCCATGAGGATTCTCCTACCATAAAAAAAAAAGGCATAACTAGTCTCAAGTGCACTTTGACAACATAAACCATGGATGTTTAGGATAGGAAGAGCGATTTCAAAAAGGCTGCAAAATACTGGTCTTATAGGCCGAGTAGTGACTAATTTAGCTTCGTACTCTACCCAAAAGGATGGACGTGAATTTGATCGGGTTGCCTCCACTGTATGTCCTGCTGAAGAGAAAGCAAAGCTATTTGCGTCTCTTCTGGCGTAGTTATAACTTTTAGCTGCTGATAGTGTGACACCTCCCGTTTTTCATGATAGTTCAGGGTTAGAAGTGAAACGCCAGCTTCATGGCAGCCTTATGGCATACCTATAATTGGATGACCTTTTCATTGATCAACAACATAAACTTTACAGTAATTGATGAACTGGGGATTCTTTGTATATCACCCACATTTAGAGTGACATGGTTAAGAAGTTTAGAGAAGTATATATAACTCGATAGCAAGCTATCAGACCCATCAGTCTTCAATGATCGTCCAAAGAGAAGCTTGGCAGGAAAATAATGAATTAGGGTACAAATTCAAAAGTTTCAAACAAAACGTGTTGTGTCTAAATTTTTATGATAAGATTAAAACATTTTAACCTGGAAGGTTTTAGTATTTCTTGATCATTTAATAAGTTAAGATAAATGTGATGGAAAAGTTAACTACTCTGTAATCGAAAATATTATAACTTCAAAAGTTGCTCAAAAACATTAAGTTAATAGATTTGGACAAAAAGGTCAACTAGGGGTTCAAAACCGACGCAACACGTAAATAAAAATTTCGTATATTGGGTTAACTTACTATAATTCCCAGAGGTTTTCCAAAATACAAACCTACGAGTTAGGAATCAAATAGAAATATTAGTCAAAGAGATTAAGAGTAATATCGGGACTTCAGGCTATACACGATTCTGTTTCCTGATTCAAAGTCTCTTGAGAACTAAAATCTTAACAACTTGTACCGTAATAACTTTAGTTTGTTATTATTATTTAAGGTTCTGATAATTGCCTAACATTATATCTAATGATAAGTAATTACTTAGAAGAGCCATTCAATAAAAGTTTGTCTCAAATTTATTCAGGCAAGTTCTATTGAAGTTCTATAAATCTATTAAAAAAATTATACATAAAGTTGCTTCAATAAATAAAACATTAAAATTAAAATTATTAAAGTCATATTGTTCACTATAAATACATATATAAAAATCCGTTTCTTTATAAGTACAAAACAAACAGCACGGATTTATTTTAATCTTTTAACAACGGCTGAGATAAACAATTTTATGTACGACGTTGCTCAACTAATTTATTTTAATTTTACCAACATTTCTTACGGAAGTATGTTGAGCTTGTTTTTTGGAGTAATAAAACTCTAAATGTGCAGCGCGATGTTCCTAATTGGGTTAAAAATTGTTTTTTTTTTCATTTAAAAGCTAAATCGGCTGAAATCTAGTAACGGAGGGGCTGTAACACGCAAATTTCAATCATCTCTACAGATCTAAAGCTATGTACACATTAGAAATTAAAAATAAAATACGAATAAAAAATAATCTAACTTATTCCAGATGCCGATTCTACGATTGATATGAAAATTTAGCTTCTACATTTAACTTCGTTTTGATATAAAAATATTTATCTTAGATTTGTTGTTACATAATAAAATAGAAATAGAATATATATATTATCCATGAACTAAACCCTGGAATCTGATAGATTCGTTAAAAATTCGTGGTGCCTTGGTGAAAACAAGTTCGTGGTGTTACCAACTAAAGGCTCCTTCTATATTTTTATTCTCTCATTCTCTTCACATGTATTATTACTGACATAAATTCCAGTCCGGTATCCAGAGACGAACGAGCCTAATCCGGTTATTTCCGGTTAATAATCAGTACCGGATAGCCCCAGTCGAGGAGTACTTATATTTTGAATTTATAATCTAATGGCGAACCGGCAGACGTTTTCCTGGACTAATTTAAAGTATATTCAATAAATTATATTAGATCATTTCCAGTGCCATCTACTGAATTAAATTGTAGTTCTTAGGCAGTCAGACACTTATTATTAATATACATACATATGCCTAGAGGTAATGTCCACAACATTTATAATAATTCTTTAAATAATTCTACAGCTCCTTTCTAAAGAAAGTCAAAGCACATTTTAATAATGAAAAATGGATTTCTGTCGGATTACGAAATTGGCTTACCGTTCGTAATTATACATTAATTTTTTCAATACTACAAATTACTAATATTGGACAATATGGTCCAAATTAATTGCAGAGACTGATACAAAATATTATTTTAAATTAGATTTAAAAGTATGTTGACAATAGTAACCAAATAAATAATGAAATCTAAATAATATGTGATTTCTTAGTAAAGTTATTGAATATATATAAGTATTGAATTATGCCTGATGGCAGCAAAGGAAGTGCAAGAGACATGTGTCTTTTACAATAGCTACTGGAACGTCAAACTAGTTGCAAGATTCTCAAGGCAAGAAATCCAAGGAACGTTCGATTCACTCTTCCTAAATTCACTCACTCTTCTTCTCGTTCAGTCAAAATTATAGCTGTGTTTTCCTATGGGAAAGGGAGGTATAAACATCTCAATTTCATAATATCTCAAAAATCTGTAACTTTTTATTTATCTATACATATTTTAACTAAAATTGTATGTACGCAATCACGAAGTGTTACGCTATTTATAGATCGTACACATTCTTGGTTTAAAACCTTATCTGATAAAATAATAAAAATAAAATTTAATACATTTACATAGCGTGTAAAGTTATTGATGATTTTTTTTCTTTTTTCAGATCATTCATATGCTTAAAAGTTGTACCACAAAAAGTGCACTAAGAGGACCACGGTGGTTCATAAAATTACGGCTATATGTTGAGAAATACCAATAATTTTGAAATGAAACAATTTTTTACGGATTAAACTCGCGTATATCTTTGGCTACATTTTAATTTTAACCCGACGTGATTTAGATTGATTATTCGTATAATCGACAGACACATCTCGTTTACCCGTGAACAAGATTGCTGCAAAGCATTCGAAATGTCGGGTTAAAATTAAAATGTAACCAAATTATACGCGAGTTTAATCCGTAAAAAATAGTTTTATTTCAAATGTGTACTCGTAAAAAATCTAAGAAAATACTTTGTTCGTTCATCGCCAAAGTAAAAATATTTAATTTTAAATTAAAAGTATCTTAAAATTGTAAACAACTCCAAAATAATAGATAACATTAATAAAAAAAATGAGTAAAGTTTTGCAATAAAATGTTAAATGAGTTCATATAAAAATTTCTACTTAGTAGATTTGTTTTTTATTGGAAAATTGAAATATTAAGGAATCCAAAGATTACAAAACCTCAGCTTTGACAGCTTTCGGCTACAAAGAAACCTCAATTAGAAAAAATTAAAACTTATGACAAAAAATATAAAAAAATGATATCATAACAGATTTTTAAACTGCAAACCCTACCCATTGTAAGAACTTATAATACCTATAACTTTTAAGGGAAAACTTAATAAGTCAAGATTCATGAAGTGATTAGAGTTAAGATTATTTAGTTTAAACTGAGTAAAGATTTATTCACTCTAGTTTATCGGATAGTGTTATTCAGACAAATGATACAATGAAATATTCATCTAAACTATAATTTTTAAAATGAATTTTAGTTTCTCGTCCAAAAGTGCGGTCATGTCAATTTTGGACTAAAAATTATAATCAATTCCATTGTCACCAAGAGTATGGAGTGTGAGTGGAGCTCACGCATTCTTGCATGTCTAGAACATAACGACATCCTCAGTGTTCGTACGTGTTCCGCAAAATAACGTCACTTCTAGTGTATGATCCACACATTTTAGACACGGCTATCGAGAGGAATGGGAAAGTAGTCGCCGTCTCTTTAGACTGCTTAAAGGCATCTGATAGGTTATGTCCAAGAAGCCATTAAAGCAAACGACCTTCATATGGTACATCTCGTCCTGGTAACATTTCTGACCCATAGGTCCCTCAAACAATATGATTCCCCCTTTTTTAATTAGCATAGTAAAGGACTGCAAAAATGTTTCTTGTTCCAATATATAAAAAAAACCAGATGGGTTATAAAAAAATATTTATAAAAGTATTGAAAATATACTTATGCTTTAGCAATATTTCATTAGAGATACTTTTCTGCATCCTTTGTGCAAGTATCAATCAAAAACGGTATATTCGACAATTTACAAATTTTGCATACTAATAGACATCAGTCTGGTGTTAGGTTAAAAAAAAAGTCAAATATATTTTTTTTATCGTTGATATTTGTGAAACAGAGTTCTCAGTTGGGCTGAGCTATTCAGAGTTTTTTCATTGCAGTGTTTTAATATTAGAGGTCTTAATTTTAAGTCATTAATTAACAACGTACGGTAGACACAAATTTCTCATTCACCTTGAAAAATAGTTAAAGACAGAATGTGTCGACGTTCTGCAAATGCAACTTTGGTGCTGTTTGCACCTCGCTTCGGTCAGTACGCTAATACATACCGAGATTTTTCGAGAGCAGCGGGTCAAAATTGATGTCTGGTTCTCACTCCTAGTATTTTACCATGAAAAATATTTTTACGATTTCAGAAGAACATTTCAGGTTTAAGTTGAGACAATGCCAAGTTTGTGATAATCTTATAAAGCAAAATTTACTTCAAAAGTTACAACTTCATAAAGTTTATTATATTGGTCACACTTTTTAAAGTAATAGAGTTTTATTGATCATAAAGAAGACAAAATTAAGCTCAAACATTTCTGTGTAATTAAAAAACAAAAATTCTGGAAATACACATCGATATTTTGTACTATATTTATTGAAAACATTGTTGGTTTTTTTGTTGTGATCGAATCTTTTTATTAATTAACGATATCTTTTTTACACTTACTATAAAATAATTAGATATTAAGAAAACGTACACTAGTTTTTTTTTTGTTTTGGATAGAACGTGAACTTTTAGAACACCCAAATTACTAACCGTAACACGTAACGCGTGACACGTGGCAGACCGCAAAAAAGTAAATGATTTATTTTAAGTTGTCTATGTCGTATCCATATGGAATTACCGCAGAACAAATTAATTTCCTGGAAGTTCGCTGAAATAACTTTTTGAGATCAACATTAAAGACATATATTAAGGATAGTCTAATAAATGAGTTACTTATATATAATAAATAGCGCTTGGACTCTTTATTTGTGTCAACAAAACAAATCGTCTGATTTAGAAAATTATGCAAATATGAAAAAGCAAGCATTGCTTTCATGAAACGTCGGTCTAGATGCAGGGTTTCAATAGGATAGGATCGTAAAGATGGCCTCAATTTCGATCCCACGCTATTAGCAAAAAACCCAACATTTTAAAGTTATAAATTAAAGATTTTAGTTTATTTATTTTAAAAACCACATAAAAAATGTATAATACCAACTATACAGAAATTGATAAGACATCAAATTTAAACTTTTTAAAGTATTTTAAATAAAACACAAAAAATTTTCTTACAAAAAATTACTGTAAGCAGATTTTTGTTAATAAATATTGACTGTTTTTTTTTAATAATGTCTATTCTTATAATTCAATACGTTTGTTTTACATATCATGTTGTAATTTTATATCTACACTAATATTATAAGCGGAAAAGTTTGTTTGATTGTTGGAATACGTTAATATTCTAAGCCACAAGTGAATTTGAAAAATTTTGATTATGACAGACAGGCTCATGAGCAAGTCTACAGGATATTAAATTTTAAAATTTCGTGATATTTACACATCACGAAAACGATCGGTGCATTTAGATTGAAACCTCGAATAAATAAAATAATATCTTAAAATATTTACGCGATTAGGTACCGATATATTCTTAATTGGCTATTTGCTATCCAGCATTAAGTAAAATTATTCGCTTGAGTGGAACCACTAGTACCAGCTAGGCTAAAATTATTATATTAAAATATGATACCAATAAAAGCGTTACCGTCAATTGGCTTAAAATATTGAAATTGAAAATGCGGTACGACGATGCTACTTCAAAAATACACTTCAAACGTAATTCATATATTCCAGTTATTTCATAACAGTAACCTTTATATTGAATACTATAATTCGATTATTTATTTCTTAATAGTTTAAAATACCGCCTGTTCTTACATCCTTTCGAAAAACAGGTTTAAAACCCATCGTAAATGCAAAAATAATATATAAAGGTATTAATTTCTTTCAAAAAATCCAAAACAAATTGTCGAAATCGAGTTCGTAACCAATTCGATCACGTTAGCGTAAACTTCGATTTGTATGAAATAAGAGCAGTGTGATCGTGCTCCCACCAGATGACGTTGCTCTTATTTCATACAAATCGAAAGTTACTCTAACGCGTTTAAGTTTGTTGGTAAAGTCCCATTAGGTGCAGAGCAAATATCGAATTATTAATTCATATTATTCAATAGAAACCATTCCCAAAACTAACAGACTTATAATCTATAAAATAACAAGATTCGAACCCAGGTCTTCCGTTTCTCGTGCCAAGTGACAAAAAGTGAGGTCAAACAAAATCAGCAGCAACACGAAAACTTTCCCGCCAAAACCATCCGCCATCTTGTTCACATTAGCGCCGCCATTTTGTTAAACATCAACATAATTTTCATTGGTATATTCTGGCATTGTTCTTGTGGAATCTGCAACAATAAAAACTTCTTAAACGATTTTTGCAATTGTGTAAATCTTTTGAGCTTTCGTTTACCTACTTTGAGATTAGGTATTTTGAATTCCAGAACAAAAGATTTAATCTTTTAAATATCATGAAATTTAACAGAAGATTCAGCGGCGTGAAATCTAGGTTACAGATAAAGATACCTAGAACTTTTATGGGTTAACGTTTACTGAAAACAAAGAGGTAGTAATTCTGAACGGAATCAGGATAAAAGAAATTACAGTAAAAAGGATTCCCACGCTCTCAAACTTTCTATCATCTCTTTATCATTATCTTGATATTAATCAAGCTCCTGACAGATTCTTGGCGATGTTACAATTTTGAATTAAATTGCATATCTATACATAGTATATTCTTGAATTATAGAGATTTGTATATTAGAATAAATAGTAAATAAGCATGGCATTACAAAACATAGCCAATAGATCTTACCATAAAAACATAGATAAAACCAAATGCACAATATCATACATTGAAACAAAGATTAACGTATACGAGCACACACGTAAATATATGTTAATGTGGGCTATCAGCGTCGGACAGGCGGGTTGTATTTGCATTGTATTGAACCACCGCCCCGCTGAGAGCGGTTATTGCTTTTTTGTTTAACGGAGTTTTATTTTATGCTGTTTTAACGAAACAAAAACGGATTTTCATGTTATTTACATGTAAATATTACATATATATTTTCACTCATTTTATTACTGATTTTTTTTTTTTTTTTAGAAAAATAAGGAAATATTAACAAATATATTCTTATCAAACTAGAGCAATACTTCGTACTAAATTTCATAATAATTACAACTTTTAAAATTATAAATTTGTAATGAAGGTAATATTACAACACATGTTATATTTAATTTATTATTATAAATAATAATAATTTATTATTAATAATCCTTAATTTGAAAATCAAGCTAAGAGGACTTGATTAGTTTTCAACCTACTAATAATTGATTTTATGTTGAAACAAAATGAAATATATCATTTCTTAGTTTTTTTTATTTATAAATAATCCTAAGCTCACGCATCTTTAGATTATAGATATAGTATATTATATAAGTATTAAATTAATCGATTATTGTTGTTAATGTGTAATGTTATTAAATATTCCTTGAGGATTATATTAATATAAATTACAACATAATCTTAAGAACATATAATGTTAAATTAATACATTATATTACATTATACGCTACAGTATTCCAGCTATTCTTAACATCCTATTTATTGAAATATTTAGTCAAAATAATATTATCAATATTTCTTAGTACAGGGCAGCCTTAATAATTACATACTCTAAATGATGTTCATGGACTGTTTCATTAGAATTTATTATTCAAAAGCATTTCCAATGCTCTTTAAACTTCCTTGTATAATAAAATATGCAGTGTAATTGGTAAACATACAGACGGTGATCTTAATCTATTATAAATAAGAATTTTTATACTCCTTCTTTAAAATGCTAGTTTTTGTAAGAAATATATAGTTTTTTCAATAAAATGAAATCTATATAACAAACTATGTCTAAAGCCAATATGGCAAATACTAAAATGTGTTCATAAAAACTAGCCACTATCACACTCTCCCATCGTCTCGAGGGACCGCTTTATGTGCTAATAAAATATTAATGTTACCCTTGGAGAGTTGCTGAACTATTTCCTCTGGATGTTCCTTCACATGTAATGTATTAGTGAATGTAAATTACTGATATTGAATAGATATTAAGTTAGTTTGTTTATGAAAAACCAAAAAAATATTATATTGGTATGATATTTAGAAATTTGGGTTTAATGTTTGTCTTTCACAATTTCAAGTGTATTTTATGTGACCTTTTTTGCAAGACCTATAAAATCTAAATAGATTAGTTTTTTAAGGAGTACAAGAAAGGATTTTTTTTACATTTTAAAATGTAAATACCTTCGTTTACATGAGTTAGTTAAGTTATTTTTGAAGACAGCAATAAAAAAAATAACTTATGAAGAATATGAAATAAATATGTTGCAAATTTTTTATTTCAATTATTATTAACATTAAAGGACGAAAATAATAACAATAATACAAGCAAAAATCATCTTACCCGCTAACAATGAGACCACACCCTTACAGGTCATATCTTTGGGACGTTTTATTTCGCAGCGGGAGTGTAATAGTTTCTTTTTTAACAACAATGCTTTTTACATTGATACTAATGAGAGTACATTTATTTAATTTTAACCAAACCAAAGATTCGCAACTGTATGTACAACCTATGTGGAAGATTTACTATCTTTACTGATGTGTTTATTTTATTAGGCTTCTTAAAATCTGTAAATAAGAACGTTTTGTTAACTTTTTAAAAATATCTACTAAATATTTATAACCGACAAAAAAAAAGAATGTTCTTTTTTCATCCGTATATATTTATACGTATGTATTTATTTATATTTGTATTTTTACCCGTTGGTATGTCCACGTTTATCTACTTTTTATAATATTTTCACTAATTAAATCTACGTACTTCAAGGATGGTTTTCTTATTTAATATATACAACTAAATTAAAAAAATGATTGTCCATCTTTAACGCTTTCAATTATGTTCCCTAAGGAAGCGACCTGAGCGCTCTTGTGTTGAACTGAAATTCCTCGTGGAGCTAAAGTACAGTATAAGTTATTATCATAAATCCTTTTCAGTTGGTGCCTCGCACCTATGGAACTCACTTGTATATTTACATACACTATTTTAGGATAGTACTAACACCTTATTTAAATTGAGACTGAAGAAATATTTACTTTTACTGTTAACGTAATAACAAGCATTTCCGGCTGTTCCTCTATTTGTATGCGTGTATATATATAATTTTAATATATATGTATACATAAATATGTATGTTTTATATACTTATATTTAGCTATAATAACGATTTTGTATTACAATTGCCATGTACCATACATATGTCTTTTCATTTCCTGTAACCAAGGACTTCTGGCAAAGATCTCTAGTAGAGATAAGTCACCTTTTATGTAAATTGCCGTAGCTAATATATCTTTCTTTCATTTTATGGTATAAAAATAAATAAGAAAAATTAAAACCCTTACAAATTAAATTATTGATGTGAATACGAGACAAGGTACTAAAATTCGGAAAATTCACTGCAGTTATATTCAATAGTAGTTTGTAGTTTTTATAATTCTTTTGCTAAAATAATTTGCATATCTTACTTATGATTTTATTATACAATATACTATCTTATCTCCCATTCATACCAAATTATTATTATAACGAGACCAGTTATTATGTTTCCATTTATATATATGTATTAATACTCAAGATATCTGTAAAATATAATAATTCAACTTTTATTATTATGTTGTTATTGATTTAAAAATAAATTAAGATGCATTTATATAGTCAAATTTAAAAATTTTATATGTTATATTTACGTTTACAATAAATTTTAAACATTGCTTAAGCTAAGAGAAGTTAAAGCAACAACAATATTTTCCCCTAAAAGAAATATTTATATTTTATCTCTTAATACAATCTCGGAAATAACACCTAAAAATAAAATATTTTTATAGAAGAAATACGATACAAAAATCGATATAAAAAACCAAATAATTAACATAATATAAAAATTTTTTATAAGAATTTTCGAATTGGGTGCCAATGAAAATAAAATCACAAGCTAAAATACAGACTACTCAGTTAACAAAGGGGGCAGAGCTAGCACATAAACGTATGATATAGCTGACAATGGGAAAAATCGACATTGATTTGTTGACGAATAAACGTGTTTTTGTATTGTTAAAAATAGCTATCTTAATTAATTTTGGTAAAGGATGGACGTAATCCTATTTCATTTATCTGGATTTGTAGTTTAAAGAAATTTAGATATGAACTTAAAAATATCTATTTACCTATTACGTTGTGTTGCTTTCGAGACTCTCGATATTTGCAGTCACTTTTTTCTTTTCTAAAATTGTCTTTTAAGTTTTCTTAGAAATAAGAACAGTTCTGTAAAAACCTATTTCACCCCCACACCTCTACTAAATTCTAACGTTTAAATGTTCCATTAATTTAGAATTATATAATCATTACTGGAATTATATATCTGTTACTAATAGTCTAATTAAAGAATTTAAATTTAATATATATACATCGGCAATAATAAATAACTTATTAATATTTTTTGATAAAAACATAAAACTAAAAACACAATCCGAAATCCATTTCCACGAAAATATGATCCATATATACTAACTGACTACACACTGAAGAGTTTTATACCTTTGAAATGTTATCTCAAACATTTATAACCACGTAAGCATTAAAATTATTCAATTTTAAACTTTCCAAACTTTTGGCGTGAAACATTGCCGTGATACATAAACTTTATAACTACCAATAATATTTTGTATGACGACATTTTGCTAACTCCAACTTAACGTATTTATGGAAATTAATTGAAACTTGTATAAAAGTATTAATTATATATTTTGTGCGTTTTTGAAAAATAAATTAATTTATATTACTCCAATCTATTCGATTATTTTGACAAAAACATTATTAAACCTAAATGAAATCTCTTAAATCAAGAAAATATATGGTATTACTACTTTTCCATCCGAAAAGGCCAGTAATCAAACAAAATGGAGGCCATTTGAGAATTTTTTATTCGGACATTTTACATTGACTGGTTAAGAGGGACTCGCCGGCAAAATGAACTCAAATTTACCAAATAAAACCCAACTAAACACAAGCTGAAAAAGACGTAAGATGTTCATCACTCGAATATCCATTTTACGAGTAAATCTTTTTATATACTAGTATTGATGTGGTGTGGTTCATTTTAGAGTTTATCATTTTCAAATTAAATTAGTTCAAAATAGTTAAAGCTTTAGGCATTTTAGAATAAAGCATTTTAGACTTACACTTACTTACTAATTCTAATTACTTCTTAATCAAAGTTTTTAGAACAAAGTTCGGATTCGAATTCTGTATTTTATTAAGTCCTCATTCAATCAATCATCTTGTATTGTTAGTATTTTATATAATTTTGTAACAATTAAAACTATTTTATTTTATTTTAATTATTTTAGGTCGCTTTTTAACAACTAAGGTCATTAACGACCGCAAAAAACACATATATAATAATACACCTAATTAACATACATTAAATTAGCTTGTAGAGGTTAATCATTTTAAGAAAATTTAGAGTAAAACTAAAATTGTTTTCTATTGAAATAAATATATAATAACTTAAAATTTTTATTCTATTAAATAGTTTTATCTACTTTGATAATAACCGCATTCCTAGAAGAAATACTAACAACAACAAACCTTATTTTTTTTAGAAAATAATTCTAGAAACTACAAAATAGAGTATAGAGTGAAACTAACTTAATATTTATTCAATATCAGTAATTTAGGTGTGCTAGTAAAATACATTCACTAATACATTACATGAGGGAACATCCAGAGGAAATAGTTCAGCAACTCTCCAAGGGTAACATTAATATTTTATTAGCCACATAAAGCGGTCCCTCGAGACGATGGGAGAGTGTGATAGTGGCCAGTTTTTATGAACACATTTTAGCGGTGACCATGTGGACTTTAAACACTTTGGTGTTGAGTCCATTTATAGTATTTTTACAACTTGATATACCAATTTATAGAAAATTTCTCATATATCCTAAAGGTAAAGATCAATACAATACTTTTCATTCCTTCACACCATTCTGAGTTCTTGGCCAATTCCTTCACACTACACGCTATTAAACTCTGGAACGGCTTACCTGAACAAATTAGACGCTGTGCAAACCGAATTATTTTCAAGAAATCTGTTCATCAATATTTAATGGAGAATCTTGATAATTAATTCTATATATTTTTCTTACGTTATTATTTTATTTGTCATGTATATCTAATATATATGCACATGAAAAAGTAGGTTTATAGGTTGATATATCTGTAACTTTTATTCCTTGCAGTTTTGGCATATGTTGTAGTTTAAGATGTTGTAGAAAACTCCTATGTTGTAGTTTAAGCCCTAATATACTACAACATATGTCTTTTAAATGAACTTTCTTATAAAGACCGTTAAGAATCAACGGGGCGTTTACTAGTATATATATATATATATATATATCACGTATTGCTGTATGTATCTATATTAACAAATATTTATATGTTTATTTACTTATTTATATGTACTTTTATATGTTATGGTACAATAAAGATTTAAATAAATAAATAAATAAATAAATAAATAAATAAATAAATAAATAAATAAATAAATAAATAAATAAATAAATAAATAAATAAATAAATAAATAAATAAATAAATAAATAAATAAATAAATAAATAAATAAATAAATAAATAAATAAATAAATAAATAAATAAATAAATAATATATAAATATATAATGAGAAAATATATATATATATAATGAGAAAATTCTGCAATGCAAGGATATTGAAGTGTAATACCTGGGGTACGGTGGATGGTGTCCAGCATTTATTAGTAACTTGTAGTAAGTATAGATCGCCGACGGAAGCTCGTAATTTTACATTAATAAATATGATGTGGGTAGTTTTACAAGCCTTCTTGGTCAACCGACAATAGTTTTATATATATAGAAATGTTTAATCTATTATAGAAATGTTTCTGCATAAGTGCTAATGATGCTTGATTTAAGCGTTTTATATACACCTACATAAGCATGTGTACATGTTTTTTGTTTTTATTCTTTGTATTATTTTTGTTTTTTGTTAGTTTTTAATTTTTTTAATGATAATTAAATGTCGTTTTAATTGTAATATATGATAAATCCGATTTGGATTCAGCCTCATCATCATGGGACTTTTATGTCCCATAGAAATAAAGAGAAAATAAAAGGATATTGAAAATGGGTTAGAAAATAACAATGTATTTTCACTAGATACGCTAAAGTAGTTCGAACAAAAAATTTGTATTATAAAAATGTTGTCAACACCAGGTTTTAAATTCCGGTTCTGTCGATTCAAAGAGGAACATCTTAAGCTGCTGCTTTATCCGACTTTAGATTTTCGTAAATAATTTATTATAAGTTACGTATTATTAATTTATATTATGAAATGAAATTTGTAATCAAATACATTAATGTTATTATTAGTCTTAATCTTAATTTTGTATTTAAAAACTGTTTTTTTTTAGGTTTTTTAATTGTAACAGCAAGCAGACCTAAGATTTTGCTATCAAGAAGATATCTTGTGGTTAAGTAGTCTTAATAATTTTATTATAAGATATTTTGTTACCAATTAAATATCAGAGATTGGTTTGTATTCTGTTTAAGGAAATATAATATTTGAATAATAAGTTTATTATTCAATTATATTTAGTTCTATTAACTTTAGTTAAATATTTAAAATATGTGAAAAATACGTCCAAATGTGCTAAACTTTTTCTGAGTAGAGACTTATATTTCCTAAATCGTTTTGGCGATGCCTCGCAAGACAGTTTAAGTACCCAATTTGGGAACCAAGATATCTTATACATATACCTACAGACTAATAGACACTTTGAAATATGTATAACACATAATAATAAGTATATAAAATAAATAGACATTGAATAATCCGAATTCAAATTTAATCATCTGAAGTAGGCCTTTTTCATAGCCTTTTTCATATGTGTATTCAGCATTAATATGCCAATTTATTAATAGACTTGTATCACTCGCAATATGTGAGATAATAAATTCTATAAAACATGATCAAATAATCAAATCAAATGATTGAAATAAAAACCAAAAAATAAACTTTTAAAATTTTTAAAATTTTTAGGGACCTACTGGTTTTAGTTTTTTTATTCAACCATAACATAAGGAAAATATAATATTCAAATATTTTCTGCTGTCGGAACGGGAAACCAACATTCGTGGGTACGAAAACTAATTCAACATAAAAACACGCCGAATGGTCTAATAAATACCTAATTATTTAATATATTATTATTTATATTTATGAATAACAGTAAAATAAGTTATGAACCTCACAATCAGTTCACGCCGCGATTTCGCCATGCTACGAACTCATAAATAAGGACCTCGAACGGGTTCGAAGCTACTCGAGCACAACCGGATATCTAGATATAATAATTATGGACGACGAAATATATATTTTTATTTCTATTAAAACATTTAAATTAAAACATTTAAATTTAAATTAAAGTAATTAATAAATATTACAATGTCAATATATTAATTATAAAAATGATTTATATATGACTCTCAATCAAAACGTAATATCAATATAGTTAAAAAATAATATTATATTTAAAGTTTATTTTTTGTGTACTAGCAAAAGACTAACTAACAAAAAACGAAGAAAAAAATTTTAAAATTATTTTTAAATCTATACCTAGTAACAGTTGAATATAATTAGTATTTTTAGTACATAAGTTTCGTATATAACCTCTTGTTAAACTTATCGAAAAGGGGAGGACAAAGGATTAGCAGGAAATATTTTTTTAAACTTCCAAAAAATACACAAATTTATCTCCAGTACTCTAAAAGCATAAATTTTTTTTTTCATTTTCCTAACACAATATAAAAATTGAGTACGTTTGTGTTATAGTTGATATAATGCTTGCAACAATAATAATAGATATTATTTTAATTAACAAAACATTTAGTTTTAGGATATAAAAAGATGTATGATATCGATTTTCTTTTTGTTAAAAATAAAATAATTTTATATTAGACAAGTCTTCGTCAGTCTTAAAATGGAATGTGTCTATCCCATTACGATTTTTATGGTACTACAGAGCTCCCAAAGAGAAGGTTGATACTTTAACTAAATAAGCTGCACACTGTGAGAGCTAAGTTAATAAAAGAATGGAGTTTTAAAATCTATTGAGATCACTAACAAAACTTACAAAACTTCCCTTGAAATAATTAATTCAATTAGTAAAGAAAAGAAGGTAGGTGGAAATTAATATTACTCATCAAGTTGTACTCACGTCAATACTATCGGGATATGACGTGATTCCGCCATACTCCGAGCTCATGAATAAGAACCCTGAATCAAAACTAGTCGACCAAATTCCGAGAAATGATGACGAGATTTATTGACGTGATAAAAAAAGCCTTTGGTGGTTTTCTTTTAACTATTGCAAATCATTTTATAATCTGTTATTAAATAATTTTATTTAAATGTTTAAAGTATTAAAATAAAAGTCTTTATGTTATACATTAAAAGTTTATATAAGTAACAATTTAAAAAAAAAATGATAATTAAATAATAACGAAACTATATTCAACTATATCTTATTCAAATGAAGCAAACATAAACAAACCTTTTCTTACCTAAAATAATATAAAGTTCACGAAACCATAACAACTAAACTTTTTACTCAGTTCATCAAAACATTTAACTTCTAACACACATAAAATCCAAAGTTTCACACATCAAAAAAGTTTTAGAACGATCGTGAAATATGCCCGTAAATCAGGAGCGAAACGACCACCCCCTACAACATCCCAATGCGAACTAAAATGGAATAAACTTCAACCTCTATAGTCCGTAGTATTACCCGACAAAATACCGAAGGAGTATCTATACTTAGTGCAAGGAAATTTTCAGGATGTGTGCGAGTTAGTCGCGTTACATAATGGAGTTCGTAGTAAGATTGCAGTCAATGCAATGGGACGCTCGTTAGTACGCTGGGCAAACAAGCTTTTGATATTTTTTCTAATGCCATATAAGGATCTGTAGTCATTTATATTGTAAGGGGTATGCTTTCAAAAGGATAATGAGGCGACAAGTCTGGAATATTCTAAGAAAAGGTTGTTTCTAGGTACCGTGAGATGGTGACATTAACTTGTATTTTTAATTTTATTTTACGTATGAAACCATTTGATTTTCAGTACACATTCGCTTGTCGTTTGTGGTTCGGCAATGCGTACAGAATTCAGGTAGAATGAATAGAGGTGGGCAAAAAAAATTATTTTAATCTAATAAAAAATGTATTGATGTTTCTCTATATAGATTGAAAATTTTTATTAAAAAAAAAAGATATTCAAAGAGTCGAAAATAAAAAAAGCTAAAATTTTTTTAAATATTGTAACGGCCTTAAATATAATATTTATTATAAAATAATATAAAAAAATGTAATTATGTTAAAAAATACAAAAAAATCTTTGAATCTTATTTACTTTCAAGGGAATTCTGTGAAGTTTCTTCTTCAGAACCTTTAAAATGTGACTATTGTTCAGTTTTAAAAGCAGTAAAAAAATAATAAATGAATTTTTCATTTATATTATTTTGAATCAAACAAATGACAGAAATATTGTTAGTGTTTTTTTGCTTGACTATTATTAGTGTTATTTTATATTTTTAATATACGAGGTTTTTTTTATTAAATTAAAAGTATTTCATTTGATAAATTTATTTCGATGATTTTTTTTAATTCTTATATATAGGATTTTCCACGCAATTATATTTTGATGTCCACGCAAGCGGGGTTAGCATCGCAGCGCAGCGCGCGCGAAACTAAAACGTTCTATACGTTTACTATATGGGACACATTTTATCAATTATCTCAAAAACTACAATTACGATTCGGCTGTTTTTCAATGCAGAACGAGTTTTGCTAATTATGCGCATGTGTGCAACATTTGGGACATGTAGCTCGTAAATTGAAGGAGGAGAAGGGTAACAAAGAGTTGAAAATTTGGGTAGTAAAGAGCTTCGCTTCGCTCAGCTCAACAATTGACTATTTCTTAGTTTATACAATGGTTTAAA
Source organism: Mechanitis mazaeus (assembly GCA_959347395.1). Classification (NCBI taxonomy): domain Eukaryota; kingdom Metazoa; phylum Arthropoda; class Insecta; order Lepidoptera; family Nymphalidae; genus Mechanitis; species Mechanitis mazaeus. The sequence continues at coordinate 11,526,110 of OY365751.1, forward strand.
ATAAGAATTTTTATAACAAACCATAAAACACCTGCGCTTTGGTATCTCGGTTCCTGAATTAATTAGTTCAAAGAAAAATATACGGAAGGCGATTCAGGTACCGTCCGTAAACACATTGCTTGCTTGTAAAAATAACTTTTATTACTTAATAATGTATGTTTAAATAAAACGTGGTGTTCTTTACAAGAAATAATATAAATAGTTTTATTTTAATGCAGTTGTTTGTAGAATTAACTTTTAAAATGAAACCTTTGAGACTTATTTTTATTAAGCGCTGGCAGTCACGATGAGAAATATAAAATAAAATAAAACGTTTCACAAGAAAATTATTTTTAAAAAGTCTACTTTAAGGAGAAAATTTTTAGAAATCCATGGATTCAGGATGCGGATGCCGAAGACGTCGCGTTCCAGGAGATGATGCAAATAGTGCTCTGGACTTGCGACCCAGGTGTAAACAGGTGTAGGGTTCTACTATAAAATAAGCATATACGGTCACCTTCACTGTATAAGCTCCTCTCCTTAGCTAACAAAATTTAAAAAGAACCTACTAATTCCGTATTTTATGTAAATTCTAAAAATAAACTGATGATAGTTCTGGAGGCCAAGAATTTTCAGTAAGTTTTTGACTGGATTCGTTGTCATACATCTCCTACTGCTACAGTATACAAATTAATTACAAGTCTATTTTTGGTCAGTTCGTAATAAATGTCGCTTTAGATCATGAATTTAAAGATAAATATATTTACAAATAGTAAGCTGCACAAGTATTACATGCATTGGCTATCTCGAGTACAGAAATACGTGTCCATCATGAGAGTCCAAGAACATTACAAGATAGAGTGAGACTGAGTTTTATGACTTACTTAAGACGAGACTTCTTTAACAAACTCCACCGATTAGTGGTGTTACGAGTATATCTAGCCATGCCCTTGCCCCTAAATAAATAATCAAGTATTTTAATACTCTATCGTGCGAATATCTACTCATATACTTATATTTAAAATCCGTAGTTACTTTAATTATTATAATTAAATGTCAATCAACATATCAAATAAAAGACTATAAATTGAATTGGGATTTGAAATTGGTTAAAGATTATATTTTACTAGTGGCGTAAGTTGAAAGACTGATGAATATTTAATGTTTAATAAATGGCTTTTGTTCATAACTTTCTTAATTGAAATATGTAAAAATAAAAGTATCTGTCAGCATTAACTAGAAGTGCAGCTTTAGTTATTAGTAGAACTGGCGGGTCCAATAATGGAAATTATTTTTAACTAATTTTGAAATGTAAAAAAATTTACAAAATTCACTTTATAATATTAAAATCCATACACATTATCCAAATAATAAAAAGAACTGCACAAACTGGAAACAAAATATGATTAATTAACTTGTATAATAAAACTAGCGATGGTAATCTTTATCAGGATGTTTGAAATCAATATCATTTTCATTTTTCCTAACAGCTTTCCTTTATGAAATATATTATTTTATTACATTTCGCTGGCGGCGCTACTCGCAAATTATTATTATTCATTTATCAAGACTAGATCCTGTTAATTTTTTTATCCATTTACGTTTTATATTCAGTAGTGCTCTTGCAAATCTGGAAATTAAGCATCAAATATTTTTTTTAACTCATGTTACTCTGTACTAATATTATAAATAGAAAAAGATTTTTAAAGCGCTAATCTTCTAAACGGGTGAATTTGAATTATTCTATCTGATTTTGTTACGTTCGTCCATTAGTAACAGCTATTCAAAAAGGGAAGAATATTTTTTCAAAAAGGGAAGAATATTATTCTAAATTTTGTGGAATATTTTAAAAAGGGAATATTTTCAAAAAGGGAAGTATATTATTCTATTTGATTATGATAGCTTCGTACGTTAGTAACAGCTATTCAAAAAGAGAAGAATATTTTTTCAAAAACGGAAGAATGTTATTCTAAGGTTTATGGAATATTTTCAAAGGAAGAATATTTTCAAAAAGGGAAGTATATTATTCTATCTTATTATGATAGATTCGTCCGTTAGTAACAGCTATTCAAAAAGCGAAGAATATTTATATTATATTAGAGTAGTGGGATTTTCAAAATAAAAAAAAATATCACTTATTCATAAAAACTATAACAAACCGTTTTGGAAATAGCGTTTGGAGTTTAAAAATCAATCAAACAATAAAAATCCGATATTTAAATATGCATTTTTACAATATTTAATTAACCTTATGAAAATTTAATAGACTTATATTTCATTTTGACTAAATCAACCAATGACCTAATGAGCAAACAAATGAATAAATGACTATATTCTGAATAAAATTATAAATAATTACAAATATATATTTGCTTTTATTTTTCCATACTGTTAGAATATAACTTAAACAGCTTTAATTTGGTATAGTCTACTCTAAAATTTACTTATTTAGAACAGTTTAGTTCAGTTATGCCAACTATAGTCAACTATACTCAGCTCCGCCGTCTATGCAATTAAAAAAAATAAGACAATTAACAGATGTCAATACAGCTCGACTTGTTTATTTTAGTTACTTTCATTGCATTTTGTCTTACGGTATTTTGTTATGGGGCAGTGCTGCTGAAGTTAATTCTCTATTTATTTTACAAAAAAGAGCTGTGCGGGCTATTTATAACTTAAAAGCAAGGGATTCCCTGAGAGATATCTTTAAAGAAATTGGTATTCTTACGGTCGTTTCTCAATACATATTTAATAACATTTTATTTGTACGTTACAATTTGGATAGATATGTAAAAAACAGTGACAGACACGCTATAAATACTAGAAATAAAAATAAACTTCAACGCAGATATTTCGTCTGCAAAAAGTTAAAAAATCCTTCATGGGCATGAGTGTTCGCATATATAATAAGCTTCCACAAGATATCTTAGACCTTCCTTTACTTGCTTTTAAATCTAAAATTAAAAGTATACTGTTAAATAAAGCTTATTATAGCATACAAGAATTCTTAGTTGATCATATTTCGATCAAGTAAAAGGTTAGGTTGTGGAGCTTTGGTTGTTGACTCATTTGCAGGATATTCTAATCTGTATATCAAACATTGTTCACATATTTTAAAAAGAGCAACTGTTGAGTTTCTGGCCAGCTCTTCTCAACAGAACAGCATTCCGAGCTGGTGGTAGCTTAAGGACGGACTGACTACTGACATTTTTATAATGTAATAATTGACGATTCAAAAGTGCGTGTAAATGCCTATTTGAATAAAGATATTTTGAATTTGAATTTGAATTTGAATATAAATATGTTTTTTTGGGTTGGTAACAATGGATGTTTAAGAAAATAGCGAATTGCACAAAGTCCTTATGTTCTAAGCTGCCATGCCGAAAATTTTAACAGATTGCAATTCTTTTTAATATTATACATAATTTATTATTAAAAACTTATAAATGTGGTGATTTATATTACGTTAACGATTTAAAATTGATTTTGTTTTTTCCTTCTAAAACTATTTTAACAGAATTACAGTTATATAAATGAAAATACTTATGTAAATACTTATATAAATGTGCATTTTTTAAATATCATATGTTGTCCAAGTAAATAATAAAATATAATTTATATTGAAATATTAATATTTCAGTATATTCGTAATTATTCTGAATATTCAGAAGCACCAGAACATTTACAAAAAAAGTTAAAATAGGTTAGTGGTTGTATTTTTTTGTAAAATCTAAAAGAAGGTATTTTAAAACCCTTTCCTCCCTCATGACTGTGGTTTGTTTTGCTTCTAATTTATGTGAATATTCCAACCGCACATTGATACGGCCATTAATATTATCTTGTGTATTTTCTTCATTTAAATAAAAAAATATTGTTAAAAATTGCGTATAAATACAGAGATTGAACAATCGTGTATTCTCTGCAGATTCACGTTTTTATAATGTTAACACGCTAAACAGAAATAAATTATATGTCCCAGTAGTGGGCAAAATCCAATTGTTAATAGGATGAAGAGCTTAATTCACCAAGCTACATTACATATTTATAATATGCAATTTTTCTCATCGTATTTTTGTACAAGTAATGTACAAATATTCTTATCACAGATATTTTTGTTTGGATCGAACCTGGGACTTGTTAATATTAAGACTTGTTAATATAAGCGTATATATCTCAACGCCAGCCAATGATCCAATAAATGTAATGATAAAAAATATCTTTCTTTGTACAACAGATTATTTTAATTGTAGCTTTGTTTCTTGATATTAATCTAATGACAAATCTGATCATTGAACCGAATTGTAATTGACGCCGTTAGATAACATTAAACATATACATTGTTTTAGAATATATTTTCATATATCATTTACTTAACATTTCCAGGAACATTCATTAAAAATATGGACTCTTTACAAAGGTGTTGCAATCTAGTCATTAAGAAATATGAATTTTTATATAAAATACTAAATACGTCAATTAGCGATGATTTCCCAAACAAGCGAGCTCGCGGGACGCTAAATGATCGAGCGATTATACGCTCCAATTGGTATACTGTGGTCCAGTTCACAAACGATAAGCGGAGAAATAAAAATACAAAAAATATATATTTTGTAATGATTTTGTAACAAGAAATTTACAAAGCAAAAAAAATATGAAAGCCAATTGTCTATAGCTTATATACGGACTGTCTCCGATGAAGGAAGTGTTTCTGTTCTCTCAACTCTTTTTTATTTTTTTCTAATACATGAAAGATTTCATATCGCAAGGACTTTATCTTGTAAAATAATATATAAGTTCCTTATTTTATTTACTTCTTGATCAATTAAATTATTGTAACCCTGCTCTAATTTTGAGGTGTCTTGAGTGATTCCAGAAATTTTAAAAATATATATGTAGTAGAAATACAAAAAAATTATATATTATGTTTTTCGGTTCCATATTCTCTTGACGTAATTATGCAATTCACTTCATTTTGTAACTTAAAACTAATAAATTTGCCAGCGAAATCTATCAAGCAGTTTTTTAATTAAAAAAATATGGAAACTGCATTCGCGATTTCTAAAGAAATAATTCATCAATTGCGTTGATTGGCCTGTCATTGTCAAAAACTTATCACAATTGAAACAATATTGATTCTTAGTTTTTTAATTAAATGTTAAAAGTAAATAGTATATTTTTTCCAATCCGCAATGAGCTGTGTTTATTATTTTAAATATAAGTAATGATGGAATAAATTTATTTTAACAAAGTAATTCTAAATAATTTAAAAAATATATAAAAACTATAAAGCGCGAAAGAGTATCGCATAACGGTACTACCACCACCAGTACCCCTCATGGAACCCTCGAGTAGTGCTATCGAGGCGACACACGACATGTGGTAGGTTTCAGCCATTGCTGGTGACCACTTACTTGACTAAGTTGCGGCCCTAAGAGGCCTAGCCTTGTCCAGGCTAGTAGATCTGAGTCGCCGTTCATGAATTAACTAGTTCAAAACAGTAGCATTGTTGAGTTTAAGCTAAATAAGCACTACAATAGCCCGCAAGCATGGGGGGGACCAGTTGTGAAGGGTAACGAGATCCGATGCATGTTGCACCACGGGTTGACCTAGTAGGGGACCTAATTGTATATTCGCCTTGTCGCCTTATTTCGGTTCCTACATTGAGTCTACAGGTCAATTGGCTGTCAAAAAGCTTGATATTCTCTAGAAGTTGCATTGGCACTTCAAGCTGGAACTGTTTCTGTCTATAAAACATAAGTTTGGTTGTGCATGGAGTCCTGCTTGCATCTTTAGGATGAATAAGCTAAATACCAGCAAACGGCATTAGAATTGATTGAGAGACGACCTAAGATGATTTAAAATGAAACCACCTTTGTTAAGGCAAAGGTGGACTGTCATTTATATTTTTCCGATACATTTCGGAGATTCCATCACCAAAACAATTAAATATTCGGCAGGAAGACACCACTTCACAGTGAATGTTGCAAAGTCTCGTATAAAACATTTTGATATACCGAAACAAGCAAGCCATACAGGTTTTCGTTGTACAAATGAAAAAAGACGAAGCAAAGCGCTTTGTTCGGACAGAAGGGATGACCACAACTCATGTTACTCCAGGTGTGCCAGAATGTCGGTCAATGAACAGGGGATACATTTAGGTTAATGTATCCTATAGAATACTGAGGGGCTGGCAATGCCATCCCTATACTCGAGGTAAAGAAGAACGACTTCGCTTAGATGACGAGAAAAGATAACATAAAGAAAAGAGGAAAACACAGATAATTGTGATGAATACAGATATAATACTATGTGATAATAAAAAATATTATCAGGTCGCTTATAACTTAACACAAATAAATCATTGCAACTCATTGTTTGTCAGAAACGCGACATAAATTCGACTCATAGAAATGCAATTTTATTAATATGTACCTTTATGTTATTGGTTATATTGATTTAATAATTGTGCTTCAATGCATTTAATTACATATATCTTTTGACATTAAACATATGAAAATGTTAACAAACAATAATTAAAACAATAATGTATTTTCAGAACAATGTGGAATGTTTTTCAAATATTTTAACATATAAAATAATTAAAATTTTCAGAACGCTCAGTGCCTCAATATCAATCCGAGCTTATAATTACTTAGGTTATTTAAATATTGCTTAGAAATATATCTTTTCAGTATTTTTTTTTCATGTTCGCTCGAATGAATCTTTCTCTTTTATGAAGATACCGCTTTGTTTTTTCAGACTGCTGTATTGCTATATCGCTCCCACAATATTTGCGGGAGCGAGATGGCGATATATGTTTATGAAAAAGATAGATAGATAATAGTACGGTAATTTTGTATAATAGTTTGAGAAATTATTTTCACATCTTTCTTGAATTGTTGAAAAATAAAATACAAAAAAAACTTTTTTCCCAACCTAATGTTTATGAATATCTCAAAATACGTGTTACGTTTGAAAACTTTCATCTGTATAATAAAACGTGTTTTGGAAAAAATATTGTGAAAAGGTGCGCGAATATAAAGTTTTGCGATGAACCATTAAATAATATTTTATTTTTATATATCTTATCTTCACTAATGTTTTATTTAAAAAAATGTCCTATCTTTAATAAGAATTAATGCTGTATCTCTTTACAGCACCGTCAAATTATATTTACTTGTATAATCCTTCCATAAAAGGTAGTTTAGAGGCAAATATGAAAATTGTACACAAGAAGTATCATAGTTAATCTCTTGCTCCTTTAGTTTGCTGTAAGATCTTACACTACTTTTCTCATTAAACAATAATTTACTGTCTTTTTATGTAGAATATTGTAAAATTTGATTTAAGTAATGAATTTTGATATATTTAGTAAACCCAAAAATAGGCGACCTATCTATTCTATATACCTGTGTGAGCAATTAAATTTATTATATATTATATGTTAAAAGTAAAAGTGTGTAAGTGTGTGTGGATGCAATAACAAATACAAAGTGTCAAAATTAACTAAACATTAATAATAAGAAATTACAAATGCTTAATGTTCAACTTCCATTTCATAATAAAGTTATTTCCATAATTCTTATCACAATCTCATATAAATCGGAAGCTTTTGCGTTCTTTCATAAAAAGAATAAACATTTTACTTTCTCTATTTCCAAAAAGAACACTCTATAGCATAAGCTGTCTGAAAAAATGACCTACTTATGCATTTTAATGTAAGGCTGTGGTTACATTGCTTACTATATGGAAATTGTTTTTTGTCTTTGATTTTTTAAAATATATTTTTTAGTACAGTGAATAATCTTCGTTGCAATTTTTCCTAAATTTCAGATTAATAATTTTTTTAATTTTTGTTTCTATATATTTTTTTTTCTGACTGCATTTACTTTCGTTGAAGATTTTTGCTGAATTTCCAATTATTTAATTTCTTTTCAAGTCAAATATTACAATAATATTAAAAGAATTTCCATAATATTTAAAAATAGTGGTAATAATCCATGACTACAATTAAAATGTGAGAAAATATCCCAGCTTTATAACTTTTGAGTACTTTGCCGTGTCTTCTAACGAGAGTCACTCGGACGGTAAGGAGGCAGTTTTAATTTTTTATAAGACAATAGGTGTTTACAAAATGGACGTGTAATCTTTGAACTAGTTCGAGATTCAAAAGTGAAAATCTTGATCAAAAGTGTAATTTTCGTTAGTTTTTTAAGTTTGTATTATTTTTTATGAAGTGTTCATGATCACGTGTGAGTGTATTGTGATTATGGCACCATCTATTGTTTCTTGCGATATGTTCCTTAACCCTTCCGTTTAGTCTGTCCGATATTGGAACTACGGCAACTGTGAACTGTGAACTGTGGATAAATAAAAAAGGTATCGTACCTTAAAAAATATTTACGCGATAAAGTCCCGATATATATTTCTTTAATGTGTAAAAATCGTGAAAGTTTAAAAACAAAAATTTGTAAGTCGTTTTTTGTGTATTTTGTGTTAATATGTTTAGTGAAGAGTAAATTCATACATATGTATGTAAGATATATTAATGTATGTAAAATAAAATTATTTAAATAGTGTATTCTACTTGGTAAGATTATATTCGAAATAACGTAACGATATATGCAGTTTGCTAAGGTCTAAACCCAATTATAAGATAGGTTAGTGTAAGGCTAAGCGAGTGAAGGCTTGGGAGCAGGGCAATTTGATTATAGCCGACAGAACTTTAGGACCTCAAGGCGACACTAGACCGATGATACCCAGACTAGCGGACGCAATTGAAGAAATGAAAAAATTGAGTTGGCGTATTTATATTATAATAACTTAATATAAATTATATATGGCTATTTTTACTTATTTATTTGTTTAAAATTTGAATATACTAAAAAGTAATAGCACAAAGGGTGGGCGTAAAATTAATGCATTCTTTACCAGCCAATCCTGATGACTATTCAAGCCACGATTCCGCTATACTCCGAGCTCATGAATAAAGCCGACTGGGTTTAAAAATAGTCGGGTAAAGAAATATAGTAATTAGGAATGTGAAGACGAATTATTATATACCTTGTATGCTAATCATCGTTAATGAAAAGTCAAATACAAAAATATGACAATATTGGCAAAATTGTTATTTTATTTGCTTGATTTTTATTTGTTGTTGAAAAAAAAAGTTGTAAAAAAAACACTCTAGAAATATAATTCCTTTAGAGGTTTTTTCATACTTTTTGGTTAAAGCGCTATTCTTCGAAACTACAGATTGGAATTGAAAAATTCTTTCTGATTATGATTGCCAGTTTTAAAAGGGTATACGCTATCTAAAATCATTCTACTGCTTCTACTCATTTTATTAAAATCATACGTCTTTTTTTGAAAGCAAGTAACGGCTAGTTTTATATATTTTCATACTTTGATTAAACTTACCTTAAAGGTTTGTATAGAAAAATGACATTAACCTGTAAAAATGAGAAAAAATATAGTAAACAGTTTCTATTGACTTCCAACGCTTTTAACTCTATAATACCTTGTTTATATTTATATAATACTTCTACATAAATTTTACATTTAGTTATATATACCTAATTAGTTATATTAGCTTTGCTTTAGAATAAAAAATATTTAAAACCTATTCACAGTTCAGTTTTGTGTACCATATTACGAATTTTATCCGATTATATATTAATATTAAAAACATACGAATAACTATTAAGTTATTCGTATGTTTTTAATATTCGATATCTAAAATAAATTTACTTAATATACGTAATTTTTTCAAGTTTTGTAATCAATTAACAAAACCTTCACTCATCTTAAGATTATCGGGCCCATATATTGCATTGAGTGCATACAGTGCCTGTGGCTTATCCCTGATCAATTTGTTGCTCAGTTGGTCAGCATTACTTTATGGTTCGTATTGTTCTTTCTCCAACACTGACCTACATCCCTCTAACAGGTGTTTAGCAGTTCCTACACCCTCACCACAGATGTGGCAAGTCTTTTCAATGATTTGGAATATACACTTGTATATTTACATAACATATTAATATAAAAATACATGCACAAATATTTGTCTTTGTATGTTTTATTACTTCTATATACAAACTAAATGATCTGTGAAAACAAACTACTGCGGTTAGAAACTTATTGTTTATTGTACCTTCAGCGATGTAAATGCTCTTTAAAACACAAACAAAGCGGGGTATATTATAAGTTACTTTAGATTGTTTTTTCATTAAACTATCTAAAATAGGATAAATATATGTTTATTGTTCACAACGTCTTACAAATTCATTCTGTTTTTGATGAGTTTTTTAATGTTTCTCTATATTTGGTAGGGTTATATCTCATTGCTAAATTTCATATAGTTATAAGATACTTTTTACTGATAGAAAATTCGGTCATATTGAAAAAAAAAACTTTCAAGATACAATTACAGTAATACAAATATTCCGCAGTGATTAAAATGTATTTTTGTAGTTTGAGCTTCAAAATAATACTTTTCACACTTTATATTTTCTTTCCTCTTTAATTTTTATTAAAAATCCTTTTATTTTAATGAAAAATCAAAAAATATTTTTAACTTCATTTAAAATGAAACAAACAAATAAGAATAAGGTTTTTGATGAATTATGTGTGTGTTGCGTGTGACTTAGACAGTCAGGATATAGGGTAGTTACTTTTCTTTTCTTGTTTGTAACAATTTTAATGAATTTAATTTTTTTCTGTTTTCATACATAACACAATATTAAAAATGGTGTTGAAAGAAAGGAACCATTGGCTTTCATAAAGTATAGTTATGGCCTTTTTTTCATCCAGAATAAGCCGTAAAGCGTATTATCGGCAGTTTTTCATATTTTTTTTTTGTCTAAAACTATAAAACAGAGGGACAGCTGCTTTCTAAAAGAACTATGAAAACTATGAATGCTATTATATATGGAATTGAAATATGAATGAGAAAATCAAAATTATTGTTCAATAAAATGAAGATTTTTGTTAAACCGTAAAGTAGAATAACACCTTAAGTTCAGATTTTATCATCAATATACATAAAAATACCTGACTCAACCATTTCTGTTAAAAAAAAAATACGATAAATAAAAATTCGTTTCGATAAGGGCAAAGAAGTAAAATTTTTATTGATTAAAAAAACAATTGATAATTGAATTGAATACCACTCACCATGATAAGAAAAAAACCTAAACTAACACGTTTTAACTAAATAAATTGCGCAGATGGTCAGAAAGTTGAAACAATAGGAAGGATTCACAAGGTTTTTTTTACTGAAAAAGAAGTATACCTCTGCAAAAAATTATCTAAAGTTGTGCCTGATTGTTCAAAATACACTTTTTAAAGGTATTTTTTACTTTTAAGCAACACTGCAGTTAGTCAATTACCTAACAAGGCATGAATCATTAATGAATGCCCGAAGGCGTCGCTGGCGATTAGCTGGTATATTTAAACTTTAAAGAAGAACCATGAATGGAAGACAGTTCTTGGCTAGACTACAGTTATAGCGTTGCATTAAAAACGCAGCGATTATGTTAGATAAATCTTAGAACATATTAAAAAAAACACGAAAAAAGAATACTATACTTTTTTCAGAAAAAAAAGGACAAGCTTTGTAAAAAAGAATTTAAAAAATGTAATTATGTACCACGAAGAACCTATAATTAATAAAAAAAAACTATAAAAGATTCAATTACATTTTCAAAGTGCAAAATCTATTTTAATATACTGGAGAGCCAACCTGAACATTAAACCAATTGACAAAGAAATGTCTTGACAGACTGAAGTTTTTGTAATGGTCGTATAAAAGCACTTGCTTTTTCAAGATCCGCACGTCAGAGCGACCGTTTATTTTATTTACTTAGAACAGCACATCCATTATATTCCCTAGTTCTATTTTAATATAATTCTAAAACTATGTATATTCTTTTATTTAAACTTACTAACTTTCGTAATTACTATTATTTATAATTTCAAATGGGGTTGAAACTAGTCGATCAAATTCAGATAGTGTTGACGTGAGTTCATCTAAATAATGATATATAGTATGAGTATTTTGTAATTACGTCTTTTCAATAAAACTATTTTACGGATATAACTCGCGTTTATTATTACATTTTTTAATTAAAACCGACGTTTCGAGAGCTTTGCAACAACAGAGCACACTGCCAGACCCATAGACACAGTTAGTACGTTTTGTCTGCGTCTATGCCCGTAAACTGAGGAACCGTTTTTTGTTATGTAAGAAGAGGGCAAAGGAGCGTGCGGGTCACAGATGGAATGTGATCACCGCCGCCCACGAACTCTTGCCGTTGCCGTAGATGACAAATAAACTGACTGACTGACAGATACCATCATCTCGTCTTACTGCGAACACGTTTCTTGCAAAACATTCGAAACATCGTGTTTATAGTACAAAATTTAATAATAAACCCGAGTGATAGCTGTAGAATAGTTTTATTGAAATGCTTACAATACAATATAGCATTAAACTAGTATCATGGCGTCATTTTTGGTGGTTATTCCATTCAAAAATTTATTAATTGGAAAACCTATTTATAAATTATCATCTATTTCATGAGGTTTTATTTAGCATACACAAATTTCAGTGCGTCTTTTCATTTCAATAATACTTGAAACTGTCTCGAATTTAATATATCTATTTGAATATTTTACAGAAGGCACATTGAAAACATATTTTTCAAAACGGAATCCCTAAAAGATTTATTGTATCAATAGCTCGATATAAATGAAATGTTTGAAACACAATCAGTAAGTAAAGCCACCGATCCTGGCAATCCTTAGCCTCAAATGTAATAGAATACAATACAAGACGTGCGCAACACATATAGACGGCTTCAGATAAGGCTTGGCACACATTATCTTATAAAAATATTAATTAAAAAAATAAGAATCTGATTTTTTATTACAAGTATTTTGAATAAATTAAGATAATCATTTAAGTTAAAAAAATTGATAACAAAATTATATAGTAAATAAAATATTATTTAATTGCAAATTTAAATATACTTTACGTATGTTAAACCAGATATTTCAAAGTATGATTTTAAATAAAGAGTAAATAAAATATATTGTGGTATGAATCAGCTTTAGTACAAATAATGTAGCAGTGTGTGTCGGGTGTAAGTGTAGGCATTCCAATCTCATGTAGATTCGCTAAATACCTCTGGTCCCGTCGAATCCCAACTATTGGCCGCGAAGCCTTTCCCTTTTCATTTCCTTTGTAGTGAACAAACAAATGCCTTTGCATGTTGTTTGAGTGCTAGCGGAACAAAAAATATATAATAATTATTATTTTATATATCATCAAAGACAAATGAACCATAAAAAATAAAATAATGGAAAATTATAATATATTTAAGAGAAAATTCATTATGAGTATTGTTTTTCAAATCTATATCTTTTTGAGAAATGTATTTAAAATAGTTAATATTATATTTTTCCAAAGATGATCGCTTAAACTCTGAACCCGCGCTATGTTAGAGCCTTCAATTTCCTTTTTCCAATCTATGATATTGAATTGCTTTTCGTAGAACATAATAGAACACTTATTTCATGTGTGAAGCATGTTACATTTGTTACAAGGCCACTGTTTTATTGGTTACATCACGCAACTTTTATGATTTCTATTGTGTTTCATAAATATCACTATTAAATATTTCTTTATATCAATAAAACTACTGAAAATTATTTCTCTGAAACGGATTTTAGAAATGTTAAATTTTAAGCTTGTGGTAAGTCTACTGTCGAATAGTTTTTGTTTTGGAACAAACATGTGAGGATATTTAAAACATGTTGTACATGTCATCTTTGTTTAATTATTAGTTTAAAGTTATCGTTAGAAAAATGAAATCATACTGTTTTGCTATTTGTGGAGTCAGTTTTCAAGATATCCATCGATTTTCCAAACCGCAGTTTAGGTATAACTTTTCCACTGGTAAATATAATTTGTAGATCAGCATTATAACCAGAAATCCTCATGATAAGAAACAAAACAAGATAAATCATTGAGATATAATCAGTAAACGTGGAGAAGACATCCGGGAATTCACTATATATAAAAAATTGCAAAATAAATTTATAAACATTCATTATTTGATTTCAAAACAAGAAACTCTCAATGATTAATATTTAATTTATTTAATCAAGATAACGAATTTTCTATAATGTTTAATACTAAGTTGAAATTTGGTATTTGATTTGATTTGAAAACTGGTCTTACAATTCCGTCTACAAACTAAAAAATGTATCAACTTGAATGCTAAGATATTTGATCTAATTTTAAAAAGCGAAACACTTTTACGATGGTATACTGTTTTTGTGCCTTCGATTGAACTTAAAGTTTCCTATAAATGTACATCCTCCCCTTTTAAATTATACAAAACTTGCTACTACTAAATAACTTAATCTCGCCTGTACTGGATGAGATGTATGGTACCAGTTCTAGATATACATAAAATAATGTGTTTTTTCTTAAAGACATATTTTCTCAATTAAAATATTACACACAACAAATTAATTCATAATATATATATATATTATAGCTTATTCTGTATTTCTTATAATTATAATAAATATATTGTACATTTATATTTCTTACAAACCATTTATTGAAATTTCAATGTGTACAAAACTTTACACAAAACCAATAAACTCTTCTTCATAAAACATATATTAAAACGCTTAAAGATTTAATTAAATCGGAACAAACAAAATCGTATTTCAATACAAAGTTTTAAAGTTACCGATAAATATAAGAACGGTAAACTCGACGCCATATGCGAAAAGTTTTCTATTTGACTTATTTAAGGCATATATACACGCGCGAATCTGGCCTAAGAGACCAGTAAATATGAGTATGTTATTACTATATTTATTTTCTTTCTATATATTAGACTAGTAAACCCCCCGTTAATTCTTAACGGTCTAAGACGGAAAGATAGCTCTTAACAGAATTTAAATTAATTACCTTACAAACAAATTGTGGTAAATTATAAGAAATTCCATTTGAAAGACATATGTTGTAGTATATAAGGGCTTAAACTACAACATAGGAGTTTTCTATAACATCTTAAACTACAACATGTGCCAGAACTGCAAGGAATAAAAGTTACAGATATATAAACCTATAAATCTACTTTTTCATGTGCATATATATTAGATATGTATCAAATAAAACTATTTTTTACGGATTAAAACTCGCGTATAATTTGGTTACATTTTTATTTCAACCCGACGTTTCGAATGCTTTGCAGCAATCTTGTTCACGGGTAGACGAGATGCAATGTCTGTAACGAAATGTAAGAACATGTTACTTTAATTTATTAAAAAATAATATTTTCGTTCGATAGATTAGATATATTTTTACAAAGTGTTACTCTATATTGCAAAATCTTAATATGGTCGTTATTTCTCAACGAAAAAATAATAATCGTTTTTAATCGAGAACATTAAATCTTAACAAATCATCATAGTGTATGTAGTTAATGTGTAGGTATGTTAATTATTATAAGTATTATATATTATAAATAAAATATTTTTGACTATATTTATACCTGTATATATTATTTAGTTAATTCTAATGCACTTGTGCATGGACCTACTCCAACTTCTCACCGCTACACGTGTTGACTTGATTAAGTCCGCCCTTTGTAATCCTTTTTTTTTTGGTATTTTCTTAGATTTTCACGAGTACACATTTCAAATAAAACTATTTTTACGAATTAAAACTTTTTTTTGTTTTACAATAAAGTAAATAAATAAAAAAAATAAAACATTTTGACTTATTCAAATCTCGTGTAAAAGTTATTTACGTCTTGTATAGCGGCCAGTGAATTGGTGATTGACATTCGTTTTATTGGGTGCCGTGGGGTTCTTTGATTTCTTTGTGTAGAATATAATATAAAGTCTACAAATTTGAACGACAGCTGACGTTCTTGACGATCTGTTTCTTCCTCGACGTATTCGCCTACATTACATCGATTTGTAAACCGTCTTTAAAAAAAGCTGGTTTGTAATTAAACAAAATACTTTTTATACCGTATGATGTAGTCTTGAATATTCCAAGAACAAATTTATTTATTTTTTAATTTGATAAGGATTTATATATACAAAAATATATTTTAACGATATTTCTTATTTTTAACATAATACCTTAGTTTTCTTTAATACTTTTTATATAATAAAAAATATATTTATGAAAGAAAATTAAAGAATAATGTTGCAAGAGCTAAACACAAAGACACAGAAATATAAAAAATACAAAGAAAACAGTTTTAAAAATAATGATAATAGTAATGTACTTTATATTAATAAACTTTCTTTAAATTGAATTAAAGAAGAAAGACACGGAGAGAAGAACAGCGGATAGTATTACAATACTGTAGACTCAGGCCATAGAACTAGCGGTTAAAATAAAATTAGCATATTTTTATATTAAATATTTATTTATTTATTTATTTATTTATGTTAAAAGATAGATGTTATTGTTATGTTAATAGATTTGTTTTTAAGGGATTGATGATAAAATGTAGTTAAAGATTCTACAATTTTTTTATTTATAGAGATGAATGCATGAGACATGAATATTAAAAAAATAAATTTGGTCTTTAGTTTTCTCTTTTTTTCTTATAAACCCTTTTATTATGAAAATCAATTTAATTTTGAAATAATTTTAAAAACACAAAAAATTAGTATTTTATTTTCTTAGGAAACAATTTGCCATCTTTTTAACATTTCAAAGTCTTTAACGTTAATATTTGTATTTATAAATATCAAAAGCAATTTTAAAATTATTGCAAAATTTATTACTTTCCTTTGATTGTCTCATCAAAATCAGTTTAACCAATTTAGAAATTTTAATATACTATCAAAGCTTTTAATATTGCAATATATTTTATATAAATACAAAATCGCTCTGTCCGTGGATTGAATCTGAAGACTCAAACCACATTTGTATTCAAGGATGAGTCGTCAACTTTACAGCGGTTGCCAATTTGAATCAATTCTGTAGAAGTCGGTTAAAACGAAAGGTTTGTCAGACTTCAAATTAAAATTGTACAATTACTGTTCATTTATTAAAGTGCTTTTTTATATTCTGCAGCAGTTTTGTTCGACCAACTTACAGAAGCATAATTTTTTCTTATTTTTATAAATTGCAGCAATTAATGTTATTTATTTATTTAACTCGGTATGTTTCTTTATTATGCTCAAGAAAACTTTGAAATTGAAAGTTGATTTTAAGGACAATTAATTGAATTCTTATTTAGTAATTTTAGATTTGTAAACAAATAAGAGTTTTTGAAATAGAAATATAATACAAACCTATTAACCTCAATAGATATATTACAACAAAAATACAAGTGTACATTCAATATTATATTTCATGATGGAGTTAAATTAAAATGTCTATAACAAAATAAATCAATATTATAATACCAATGAATTTCATCACTGGAATAATCGGATAATCTAAAAATATGGGACAGAGTAATTCGTATTCAGATTGGTTCAACCGAGAATTATATTGTTTCAATCGGACGCGGTCGCATCGGTCTGGTCCAGATCACAAACCCAACTTTAACAATACCAGCTCCATTACCAGTTATGTTATATTCTGTAATAGTTCTGTTTATATAACTATATATTGTTATAGTTATATATGTTTCGTGCTTACGCAACGTTCACAATCTGTTTTGTATAATGATTTTATAAAATAGGTACTCATCTATCAATAACATTTTTAAGTTTTCTAAGATTTACACGAGTACTACACAGTTCGCAGTAAGACGAGATGATGGTGTCTTATCGCGAACACGTTTGCTGCAAAGCATCCGAAACGTCGGGTTAAATTTAAAAATGTAATAATAAACACGAGTGATATCCGTAAAATAGTTTTATTGAAACATTTTTAAGACCGATCAGTTTAAAAATTTAATTTTTTTTTTTCAACTGATCGGTTTTAAAAATATAGTTTTGGTGATAGGATCTACGATAAAATTGTGGTATTTTCTCAAATTTCAGGATATTAACGATAGTCGGACAAAATCTTACGTTGTAACGAAATATTCAATTTACTGCGTTGTAGCATAATTAGTACAGACATGGCGAAAAACTATGATGATAAAACAATTATAAGAATAATCTATTCATTATTTTGTCAATTAAAGTAAAAAAAAAATTAAACTTACAAAGCGAAAACAAAACTTAGTTATAAGTAAATAAAAAAAATATCAATCTTATTAAAATAATACATTACATTCGAGTAACCTTTAGTAATATTATTTTGTTATGTCAGTGTTAATTATACTTTTTAAAAATTAAAAAAATTGACATATTTTATTTATTTGAATCTCGTTCCTCTCCATTTTAGACAACATTTGAGCCAACTAAATTAATTTACTAACCAATTTAAATAATGTATATCTTTGGGGCACTTATATTTAACTGCACCGACCTAGATCCAATCCACGGCTTAGACAATTACATCGTAAAGTATACTACATTTACATAGAGATAGCTCAGTTTGTAATTGTAATGAAAATTCTGTCTATAAACCAAAGTAAGTATTAACCAAATTGGTTTAGGAAATATAGTTTAAGGTAAATTTTATTTCGCATTATTTAAAATGAACTATAAACATGCGAGCCCGGCTTTAATTTGAAATAAATATATTCTAAAAAATTCACAAGTAAGAACAGGTATCGCGCTTACAGCATTTTGGGATTCTTTTATATACCAATTAGGTTATAGTAACAAAATATATTTATCAAAAAATTTAGAATAAAAATTATATTATTTTTATAATCCTATTCTTATTGCAAGCTTCTAGCAAATAAACTAACATGTTTTTATAGAACAAATGTTTCAAAAATAAAAATACAAATTGTTCCAAATTCCAGGATAAAATAATTCACAGAAATACTTAAATAAAAAGCCACAGCCTTTTCACTAATTAAAAAATACTAAACCCCTCATTTACATACAAACAACGGGTTACATAAAGCCGTTACAAATAAATCTCTTAGCAACGAACAAAGGAAAGAGCTGTGAAATACATATCGATGTGGATTCATCGACATCGATATAGCTAGTGTTGGGAATAAATAAACCATGAACCACGGTACACCTGGCATCGTATAGACCAACGGGGCAATGGAATTTATAAAACTTCAAGAATATTCTACATATTATAACGGCAGTATTACTATTGAAATATATAAAGACATTAAATAGTTTTCTTTGTGTGTATGTTTGTATATCGGCGCATCAGTTTTCGTTATATTGCCAGAACCCATTTTACAAGAAAAGCAGGTAACGGAACAATACCTTTTTTACCTTATTAATACTATTTATTTATTTTATTTTTTATTTATTTCTTTATGCACAAAGTACAACGGCGGTCTTAATTCTATATGTATTCTCTACCATACGACCAAGGCTGATGCAGAAAAAAAAGAAGTAGGTACATGTTGAAGAAAACAAGAAAAAAGAGATCAAATAACAAACTTATTTAAAAAATCTTTAAAAGCAAATAATAATAATAATTATTATTATTATAATTTAACTACAAATAGTTACATAAAGAAATAAACATAAAAATATTTCTTCGAAGTTACATTTGAGAGGAATCCACTATCTCTTTAAACAAAAGTTCCCTTACTTTCATTTTGAACACATCTACTGCTAGACTTTCTGATTTCTAAACGAAGCGTATTCCATAATATTATAGATTAAATTATAAAAGAAGAACCAATTCCAAGTCTATTTATTTAATACCATTTAAAATAAGTTCGTAACTTATATTCGCTACAATAAAATAACAATTGTATCACAAAATACCACGGGTATTCGTGTATGTTCGTATGTATTATTTGTATAATTAATAATAACAAAGATTAATAGTACTTGTTTAAAATAATTAATCTATCTATACTCATACCAGTCTATCAGTTCTGTTATCAGTCTATCCTCTACAATCTATACTCACCTTCTCTCTCAGCAACATTTTAATTAAACAAAACGAAATACGATAATCTCCTGCTGGTGTACAATCGATCGGCTCATTACCACCGCATCCGTAATCGCTTACACTCGTACAATGCAACTAATCCCTCGCAACAAAGCTTTCGTTTTGAAAGTTTTATGCGTGTATTATATTTAGTGTATGTACAAGTAATTGCCTGCTTCATAGTAGTTAATATACTCAAATTAATATTCATATTATATTAATATTATATATCATTGCTAACGGCTTTGATAGATATAGTGTTTATTAATTATACTATGCATTAACCTGTGGCCGTGTTAAGCTGATGGTCCGTTCAGAGCTAGCTTGTGGTTTGGTCGGTTAAGATGGTTTCCGAGAGGTCGTTTATTCATGCCTTGCCCATGCAAAATTTAAGGGTGATGGGAAAATTCCTACTTCAGATTCATATTAAGCACTCCAAAAATCATATTAAGAACACTTATTTTAAAAATTTGCACAAATTAAAATATTCGCCCTCTGAGGCGGCTTAGAGGGTGGCTGGGGTAGCTGGGGCAAAATCTAAGGGCGATGGATAAATTCTTACTTCAAATTCATTTTCTTTGTGTGCCAGTGTAAGTATTTAAAACTGAAAGTAATATACTAGGTCCATGCAAGCGGGGTTAGCCTCGCGACGCAGTGAGGCGCATCAATGTCTAGAGTTAAATATTGATATTTATTTATGGATAAAAATTATGATTTGATGTCAATACTTGTTTTGAGCAAATTTATAAGTGCAAATAATATTAATCGAAAAGGATAGCGAGAAATGACAGAATAAGCTAAAAAAAAATTTAAAAAAAATTGGTCAATAAAAAATCGAGTGGAATTGTTTACTGGTTGACGTCTCACACACGGCTGAGGTGAAAGCACATGAGACGCCTCTGAAGTAGTGTAGTAAGAATAGTCACGCGCGAAACAAAACGTTTTATATGTTAACTGTACGGGACACATTTTATCAATTATCTCGAAACCTACAATTACGATTCGGTTGATTTTCAATCCAGATCCGGTTTTGCTCATTATGCGAATGTGTGAAAAATTTCGTACGTGTAGCTCGTAAATTGAAGGAGGAGTAGGGTAACAAAGAGTTAAAAATTTTAGTAGTAAAGAGCTTCGCTTCGCTCAGCTCAATTAAACCAAAAAAGTAATTTCTTTTAATCTAGACTACTTCTATCTTTGTGTTTAATTTTTGTTTATTTAATTTTAATATAAACATACTATAAAGTAAATAGAGAACGCGAAATTAAGCTGCTAGGGGTGATATAATGTCACCGACTAATGCAAATGATCTGTCGTCAAAGTGAAGTTTAATCCTCTGTTAGATTATTCAGCCGTCAGAGCTGGGCCGTGATGACTGCCATATTACAGACAGACGTCATCTCACACGATACACATATCACTGTGTTGATTACATTGAAGTTCGGTCTGTAATATAACACTATATAGCAGTATTCAAATATATAAATAGAGTAAATATTTCAATAGGTATTATGTACTTAGAAAATAGTTTTTCTTGTTTTTAATTACGTTTTAATTTTTTTTTATTGTTATGGTTATTTTTGTTTTTTTTATTTTTATTTTATTGTTAAGTGTTATGCTTACATTTTTTTTTAGATAAAAATGTCGCAGATGTTTGATTAATTAAGGGAACTCTGACAAATCATAATCGGAAGTATATTATTTTTAAGACATAACTGAGAAGTCTATCTTATTAGCTTAGCTCACCTTTTTTTTTGTTTGTATTTGTTTCTATCATACTTATCATTCTTCTATTTTTTATTGTATGAAGATTAGTTTTATATATAAAAAAAAATTTTCCTTAAAAAGAGAATAGTAGCAATTTTAGTCGTGGTACTATATAAAATATATAATTAAAGAGCCCCTAAAATAAAAGCTCGCAAGTGTTTTGTTATTTTTTACTATATTAACTGATTCCTTCGCGCGTAATGAATCAGCTTTTTTTGGAATTACGTGTTCATAAATACACAGGCAGAATGGAAAAGTAAGATTGTTGTAATGTTACTTAAACAAATGTTAGTAAAGCCTGAGAGGGCTTAAATATTTAATGAATAAAATATAAACACAACCAATTCTAGTGTTTCTTATTATCTTATAAAATGATTATCAAGTATGATGTTTTTCACTTTACATGCATATCGCCCTCACTAATATTAGAATTATTATAATTTACACGCTTTATTACAAACATTTTCTTAGTAAGAAGTTAAAGCTTTAGTTAAAATTTTAAAACAAAAGAAACTTATCCAACTGAAATTTTGAATCAATCTCATACACTCTCCACTCCATAGCTACTGCCAAAAACGAATTCAATATTCAACGTATTACTGTCACATATTTAAAATACAAATATTCTTATCAAATTTTAACCGGAATGGAACTCAAATTGGTACCTATTTATTATTTTTAATATAAATATATATAACTACCCACAAAAATAAATGCAGACTATTTGTAAAATAAACAGACTTATTATTACGTATTTTAATAATATAAAAGGGTCGGTCGATAAAACAAATGTTAATGCAATTATTTATGAACACGTTGACACAAAGAAAAGTTGATGTATTACGTGCGAATGAATCAATTATTATATGTTAATTAAAAATAATAGTTGTAAGTAAGCAACAAAAAAAAATGATTTTATTTAAGAGGCTTTTCCTAACTATATCTATCTACAATAGATTGTATAAGAAGAAAACAAAGTTGTATTTTTAACGCGAGGGCACAACTTTGAAGCACGAGCGAAACGAAGGATTCTAGAATAGAAGTCTAACATAGAATCCTGAGAGCAGCGAGGGATTCAAAGTACATTGCCCGAGGAAAAAATAATTTGCTCTCGAGTCACACACTCTACCTTTCTATGAGAAAATATGTACCTACTGATTACAAAAATAGAGACGTCATTGGCACACCTTTGCTTTTTTTTAGTTAGCGCCGTGCAACTAACACATACAACCAGTAATTCATACAACTTGCGTTCAATTTCTATGAATATTCATACCTACACATATATTCCAAATTCAAATCACTTTTCCGCACGCTAAAAAGTTCCTATCAGAAAAGTGCTATTTTGCTCCCGCTCAAAAAGAAACAAAGCGACACTTTTCGAATAGACGGGATGAAAAAGTAATTTTATATCTTACAATTACTGCGTTCCTTGTTCAATCAAAAACTCTTACGAGTTTATGTTTCTGAAATATTTAATGTATGTTTTTTAATAAATAATAAATATAAAAAAAAAAACAAATTTTGAATTTACAGTTCAAGTGAATATATATTTAAATGAATAATATTGCGCAAGTTACGTACATGACAGAAATTTTTGTTTCAAGACATAATAAATAAAAGAAAATTACATTTCACGTCGTCTGGTAAATAATAGAAGAATGCACAGGTGGCTCGCAACTCATCGATTTCTAATTACACGTTCTACAGAAAACTGAAGGCCTTTGTTAACAGAAATATAAAACCGTTACGTTGTCTGCTATTCCTGTATATCTATGAAATAATTATTGTGTTCGTTTTTAAATATACTTTGAAGGTTAAAATTTCATATAGTTTATTAAGAACGACACGATCTAGGATTTATTTAGAATATTTTCTAGGTATTATAGGGTTTAATTTTATTTCTATTTTCGAATATTCACTTCATTGGAATCATCTAAAAAAAAATCTGATCATTCCATTGTCTGCATTGTGTAAGATGTTTTGAGCGCAGCTGAGTTCATTTACTGGCTATAGTAGTACTGTTAATTAATTGATCTGTTTGAAAATATCTTCTACATTTATTACTACTATTCCAAATAATGAACAATTCCTACATTACAATAAAACCATTTTACGGATTAAACTCGCATTTATTATTACATTTTTAAATTTAACCCGACGTTTCGAATGCTTTGCAGCAAACTTGTTCGCGGTAAGACGAGTTGATGGTGTAGTTTTATTGAAATGTGTAGTACTCGTGTAAATCTTAGAAAACATTATTCCTACATTACCTTATTATCGATGAAATTAACCACCAAAATTTTTTGTCAGCATTTAACGCAATAACAAAAATAAAACAAGAAGTATAAAGCAAATGTTATCGTTGTTAAATAATTATGAAAAATATAAAACTTTATTATGAGGCTTTTTATTTTTACATACAAATAATGACTATGCAAGGATTAATTAAACATTTTCTTGTTATTTCAGGAAGTTTAAGAAAAGGGCACCAAATTTTTCTTGCTCTGTACAAGTAATGGAAATAAACATAAACCTCGTGTTAACTACACATGCAATAACTATAACGCGTCGCTGCAATTAACAGTTAACAGTTAACTCGAGAACTTCGGGGTTAATCTTGAGATTTTATTTCAGACCCACTTTTCTTGGTAAAACCTTCCCTATGAGATTTGTAAAAGGTATATTTTTGGAAACACAAATGGTTGTCAATTACTAAGTGATAGCTTGTAATGAAAAAAGGTTTTGTTATATTTATAACATTCAGGTCACGTAAAGCTGAGATCTCAAAGCTAATCTTAGGTAGAACGTCCGTTATATTTAGTTTATGTTTTCGTAACTAACATCATTTATATTATATTTAGTACATATGTCGCTGTAAATTCTGTAGTGAATGAAATGTATTATGTTAGATATAAGTTCTAAACATAAAACATTTATAATCAACTATAAGCGCGAACCAGATCTTAAAATTGAGTCACTGCGCTCAAAATTTCTCAATATATTGAGCGAAGCGAGGTGCAAACAGCACCGAAGTTGCATTAACAATACGTCGAAGCATTCTGTCGTAATTATTTTTCACAATAAAAATAATCTAAAAAAAAAATTAAAGTCTATGGGATTTTAGTTTTTCCGTGATTATTCCTCAACGATAACGAATATTTGAAAATTTTTCCAAACCTTTGTCTATCAGTGTGCAATTTGGAAATTTTCGGATAAATAAATTTTGATTGATGCACAAAGGATGCAGAAAAGTCTCTCATAGAGACCTTCGATCAATAATCAATTTGTAACATCAAATTATAAATAAAATTTAAGATTTTTTAACAATGTATATCTTTTTGAGAAAATTTTCACCAAATATGAATTTTGCCTAAATTTAACAAAGAAGACTTAGACAAAAAGTTATCGACCTCGTAATGGCTGAGATAAGACTTACTATATACTATGTCACTTGCTACATAACTTATATTCCAACAAAACCAATTCAGAATTGTGGTGACGCTATTTTCAATTATTGGGCAGAATAACAGTAGAGCTGCCACCTTGGCAGCTGCTGGCAATGCACTGAAGCAATAAAGTTCCGATCGGCTTAAAGTTCCACTCGGCTTACACAAGCTTATATATAAGAAGTGTGGGTTTTGGATTATTTGCCCAGATATAAGCCACTAGTGGATATAAACTGCAATGTCTACTAATTAAAGCAATATGCCTTTGTGATATGAAATCTTTCCACTATACTGAGTCCAGGATAAAAGCCATGTGCTATCAATTAAATTCTATTTGTGAAGTTAAACAGGACTCCAAGGCCATGTTTTATTTTACAGCAGAAAAATCCGAACACACACAAGAGCATTGCTGGTCTTGGAGATAAGTATGTACGTTTTTTGTATTACATATATATTATTATATTATTATTGGATGACTGTCAACAGCTAATAAACGAGGGATATTTACATAAAATATCGAATCAAAGTACTTCCTCCATTATAATATTTATTTTTATTAATTATAAGAAATTTTATTTTATTATTATTTCCATTATATCAATCAGTTTTAATATATTAATTTTAAGTCTTAATTACAAGTTTTCTTTAAAAGACGGACGGATACTGTTCATTAGAACAAGTAATAGAGGAATCTTTTAGAGACTTCGATCTAATTATAAATAATAAAATCAATGAGATTTACTATAAGTGTTATAACTTAAAAAACAAATTTTAAGACCTGCCAAGTTTTAACGAATAACAAAAGAGTAACAATAAATATTTTTAAATGGTTTAACGTACAATAATTAAATAGACTACTGCTTGAACTTTCAAATTGTTATTGCAAATCAATACTGTTTTAAAATAAGAAATTTAAACATAAACTAATGAGTTTTCTTAATAGGTTTCATATAAAACAAAGCATTTTGTATAATAAGTTGCATAAAAATATATAATAACATTGCGAAACATTACGGGGAGACATTTGTAAGATGTGTGCTAGTTTCAATTCATACTAACGCCATCTAGTGAAATACAATGTAATTATCTATATCCCTCTACCAGCGTTTAGTTTCATCGTACGTCTACAAACCTCTTCAGTATATTGGTGTCATGATGTACGAAGAAACAATATACCATTGACCAAATATGTTATGATAATCTATTTAATTTATATTACTTCTTCACTAAAACTATAATAATGTATATAATAACATAATTACTAATATTTTTTTTTTGTCTATACTGAAAGCTGTGAAGGTGATGTTTCATTATACTGAAAGAAATAAAGTAAATTATATGCTAATAAAGAATACAATAGAAATACCCATTACTTACTTCAAAGCGATAAGATCTGTTTTTGATGCTTATTATAATAATTTGCCACAATATTTTTTTTATTAAAAGCTAGCATTTGACCTGGATTATGGTGTCGATGGAACTGTTTAGGTTAATTTAAGGTTTATTTTAGTTAATTTAACATTCAATTTTGAACTTGAATTTAATATGAAGCCTTGCAAAACAAAATAATTGTATATTTACTATGTAATCCTTCCTTTCATAGTTTTCATTAACTGAATATAAATTCTTTGTATTATATTGTGTCAAAATGTTAAAGCTGGATTATAAATACAATGGAAACATTATTTATTTGTTCTGAATAATGTTAAAATAGGGAAAAAGTGATTTAAACTTGCAAAGTGCACATGCACTGAGGGAAAGAATACATTTTTTTGAAGTTCGTTTGTAGGTAGATATTCGAGTGGTCCTTAATTTGTTTTATTTGTGAATTATTCGAAAAATTCTTCTAATATGATATTTATTATATATGTTTAATATGACAATAAACTATAATAGTTGATAAGTGAGACTATTTTTTTTTATTGATAATCGTATTAAAGTTACTAAACTAGTGAATCACATAATTCTTTTTACGAGTTAAGTATTATATTTATAAAATAGAAATTTTATCACTTATCAAAACTTGTTGAATAATTTTCGTGTTTAAATCTTTTCCAAAACTAATTGTCGCTATATATTTAAAATGGCATTAGTAGTGTAATTGCTTTAATTGTTTAAAACTGTAATATATGACATAATATTTCTAAACATTGCTAGAAAAAAAGTACAGATTATTGTATAGAGTTATGCAATTAACTAAGTAACTTCATATTATAATTTTGTAAACCATTATATTACAAAATTATATTTTATAGCAAATAACATTGTTTGATATTAATTGACAATGATTTACAAGCGATATTCTTATGAATCATTTCATCTTCTTTCACTATATCCCGCAAAGTTCGTCGGAGGTTCTTAAATTGCAGTTTTATAGCCATCTTGGTAGAGATGGGCGCAATACTAAATTATTATTTATGAATATAGTCTGTTCATTATGTATTAGGGAAACGGTTTAAGATTAATATAGTCTATCTACCGCAATTCTTGCTACGTGTTTTTATGATACACAATGGACGAAACGAAAATTACTTTTTTTTCTCGTGACGTAAATAATAAAAATGTTCACAGGTGGCTTGCTTCATCTTGATCAGACTTGTAATTAAAGAATCCTTAGAAATTTGCAGTCTTTTGATACGATTCTTGTATGTTGTTTGGATTTTCCTCTACATATCATTCAAAGGTGTTGACTTGTTTGTTAAATAATTAGAAATAATACCTTTTAGGTTTATTTGTTTGTTATTAAAATTGTTTTTAATTAATTTTAATCTATCTAATATATATCTTTACTGAAAATTAAATAAAGTATGTTTATTGTGAGAAAAATTCGAAATGTCATTGTTTTATTTCAATGCCATGAAACTATTTCTTACGTATGAGATGGCTTTTATATTATTATATATAGAACAGTCTCAAAGACTATATGTGTACGATGTAACCGAATATTGCTTAGTCTGTATGATGCAAATGAAACTAATAGGATCTGTGGGAAATGTGAGTATTCTGTACAGTTGAGTGAGATACGATCGGTGTTGAGGCCATTTGCAGATATTTGGAGTCGAAACAAAGCCATGTTTATACGTTACCACAACATAAAAAACACAACATATGTATATATGTATTTACTTATCGGAATGAAAAACGTTAATAACATAGTTTCAGGATGAAAATGTTGACTAGACATATGAAAAATGTAGTTTAGTTTTTTTTTTTTTATATACACTGTTAATTTAAAATGAATGTTAATCGTTAGAGTTCTCAATAATTATCTCACTTTCTCATATGGTTTTAAAATTATGCTTTTTTTTAAGAAGTTGCCTATTCTGTCAGTAAACTTTAACATTTACATATTGCAGTAATGCTGATTGCCTCTTAACTGTGAGAGGCTTTTCATATCTCCTTATCATTTTTTTTACTGTACCGACAATTAATTTTACTGAGTCATTGCATTAGGCTATAATTCAATCAATAGTTTATTTACGACCCACTCCTGGTTTTTCTTAGAAATAATAAAACAAATAAAACTACATAATTTATAAACTACAAAATATAAGTTTAAAATGAAAAAAGTTCTAGTTTCTCTTTAATTAATAGAAATATCCCTCATATCATACCAACTCCCATAGGTAACTTAAATTAAGAAAATGTTTAATATTCAATTAACAATTCAATGAATTCAATTTAAATATTTTTGTTTTTTTTTTTTAATACGACAAAAGACGAACAAAATATATACAAAACATTTCAAAACAAATGTATTTAATATGAATACATTCTTTTATGTCTTATAAATTATTGACAGGACATTATTTACTACACAATGGATATAATAGAAACGTGCGCAGATGGCTTGAGATCAGTCAATTCATAATTACAGATTCTTTTGTAACTTGACGACTTTTGTGAATGAAATAGGAAATATTGCACACACAGTGTTCACATTGCATAAGAGAAAAATGGCATGTATTTTTAAAATGTATTAATGATTTATAATAAATTCTATTCTATTATAATAAATTCCACATACTGCTTTACGATGCGGCTAAACAAATTCATAAATAGAATTCTACAAAAATAGTTGACTTAGTTAAGTCATTTAGTAGAAGTGGATTACAGATCTTTTTCTGTTTATATAGAAAAACAATAATAAGCCTCAAGCCTTCTTAGAAATGTTTGGTTTCATATTACTATTATTTTTCCAGATATAGACTGATCGATATAAATACCTCATTTAAATATATTAAAGTAACGAAGACGAATGGTTCAGTTACAGTTTTGTCGATAGTCTGTCGTCAAGAGAGATTGATTTATTGAGTTGTAATTTCAAATTCGCACGTTACTCGTAAACTTAAATACTTTTCAATAAGAGTGATTAATTTTGAATAGTAATAAAATGAACATATATTTGGAACTTATTAATACAACTATGTATTTCTTTAATATAATAAATAAATTGTATCATAATAAATGGTTAAATAATGGTTTATGTAAACCTACCAGACCTTCTCACTAAACCTGATAGTCCACTGGTAGATAATATATTCTTTAGTTTGGTAAAATGCATGCACATTTAATTTTTGAATAAATATAATTACGAATGCATAAGATTTTTAAGTTTATTTTAATTTGATATTTTTAATTTACATTTTCTTTTAATAAAACTTTGTTTAACTGGTCAGAATATTTCAATTAAATTAAATTGTAGAATATTTTATAAGTACTTTAATATCTGTTAGTGTAAATGTCAAATCATTTCACAATCTAAAACATTTCAGTCAAAATATATGAAATATGAAAAAAATATATATCATCTGTAATTAAAATTGTATATAACAATAATAAACCAAAAATTTGACCTTTATGAAAAAGGTCAGAATGGGTTTTACGAGTTTAATTTATATGTCGTAAACAGCAATATTATTTTAATTAAAATTCATTACTGGATTTGTTAGTAGTAGGGTAAAAGCTATGACTTAGTGATTTGTAATAGAAAAAAATGGGCGAGTCCGTCTTTGTAAATATGGGTATTCCGAAGATCACTTTTGTTGGATGGGCGGGCATGGTTACTTACCAAGTAACCATCTTTGACTGTGTTGGTCAGTGTGTTATAAAAGTGAGATTGTGGTTCTGAGAAGCGAAGTTTAACATACTGTCGTTTTGACATACTGACAATTTGGGTCCCCGTTCCACCAAGTCTAAATGATGACGATCTTATTGCTGTACTATCGCCTTATCCGTCTTATATAATAAATATATTTTAAAAATTAACCTTATTAATATTAAACATAAAAATTCCTTCCGAATAATCCATAAACTTCCCGTAAGCAGATATTTTATTATATTCCACTAAGTGGGTATGTTAATATATTACAAAGTAAGTAAAAGTTATTTCAGCTAAAGTTTAAAAGCATTATGATCAAGTTACGTCATCAATCACGACACAGACTGTTCTGAGGTGGGAGAAGCTGTGCCTATATTCATAGTAGACGGTAACTTTACCGCTAACAATTTTGTTTGTTAGTAATTTTCACACTTAAATTATTAGCAACTTTGAGTAGAAACATTTTCTTTAAGGTTTCCTAATTTAAGAGGCACCTCTTCGCGTTCGATTATGATATTTGAATATATCAATATATACAATTTATTTGTGGTTTTTGTAGTTAATATTGATTATTTATAAAATTATGAACACGGATACAAATCACTTATATGTCAAAGGACCCTAATACCAATCCCATGGACCATAACTACGCTATGGTTTCACCAACATATAAACACACTTCTCTCTGTAATCTCAAATAATTTATAATGATGTTGACAAAGGCCCTATACAGTGCACATCATTGGTTTGTGATATACATGTTGGAAGAGTCCTACATAAAAAGTTTTTTAAAAAACACAATATTTTTTAAAATTTTCCACAGATACAAATACAAATTATAAATAGACCCTTCTTAATTTCTGAAAAATTAGATGCAGCGATATTCATATTTGATGTTAAATATATGGAAATTGTCACAAATATTCCCACAGGGCATGCAGAAAAATCTAACTCTAAAATTCACGTAAACTGCAAGCCTTATTCAAAAGTATAGACAGAGATAATCTAGTGTTATCACTCTCTCTAATTAGATTGATAGGAGGAATAATTGAATCTAAATTTCCTCCGATTTCCTTCTCTTATACTAACACTACTTCTTAAAAGCAGTATTTTCAGCTCCTGAGTTTATGATAAAAGAGCACACAAAGTAATTAATAAATAATGTTACTCCTCTCTTACCAATTGTTACGCTCTTTCCAATGAAAATACTGTTAATTATATTCTTCAAATTCATATCTATTGATTTGTAAACCTGATAGGTTACAAATATTTTTTACAATACTTCTACAATAGATTGTAATAGTTATATTAAATTTAAATATTTAGTTAATACATATCCTACATCAAAAAGGACTTGCTATTCTTTTTACCAGAATAAAGAACGTTTCTTATATTTAAATATTTTCATCAAATATAAAGTGATTCTGAATGATAACAGTGTAAAATTTGTTGAAGTCCTTCTAAACTCGAAAATATCTGGTATTCCTAATTTTTATTAGGTGGAAAAACGTTTTAAACAATGTCAACAGTAAGCGTTTCCTTTCTAGAGATTTTGTTGGTTTCACCTTCATAATGCCAAAATGTCTTGTACAATGCTTTTATAAGGAGTCAATTTCATTACAATTCTTTTGATGTAATAAATCTGTTCTTTCAGTTTGAGATAAAATTCAAGCCAAATATCTTCGTATTAGTGCTATGAAGTCTTCTTCATAAATGATAGGTTACTACAATATTCAGTCTCTACTTTTTATAAAAAGATATCTTTTAGCACTTTTATTTCTTTTTAGCACTAACCAGTGGTCTTCTCAATATGGTTTTAAGGAACTGAAAGCTTTGTAGAAGCTATTAACAACTGCACGATATCAGAAAAACAAGTCCATTTCATATCTCTTCAAAAGGTATATTCTTCAAAATATCAGTGTTCTTGATCAATATACTGCCAGTTGTGTCTACTAATATTTCCCAAGCATTCCCTTTTCAAGCTCTTCAATTGGTTCAAATGGGCCACTCACATTTTATAATTGAGTCGCTTTACTTCAAATCGCACGGTTGATTTCACTTAGCTCATTTAAAAATTTATTGGGTTTAAATCTATACTAATAGTATTTCTGATTAGAAAATTACAGAGCTTATTATAATTAGTCTTGATTATAACAACTACGTAATATAAATTTCAATGTTTATTTTGTCCTAAGTTATAAGAAGCATGGTATACAATATTAGAAAAAAAATTATCTGTACATTTATCATATTAGAAAGTCAGTGAATATACATAAAACATAGTCAAGCTTTAATTATAGGTAAAAATAAGATCTATCTAAACGAAAAATAATCATATATGATCTGACAAAGTTTTCATTAATACTAATGTTAACATACAACTTTAGCCAAAAGCCTGCAGCTCGTACTTGCTCACTCAACCAGAGGAGTAACACTTACATGTAGGACATTGGCATGAACAGGTCGGGCTTATAAGGACTTATATGTATAGTATCTATAGTTTAAATATCTCATAGTATTTCCTATAAGCACCTCATATCAAAACAAGGCGTTTAAAATTAATCTTTTAAATTTAAAAAAAAAACATTATTAACCACTCCCGACCCACATTAGAACACTGTTAGTTTTAAGACAGTCTCTACTCTCAGGACTCTTCCAGGACTCTTCCTTTCCAATTAACGTCCGTATTTTATTAATAAAATTGAAATACTGAATATTGCAGCTGCCGCTATTTGCAAGGCTTGTAATATAGGCTTGTAAGGTTTTCGGTTGAGATTATTACTTGCTAGGCCTTAAGATGCCTGGTGAGGGGGGAGGGTGACCCCTCTTACCTAACATAGGCCTACGATGAGAGGGTGCTCTACGTTGCTCGGGGCACCCTCATTCGGGGGGTCTCGCCGGGGCGTCACGGTGTGTGCTAACGCGATCCCGTTGCGTCCCACAAAGGCGAAGAGGGCAACCGTTGGTTTTTTACTGGGTAGCCTTAAAAATGGCAGCATCCTCTATGCTGCCGGGTAGTCCCACATAACCCCCCGGCCGTCACCCCCCTGGGCCGACGAAGTACCCGTAACGGGTTTTTCCAACGGAAAAAAAAAAAAAAAAAGGCCTTGTTAAGATATTTGAGTATCTATGTTAAAATGTTTTGTAATATAAAGACAAAATGAAGTTTAACTTATATTGTAACATTAAGACAAAATTCATTACCTATTTTAGATCTACTTGAAATTTAAAATTTAATTTTCAATTATATTCAATGTGTTCCAATATTTGTAGTGTACTTTAATTCAAACTTTTAAAATCAGATAATATAACATAATTATAACTGTTGGCCAAAAAATTCAAAATGTACAGACGCGTGTTATAAACTTGACAAAGCGCTTCAAATATATACACAAACTTTAAACTAAAGGGAGTTGTTACTTCAAAGACTGAAACGAGGCAGCGCTTGTGCCCCGTACATTAGTTGCATTACAATTTACTTTGCATCTCATACTACACAGCTCATGTAAGCTCAAATATGTTTCTTAAGATATTGTCTCTTTTTTATATTGAAAAGATATTCTTCATTTCCTTGTGGTTTCTTTTATCCTCTGACAAATTGCAGAGCATTGTGTCTGAACAATTTTCAGCTGAATTTTTGTATCTGTATAATGCACGCAGTGGGAATCACACTATTAAATTAATGGTATTTTATATAATATTTCATTCTTCTTATTAATTAACAAATAGTAGATTTTCGTAAGATTGACATCTGTAATACCTTAACTTATTACTCAATTATTTCCATCCGCCCTCAAATACGGCGAAGGAGGAAAAATACTTTTTAATATATACATATTTATTTTAAATAAATGTATTATAAAAGGATTGTAAATTTATTAAGGGAAAGTTGGAACGTCAAAGAACAAACCGAAGCAGCGCTCTTGTTCAGTTCTAGTACATTCACACTACACTGTATATAACAGCTTATTTTAACTAAATGTCTACTGTATTTAACTTGAACTTTCCGTTTCCTTTGAAAACGTACAACAGCTTCCTTTTAACATATACGTTATAATGTACCTTGTGCAAATATAGTGTACTACTTGTATCTAAGTTATTTGTTTGCTTTTGAAGCTTCAATGTTTGTACACATTTTAAAGCTTAAAGTTTTCGTAGAATCTTTTTTTTTTATTATTTTAGTACATTTTATTAGAATTAATAAATGCGTCCTATATTTAAGTAACATTAATAGTTGTTTACTCTTACCTCGTTTGGATCGCTTTCTCAGTCTGAAGTGAACTTCCAAGACGTTCGAAATTACACGTAGGACCAGTCCATAAACCAGTCCATCACTTAAATGAAATAAACCACTGAATACTTACTGTGCACTTCCAAGCTTATGTATTCTCATAGTTTGTGGTAAATATCTATCCTGGATATTAATTTTTTATTATAACTAAGCTTAAAAATTCCCTAGCATAAATTTAACCAAATATATACTAATATCATATCAATAATACCATTATAATATAAAATGAAACGATTTTTGCGTTCATGGCATCATAAATGGCAAATGGCATTATCATGGCATCATCAGTTCAGTTTAACTCAATCATTACGGCACTCGTTAAGTAGAAATTTAGGTTTTATTTAACGTTTTGTATTTGCGCAAATTTCAGCTCAAAATAGCAATCACTTTGTCAAAAACATCTTAAATAAGTACTTTTAAGCAAAGAAAAAAATTATTATTTTTTGTAATTAACTTTATCTTTCATTGCACATGTCTCAAAATCAGATTTAATTATATCAGTTTAATAAAAAGTAGTTTTAATAAGTTTAATAAGCGATTAAGTAAGATAAAACGAAACGGTTTAAGTTAGTTAGTTAGTTGTTACACGACGGTTTAAGTTCTATAAAAAAATATCAAAAAATTATATTTCGAATAAAAGGAGAACCTTTCTACATTTCAATAAAACTATTTTTTAACTTATATTACCTTTCTTCAATTGGTTTCTTGTAAACTTGTTTTGCTGAGATATAATGTTTATTTCTATAGCCTTAAGACATATTTTACTATATGATAGGAACAGCCTGGCGTTACAATGAACTCGAATAATAAAGTAAGACAAGTTGAGAATTAGGTAGAGGCGAGCAGATGCGTAAAATTATGCAATTAAAAGTATTAATGAACATTTTCATTTAGCCCTTTCCTTCTTTGTTCAGGAGTCGTTAAGACGTCAATACCTCAAATTATGCCAATTTATTTATTTTTTAATTTCCATATCAAACTTAGATTTTTTTAATATCTAATATACACTAATCAAGTGGTCTCTGACTTTAAACATATCAATATGATACAGAAATTAACGTTTTTAATTCCAATTGTTATAATAAGTAGTAAATTTTTAAGTTTATGCGAAATTAAATCAACAAATAAAATAAAACTCTGTTATATTTGTTGTATTCATAATTATGATATCCTTTTACCAGTTATGTGTGTGTTACGAAACAAACATAGATATATGGACAAATTTTTCAATTTGTTTTCAGATTTGGGCATATTTATCACGTAGGATTTAACGTTTTTATTTACTTAAAGTACAGATATGGCCTCGTTACAATTCAGATATAGATATTGATTTCACGAACGCGCTATTAAATACATTGTGCCCATAAAATATGACTGAAGCCTCGAGCAGACAAGCTGTTTAGAACCTTATACAATTGTATTTTCACCTAATATTTGTCTAGTCACATTATATATTGAAGATTTATTATTATTACTCTTGAAAAAAATTGCATTATTAAAATATTATTATAGTCAAGTCGAGGTGAAAGAAACGTATGAATATCCCGACTCTCTCTAGAGGGCCAGAGGCCATCGCGTATACCGTACAGAGTTGCATCGATGCGTGTGAAAACTTCACACTGCTAAATTAAAACACTTTCTTCATTAATTTGTTTTTTAACACTTATCACTCTTGCAAACTATTACAATGTGAAAGACAGCACGACGTGGTCAACTATCTTATTGCCAGCACAACAAAGACTGACGCCTTTTATATCAACCCCCAGTAAGTTATGTCAAATAACAAGTCCTCAATTGACTATTACAATAACATTTACCGGAAGTCAAAACAGATTTTTAATAACAACAAATAGAACTTCCATAATCATACTTAATATTTATTAAATATTAAAATATATTATTTAAACAAGCTAACACGTGTGTCATAATTGCTAATGATATTACTATATCTATCGATATATTTTCTCCATTTAAAACAGTAAAAAACCTGAATAAAAAACTGTAAGGATAGGACAGGTCTTGTAAATACAGAATAATATTCAAATTCCTTAGCAAACTGTAATTAACCTCTAAATTTAAACAACAACATATATAACAAAATAGCGACAGGTGCGGTGTTCAGAAGTGAATATCAGTTTTATTAAAAGAGTACTGACCGTTCAGAAGGAAGTGATAGTGACTCCTACTTTTAAATACTTAACTGTGTAGTAGTTAGCTTCAATGAAGTTAAATATAAAACCCAGACCAGACTATCAAGATTTAACAACTTATGAGTTCAATTATAAAGTTCAATTATAACATTAGTCTATTGAGTATTATACCAATAATTGTAATAGATTTTCTTTTTAAAAAAAATATCTAAATTATAACATTAACTAGCAGATATAAGTTCTAGTTTGTTTGTGTTGTATTCATGAGTTTATTAATAATGAACAAGCAACGTTGTTGCGTCCTCTGGGAAAGTTACAGGGCATTGTTTCACAAACTTGCAGTTGAATTTTTGTGTCGTTTGTGATATAATCAACGGTATTGTACTCTGTTTGTAATTCAAACACGTATTCACAAATTATTGATTAAAAATGTAATTTAACTGAATAAGAAGTATTAATTATTACTTATTCAAATTGAACGGATAATTTGACCAACGAATAATAATAGAAATTAAACTCGAACATATATTAAAGTACAATACTTTAACTCGAAGAAGGGTAATTTTAAATTGTCTTTCAAATTTCTGTTTCACTTTTTTGATTGAGGACCTTTGCTCTACAAGAAAAGGTGGGACCGTAAAATATATTCAATACATAAAATAAATATTTCTTATATATTCATATTATACATTTTAAAAAGTAGTACAATAACCTTAGAGAAAAACCTAAAAAAAGGAAAAGTGTAAAACATACTTTTATTCAAAAATACTTATTATTATTGTAAGTTATAATATTTTATAAGAAACTACACATTAACCAAGAAATAAAAATTAGTTAATTGCAAAAAGGATCAACTTAACAAAACATGAAAATAGCCTTCTTTTCAAGTATAATCAATTTGCATACTATAATTAATACAGTTATCAAATTTATAATGTAATTTATATATTTTTTATAACTTGTTCTAAATGATACAAATTGGTATAGGGTAAGGAGATGCAAGTCTTAAACTATAGAAATTAGTAAACAGCG
Source organism: Mechanitis mazaeus (assembly GCA_959347395.1). NCBI lineage: Eukaryota > Metazoa > Arthropoda > Insecta > Lepidoptera > Nymphalidae > Mechanitis > Mechanitis mazaeus. The sequence continues at coordinate 11,563,908 of OY365751.1, forward strand.
TTACGCGTATAGTGACGAATGATAGCCCAACTTTGTGAGTGAAATCTAAAAAACTTTAGTACTCAGGATTTTTTTACTACTCGATATCACAGTTCTAGAGAGAAACGTCGAATAGTTTATAATTGAAGCAATGTTAAATATACAGACTTTCTAGTGATACTAACATAAAAAGTACATATAGAACTAGAAAAAAATACTAAAATTTAAAGATCTATTTTTATTTAAAGATTCATGTATCACGTGATTCAGGGAATCTTTGATTCATTACAAATAAGCAAGAAGCTTCTTTAAAAATAATAGAACTGAGCAATAAATATTTAGCAATTGATGTAAAAGAACTTGCTAGCTTTTATTTACAAGCCTTCTGAAAATAAATGTTTATATTATAATAATTTCATTCCCAGCAAGCTTCTCACTTCGCTTCTATACTACACAGAACCACGATCTCACCTTTAACATATAGAACCTTTAACCGTCAATCCTAACATACACTTACTAACCACGCTAGATAAATAGACAGTGATCAGGGCCACGACTCCAGAAAAAAAATATCATTAGCTTAGTCTGTCCACGTGACTTTCACTTTTCGTCACACGCAAATCCATAAACCCAGCAATCTTATACAATACGGCAGTCACTAAAATGTCAGTCCCAATGTCGTTGGTTACAGCGACAAGAAAGTAATTGCAACGTTATTTTTATCAATTCCTTGCTTTCTTGCTTCCTTGCTTCCCAGTTCATTCATATTGAACAAGTCGTTCGATATAATTAACTTGCATTAACTATGATATATATTAATACATTTGAATGAATGCTATTTCACATTTTATCCTTCACGTGCCTTTGACAGGAAACGTTATTTCAAAACACAATAGTGAAAAGAAAATTACTTTTCAATAATAGAAAAACTGCACGTAAATAATAGAAAAGTGCACAGGTGGCTCGCGATACATCGATTTACAATTATACATTCTACGGTGCAATGAAGGCTTTTGTTAACAGAAATATAAAACCGTTACATGTTTTTTGCTATTCCTAAAGAGACTTTTAAATGTCTATAAATTTAATAAAATATGCATAGTTTCTAGGTCTTTTTTTTTCAATTTATTTGCCAAATATTTACTTCAATACAATTATGTGATCATTCTATTAAATGTATTGTATGAGGTGTATCGAACGCAGCCATGTTATTGACACGCCATGCTAATGCATTTTATTAATTGTTTGCTTGAAAATACGGGAAATACTTAAGATCTCAAAACGTGCGTTTTTGTAAGGAGTCAGTATATTGACATATACTAACTATATTTGTAACATATTCAGGTCAGGTAGAACTGAAATCTCAGATATCATCTCAAATACTGAAATATGTGCGAGATTTAGTTTCTGTTTTCTGAGCTTACGTCATTCATATCTTATTAAATATATTTGTACATAGACTCTAAGCTCTGTGGTACTATATATAAATAATCATGAAAGTAATAGTTACCTAATACGTAAAAACTTATAAATAGAATTTTAAAAAATTTTCTCCCGCATTATTTAACTGAAAAATTATTTTAATAATTTTTGATCGAATATGAATTTTGTTTATATATTATAGATTTTGACAAAGAGGCGCCGACATCGTAATGGCTGCGATAAGATTCCTTTACCGACTTACCGATATAACTTATATAATTAATAAATAGAAATTGTGGTGATTCTTTAAAATTTTCGACATGTAATAATAACAGACAATGATGTTACGGACCAGCTTAAATTACTAAGCTTAAAAGTACCCAGCAAATAATATGTCTACCAACTGTGTCGAGTCGATATGCTCTTTTCCTAAAGAAATTAAGGAGATGAGATCTTTGGAGAGATTGCTGCCGGATAGTCTAACAAAACCCTAAAACCTGATGGAATCCTGACAACTTCGTGGTGGAGATAGGTGAAATATTGAATTATTACTCAAGAAAAAGTATATCTATTAGTACATCTAAAAAAATTTAAGATAAGTATAATTCAAATCTATCGAAACGCCCACTTCGTGTATTTATCTATTGTGTAATTTCAGTACACAATGGATAAATCGAAAATTACTTTTCACGTCGCAACGAAAAATAATAAAAATTCACAGCTGGCATTATTTGTAATTACAGAATCTTTAGCAACTTAGTCTTTTGTTAGCAGGTACATACAATTCTCATATTTATTTAGATTTTTCTCTCCTTATAATTTAAATTTATTATCTTGTTTATAGAATTGAAATAATCTTTTAGATTTCAGAAAGACAGACGTATGATCTTTGTTTAAGCGATATGTAAATATTTGGTATTAAATGAAATGTGGTATAAAAAGAGAATTGAATAAACCTTTTTGTCGCTCGACTGAACGAAAATGAAAATACTTAAAAGACACCAAACAATATATATCGAGGAAAATAAATAATGTATGTAATATAATTATTTTAATATAATATTCGGAATATAATAAAATATATTACGAATTTGTTTTGTACTACAGAGATAAACTATAAATAATTTATGCTATATGTATATTATTTATTGAACGACAAATTCACGTCTACAAATTTAAATATTTTTTTTAGTTTAAAAACTTCATGTACTAAATAATACAACTGTAGACAGGCGACATTCAATTCCTGTGCGGATTCTTCGACAACTTGACGTTTTGTTAGGAAACATATTTAAAATATAGTAAGACTTTCACACATTTTTAAAAATATGTATGTAATAACCATACTCTTGTTTTAGATTCTATAATTTGAACCTAATTTTATCAAATTGTTTTGTTAGCAATGTGTGATACAAGTATATTGTGTGACTACACTATACTGCTCAATTACTTTGAAACAATAGTTTAGTTGAATGTGTCCGTTTTTCAAATAGGTTTCAATAGTAAGGCATCGAATATATGAACAAAATACGATTAATTTCATTAATATTGTTATATCGATAATAAATAGTAACATTATTTCATTTTTACTTAGTTTAAAAGACTGTTGTTGTCTAATGCAACATAAAAGTTTTAATAAAGCTTTTAATTATTATTATCAAAAGTATTATCTTTCAGTAACTTATTAAAAATAATATTCTTATGATAAATCTAGGAAAACAAAGATACCTAATTTCCCTAATTTACAATTACTGTAACTGCTAAACTGCAGTTAGTAGAAAATTAATAGAATAGACAATCTATTTTACTAATTAAAATATGTTGATGGAACAAGTGCATACTTACATTACTTTTGATAATTGGAGACATAAGGGTTAAACTAATTTATAAAATATCAAACAGCGTAGACTCTAGCGTCAAATGGAAGACGAACTTTGTAAGCGAAGTGAAGAAAACCGTAAATTTTAACTGAATAAAACATTTCTGTGTTCTTGTCACTCTCTTGAACTGTCTACGTCCTAAACCGAGGTCAATAAGATTTTCGTTTAATAAAGACAAAAGTGGTCCCAAGTTAATAGATAATCCAAGTTTAAACTCTAGAACGGCCTTCCTGATGCACTCTGACAAGAACCCAATAAGCAAGTTTTGAAGAAACGTGTCCGTAAATACCTATCCGAACAATAACTTACTTATTATTATTATTTCCATTTTTTTTTTACTTTTCCTTTGTTAGCGTTTTGATATATATTATGTATTTATAGAAATATATAAACAATATATATATCTATATATATATTTATTTTAAAGCTGTGTTTACGAATTTTAATTCGATATTTATTTTTCACTACATTGTTGTTACATTGTGCCCCCCCCCTTTATGTTTTTGTGTTTTTCATGTTGGTTGACTGGTAGAAAATGCTTTAGCATTAAGTCCGCCGTTTGTATGATTTTTTTTTTTGTGCATTTTTTAAAATAAATAATAATAACATATACCACATAATTAAAAACATATCTTGATCATATTTTACAACTTAGAGAAAGGTCTTCCCATCATGTACTAGTCAGCTTTAAGCTAATTTAAAATTATAAGTAGTCCATCTACAAGATTTAGTGCATAATCTATTTACTGAGCAAGCATTTGTTCTTGATCCTTGTGAAGTATATTAAAAGTAAATAGCCATTAGTGTTTTCTCATTTAGTAGTCTTGTTCCTTTCTTATTCTATAACAAAATATTAATACATGTAAGCCTTATTAAGCCAAATTTATTTTATTTATTATTCAATATGATGTATTTTGATTAACAATATAATTCTAAAAAATGTTTCTGGTTACATGTAATTGGTTTAAAGGGTTTTACATAAATATGAAGTTAAAGCAATATTTATTTCCGTTGTATGACAAGTCACGAGGCAGAAGTGAGATAATGTAATCTCTCCAGCCTCAAGATTTACGATGCATTACAGTTTCCGCTCAACGTAATTACCTGTTTTTTAAAGTGTTTAATATGTTGTTATATATATGTGGGCAAAAGAAATTTGTCATAACGTTGGACCGTCAGGAAAAAAATATATTATATTGAAAATCATACTTTTCACTTTAACAATTTCTTGGATTTAAATTAGGATAGTACTCCAAAATTGTAAATTGAAGAATTTATAATATTTAAAAATAAAAAAACAAATATTAAACGCACAAAACGTAGATTACAAGAATTAGATGTCAGTAGTTACTTAAGAAGCAGTGGAGTGAGGAAAAGTATGTTATCACTCCCTAACGAAAATTTTCCGTACTTTTTTAATAAAACTGAAATACTGAATACCGCACCTGCCTCTGGATTGGGGAACTTGAAATATAAGAATTGTTGTTTTGCGGTTGAAATTAAACAGTTAATTACTTAATTGGCCTTGTTATGGAATTTGAATGTATTTCTATGTTTAAAGTTTCTTACGCTCAAAACGTGTAATCATTATATTACAAAATTTGGGGTTAAAAAATATTTTGGAATATATTTAAAAATATTTTGGCATTATACAGCAGTGCCTACTTTATGTCTATTTTTAAATTCACTTTCAATATATTTTTAAATATAGTGTTATGTTTAAATTCTAGATATACTTCAAATCAATGTTTTAGAGACAGATAATTAATGTATTATATTTACTAGTTTTGAATATAAAACAAACATACAAATGCGTACTATAAAGTTGAAGAAATGTTTCAAATACATTCATAAACCTCGAGCTGGAGGAAGTTGAGACTTCAAAGACTGAAACGAAGCAGCGTTCGTGCTCAGTACAAGTGCATTCACAATACACTTTACTTTGCACCTCATACTAAACATCTCACGTACAGTCAAGCATGTTTCTTAATACAACATCTAATGTTTATTATTTAATTTATACTTTCTCCTTTATTTTGGAACAGTTTATTTTAGTACCACCAATTATTGATTTAAAAAGAAACAATTTATACTATTTTATATTATAACCATAATAAAATGTTATGTCTTACACACTCAACGACGTCTGTTTGAGAAACTTGGCTAGAAGGGTACATAAGGATATAAATTATGCAGTAATAACAATAAGTCTACGTAAGTGCTGAACTCGCACGGAATATTAATTCCGAATCCTCCTCCGAAAAGAAGATTAACCTCTTTTGTTATATTTTGTTAAGAAGCTGTTTAATACTAGTTGTAAAAGTCGTAATGTGCTATATGATTTTTACTTCCTTAAAAATTTATATAAAAAAAAGAATCAAATGACATTCAAGATTTAAAAAAAAACTTCTACTAATTTGCAGAAATCATTATGTTTTTAGAACTTTTATTATAATTTTTATTAATTTAATTCAAAATAATATCAAAAAGCACTACTTAAAAAGAAAACGTTTAGTCTTAAGACACGTTAAAGTAAGGAAAAGTAAGTAGTCACTGTCTTGTCTCATCTCGTCGCGTCTCGCCTCGCTTCGCCTTGCAATCATTTCCTGAAGTTATTCAACGTGCAGATATATCAATGTGTTATATAATCTATATTTAAAATAAGAGTTCAGTCGCCGGTAACAATTAGTTTTGATTACTGTAAATATAAAAAATACTAAAATTATGATGAATACCATTTAATATAATATATATATATTTATTATGAAACAGTTAGGACATCAAAGACGAATGAAGCAGTGCTCTTGTTCAGTTCTAGTACATTCACACTACACTGTAGACTGCATCTCATTTTACGTAAATAACCTCCTTTACGTAACTTGAACTTTCCATTTCCTTTGAAAATGTACGACAGCTTCCTTTTAACATATATATTATAATGTACCTTGTGTATCTACAGTGTGTGCTTCATCTAACATACGTCTTTGCTTTTGAGACTACACTTATTTACCAACAACGATGCTTTAAGTATTCTTTGTACTATAGTCTTTTCAAAGAATCTATTATGTACACTATAATAATTATATAATGCAGTTTATATAAATGTATTAATAATTGTTTACTATTAGTACTGAGAGCAATACAACTTAGATTGCAACAGTTCCAAGTGAAGTGAACTTCAAAGACATTCATTATTAATACTGACCTAAATTACTGTGAGTATATCAATATATACTTAAGAACACTTAACTGGCTTTACTTTAGTATTAGTATTTAGTTTTAGTTTTAGTAATTAGTTAAGGATACCTGTCCCTGATACTATTTTAATGTGTATTAATATTAAAACTTCCCTAGAAAGTTAAACCAAATATATCCTTAGTAGAAGCTAGTTGTATCCATAACACGAAGCGATTTTTATGTTCATGGCATCATGAATTTATCGACTGAACCATTACGACTCCCGTAAAGCAGCGGCTTAGGTTTTATTTATTGTTTTGTTTTCACGCACTTCGCCGTCAGACTGATATGACTTTGACATATTTTAAGTTCAAATTAGCGACTTGAATAAACAACAGTAAAAAAATTATATCCTGTGCATCTTCATATTACATACATATACATAGCATATACTATCTCGTATTATTTACGTCTTCAAAACAGATTTAAGTATAACTTACTATTATAGGAAATTAAATAAGATAACAAGAAGTCAAACTTTATTAAGCAATATTTGACGATATGTCTTGAATTAAATTTGTATTAGTGACTTGACTATTTGACAGTTTCATCCCTTCGAACCTAAATTCTGCATTAAAGAAGATTTAACCTTTTTGCGATTGTTTTCTGACTAAGTTTTTCTGCTGGGATGCTATTGTATATTCCTTTAGACTTAAGAGATATATTCCTATGCACAAGAAAACCGCTGGCGTTTTAATGAACTCTAATACGAAAAATAAGACGAGTTCAGAAGTAGGTAGCGGCGAGCAGATGATTGAAATTATCCAATTAAAAGTATTAATGAACATTTGCATTTAGCCCTTTCTTTCATTGTTCCAGAGTCGTTAAGAAGTCAGCAGTTCAAACGAGGCCACAATTAGATTGGACTTAAAAGTCTTATCTTTTAAAAAAGATCGATATAAAATTTATAAGTTTTTTATTGATTTCTAGTAATCTGACTGTAAAAGTGTCAATTAGATGTGGCAAAGGTTATTACGTTTTTAATTCCATTCGTATGAAAACATACAATTACCGGTCTATTTCTTAGTTCATACACAACTTGTGTATTGTTTTATCTTTTGATTGTATTTTACGAAACGTGAAGATATCATTTTAAGGATAGAGTAGGTCCTGTCTTTTAAACACAGAGTAATATTCAAATTCATTACCAACTTAATAGTTTTAACGACAACAAGAGTTCTTACATTACAACACAGCGGCGGCGTATTCAGAAATTAATATTAGTTTTATTAAAAAGTTCACTGTTCGGAGAGAAGTACTCCTACTTTTAAATAATAATACTATAGTAATACTTCACTGTGTAATAATTAACTTTAAAGAGATTCAGCATAAAGTGGCGCCCAGACTTCTAATATTATACGCGCCCAAGCTTAAGTGCAACACTAATTCCACATACACTCACACACACACGTACACACTCTCAGTTATCACAACTTCTAAGTTAATTATCTAGAACCTGACGTAAAAGATCAATTATGAAAATAGTGTCGTATTTAATATTATAAAAATAATTTTAATACATTATTTCCTAAATATTGAAATTATATATTAATTAAAGAATATTAGAAATAAGGAGTAATAATTATTAAAGCTGAAGTAAAAGTTTAATTATGAAATAGTATTGCTATATTTTTAATATATTTTTATTACGCTACTCCTGTATATATATGTAAATTATATATCCCTTAACAATAATAACATTAACTAACAGATATAAGTTCTAGTTTGTTTGTGTTGTATTCATGAATTTATTAATAATGAACAAGCAATGTTGTTGCGTCCTCTGGGAAAGTTACAGGACATTGTTTCACAAACTTGCAGTTGAATTTTTTTCTTTGGTGATATAATTAACAGTATTGTACTCTGTTTGTTAGAATTAGTGTTTATCACTATGTATCTATTAAATTTTATTCTAAGTGAATAACTATACTTGGTATCTGTTCAGGACTACTTTAATATATAATATATTTATATCATATTCTATCCGAAAGATATTTTTAACAACAGTACCAAAAAAGAACTCTAATCTAAGAGAAAATCCTAAAAAAGGGGTAAACTATCATACTTATCTTGTTAAAGATATTTTTGAACATACAAGTTCTAACATTGACTTTTACGAGAAACTGAATTTACCTAGACATTTTAAATAGCAAATTTAATATTGTCATCAAATTTATATATTTTTTTTTATTGAATTTTTTTCATAATGTTCTAGATAATACAAATATAGACAGGCGGAATGGGATACAAGGCTTGAACCAATTAAGAACAGAATAGAGCGGTGACGAGTGACAGCAAATTTGTTAATAAAGTGAAGAGAAACGTAAATATTTAAAGAATAGAATTTCTCTATGTCCTTTTCAAGCTCTTTTAAGGCTGTCCCCAAGCTCAGGTCAAAAAAAAATTGTTTGCATAAAAAAAATATATATAACATAGAAAATATAATATGACTAATTAATAAAAACACAACTTTTTTCATATTATTATAGCTTAGAGACAAGTCTTCAAGTCACATACGAGATTAAAGTTGATCTCAAGACTTAAGATGTCTGCGAGATTTAATGCACTATCTGTTTACTGAGCTTGCGTTTAGTCTTGACAAATGCATTCAAAGTAAGAATCTATTTAGTATGCAGGTTTCCTCATTAGTTGAACACAATATTGTATTATATGCAAAGTGGAAATAAAATTCTATAAAACCTAAAATAATTTTAATTATTAATCTATATTACAATTTTAATAATATTTAAAAAAAAAATTTATAATTTTTTGAAACTATAATTTTGTGCCCGCTGAGTGACACGTCGCGAGACAGTAGATAAGTTCTCTTCAGATTTACGATGTACTGCTGTTGTCTCTCAACGTACATGTTCTTTGAAGGTGATTTAGCTATCAAAATAAATGAAGCACATTCATTTTCATTAATATAACTTTAATATAGCACCGGAATAAATTGGTTTTGTAGAGAATATTAATTATACAAATACATGATTCAAATAATCAACAATATCAGAACATTCAATATATGTAAATAATTTGTTCCAAACCATATATAACTCTAAATGGAATCTGTCCGAAATATTAGGATCATAGATGGGTTGAACGGATAAGGACGATGTGGCGATTTGTGGACATTATGGGCGTGTGTGGATATCCCTTGAGGCTAAAGAAGTGCGATCTAACCGCCCAACTGCATCCACTTAAAGCTACTATGTTGTTTGGAAACGATTTTTTCTTTTAAACAGACTTTGGTTTGTATATAATAATAAATTAGTATTATTAACAATTTATTTCAACTTTAAACAGACATATCCAAGAGTTTACTTTTAAGGATAATATAATAGTTATAAAATAATCCCTGCGCCAGAAAACTCTGATCTTTCATACTATATAACTATATATAACTTGTACGGTTACTTGATGAAGCAAGATATCGTTTATGTTAAAAAAATATATAAAGTATTGCAATATCTGAAAGAAAGTAATATTTATTACAAACATATAGTTTTACCGCAAAGCTCAACAAATTTGTTAGACAATTTTGAACATAATATTAGGTATGACGCAGAAGCATTAAAAGAAATCGTGGATTTACAAAGTCAGCCAGAAGTTTTAACCCCAATTATGGTCGATGTTGATAATATTTATGAGCAATACACAATATATCCCTTACACGAGAATTAACAAAATAACACTGTTACAACTTTGTATCAAATGCTAAAAGTGAATACAACACCACTTGATAGCTGAAATAAGAATATCGATACCTTACGCTTCCAAGACATATAAATACATAAAAATTTATAAAAAATGTGAAAGAGGAGACAATTTTGGTATAAAGGTAAGAATCTGTATTTTTGTTCAGATATTTAACAATTGTGTTTACTAATAACTAATGGAACATTGTAACAAAACTTCCCTAGTTAGGTACGTAATTTGAATAAAATGTTACCTGACGTTCTAATAACACTGTAGAAGAAATTTTAGGACACGTCGTTTTAAATGCTTACATAATGGAATTAGACAGTCACTAACATATGTCTGTCCTAATGTCTTTGTAGTTTCTATTGCCTTAAGTCCTTTAAAAAAAACTGCTTTACATTTAAATTTAAAGCCAAACTGAACTTAATTCGCATGCAAAACATATGACTCTATGTATTTGAATTAATAGTATTTAACATGTCATCCTTTATTGGCCTATGACAGGAAATGTTATTTCAAGATACAATAGACAAAAGAAAATTACATTTCACATGTCAACGTAAGTAATAGAAAAATGCACAATTGGTTCGCGATCCATCGATTTGTAATAACATATTCCACGGTAAATTGAAAGTTATTGTTAACAGAAATGAAATTATAAAATATTTTCTGTTGTTCCCATAAATACTTTAAAAATATTCATTATATTTTCATATTGATCAGCTAAAAGTTGTTTATATAGTTTATTAATATATGAATTGGGTTTCATTTAACATATTTCTAGGTATTCCAGGGTTTATATTTACTTTCATTTCCTGAATATACACTTCTATAGAATCATCTGATCATTCCATTGTCTGTATTGTGTGAGGTGAATTATATTGAACGCAGCTGAGTTCATTTAAATGCCATAGTAATACTGTTAATTAATTGTTCTATTTGGAAATATAGGAAGTACTGCTTTACCTATTCTATATTATGAATACTTTTCAAAGCAATTCAAAATTATTACGTTAATAAATAATACACTAATTAATAATTATTTAATATTTCAAATGAAAATGATGACTTAATTTGACATCATAGACAGCAATAACAAAAATAAAACGTCCAAGCAAATTAAATTGTTTTTATTTTCATCGAAATGAAATAACAGTCATGAAATATGTTTGCATAAATTGTGATATATTTTGATTTCTTTTAAATATTAAGTTTTAGTCAGATGCTTCTTAGCATTCCATGGCACTATGTGGATGCCAGCCTATCGCGTTGCATCGGAGTTGCAACCCAAGTGTAAGTTTCAGAGTCGTCTTCTCATCTTTACTGAATACTTTTCCCCATCTAACACAATTTGAAACGAACCCACTAATATTACCTACGTTCTAGAAATTAACTGATAATATTTTTTGAACTCCTGATATAACTTTTTATGAAATTGAAGTTGTGATTTTCTTAAACATTTTTATATTTTAGGAGTGTTGTAACTATATCATCATAACATTTTCCGATGATATGGCTTTTGGAAACTTTGTAAGTTTGTAGAACTCCTATAGTTTAATTTAATTTGATCCCAAAATTGTTGCAGTCGCTAAATAAAGTTGAAGAGACCGCTGAACGTGCTAAGCCTAGCCACAGCTTCAACGTCTTTATGACGTTTGAATTTAACTTTGAGAAAAGGATTTTATTTATATTCATAAACTTAACAAGACGATTTAATGGATTTAGTTGTCAGTCCGTCAGTCCATTTACAGAAATTTGTATAAAAGCACCTGACGTTGTTTTATATTTTGAGAAGATTTTGAGAAGCATACTTAGAAATGAAGTCTTGAGTAAGGATTAAATAAACATTTCTAACTTTTTTGTCCATTACTAAATTATTGAAAAGGAGGGCAAACGAACATACAGGTCACTGATCAAATGTGATCACCGCCGCCCATGAACTCTTGCAACATCCGAAGACTCACAAGAGCGTTGCCGGCCTTGGAGGTAGGAAAATATTTTCTTATTATTTCAGAACATTAAGAATGAAGGAATGTACCTGGTTTTCTTTCTCATATACTAGTCAGGCAAATAAACATAAACTTTGTTACTACCGATTAACGGTTAACTGTTAACTCGACAAATTCCTTTTAGTTACCACTTCTGTTCGTAGAATTTTCACTATGTGATAACTAAAAGTTTGAAAATCTATTCGGATGAACAAGAAAAGATTTGTCAAAAACTAACTATATTTGTAAAATATTCAGGTCACGTAAAACTGGAATCTCATAGCTAATCTCAAATACTAGAACATCCGCAAGGTTTAGTTTCTATGTTTTAAAACTTAACGTATTAATATCCTATATAGTACATATGCCACCGACAGATAATTATTGAAATGAGTAGAATTAAAGACAGACACTTCCAAACAATTAAAGATATATTTCTTGTACATAATATCGTAAAAACTGTTTCAAGAGATAATTAACAATTTTAAGTTAATTAGCAAGCATATCTGAAATATCATCATTTTTCAATCTATGTACATACATCTGCATACATACATGTAAAATATGTTAAATTACGATGATAATGTTTTAACCACACACTGATCATATTTGTATCATATTTTATATATTTACTAATACTGCTGCATAATAAGCACATTGTAGTTTTCCTCTCCGTTCTCAATCCAATCACATTATTTTGTAAGCAATGTGAGATCACAAGTATATTGTATGACAAGTTTAAATCAAAGCTGTACCACGAACTCGCACTCCACGTTACTTTGAAACAATAGAAGTGTTAAATGTATCCCTATTTTCAAAAAACTTTTAACGAACATGCATCGAATGTATGAAAAAAATATAATGAATTTCACTAATTCCGTTCAATAAAAGAACATTATTATAGCTTGACTTCGTCCAAACGAATGTTGCAGTCTGATGTGAAATTAAAAATTTGGTAAATTGAAATCATTTTATTAGTGTTATTTACTTTAAGTAATTTATTAATGGTCGAAATATATAATAAAAATAACACTCTTGTTATAAACCTAAAAAAACGATGAAACATAATTTCCCAACGGAACTCTATAACAAAAATAAAAACAAACAATACGTGACTATAACTACATAACTACAGTTAGCAGGTAATGAAAAGCGTTAGATACTATTTTTTACTAAAGTTTCTATAGTACAAGTTCGTATATTTGTATTATTATTTTTGATAAATTGAGAAGGGACACACAAGGTTTTAGTCTAGTAACGATTGGAAGCCGAACTTTAAAGTTTTATGTGTGTGTGTGTGTGTTCGTTTCAGTCTCTTGAACTATGTCTGTTCCTAAATATAGGTCAATAGGAAGAATTAAAATTTACAGACCACTAAATAAATACAAATGTTCAAGTCATCTACGAGTGAGAATAAAGCTGATCTCAATTTCTAGTAAAACTTCGACATACTACACTCTATCTGTTTATATTCTCTATACGTTTCATCTTGATTCTTGTGAGGTACATTAAAAGTAAGGAGAATTTAGTTATTCATTTAGTACCCTTTTTCATTACTACTCAAAAGTTATATTCTATGTGATGGTCAAATTTTATGAAGTCATATCATTAAAAGGGAATAATTAATGAATTTTAAAAGTAAACTAGCAATATTTTGAAATATACAATTTATATTTATAATAATATTTTAATAAGATAATTTAACAACAATATGAATCTATATTTGTTTTCGCTGAGTGACACGTCGCGGAACAGTAGAGAGATTATCTAATCTCTCCAGCCTCAAGATTTACGATGTACTGCTGTTGTCTCAACGTATTACACGTCGTTTGAAGGTGTTTAACCTCTTGCAATAGATAAAGCACATTCATTTACATTAAATTAACTTTAATTCCACACTGAAATAACTTTGCTTTGTAGAGAATATTAAACATACAGATACAATGTAATTAAATAATGAACAATATCAAAACTTCAAATGTGGCCAAAATAATTTGTTCCAAATTATATATAACTGTAAAGGGCATCCGTCTTAAATATTAGGATCTTAAATGGGTAGGACAGACAAGAACGATGTGGAGATTTGTGGACATTGGGGGCGTCAGCAACGAGATGGACCTATAAGGCCCAAAAAATTGAATATTACCGGCCGACTGCTTTTAGGAAAACGCTAACTTAAACTTAAATTGTTCTTGTATATGATTTATGTGGTTCATGTTTATTTATATTTTTTTGTTATATTTTTATCTTACCATTGTGAAGGTCACAATTCCCGACATAAATATCACAATCTGAAAATCACACAAAGACATTTTACTTCTGAATTTTATGAATAATATAAGCGACTAATAAAATAATAGTAGTGAAGCACAAAGTAAATATATTTTGATTTTCCAAAATGAAGATTGTTTTCAGTATAAAGAGAGTATATTTCATACTAAAAATGATTTTTCATGAAATAAAAATTTAAATATTAATTGTAAGTGAAACTTCTGTACGAATTGTTTGTTATGTATAAATAAAGGTGCTTTAATATAAGTGCTAATTATTAAAAATTTAAACATTTATCAGTTTTATTTTAAAAAATAATATATGTTAGGAGGTTAAGACCAAAAATTATCAGAAACGATATATATCAGGATATTTATTTTCTAATCCATGGTTAAACTTCTTTGGTTATCGGAGTTATAGACAGCCGCCAGTTACCATTCTTGACAGCGCCTTCAAATGGTTTATAATTCAAGCAACGTTCCAGAAACTAGCCGTATTTTATTACTTTTATTTCACTTAGCTGTGATTTTAAATTTGTTTAGTTATAAGAAATCATTAACAGGAATCTTTGTATAAATGACAAACAGTTATGGTCTCCACGAAAGTCAACAACCTCAAAGTCACTCATTGAGGTTTCCGTCGCGTATTCAGATCCAGGAGCTAGAAAACGGTGCTTTTCTTAAGTTATCTACACCTCGCTTGAATATTTAAAGTTGCCTTAAGTATTATAGCTCCAGTAGCAATATATGTACATAGTACAACAACTGGCTATAACATTAGCTTTCCCAACATAAATTATTATTTATTAATTCTTTATTATTTTTTATATAATATTGTTCTTCCCTTTAGGTAAAAATCTCTTCAATTTTGAAACTATGCATGCTAAGTCATATGTACTTACTTTCTGTTATGATGCTGTTGCTATAAAATGTATTTTGGCCAACGACAATGAAAGGCAAGAATTCCCTAAGTCGTTAGATCTTATCTCTAAAAGGGGGATGGACTTGTCATAAAACATTAATTTGTCCATTAGTTGTCCCAGTTTCGCACTTTTTACACAACAGTCTTTTACATCCGTTTTATATGGCCTAATCATCATCAATGATTAAAGATGTGGTCTTCGAGCCAAAGATATTTAGTAAGCCTAAAGTATTTTTACAGAGCTTCATCTTCTACCCATGTATTTATTCAGAAGTTGGGCTTATATTTCAGAGCACCTCCCTTACCACTAGTTTCTTTCGAGTTAGATACTAAGTTTTGCAGCAGTACATTGGGATATACACAATCTTGTATGATACACGTTGTACGATTGTTCCATATTTTGGCGAGTAATAATTTTTGTAATGTTAAACTGTATCAATCGCATTTAGAAACTTATAAATGTATGAGTTGAGTGATAATTTATGTATATTATATGTTTTATATGAAAATACACTGGATATTTTCAACATATATGGATAATTTATTAGTAATATCAAATAGTTAATTCAATAATTCAATCAAAGTGTTCACAAAGGACTCGTAGTATTTCTTATAAATCATAAAACCACTAAAAACTAAAATATCTATTTTATATATTTTGATGGATTTCATATTGCTATTAAAATTTAAACACTTGATATATCATATATATGGGCCTTCTTGGTAAATATATATAATATTAAACTAATTAGAAGGCATCGTTGATTTTATAGGATAACATCAAACTAATAAGGTTTCGTTGATTTTTATAGGAAATCTTGAGTGACGTAAATTGTTATATCAAGTGAAAACATAAAACAGACTTACAAAACATCAAATGTTTGTGGATGAAGGCTTCAAGATGTTGTACTGAATATGACTGCGGTTCCGTATTATTTTGTTTTAGCTTTCTTGGTATATATTTATATATTTATTTAAAATTATAAGAGTATCCTTTATATTTTTGAAACCTAAATTAGTGTCGGTTTTTTTTATCACGGTCCTGTTTACACTTTTCACATAAATTACTTAATATCGAATTGCTTTTAAACCTACTAAATGTTATAAATTACCTATTAATTAATATAATTTATAAAAGCTTCTTAGAAAACACTTATGTTTATTGCTGTATATCTAAAAACTTTTAGACTACATTTTTCTTCGGATCTCCGTACAAGTGACTGAAATAAACATATACCTCATGATTACTACACATACTATAACTATAACACCTCACTGCAATTAGCAGTTAAAGAATAACTTCAGAACGTCGGGGTTAATCTTGATCTTATGTCGACCTCGTAAATTCCCAAAACAAGCAGTTTTAATTTATAAAAGTAAATAATAACAACAATATTTCAATTTTATTTAACTCCTCTTTAACTAAATATAGTATGTTATATTCCTATAATTCATAACATCTTAAAGTCACGTATAAATGAGATTAAAGCTAATCTCAAGTCGTAGGGCGTCTGTGAGATTTAGTGCACTATCTGTTTACTGAGCTGACGTTTAGTCTTGCTCCTTGTGAAACACATTAAAAGTAAGGAGTCATTCATTTTTATTTAGAGCGGTACTAACAACCGTTTAGGTTTATTATTTGCGTATCGAATCAAAATGTAAGTTTATAAAATACGATTAATATTTAATAATTCTGTTATTTCATTTACTAATTTAAGTATAAATATTTTCAACAATATTTATATTTTATTTAAATACATAATGTCAAGCAGTTGTTTGCTGTGTGTTAAATTAAGGACAAAAGGACAGTTAATTTCGTTTCATTTGAGTGTCGCGTTACGAAACAGAGATTACCTCCGCCGCTGATATACGATGTACTAATGATGATGGTCTATTTATGTACTTACAAACACGTAAACTAAGCTGTTGTTATGTATTTATTTGGAAAGATATTTAAACTAGGTGCATTCGTTTGCTTATATAAATTATATTTTACATTATTTATAAAACTTATCAATAATTATGACGAAACGAACATCAGTTGACATGAAGTGTTCTTATATTGGCTTTCCTCAATAGAAAAATGTGTATTGATTGTGTTAATATTTGCAACAAAAATCCATAAAATACGGGGAAATGACAACAGCATCTTGAAGATGATATCAAACCGTCATGACTGTCAAATTCAACACTACTGTAGTAGGGTTGGCATAATTAAGTAAATAAAAGTTGGATAATTTATTACATTTTCGCAATGACATACAATTTTCATGGATTGGATTGGATTGGATTGGATTGGATTGGATTGGATTGGATTGGATTGGATTGGATTGGATTGGATTGGATTGGATTGGATTGGATTGGATTGGATTGGATTGGATTGGATTGGATTGGATTGGATTGGATTGGATTGGATTGGATTGGATTGGATTGGATTGGATTGGATTGGATTGGATTGGATTGGATTGGATTGGATTGGATTGGATTGGATTGGATTGGATTGGATTGGATTGGATTGGATTGGATTGGATTGGATTGGATTGGTTTGGTTTGGTTTGGTTTGGTTTGGTTTGGTTTGGTTTGGTTTGGTTTGGTTTGGTTTGGTTTGGTTTGGTTTGGTTTGGTTTGGTTTGGTTTGGTTTGGTTTGGTTTGGTTTGGTTTGGTTTGGTTTGGTTTGGTTTGGTTTGGTTTGGTTTGGTTTGGTTTGGTTTGGTTTGGTTTGGTTTGGTTTGGTTTGGTTTGGTTTGGTTTGGTTTGGTTTGGTTTGGTTTGGTTTGGTTTGGTTTGGTTTGGTTTGGTTTGGTTTGGTTTGGTATTTATGTAATCAGACTTTATTTGATAATTGTAACAGCATTAAGAAGACAATTAAGAATCGCCCTCATTGTTCTATTCAGAAACACTGGATAGAAACAAAGACGGGCAAAGTAAAATTAAAATCTGATTTAACTATTGTATCATGTAACTAACAATAACTAACTTAGCTTGTAAGTAAACATTGTTACTAACATACTAACACTATATGGATTTTTTCTGAAATAAATATTTATTATTATTATTATTATAAAATATAGAAGTTTCTTCCTAATGATCCATAAACTTCACAAATACTTCTAAGTAGGTATGTTAATATATTACAAAGTAAGTAAAAGTTATTTCAGTTAAAGTTTAAAAAGCATTATGATCAAGTTACGTCATCAATCACGCCACAGTCTGTTCTGAGGTAGGTGAACCTGTACCCTTATTCATAATCGAGGCCAACTTTTGAACAATATTGTATTGTATTATAATCAATAATATGTAGTTTTTTTTATTCTTATACCGTTTAATTTATCCAAGTGTAATTGTGTGTAATAAGATATTTTTATTTATACTTCTTTTAAAACCAGGTATTTCACGAAATTTATACAATAATATTTATATTGTACAGAAAAGATTTTAAGTTGAGAATTTTAATGTCATTAACTGACATTTACCTTCAATTTCTTTAAATACATTTTTAATTTTTTTACCTTACAATTAAAAATAAATTTCTAACGTACTAAATAATTTTGTATTTTTTTAATACTTTGAATAATAACAATATAATATAAAAAACATGTTTCGGTATAAGCCACAAGTAAGAACTGATTTCTTCCTGACTGCATCTCATTCAAAGTATTATGAAGTGAAACAACCCAACTCCCTCTACACATACATATTTCTCAACATATTTCTCAAATAGTAATTAAGTTCTTTACATAAATATATTCAGCTATTGATTAGTCTCACTGCAGTTCCAGCAGTTCTTTCTGGATAAATTTTTCATCTCAATTATTGGTATTCGGTATTAACATTTAAAAACTAAAATACTTCAAAGACTTGTAAATAAAAGAATTCATTCTGTTTTTGGATGAAGACTTTGATGATGGGAAGAGGATTTCATTTTTACTATTTTTATAAAACCTTAAAAATTATTTAAAATGTTGGTTGCCATTAAAACTGTTTCCCTTTTACGTCTAAAAATTAAAATAATAAAAATAATGTGATTTATGGTTTCAATATCATTGAAACAAGACGATGAGACGATACAAATCAGTAGTGAAGTCATAGGGCGCGATGTGGGCGATGTTTTTCAGGTAGATTACAATTGAAATAACATATTAAAATGTATGCGTTATAAATAATTTATTTGAAAACGCTTATTCAAATAAAGTGTAATATGTAGGCACATTTGCAGATTTCTCTAAATTTGAATTAACCTGACTATTTTATTTTTTATGAAGTTTTTATTTAACATAATTATTTCAATTGAGAATTTTATTTATTGTTTTTTCAGTTGTAGATTTTTCATGTAATAAATAATATTTCTTTATATTTATATATACTGTGTTCATAATGTATAGAAGTTAATTCATTTTATAAATTTACAAAAGTAAGAACTGGTGGGTGAAAGATTGGATGAAAGATAATTACAATATTATAGCAAAATGTTTAACTTTTTGTTTCTTTAATATTTTTATAAACGGGTTCACAAATTTTCTTCAAAAACAGTTTCTTTTATTTAATTAAACAGTCCCATGTCATAGGAATTGCCGAGTTTACGAAAAAAGACCAACTTCTTGCCAACCTCCTTGCACCCTTCAGGTCCTTTTTTATAGTTAGTCTCAGTAGTCTCGCTCCAATGCTCGCTCCAGTCAACACTAATAAAGATTTACTAAACAACAAAAGCAAAATAAATATTCTTTTTAATATTATTCTATGTTTAATTTAAAGTATAAGATCCTATAATTGATTTTCAACATAAATATGCAAAATAAAATATCTTAAAGTCTGATATATAATGTTGAAAAAACACATTATGAAAGATATATTCTGAACATTATTATTTTTTTGTAATATATAATTTGGTACCACAATTTTATGTTCAATTCTTATTATTTCAAACATATTTTCTTCTGTTTCTTTTAAAAATAAAATTGGAAGTGGTTTTCTTACGCATTCACTTTTTAAGCTCTTTGAATGGCTCGCTCACTTTTAATAATGAACTTACTTACTTGAACAAATGTAAAAAAAAAAAAAAGTATCTACTGTTTAAAGTAGCCCCTCCAATCTAATAGAGAATATAAATAGAGAAGGTGGTTGGAATCTATCGAACACCTGGGATCCTATCATGAAAAATATTAAATTCCATGTCCGTGAACAGACTGCCAAGCCCATAGACACAGTTGTGCGTTTTGTATGCATCCTGAACTCTATGCCCGTAAACTCAGGAACCGTTGGAGGTAGGTGACAAATAAACTGACTGACTGACAGACACCATCATCTCGTCTTACCGCGAACACGTTTGCTGCAAAGCATTCGAAACGTCGGCTTAAATTTAAAAATGTAATAATAAACGCGAGTTATATCCGTAAAATAGTTTTAATGAAATGTGTAGTACTCGTGTAAATCTTAGAAAACATTATATTACTATACGCTCCAAACTTCTATTTGAACACTGTGTTAAGACTCAGTAGAATAAAGAAAAGAAAGTTATCACTCCGAATACTTTCCATACTTTTTTAATATAACTGAAATACTGAAAACCGCACCTGCCGCTGAGTTGTTTAAGTCGTAATATAAGAACTGTTTTAGCTCTAATTTTGAGGTTAATTACCTTGCTCTACCTTTTTAGGAAATTTGAGTATATCTCTATGTTTGAAGTTTCTTAACGTGTTCAGTACAAGTGCATTCACACTGCACTCTACCTTGCACATCATCATAAACTTTTTAAATAGATTCAAGTTATTTTCCAAATATAAGTTTTTTGTTTAATTTATAATAATCAGCTTTATTATGATCTTTAAAAATTCACTTAAACGGGCATATGATTTATTAATTTCAAAATGTATAAATAAAATAAATGCCGAAATAAATACATAAAAGAAAATAGTGTCGTATAAAGAAAATTATTATCAAAGAATACTGGTATAAGTCTAACCTTATTTACTAAGTAAGAAAAATTAATAATTTTCATAATTAAAATCTATATATAAATGAATAGCTCCTTATATCTCTCGTTAAAATAACAATATGGGTGAAAGATTGAGATGACTTTGGTTTCATATTGTCGTGGATAAAGACGCTTAACTTAAGTACTAATAAATAATACACTAAACTAATAAAATAATCTAAAAATGGTAAATTTCACGCAATATAGTCCCTTTTTCAATAATATCATATTTTTGAACATTCAAGTTCTAAAACTCATTTCTATGAGAAGTTACACATTTACAAAGATATAATATATTGTAAATTGCAAAAAACATCAACTTAACAAAACATTTGAAATAGTCAATAGACAAGTTTTCAAGTCACGTGCGAGTGAGACTTAAGCCTATCTAAAATCTTAGTAGGTCTGCGAGATTTAGTACACCGTCTAACTACTGAGCTGGCGTACAGTTTGGCGTTTAGAGTTTATGAAATATCTTAAAAGTAAAGATATTTGTTTCTCATTAAAAATCCAGGTTTCTTCACTAGTCAATAACAAGCTATTATTATATACAAAACGGAGACAAAATATTAAAAACAACATAGAACCTTAATTTTTATTCTAATGTTAATAATATTACACTAAGTTGTTGTAATTTAAATATGAAGATATATTTGTTTCCGCTGAGTGACACGTCGCGGAACAGTAGAGATTATCTAATCTCTCCAGCCTCAAGATTTACGATGTACTGCTGTTGTCTCAACGTAATTACATGTCCTTTGAAGGTGTTTAACCTCTTACAATAGATGAAGCACATTCATTTACATTAATTTAATAGAAATTAACATTAGAACAAACTTGTTTAAGAGATATTAATCATACACACATTATGTATTCAAATAATCAACAGTATCAGAACATTCAATGTGACCGAAAATAATTTGTTCCAAACCATATATAAACCTAAACGGAATCTGTCCGAAATATTAGGAGCCTAGATGGGTTGAACAGATAAGGACTATGTGGCGATTTGTGGACATTATGGACGTGTGTGGCATATCCTTGGGGCTAAAGAAATGGGATAGTGCCGCCTGACTGCTTCCAGGAAAAACCTCTTATATTAAGTTAAGAAACCATTTTATTAAACAGTCCTGTAATTGTTAATGTTTGAATATGTGTTTCATTTTTGAATTGCAATTTAAAACTTTCAGTTTACCTTTCTGTCGGACATCATTTCAGATATTAATAAAAAAAGAAATATATGTGGAGCTGCTAATAAAATTATCGTATTATATTTATTTATATTGTTGTATTAAAGTAATAATATCATTTATATACATTAATATATATATAATGTATTGGAACATGAACTAAAATCCCAAAATTTAGGATTATTTACATGAGCTTCTGGTGATGTTTAACAGAATGAATATTAGAAAAGTCCAGTGTTAATGTTTATTGTGTAAAGGTTTTAACGCCGTCTTATTTTTTTATTCTATTAGTGTTCCGAAAATCGGCCTTCACCTGAAATATTATTTCCTTGTCTTAAATCAACCCAACATAAAGAAAAGATTTATTTATCTCATACATTATACACTCTGTAAACATTAAAATAATTAATATTTAACTATTTTTATTTATATATCATATTTCTTACTATACTATAATGTTATCTTTCAAGTGCCTTTAACAAGACAAGTTATTTTTAGACACGATAAATAAACGATAATTACATTTCACATAATCTCATAAATAATAGTAAAATGGATTTTATTTGACATATTTTCTGTATGACATTTAACCCAGAAAATCGCCATCTAATCGACAATAGCGATAACCATACTACCGTCATTGATCAACCGACGATAATGTAGATAAGCCTATGGTCTATAATGTTGTCTATTATTTTGAAGTACAGGACAGGTCATAGCAATTATCTGACTTTATTTCCTATATCTATATATATCGATATGGGAAATAAAGTCGTTCGTACCTCTAGAATACTAAAATTAAACTTACGATATATTTATGAAACAAATTTAATATTTTGTCCTTTCAAAATATTAATTTACGTAGGTTTATTATTTTGAAGCATCATTAGAAGTGATGTTTTAGGTAAGGATTAAATAAACATTTATAGCTATTTTTAGACATTGCCTCAAGTTTATGAACATATCTTCTTGTTATTTCAGGATGTTCAAGAATGAGGAAATGAACCTCATTTTCCTTCAGAAATTTATATAAGTTAAGGAAATAAACTTATTATCGTACTTACTACTCATACTAAACCTAACTACAACACCTCGCTGCAATAGGCAGTTGACGGTTAACTTGAGAACTTTGGAGTTAATCTTGAGATTTTATTTCAGCGGCAAACTGTTTGTAATACCGTTTCTATGAGATATAAAAAAGCATAAAATCTTTTCGAAAAAAAAGAAGATATTTTCTGATTAATATTCGGTAACAAAAAATAATATATAACTCGTCTCGTAATTTACTTACATATCGTCTACCCGTGAACACGATTACTGTAAAGTATTCGAAACGTCGGGTTAAAATCAAAATGTAAACAAATTATACGCGAGTTTTAATCCGTAAAAATAGTTTTATTTTTAATATATAACTACCTACATATAATTACATTTGTAATATATTCAGATCACAAAATGTTAAGATTTCAAAGCTTATCTCAAGCTAGTCTTAGAACGTTCACGACTTAGTTTCTATGTTTTCTCAGCTTGAACCATTCTTTTCCTATTTAGTACATATGTTAATCGAAGCTCTGTAGTTGTTGAAATACATAAGCAGAAGATGTGTACTGTAAAGACAGTTGGTCCATTAATAATAACTGTCACGTAACTCTAATGTCATAACTTCAGAAAGTAATGTATGTAAGTAAGTAATAAAACTTCCACAATTTTTTTTAGAATAACAAAAGAATAATGATAACACCAATATTCATGACTTCGTAACAAACAATCTATTTCAATAGTTTTAAGATGTAATGGTCACCGAAACAAAATGGGAAGCTGTATAAATATTTTTAATAAAATATGCAAATTAGTGATTTTTGGGAAAAAAATACCTAAAGCAGATAAGAAATTTCTCGCTTAAAAATTTTATGTACATGTGGCCCGAACTAGGAAGAAATGGAGCATATTGGTAAGAAGTTCAACAAGGGTATTGAGATTTACATTTTGTATTAATGTTATTTTATAAAATGTAATGTTGTTATTTACATCCATTAGCAGAGTTTGTTTCTTTTTATTCATTGTATCTTTTATCTAAGATTTTAAATTTAAAGCACACGACAATAATGTATAAACGTACAATGTAACATGACTAAATATATTACAGTAGTTTCTAAAAATTACTTACATCTTCAATACAAAGATGAAATATTCATAAAATTTCTAATAATTTCTTCGTCTTTGTTGTAGGATTGGGACGTTTAAATAAAAGATGTATATCGAGGATATCACTAATATTACTATATAATTATCCTCTTAGACTTGGGAAGACTGTATTTTAGCACCTTGAATGTTTTAACAATAATAATCATAGAAGAACAGAAACATGTCCTTTTATAATAAACTTGAGGTTGACGTGAAAGTTGACATCTGTTTATCATAGACTAAAATTCTATTTACCACAGATTAATTTTTGCATATTAAAATTGAAATAAACCAACAGTCTTTAATTGGAGATTAGTAAATTGATATTTCGCTACAAGGTATCAAAAGAAACAGAATACAATAGTCAATATAATAGTCAATATGCTAATAAAGAAAACGATACAATTCCCCATTTTTTACTTTAATAATTTTTACTTTAATAAGATCTGTTTGTGTTAGTTATTATAATAATATACCGCCAAAGTTCTCTAGGAAATTTTAATGTTTACCGTTAGGAGCCATGTTTTATGTACACCCCGTCTTGTGGTTTCTCGAAAGGAAATTAATAAAATAATAATTAATTAGCTGTCAAGTACAATAGGTTATCTATAAAAACATACAAGGTATATTTCTTAGCAATGATAAAAATATTCACACAAACTATATAAAATCATTAAAAATTGAGAATAATACTTCGAACTTTAAAAATAGAATTTGGTATATTTTAATCATTAATCTAGACTGAGACATAAATATTTATCTTTTATAATAATAAGGAGTCCTTTGAAATTATAATTTTTATAAGGAATCTTAAGTGAAAGATATTCTTAAATCAAGTGAAAACATAAAAAAGATAATTACTAAACATCAAATGTTTGTGGCTGAAGGCTTCATGATTTTATTCTTAATATGACTGTGGTTCCATATTTTTATAATAGAAGTCTTTTTCCGTTTGTTAGTATTTTTTGTGATAATTTATAAACTAGTTCTACTGGAAAAGTTGACTTACATAATAAAAATGTAAGTGGATTACAGATAATATGTACTTGAAGCATTGTTAGTATTTTTTTCTTTCCAATAATTATTATTCTTCCAAATATATTAAAGTAACGAAGACGAATGGTTCAGTTACAGTTTTGTCGATAATCTGTCGTCAAGATATTGATTTATTGAGTTGTAATTCAAATATCGTCATCGTCGTTTTTTAACGTTCTTATTAAGACTATTGTATTCCTTATTTTTTAGTTCACTTTTAATAAATAAAAAAATATGCATGCATAATTTTATTTAGTTTTTTTACGTTTTGATATTTTCAATTTTATTTTTCGTCATCTTTTTCTTGTATACAAAACTGTCAATACAATAAAAATGTAGAATGGTTATATTTTAATACTCTTATAAGTTACTGGTGAATATTTCAGTTTAGTTTTGCTATCTAAAACACATCAGTCATCATTTATGAAAGATACATAAAATAGCATCTGCTATAAAAATTGAAAAATAAAATAAAAACACCGATAGTATATTTCATAATATTAATTAAATGCATAAACAACTTGACCAATTTTATTTGATCAATTTTATCGTCCGAATTGGTTACGAGATCAATTTTATTATAAATATATTTGTAAAATTTACCAACAATAAATGTATAAAATATAAAAGTTTCTTCCTAATGATTCATAAACTTCACAAATTCCATTAAGTAGGTATGTTAATATATTACAAAGTAAGTAAAAGTTATTTCAGTTAAAGTTTAAAAAGCATTATGATCAAGTTACGTCATCAATCACGCCACAGTCTGTTCTGAGGTAAGGTATACCCGCATTCATAGTCGAGGCCAACTTTTGAACAAAAAATATATATTTAATTATATTTAGTGTTATTTGAAGATGTGGGTTTAAAATAATAATGTGAAAAAAAATTAGTTTCAATATTCAATAATTATTTACCTTTTTAATACTTCGTATAATCATTTTAAAAAAATATTTTGGGATACAATACAATAGGTTTCTTCCTGACACTCAGTCTTATGAAGTGGAACACTAGAACTCCTATACATATATCAACAACATTTATTGAGTTCTTTATATAAATATATTCATCAAATTGACTATTTAATGTAGGAGTTCTGGATAATGTTCATTAATTATACGCATTCTCATTAACAAATTAATACTAAAATATGAATAAATAATCCAAAACAAAATAATAAATCAGATGAACTTCAATAAATATAAATATGCAGCACTGAGTCCAGTTCAACATAGTTTGAAAAGGCGTCTTAAGCATACGAGCTGAACCTCAAAGACGTTTAGACGTCAAAGGCCACAGGAAACCGCGTCTTAACTTCTAGACTTCTGGGCACGTCCACTTAATTAAAACTTACTGACAGATTAGTTATAATAACTTGTTTCGCTAATCTGTTGATAGTATCCAATACATAATTTAGTAAGTAAATTTAAAGTTTATTTGTTAAAAGATAAACAATCTTAATATTTTTTTCATTAACTATATTAATATTTAAGCTTTTGAGAAAAGTCATTATACCAAAAAGAAGTTGTTTTTTATTGTGAAAATTTACAAAACATGGTTTTACAAATTGTAATCATATTTTCGTATTTTTAGGATGCAAAGTGTTATTTTGTATTTTGTATTTTAGTTTCTCTGATAAGTTAAAATAAAATATAATTAAAATTTTTATTTTCATTTTAAATTCTATGTTAGTAGCAACGGGATTAAAATTGTGATTAATTTGATGTCTAAATTTTGTAATATCTTTACGTTTTCAATATTTATGTTTTAATAGGTTACATCTATTATTCTAGAAACATTTTTAAAAATTGATCATTGACCAAATTGACCAAAGAAAAGCGATAAGAAAATTACAATAATTAAAGTTACAAACGATAGAACGATGTTGAACCTTCTTGCAAACAGACCTGCAATTGATTTGATGCAATGATAGCTGCTGCAGAACACCTAGAGAAGTTCAAAGAAGAAGCTATTAAACCGAGATGTCCAAAAGTTTAGTGACACGACAAGACAAATGAGTGTTATAAAATAAGAATTTGATAAATTACTTTAAATTCTTACAATAAGAATTTGATTAAGATTACAATTTTATGAGATAATAGTGTATTATTTGTTTTTTTTATTGTTAATAACTGTTTACGTAAACTTCAACGTTTATGAAAAATAAAAAAAATACGTAATGTAGCCTCAAAAAAATACGTAATATAGCCTCTGTCATTTTATTATTGTCATTTAATCTGTCATTTAATTAAACAGTCTACTATAAGTTATTCAAAGTAACAATCTTTGTACTTCAAAAAATGTTTAATATATTTAAAACATATATTTTTTTTCCAGAGCTGTTTATTATTACTTAAATATAAATACTTTATTTAAATCTTTGTTTTTATGAAAGTGGTCAATGCAAATTCTCAGTCAGTATTGCTGAGTTTACGAAGAAAACTCCTCTTCCCCTATCCTTGAACCTTTCAGTCTCTCTTATTACGGTCCAACAGTCTCGCACCAATAAACCTGCCAAGAGCAATAAGGAAAATTCACTAGAAAACAAAATTAAAATCAATAATAGATTGATTTTTCTTTGATGCGTTTAGTTAAGTATTAGATGATATATATCATTTTTATAATATAGTATCTTAAAATTTCGAATATAATATTGAAAGACGGTCTTATAAACAATATAGTCCATATATTGGCTATACTCCTATATATCATATAATGTGTTAGTGCCATATGAGGTATGTTACTTTTATATGATTTGAACATTGTTTTATATTTCCAATAACTATATTGTAGGAAGATATGAGGGTAGTCGAGAGAGGAGTGCTATATGAGCGAGTGTGAACGGTAGACAGGGTTTTCTTTCGCGTTTCGTCCTTCGGTGCTGTAGATTGTGCGATCATAATATTGTTTCGATAAATTTGTGTTTGTTCATGTCGTAAGAATCAAATTTAGTGTATCGGTTAAAAAAATAGAAGTTAATGTTTAGAATTCGTTAATTCTAAGTGTCTAATTGTTAGATTTTGTATCAAATTATTAAATTGATTGTTAAACCGTGTGTTATTATTTAAAAAAAAGTCCCTTCTGATCTATTTTCCAAGAATATAATAAAAAGAGTATTTGTTAAGCGTTCTGTTTTCAAGCTCTTTGCATGGGCCACTTAATTTAACTGAAGCAACTTGCTGCAGATTTCACGGTTGATTTTACTTAAACACAATAATGAGCTCATTTAACAGTTTATTGGGTTAAAATCTGAAATAACAGTACTTTAGATATGTAGATAAATTACAGAAATTATAAAACTAAAAAAATGTACTAAAACCCAATTTTGTTTTAATATTAACATAAGTGCAAAAATATAATATCGGTGGAAATATACATATATAATGAAAAATCCTTTCGTTTAAATAAAGTTATTTTCGAAGAAATCTCATGTATTTTTATTTTATTTTGTCTTATCTCGTCTCGTCTCGTCTCGTCTCGTCTCGTCTCGTCTCGTCTCGTCTCGTCTCGTCTCGTCTCGTCTCGTCTCGTCTCGTCTCGTCTCGTCTTGTCTTGTCTTGTCTTATTTTATTTTATATGTAAGAACGTAACTCGTTAATTTTTTTTTAAATAATATTATGAAGCTGAAAAATTTGTTTGTTTGTTTACATTGAACGCGGTAATTTTACAAACTACCAAATGGATTTTGGGAAATCTTTCTGAGTATCATAAAGGGGTTCATGACAAAGGCTATATATCGAGCATTACTGCTCTTATATATCTTTATAGTAAATAAAATTGTTCATATTAGGGATTACGAATGATGAAACCAATGTTTTCCTATTGAGTAACAATGTACATAACATTTTTTTTTATATATTAATACTATAAATAATACTCACCTCGTAAAAAAAATTTTAATATTGATAGATCTTAATGTTGCTATTTATCAAGTAATATATAAATGCTATGTATGTTACATAATATATAATTATATCATGTAACATACATATCATTTTTATTATTGAGAATGAAAATATAAAATAAATGTTCAATATCAATTGAAACTCGTTTGTTAATATTATACACTACAGTATAATTATAAGGAGCGTCATGAACAGTTTACTGTGTTTAATAAAGCGCCTGTAAAATTCAAGATGAAGTTCAAAGACGATCAGATGTCAAAGACACGCTCGAAGCCGATCCAGAGCTTTTACAAGTACACGACACTACCTGATATAACTAAGTAGTACTTTACTTATACAGTGGCGTTAAATTTAATTATAAGACTAATTCCAAACATATTTTTATTAAGACTTTGATTTATTTTTATTAAATGTATTCAAAACAATATTACTTTTTAATAGAGAACAGCATTAGTTTTAAGACACAAAAGAGTAAGAAAAAGTAAGTTATCACTCCTCTCCAAGTTCTGTCGTACTTTTTCAATAACACTGAAATACTGAACAACGCACCTGCCGCTGACTTGTGGAACTTGTAATATAATAATTGTCGTTATTCGTGGTCAAAATTATGAGGTTAACAACACGTTGTTGAGGAACTCGGATATATTTCTGTGTTTATAATGAAAGCAAGACCTACCCTGTATGTTCCGTTTAAAAATCTCTAATAGCAACAAAAATTCCGAAAAGTTTATGGCCTGGTGGTTATGTAAAAATACCCAACGAATGCTGTCCGTTCTAAGGTTCCTCTTAAAAGTGGGTGTCCAGTCTGAGCTATCCCTTTAAATAGTGCTTTACTTATAAGAACAAATATTTATAGGGAAGTGGCTTTAAATTAATTATAAGACTAATTCTAATTTAAATATAAATATATTAAACAAGTTTAGATTCTCTTATTGAAGAGAAAAAAAATGAAGTAACTATGAAGTAAAGTAAAGTAAAGAACTATGAAATAAAGATGTAAATTCTAGTAATTGTTCTATTCATAAGATTAATTGTGCAAGCAACGCCTTTTAAAATTTACGGAGTATTGTTTCACATTTTCAGGCGATTTTTATCTGTATTATGCGAACAGCGATGTTGTGTTTTTAGAATTATATTACAGAAATATTGATTTTCTTTATAACATTTAATTCTTACTATTGATTAAAATAATCATTCAGAATATTAAAAAGAGGATGATTATTCAATATAATTTTTTGTAAGAGTATTCAGAAAGGTATTAATTTTTTTTTATTAAATCCAATAACTCCAAGAACTATTATGGTCGGTCAACAAGAAAAATTTCAGAATTTCATCTGAAATAGTACATACAATACTTCAATATAAAAAGTGGCTATTTATTTCTAGATCACTGACATTCCCAACTCTTTTTTTCGAATAACATTAATAATAAAGTTGTTCGAAAAAAAGAATTGCACTCGCTGATTTTGTGTTTTTTATCTCTCTTTGCCTCGCTTTTTTATGCAATAAATTTGGATCTGATTGAAGAACCAATTGTGATTTTAATTTAGTCTATAATAATAATAATTATTAATTTACAATATTAAAACTTGGTAATCTCACAAGAATTCTTTTACTGCAGCTTAATTACAGACATGTCACAGAAGATCACCGTAGGGCAGCTGTTATAGCAACGTTTTATACGATGAGATATAATCCGGATGACTAAAACATGCCGTTCTGTCATCGTCACACATCATCACTGACAATAAGAAATATAGTATAGTATTTTCTTAGATTTTCACGAGTACACATTTGAAATAAAACTATTTTTTACGGATCAAAACTCGCGTATAATTTGGTTACATTTCAATTTTAACCCGACGTTTCGAATGCTTTGCCGCAATCATGTTCACGGGTAGACGAGATGTGAGTGTCGGACAGTTATATTGAAATTATACGCGAGTTTTAATCCGTAAAAAATTGTTTTATTTCATAATAAATATTTTTAGTAACATAATTTTTATTAATTTTCATTTAAAACATATTAAAGGACTCTACTCAGATAAGAATACTCAGTCTTTAGAAACATTAGAGTAGGGAACCGAGTGCTGTCCGTACTTTAAAAATAAACTGAAATACTGAATATTGCATCTGTATTTCCATTGTGAAACCTGTAATTAAGACCTATCATCAGTGGTCGCGATTAGGTCATGAGATGATATATTAGTTCGGGAACTCGAATAAAGATTCACAACGAAATGAAGACCTGGCCTATCCTTACAACTCTTCAAGATTTGCAGTATTAAATAGAGAATATATTATATCCAATATTATGAAATCTGTATGGAATTGAATATATTTACTTTACTTTATTTTATTATTACTTTTTATACGAAATCAAATTTGTAAATTTGTTTGTGGGAGATCATTTTAAAGTCTTCGGTTAAAAAAGTTTATAATTAAATTAAAAAAAACTTTTAATCATAATTTTTAAAAGGCCTGAAAGTACTAATAATAAAGGCATTTGTGGAGACCAATTATTGAAAGAAATGAGTAAACTAAATATGTACTATATTTAAAATGAATATATCACAAACAACAAAATTGTTTTAATAAAACTTCGTCAAAGTATTCTAGATAAAGACAGCCGTATCTATTTGTAAATGCTGGCAAAAACAAATAGTTTAGAGAATATATAATAGAAAAATGTTCTAAACAAACGTATATTCTAAACGCTGTAAATTAATGAACAGTCCAGACTTCAAAGACGGGATCAAAGCAGTGTTCTTGAGTTCGAGTACATTCACACCACTTTTTACACTGCACGTACTTCAACTAAATAACTTATTTTATGTAGCTTGTAACTTTCAGTTTTCCTCGGTAGAGTACAAAAGCTTTCATGTTACAGTTTATTTATAATATATAATATGTACCTGTAGTGTGTGCTGCATCTAACATACATACTTGTTTGACAGGTGAGGCTTCCAAGTTTCTACACAACTTTTAATGCTTAAAGTTTTCTTCTAACCATCAACTTTAACTATCTCTCTAAAGAAGTTAGTAGATTATAAACTGTTTTTAAATTAATAAATGAATATTATGTTGATGTAACATTAATAATTGTTTACTCGAATTTAGTTTGAATCAATTTCTGATTGTGAAGTGAACGTTAAAGGTATTAAGAACCATTTGAATCCGTTTATGAGTTATAATGGTTAAGGATAGATAGTCGCTGGTGTAAAGTAAGCTCAAATATGTTTAGTCTTCAATTCCTATTTTGTTACTCAGCATATTTTTGCACCTATTAAATTAATTACTAAATATTAATAATTTTACGGCCATTAATTTTTTTTTTATTTTTCCCTCCAAACAAAAACATTGCTTAGCGCCTGATCGTTGGTGTGAGGTAAATTCAAATAGGTTTAATCTTCGATTCCTGCTTGTTTAACTCAAACTAATCTTGCACCGAATCATTTGATTGCTATATATTAATAATTTTACAAAAACTGTATGGACGGCCATTAAGTTTTTTTTCATTTTACCCGATAAACAAAATGGTCGCTTCGAGCCAATAAGTTCGTTATGACACAACTGTCAAATTTAAAAGCGTTCTAATACAAAAGTGAAGCTTTTAATTGACGAAAACGTCTTAAAAGTCTTTTAACGGATTTGTCTTCTTCGTCGTTTAACTTGTTACTAACTTTATTTGTATTTTATTATATTAGTAAGATGTTAATTGTTTTGACATTGCACTTCACTCCTTTATTCCATTTTACGTCAAAATATTGTAATATTGTTAGTTAATTCATCTGTCTGTGTTGTGATGTTGCTCTTGGTACTGATTTATTATGACTTGACGAATAAAAGGAAACGCGGCGGTTAGAAGTGAAATTGGCTTCCGTCAAAAAACAATATTCCTTTTAAGCTTACTCTTAAGTCTTTTGACAAAATAATAACTACATACTAATTGTTGACCTTGTTAATAGTCTTTGGAAAATTTTGGTAAATGGCGCTAGAACTTGTAGTAATTGTCAATGTTGTGTTATATTATATGTTTTTCATGGACATATTGTCTTTTATTACGACCGAATGGTTAATCAGATTTAATTGTAAGCAACTAAGTATAGGAAATTAAGTAAGATATTAGGAAAACAAATTTAATTTAATAATAAGATTTGACATTTCATTTGCTTCGGTTCTAAGTTCTGGACAACATTTGAAGTAAGAGAAGGTAAAAGATTATCTTTCTACGATTGTTATCATACAAACTTGTTTTGCTGAGATGTTAGAGCTTATTCCTATAGACTTAAGAATTATATTCTTGCAAGATGGTAACTTGTAGGCGGTCGTGAACTCGAATACTAAAGTAAGACGATTTCAGGAATAGGTAGCGGCGAGCAGATGCGTAAAATTATGCAATTAAAATTATTAATGAACATTTTCATTTAGCCCTTTCCTTCACTGCTCAGGAGTCGTTCAGACGTCACAACTTTAAACGAGGTCAATATAATTATTTTAAAAGATCAAGACTAACTTAGAAGTTTTTGTTATATCTGACGAAATTATAAGCTACGTAATCTAATAGGTAAGTCAAGTCGATGTAATACGGGTTAATATTTTTGTAATTTTGAGTTTATTTATTTGTTTATTATATAAATGACTCATTAAGCATTCCAGCTACTTCAACTTCTCAGTATTATTTGTATAACAGAAAGAAACAAATATACAGACAAAATATTCAATTACTAATGTTCTCAGGTTTTTGTAATGTTTCCTTCCTACTTTTTAGTCGTCGGCCATTTTGTAACCGACAATTTTTTTTATTTATTTTAAATAAACAAATGAAGGTGCTTTACGTAGCTGTTACTTGAGAATTATCAATAATAACTAATAAATTAAAATATTAATAACACACTCTTAATTAACTACGATTCAATTGTTAAAGTGATTTTAAGGCTTCTTTCAAAAGAAGGTGTTCAATATCGATACTACACTGATGACCTTAGGAGTGGAACTTAGTAGGGCTACATAAAAACCACTACGTCCTGAATTATACTGACATAGTCGATGGAGCGAAGCTCTCTATGAGAGACTTTTCTTCATCTTTTGTGCAAGCATCAATCAAAACGGTATACCCAAAAATTTCCAAATTTTGCATTCTGATAGACGTCAGTCTGATGGTAGTTTTAAAAAAAATTTAGTATTGGTTGTCTTTGAGAATCACGAAAAAACTAAAATCCCATAGCCTTCGATGGGAAACATTTAGCGAATGACAATTTAGCTTCACAATAACAAGTGCGTGCCGATTTTTTTAGAATTTTTTCTTTTTCTTAGGATTTTATCTTGAAAAATAGTAGAGGACAGAATGCGTCGACGTTTTGTAAATGCAACTTCGGTGCCGACATACCGAGATTTTGAGAGCGCAGTGAGTTAAAATTGAAGTCTGCTTCGCGCTCCTAGTATTTAATAGTTGAACGAACAATTAGACACTAGCCACAAATCATTCCAACGATTAAGTTTTATTGATTATATTATAATAATTACAAAATCTAAACACCGCGATCTACATTGTCGTATAGCAAACAGCGCCATCTGTTATTACATTTTATAATATTAGGATTATAAATTTATTACGTAAACAAAGAAATATCAATTTAACATTAGTTTTACAACTAATAATTACTTTATATTACTTAATGCAGAAGTCAGTCCTAGTCGTACAAAGAAGCTGGCACAAAAAATTAAACTTTTTTTACACACCCTAATTTTAACGCCTAACCAGATTCTACCTGATGGAAAGTGGTAATGTAGTCGTAGGTGAAAAGGATAAATAAAGGCCTTTTGTGTCTTTGGATATGGGAATAGTTCGTGGACAGAAGTGATCACATTTCGCCTGAGACCCGCACGCTCGTTTGTCCTCCTTTTACATAAAATACACATATGTATATATATTTCTTAAAGTAGTAATGAAAATATAATAGGTAATTAACACTTTTTTCAGTCTGTTAAATTAGATTTGTAAGCAATATTGGTGAATACTAATTCTAACAAACAGAGTACAATACCATTGATTATATCACAAACGACACAAAAATTCAACTGCAAGTTTGTGAAACAATGTCCTGTAACTTTCCCAGAGGACGAAACAACATTGCTTGTTCATTATTAATCAACTCATGAATACAACACAAACAAACTAGACCTTATATCTGTTAGTTAATGTTATTATTGTTAAGGGATATATAATTTACATATATATACACGAGTAGCGCAATGAAAAAATATCACAATAATACTATTTCATATTTAAACTTTGCTATAAGAGATTTTTTAAACGGAACATACATAGTAGGTCTTGCTTTCATTATAAACACAGAAAAATAACCGAGTTCCTCAAAACGTACTGTTAACCTCATAATTTTGACCACGAATAACGACATTTCTTATATTACAAGTCAGCGGCAGGTGCGGTGTTCAGTATTTCAGTGTTATTAAAAAAAGTACGACAGAACTTGGAGAGGAGTGATAACTTACTTTTCTTACTCTTTTGTGTCTTAAAACTAATGCTGTTCTCTATTAAAAAGTAATATTGTTTTGAATACATTTAATAAAAATAAATCAAAGTCGTAATCAAAATATGTTTAGAACTAGTCTTATAATTAAGTTTAACGCCACTTCTGTATAAGTAAAGTACTACTTACTGATATCAGGTAGTGTCGTGTACTTGTAAAAGCTCTGGATCGGCTTCGAGCGTGTCTTTGACATCAGATCGTCTTTGAACTTCATCTTGTATGTTACAGGCGCTTTATTAAACATATTAAACTGTTCATGACGCTCCTTATAATTATACTGTACTCTATAATATTAACAAACGAGTTTCAATTGATATTGAACAGTGATTAATAATTATATATTTTGTTACTTATTAAATTATATCTTATTTATTGTGTATACAAAAAAAATCACAACAACAATAAATGTGGTTATTAATTAACTTAAAAATTAACATGACTTTCAAATATCTGTGTCGTCTTTCAAGCAGTCTTTCTTGCTAACTGGAAGCCGTATTACAAGTTGGTATAAGCAAGTCTCTTTAGGAACTTTTTCTAAATCTTTTCTATTCGCTGTACACTGTTTAATTCTTTATCCAAGTTTCGATGCATTTTATTTTTCGTGAGAATTTAACGTGAAAACATTTTTTAAGATATAGTTCCATGTTATTTTTACACCATGTACATAGTATGTCAATGTCATCCTGAAGAACTTGTTCATCTAATTCCAAACTTATATTTTATATAATTTTAAGTCGTCCGCATATAATTCAAATTTAAAATTATGTATACATTCTTTAACATCATCAGTAAAAATTACTTTATCAATAATAATTGTTTATTTATATTGTTACTCAATT
This sequence comes from Mechanitis mazaeus, assembly GCA_959347395.1. Taxonomy (NCBI): domain Eukaryota; kingdom Metazoa; phylum Arthropoda; class Insecta; order Lepidoptera; family Nymphalidae; genus Mechanitis; species Mechanitis mazaeus. The sequence continues at coordinate 11,600,987 of OY365751.1, forward strand.
GGAGAAAGTAGTGATTATATCTGAATATAATGAGATTGATTTTGTTATATATATTTATCTTTACAATTAGTAAACGTCTTTTACTTTTACAGCTTTATTTTATTTTACATTTACTAAAAGAGCTAGCCATCGCTGAAAATGGGTCCCTGACTGCTGTAAGATACGTATCAGACATATTTATTTATTTATTTATTCAATAGGAAGCCAACGTGATATACAATGAAAAGAAATCATATTATAACATTTGGTTAAATAAAAATGTTACAAAGTATATCTTTTACCATTTAACAGCTAACTTAACATGCAAAAAGAGGGTGGTTGCTCAATTGTATGTAAAAATATGCTTAATTTTAAAAAAAAGGAAAAAAAAACAATAATAATAATAAATAATAAAAAAAATTACGAAGAAACATAAATTTAAAACTTAAATTATTTTTAGTTTAATCATACACAAATATTATATAATATCATACAATAATATTAGAGCAGATAGTTGATGTCTTTTGTACTATTCATCGAGCATTTCTTATGCACAACAATGCTTGTACTCACACTCTGGCAATTTAATCCTTATCAGAATAAAAAACATCTAAATATTACTAAAATTGATAATTGATGTGAGATTTTCTGCTCAAAAGTTAGCCTCAGCTATGAATGAGGGTACACCTTCTCTTACCTCAGAACAGACTGTGGCGTGATTGATGACGTAACTTGATCATAATGCTTTTAAACTTTAGCTGAAATAACTTTTACTTACTTTGTAATATATTAACATACCCACTTAATGGAATTTGTGAAGTTTATGGATCATTAGGAAGAAACTTTTATATTTTATACATTTATTGTTGGTCAATTTTTCAAAAAAACTTGTAATATTTTTTGAACACAAAGCCAATTATGACAAAAAATGGTTTAAAATATTTGTGTACTTTATAAATATTTAAAAAAAATTCATTTAATCTCTTTATTTTATTTGGTAATTAGATTATTTCTTTACCTTCCATATATTATGACTGAAATATTCTTTACAGCGAAACTAAACTAAAATATATAACAATATTTTACATTTTTATTTAACCGACACACTTTTATAACAATTACACAACAGAAAGATTAAAAATTTAAAATAATAACGGATAATAAAACTAAAATTATAAAGAAAAATGTTATAAAATGTAATGTACTTATAATTAATTTAATTTATTTAGTAAAAATTTAACAACTTAACTAAAATAAGAAATGTAGCAACAGGACTTAATGCAATAATAATGCATAAAAACAATGTGCAAGTAATTTTCAAAATTACAACTCAATAAATCAATCTCTTGACGACAGATTATCGACAAAACTGTAACTGAACCATTCGTCTTCGTTACTTTAATATATTTAAATGAGGTATTTATATCAGTCTATATCTGGAAAAATATCTATGACATGAAAGAAAAAATCACTAACAAGCCTTCAAGTATATGTTATCTGTAAGCTTCTTATACATTTGTATAAAATAAGATTCAATGCATGATTTGTTACACTTAAGAAATGAAAAGGGATGCAGAAAGCTAGCAAAGGAAAGGGAACGTCTACAACTTCTGCTATACCAGTGACTGTATATAAAATATTCAAATAACAATGGAATCAAATCTTATCTTAAGACGTAAGGATTAAGCTAACTCTACAGTGAACTTAAACATAAGAAGTGCCAGATGCGACTAGGAAAATTACTGCTGCTTTTGTTACTACTAGATTATTCTTTGCACGAATGATATAAAGTGATTGTTGCCAACATTTACGTATAAAAATTAGATTATATATAAAAGACAAGTCCACTGAGAGTTTGTGAATGGCTATTCTCAGGTTTAATAAATGACTTATTTAGTCGATTATAACTTGGGTTCCATTGACACTTTACTTATACGATCATTTTATTAATATTTTTTTTGCAATAAAACAATATTTTTTAAAGAATTATTAACATATTACTGCCAACTCATATTCGTTTACTCAAAAATAATTGACGAGTTTTTTTATGTAAGAAATAAATTGTTTAAAAGAGTGAATTTACCTAACTCATATATTTTTCGAAGTAAATACATAACAACAGCTTAGTTTACGAGTTTGTAAGTACATAAATAGACCATCATCATTAGTAGTACATCGTATATCAGCGGCGGAGGTAATCTCTGTTTCGTAACGCGACACTCCAATGAAACGAAATTAACTGTCCTTTTGTCCTTAATTTAACATCCAGCAAACAACTGCTTGACATCATGTATTTAATAAAATATAAATATTGTTGAAAATATTTATACTGCAATTAGTAAATGAAATAAAAGAATTATTAAATATTAATCGTATTTTATAAAATTACATTTTGATTCAATAAGCAAATAATAAATCTAAACGGTTTTTAGTATCACTCTAAATAAAAATGAATGACTCCTTACTTTTAATGTGTTTCACAAGGAGCAAGACTAAACGTCCGCTCAGTAAACAGATAGTGCACTAAATCTCACAGACACCATACGACTTGAGATTAGCTTTAATCTCATCTGTACGTGACTTTAAAATTTTATGAATGAAATGAATATAACATACTATATTTTTAAAGAGGAATGAAATAAAATTGATATATTGTTGTTATTATTTACTTTTATAAATTAAAACTGCTTGTTTTGGGAATTTACGAGGTCGATATAGGATCAAGATTAACCCTGACGTTCTGAAGTTATTCTTTAACTGCTAATTGCAGTGAGGTGTTATAGTTATAGCATGTGTAGTAAGCACGGGGTTTATGTGCATTTCAGTCACTTGTATAGAGATCCGAAAGAAAATGAAGACGAAAGTTTTTCATTTATACAGCAATCAACACAAAAGAAGTGTTTTCGGAAAACATTATATATATATTATTATAAAAAATTAGCTGTTTATTAATAATTAATATATTTAAGTGGGTTTTAAAACAAATAGATATTTAAGGTGTGTTGAGCTAAAAGCGTAAAAAAAATTACAAAAAAATATATATGATTTAAATGTTACCGTTTTAAATAAATATAGCAATAAAATATACAACAATAATAATAATACAAAATTCCAAGTACAAAAAATATAATACAAAACAATCCGGAACCACAGTCATATTTAGGAAAATATCTCGAAGCCTTCAGCCACAAACATTTGATGTTTTGTAATTTCGTTTTATTTTTCCACTTTAGTAAGAATATCCGTCACTTAAGATTCTGTACAAAAAAAAGTAGACGTACATTATTCTGTCTTAGTCTAGGTGATGCTAATATATCAATTACCAAAAGACACTTCAGGTTATAATTACAATACATGAAGTTTGGTGTTGTCTTATCTTATTCAATATATTAAATAAATGGTACTCCGACAATTTCTCATTTATAATTACATAAAATAAAAAAAAATTGTAAAAAAAAAAATAAAGATTGGTCAGGGTTTTAGGATTGATTTGAAGGAAGGGAGTAGACGAAGTCACTAAAAACAACTTGTCTTCAATAAAATCGTAAGTCAGTATATTATCGTAAATGCAATAATGGGTATATTTCCGGACAATCCAAACAGTGTTTTATCGTGGAACTGGAATAACCGGACTAAGTTACCAGCGGTCAATACACAATACAGAACAGTAATGTAATATTACTTTAAGAATACCTTGCTGATTTTATTGAGACTTGTAAATGAAAATACGACGAACATAACAAATATATTTTAATCAATATTTAAATATATATAGAAGATTTATTTTCTTTGTCTCCCATTAGTCCCCTGTCTGTTTTTTTTTCTAAAGTGTATCTTATATTAAAAATACGCATCTGTTGTGTGGTTTTCCATAACTAGTATATAATATTTTTAATATTTGACTATAATAAAAGAATATTCTCTTAGATTTTTCACGAGTACACATTTCAAATAAAACTATTTTTTACGGATTAAAACTCGTCTCTACAGATACTTACACCTCGTCTATCCGTGAACACGATTGCTGCAAAGTATTCGATACGTCGGGTTAAATTAAAAATGTAACCAAATCATACGCGAGTTTTAATCCGTAAAAAATAGTTTTATTTGTAAAGTATATTCTGTTTTAACAAAATATTATTTTATTATATTTCGGTTTATTGTTATAGAAACATTAAATTAATATGAAAATAGAAGTGTACAAAATCGTTTTTAGAAGCAAATGACACTTTTTTTTACTTTTATTATTTTCAATTCATTGAACATTCTTATAAATGTCAGCACACCTCTAAATATATAGAGAAATATAATATAAGAATTTCATATTTCATTCACAAAAGACGTCAAGTTACTGAAGAATCTGTAATTATGAATTGACTGAGCACGTTTCTATTATATCCATTGTGTATTCCATAATATGTATTGTCAATAACATATAACATATTACAGAATATGTTTACAGTATATCCATTTTAAGAAATATTTTGTAAATATAATATTAATATAAAATATTTAAATTGCATTCTTTGAAATCCTAATTATTGTTTTCTTCTCTTTTTAAACTACCTACAGGAAAGGTTAGAGTTGGATGGGAATTATTTTCATTAAAAAATTATTGCATGCAACTTAAAAATCAATTATATTTATTAAAGGAAAAACTTAAACTTATTTTTTCAAACATATATTTAGTGATAAATATATATTATATAAAAAAATGGTCCCAAAAACAACGCTTACACACGTACACACACACACACATAAACATATGTTTTTTTGAAGTGTCGATAAATAGAGTAATATAATTATCTTCATGGTGAAAACAACAGAAGTACCTGACTTTTATAAAAATTAATTGTTTTGCTTTATCCTTCAGTAATGTTATATTACTAGTCGCTCCAGGTTTCTCGTGAATAAAATTCAGCAGTAAAAGGTCGTTATGTAATTTTCAGTTTATGAAAATAACTTTTCAACAACGGGAATTGTGCCCGTCAAATTTATTTCTGTAACTTATATTTAAATTGCAATTTAATAAAACGAAACATGTATTTGAACACACAAATTAAATAATACTTCAAAGACTTTTTAAATTAAAAAAGTCGTTTCTAAATTTAACATAACAAACTTTTTCATTGAAGCAGTCAGTCAAAGTCATATTCCGTCGGCCTAAAGGGCCGTTCCATTGCTGACGCTTTTAATTTCCACATGATCCTTATCTGTTCAACCCATCTAGGAACAAAATATTTCGTGAAGATGCTGTTTAAAGTTATATATGGTTTGGAACATTTTTTCGGCCACATTGAATCTTTAGTTTAAATAGGAAGTAAGTCGACAGAAGAGCGAGGCGTTTAGGACGCAGAGCCAGTAAAGCATATCATAATCACGCACACCGATGGGGGGACTATTCTGGAGACTGCGGGGACACCCGAGCCCCCCCGAAAATGTCCATCGCGCCCTCTCATCCGGTAGCCAACCGGCGCGATGACGCACTCCCGGGATTTTTGGACAGTTGGCGGGACAGCCTTTCGATATTGTTGATAAGGAAGTACATTGTGTGTGTATAATTAATATTCTCTCTAAAAGACATGTACACCTAATTCTATTTTTACACGGTAAATTGGTTCCAGAAAAAACCCTGTATAAAAGACATTGATCGTATGCAAAAAAAAATTAAATGTAACGTTGGAAAAACAATTTTGCCAATAAAAAATTTCTTTACCAAACACGTCTGATTACATTGAGAATTCACAAAATATTAACACATTTTAATTGCTCTAACCAGTAAATTTGCTTGTATGCACAAAAAGGGAATTCCCCTAAATTTGTGATATGAACATATTTCGCAAAAATTAAATTTGACAAAAAAAATTTAAACACAAAAAAATTTAAATCGTGTAAAAAATTAAAAATATTTTATTTTCAAACTGTGTAAAAAAAACACTGTGTAAAAACATAATTAGGTGTAATTACGTTGAGACAACTGCAGTACATCGTAAAACTTGAGGCTGGAGAGATTAGATAATCTCTCTACTGTTCCGCAACGTGTCACTCACACACAAACAAAATTATACAAGGTATAACAACTTAGTCAAATATTATTAACGAATGTTAATTGAGATTAAATAATTAAATATATATTTGGCTTTATAAAATCTCTCCTTTGCATATAATAATATTTTGTTAGGGAGTAGTAAAGAAACCTAAACCCTGAATGAAAAGATAACGGCTCCTTATTTTTAATATACTTCATAGGACTCATATCTAAGTGTTATTGAGTAAACAGACGGTTCACTTAGTCTCACAGTTACTTGAGATCAACTTTAATCCTGCTCGTACTATATTAAATAATAAATTGTGTTTTTAATTAATTACTAATCTTATACTAGGAACGCCACTAGACCCTCAATTACGACTCGCTGCGATCGCGAAATCTCGGGTGCCGTTTGCATGTTGAGCGAAGCGAGCCAAGCCGAAGGCTTCGTCTTGGTGTGAGACGTCGTAATTGTAGACCTTACACTTGCGCAAATTTTTTTACATAGAAGTCTATGGGAGTGATGTTTTTTGGAAATTATTCCTCAACGACAATGAATTTTTTTTACAAACCACCACACTTATTAGCATGGTATGGTGCAAAATTAAACCGAACCGTTAAGCCGTTTTAATGCCAACTTTGTAAAACCAATGCAAATTCTCTCCAGTAGAGCGCTCCGCTCGCTTCGCTCGCATCGCTCAATTATCTATAGGTATATATATAAAAGACTGTTTATTGTTTCTGAGTTCCTAGAAACACACACAGTTCAAGATAATAACGAGGACACAAATATTAGAAGATTTACGTTTTTCTTTACATCATTATCCAAGCTAATCTACATTTTGTCACTATACTCGATGATTGCTATTGTTTAGCATAGTTTAAACTTTATTTACCCTTCTACATTCAATTTAAGTATTGCACGAAAAAGAGACTTGTTCCATCACAATGTTTTAATTATTAGAATAAAACTACACATAAATAGGTAGCCTGTTACTTTACTTTTTGAATAAACCTTTATTTAGACAAAATAATTATTTTGAAAGATGTCACAATTTATTATTGTTTCTTTATTAAATATTGGTTTTAGTTTTACAAGTGACATTTATATTATTTTTGTTTACACATTTGATTTCGTAATCAAAATACTAATTTATAAAACTTATATGAATATAGGATACAGTTAACACAATAGTGAAACAATTGTTTCAAAGTAATTGAACAATGATAACGTGTAGAGTACGTGCGTGGTACAACTGTGATATAAACTAGTCATACGATATACCTGTATTTCCACATTACCTACAAAACAATGTGAATTGAAGAAAGAATTCTAAAATGGAAACGTCATTGAGGAAAGAATTCTAAAATAGAATTCGTTATGAAAATTATAAGATAAAAATAAAATATTATGAATATTGAAATCTTGTTTAATTAAAGACAATGTTAACAGATATCCGTATTATATTTACAATTACGTAAACGATGTTACATAACAAGATTCATATTGGTTCAGGACAAAAGAAATCAAGTCAGGCATTAGAAGTTTTATAAATGTTTGTCGAAATTTTATGAACATAGGCTAAATTTATTTATTTTCGCCCTTTAATAAAAAAATATTAATTCTATATTAAAAAATATTTTTAAGAAACAAGGTTTTACAAAAATAATAATATCTTAAATTCTACGTATCTTTTGACTTTACAAGTTAGATTAGTATTGATTCTAAATGAGCTATCAGCTGGGAACATGTTTCTTTAAGCGTATACATTTCAGTAACTACAGGCTTTTTCAGTGGCATATGTACTAATTAAGATCTTAATCACGTAAGCTCAGAAAAGTTGTGTTCTAGATTACTTGACATTACCTTTGAAATACAGTTAGCTTTGAAAATACAATTTTTTCTATATATATATTGGTAAAGAAAATCTTTTCACTGTAATATAATATCTATAAAGGTAAAAACGATAATATTTGCTTTTATATTTTTTTATTGCTGCACTAAATAATATTAAAATATTTTATAAGTATGAACAGGAATAAAAGAAAACATATTTCTGTTAACAAAGGCCTTTAATGCACCGTAGAATGTATAATTGTAAATCGATGTATCGCGAGCCACCTGTGCACTTTTCTATTATTTACGTGCACTTTTTCTATTATTGAAATGTAATTTTCTTTTCACTATTGTGTTTTGAAATAATATTTCTATCAGACTCATGATGGATGACATGTTTTATATTATGAATCATAATATATATAATAGTTCATACATATGAATTATAACTCGACTCAAGTAGATTAACTTCATTGAACGAGGATTGCAGTTACTGTAAGATAAACATTTATTTTCAGACTCTCATAAAAGCTAGCAAGATTTTAACATCGATTGCTAAATATATATTTTTTTATTTTTAAAGTAATTGCTGTTTTTATTGACTTTTAATTGAATTAACTTTTTTTCTGAATCAGGTTTTCATAAATAATTGCATAATATATTTGTTTTATCGATAATCCCTTCTAATTTATGTCTCGGTCTATAGATACAAATTATTATACTAAAGTCTATATATTTTTAAAATACTGTATAGATATTCTTGTACTGATAACTGTTTAGTTTTCTGTATTAAATAATACTAGTTACCAGCGTGCGGCTGGGAACAAAGCCAAAAGATCGCTACTAAAAAAGCGCGCGCAAAATTTCCCATTGCAAAGTCTATGGGAAAAATTAATTTTTTGACTAATTACTGCAATTAGGCTAATGAGATTTGAGAGTTGTCACTATTTTTCAGCAGTGTAGCATAATGAGACCTTTGATTTGAGCCATCAACGATATTTTTCCCTTTAGTGGTTCTCGAGCTACAGTGTGCCAACGAAATCGCTTCCTGCATTAATATATAAGATTTTTTACAACGCTATGCATGACACAAACTTATTATATAAGTTGTGTTAATTATTTATATATAAAACTAAACATAGATTACGCTGCCTGGAACCATAATTGAATTAAAAATTAATTGACGGCGCTGTCAAGGGTTGGTTTGCGGCTGTCTACAAAAGATGAACAGCGGATTGTAATGCAATTTTTTTTTTTTTTTTAATTATTTATTGTGATTTTTATTTCTGGTTCAAATCTCTTAATATATAATAATAACCCTTTTTTTTAATATTTTATTTTTATTATATTTTTAAGCACCTTTGTTTATACAAAAGAAACGTATTATGTGCGAATTGAAAAATTAAATCAGATGTTTTGACGATAACTTTTAATTTTTAGATATGTTAGTAATTATTATGAAATAGGTATTTTAAATATATTTCTTTTAGTGAAAGATATAATCACTTTATACTGAAAACAAAAGAACTTAAATTTTGTGAAACGAAATTATTTAATTTGTACTTCACTACTTTTTTTTATTAGTCGTTTAAAATATCTTTAACATATAATTTAATAAAACTATACATTATTTTTAAACATTACTATACAAGTCACAACTAAAAGTATGTTAACTAAAAAAATATGGTTTCTAAATATGGTTTGTCAATATAAGAGCTTTTTTCTAAAACCAGGGGGGCGTAAAAATCCCATTTCTTTGGCTTAAAGAATGATCCCACTGCTGACGCCTGTAATGTCCACAATCGCCATATCGTCCTTATCTGTCTGACCCATATATGGTTTATAACAAATTACTTGGTCACATCGAATGTCCTGATATTGTTGTTTAAATACATTATGTCTTTATTATTAATATTCTCTACAAAACATATTTGTTTGTGAAATTAAAGTTAAATTAATGTAAATGAATGTGTCGTATCTATTGTAATAGCTTATACACCTTTAAAGGACATGTAATTACGTTGAGACAACAGCAGTACATCGTAAATCTTGAGGCTGGAGAGATTAGATAATCTCTACTGTTCCGCGACGTGTCACTCAGCGGAAACAGTATTATAGGGTCATATTGAAGTTAAACCACCGTGTGATATATTATTGATATCAGAATTAAGATTAATTAAATATATACTTGGCTTTACAAAAATTGGTCTCCGTTTTCTATAAAATATTATCCCTTTATCGAGTTGTGACGGATCCTGAGTTGTAAATGAGAAACTTATTGATTCTTACTTTAGATGTATTTCACAAGAAGCAATACTGAACATCAACTCAGTAAACAAATAATATAAATATCACTGATCGGCTTCAATATTAAACTCAATAACTAATTTATTATTTCTATAAATTTTACAGTTTTTTTCTTTACAAACCATGCTTCCTGTTTTGTGTATCAATAGCCATATTTCAAGAGGCTAAAAGGGACACATAAATTCTATTCGAAGAAAATTTACGCTTTTCTTGACTTTACTAATAAAGTTAGTCTGCCATTCGTCACTAGACTCACTACGCTGTTTGCTATTTTCTACATTAGTTTAAACCTTTCGCATGTCCGCATTTGTTTAAATTAGAACGCGTAAGAAAAGTCAAATAAAAATAAATATTATTAATTTGAAAACTATTTCGAATATAGTGTTAAAATTGATTGTATTTTGGTAATTGATTGTTTTTTTGGCTATATCATATGATTGTTCACGTTTTTAGCTTACTTATTAAGGAAGTTATTGTAATACGTAAGTTTATTCTTGTTGGGAATGAAATATTGGTTAAAATTTTCTCCTATTTTATTGAGCTGAGCGGAGCGAAGCTCTTTATTTTCAAATCTTTGTTAAACTATTCCTCCTTCAATTTACACGAAATTTTGCACACATGCGCATAATGAGCAAAAGAACTCGTTCTGGATTGAAAATCAGCCGAATCTTAGTTGTAGTTTTCGAGATAATTAACAAAATGTGTCCCATAGAGTTAACATATAGGTCATTTTTATTTCGCGCGCGCTGCGTCGTGAGGCTATCCGACTTGCGTGCTTGCGTGGACCTAGTTATTCTTCATCAGTCAGTATAAATTATTTAGATAGAAAATATATACAATTCAAAGTAATCTTGAAAAGACAATAAGTAATACATATTACTTTTTATCAGACACTTAAATCAGATTTGATTCTAACAAAAGAGTACAATACCACTGATTGTACGAGACACAAAAATCAACTGAACACTTGAGAAACAATGCTCTGAAACTTTCCCGGAGGATGCAACTACGTCGCCCGGTCATTATTATTCAGCTCGTGAATACAACACTTACAAACTAAAAATTATATTTGTTAGTTATTGTTATTATATATATAATATAATAGTCAAAATAAAAATTAAAATTATTTTATTATGTTTTTTAAGATTTACACGAGTACTACACATTTCAATAAAACTATTTTACGAATATAACTCGCGTTTAATATTACATATATTAATATTGCATATTTCCTTTAGAACAACAGCTTCTTTTTAACATGTATTTTATAATACAATGCAGTGTGTGCTGCATCTAACATACTAGTTTGGCTTTTGGAGACATTTAAACTAACTTTTATGCTTTAAATTTTCTTTAAACTAGACACTATACAACCTTTTCGAAGTATCTATTATATACTTTATTATACAAAAAATAATGTATCTTATATAGATACAACAATAACAATTGTTTATAACAATCTTATAACATTATTAAGTTTCTATCTTTGCATACGTAAATAAAAAATTAATCTAATATAAATATTCTAGTATAAAAGGTTTTTACAGGATATTTACCTTCAGTATTGTCGTCGTCTAACAGAAATAATCACATATTAAAATAAATACATAATCAATTTTATGTAAAAAACACTAATTTGAATGGTTGTTAATATTTATTGCCATAACATTTACAATTAATATTGTACTTATTAAGAACAAAAGTTTAAAAAAAATGAAATTTTATGACGAACATAATCATAATCAATTTTCATTTAAATTTCTGACCAGTTTTTTATAATAGATTAACTAAGGAATTAAGTGATCAAATTATAAACCAATGCGACATGACTTTTATTAAGTTTTAAAAGCCTCGTTCCTCCGAGGATTCACTTATATTTTATGAGCGCCAATCCACTTCAAAAGCGATTATATTTAATAATGCGTCAAACATTTCACAATTTATTACAATAATATATGAACCATAAGTTTTAAAAGTAGTTTAAGAATAGATCAGATATAGTTATTAAAACAACGCAATATTACAAAAATATTAACCCATAGCACATCAACTTGCTTTACCTCCTAGAAAAAACAAATTTTAATTGGATATAAGTATAAGTTAATTTTGATCCTTTAAAACAAATAAATTGGTTTCATTTAAAAGTAGTGACTTCTTAATGACTCTTGAACAATAGAAGAAAGGGCTAAATAAAACTGTTCATTAATACTTTTAATAGGATAATTTTACGCATCTGCTCGCCGCTACCTACTTCTGAACTCGTCTTACTTTATTATTAGTTCATTAAAACGCTTGAAGGTTTCCATAATAAAGGAAAATATGTCTTAAGCCCTTAGAAATACACACTACTATGTCAGCAAAAAAAAATTGTAAGAAAACAATCGTCAAATGACCTTCTTTTACTTCAAAAATTATTCAGAACTCAGGTCCGAAGAGATTGAACCGTCAAATCGTCAAGTTACGAAGTTAAATGTAATTTAAAATACCGTCAAAAATAATTTCGTTTTCTCTTACTATATTTCCAGTTATTTATAATTACATCTGATTTAGAGAAGTATTTTCACGTAGGTAATAAAAGAAATATAGTGTTCATACATATGGAAATGCAGAAAAAAATGTTTTTCTCTTTTTGATATGTATGTATGAATTCATATATATTACACTATCTACTGTTGTTTATAAGAGGTCGTTACTTTTAAGCCTATAATATGTCAAAACAATATTATTAATCTAACTGACAGTGCGCGAAAACAAAACATTAAATAAAACCTAAAACTCTGCTTTACGCGTGCCGTTACGTTCAGTCGTTAAATTCATTATGCCATGAACATAAAAAAAGCTCCGTGTCAAGGCTATATAATAGGCCTTTAGGCCTAGGCTAAGACCTAGGGATCTTTTAATCCATATAATACTTACATATATACTTTTAATACATATTATAGAATAGTATCATGAACAGATACATTTTCGCAGATATTGAGATTAGTATCTTTATATATATTATGTAAATAAAGCCACACATTTAGATAGCCCATAGTATATAAAAACATATACTATAACACCACACTGAGAATTACGAGTGCTAACGCCATCTACAAAAATTTCCAAAAACTATTAACGGTATTTCTTTTGGTGGTTTGACAGTACCTCTGTACTAATTTTAAAAAAATATATACAATTAAATCTACGCAATCAAAGTCAACAATTAGTATGTAGTTATTATTTTGTCAAGACTTAAGAGTAAGCTTAAAAGGAATATTGTTTTTTGACGGAAGCCTAATTTCACTTCTAATCGCCGCGTTTCCTTTTATTCGTCAAGTCATAATAAATCAGTACCAAGAGCAACATCACAAAACAGACAGATGACTTAACTAACAATATTACAATATTTTGATGTAAAATGGAATAAAGGAGTGAAGTGCAATGTCACAACAATTAACATCTTACTAATATAATAAAATACAAATAAAGTTAGTAACAAGTTAAACGACGAAGAAGACAAATCCGTTAAAAGGCTTTTAAGACGTTTTCGTCAATTAAAAGCTTCACTTTTGTATTAGAACGCTTTTAAATTTGACAGCTATGTCATAACGAACTTATTGGCGCGAAGCGACCATTTTGTTTATCGAGTAAAATGAAAAAAAACTTAAAGGCCGTCCATACATCTTTTTTTAAATTATGAATATATAGCAATCATTTGAGTTAAACAAGCAGGAATCGAAGATTAAACCTATCTGAATTTACCTCACACCAACGAACAGAGCCGAAAAAATAACTAATAATTTAATATAAATTTGAAGACTTTCATAATAGGCATCCGTAGCAATACATTCGTAGCAAAGTTCGTTGCTATGGCAACCATAGATACCAACTCAGATCATACCAATGACACGGGTTATATATTAACAGTAAAGAAATGTCGAAATCAAAAAAAGGAATTGTGTGGGAAGACCGAGAAGTGCTTTTCGACTTGCCATTTACGTGAGATAAATATTTATTCAATATTAAAATAAATGCTTTGTATAGACAAAATGATTGTAACAAAAAATATATTCATGCTTGTGTGCATTAATAAGGCTTCTTTAATGATTGTATGAACATTTAATATAAATGAAATATTTATAAGGTAGTTGTTACAATATATCGATATTTTGCAAATTAATCATGTCTCCTTTTTTTGACCAAAACATATTATTTAAGTAATTGCCCACAGATACCTGAAACTAAGATCCGGTGAAAAGGTGTTCGACAGAATAGAGCCGATAGAAGACACGAAAGGCAATAAGGGTATGAAGGGACGGCTGGTGGTCACCAATCTGAGGATCATATGGCAATCCTTGGGATCACCCAGAATCAACTTAAGTATTTTATTTATATGAAATAATAAAATAAATAACTGTTCTAAGACAATATATAAAAAGACGGCTCCTGCAAACAATTTACTACAATCAAAGCACCGTCGTTCAAACTTCAGACGGGTCCAAATATTTGCGATTCCCAAACAAACTTAGGATTGCCCTCTTGACCCTTAAAACGTCGACTGATTTATACGAACAATTAGACTTTAGTAGCAAAAATCTTTTATTTTCTGAAATTGCAAACAAAAAACCGTGTAAAAAAAGACTTTGATCGTTAGCAAAAAATAAATTAAATGTAACGTTAAATTTAATTTAACGTTGGAAAAACAAATTTGCCAAAAACTAAATTTCTTTACCAAACACGTCTGATAGCATTTTCAAACCGTGTTATATCAAAACTATGTAAAAAAACACCGTGTTAAAACAGAATTAGGTGTACATTACATCTTAAGAATACTACAGTTACTATAATTTTAAGCTTATTGGTCAGTCATGCAAAAACTTTTTTTCCAGCTGTAGGTCTGAACTGCATAATATCTATAAGCACTAAGGTGGTGAGCTCTGGGCTCCGCGGCAGCACGCAGGCGCTGTACCTGCTCGCGGGGTACAATTCTAACAAATATGAGTTCGTGTTTACTAACTTGGCGCCCCACTGCGTGAGACATTACACTTCAGTAACCGGAGTGCATAGGTAACGTGAGAAACCGTTAGAAAAATAATAATAATATTATGTAATGTTACAAGTTGAACAGATATTAACGCAATGTATGTTTTCATATAATTATACTGAGAAAAAACAAAATTTTCAAAAAGCACGGTTTACGATCGCTATTTCCAATACGAATTTCAGAACTCAATTTTTATGAACTAAGAGCAGTGCCACCATAATTGCACTAGATGGCGCTGTTCAAATTTTATAAAACGAATTGAAATTTATATCATACAAAGGGGATGCACGGTTGATTAAAAACTCGCACTATGTAGTCAGATGTAAAAATTATTTTACATCTTATTGTTATTAGAAACATACTTTTCATATTTAACATATGTACATAATATAGTAAATAGGATGAACTTATCTTTTTTAGAAAAAAAAATGGCTTAGCACCAATAGTGGTGCCTCCAATTATTATATTTTTTAAATTTGTGGACTTATTAAGGAAAAAAAGAGGATATAAAACTGCTATAACAAGTAGAGAAAAGAAAGGGCAATAGGACTGACCTGGACAGGAAAACGCTGTGCTCAGCACCTTATGTTGTCTTCAAATATCAGTTTCTTCTATTTAATGCACACACATAAATGTTCAATTTTATAACATTAGTAATTGCAACCTCTAAACGCTTATCTGCGTCTTATTAGAAATAATTACAAGCCCTCCTTTTCGTTGGCGGTTTTTTAACTTCAATGTCATCGTATTTCGGCATTAGAGGAAAGAGGTTAGACATAGAAAAAATGAACTAATGGATGTAGGAAAGGTAATAATGTTTCTTTGCTATTTCCACCAAATATTCTACAGTTCAGTCAAGAATCCACCTTTAGTAAATTGTGTCCTTTATGCGTTTACAGTTTATAGTTGTTAGCATTTTTGATCTATTACTTCAAACACGTTTATTCAAATCACTCACTATACAGTTTCAATTATACTTTCAGGGCATATGCAGGATCTCGAATGTATCGCGACCTCAAGCTGCGGGGAGCGTTCATCCACAATAAACAATTACGAATCTTGCCACTCGAAAAGGTATATTAGGTAAAAATTATTCCTAACTTTAAGGGTTACAAAACTTCCGTAACATACAAATTTTATAAAACATAATTTATTTATGTATTAGAAATATGAAATAACATTATACGTTTGTAATAATAATAACATAATATCCATCCTTTTTATAAAGAGTTCGGATACAAGTACCGAAACAATTGTATAGATTCATGATTACTATTTAATATAGCTATCCGGCTGTAGTTACGTTTATTTTATCGGAATTTACCCGAATAGTTTTAAACGATCATGACCCTTATTCATAAGTTCAGAACATGGTGAAATCCAATCTTTCACAACGAAACTAGTCCAGCAAATTCCAATAAAATGAATATGAGTAAGACCGAATAATTATATATAATGGCAATTATTTTATTTTATTTAAATATTTAATTTCAGTTATGTCTTACCGAGTATGGTGTTTGGAACTTATCTAGCGATTCAGGAAATTTGGGAACCATGGTGATAAGCAACGTTCGAATCGTTTGGTACGCAGACATTAACGACGCCTTCAACGTGTCAATGCCGTATATTACCATCGAAAGTGTAAGTCTCTTAATATTCACTTCATTATAAGCAAGAAGTTAGGTAACGTTATGTGTTATTCCTAATAAAATAATAATAAACATGATTATGTTGGACCTAGTCAATAATTTAATCCTCCAGTATTTACTACAATTGCTATGGATTTAATATAAAAGATAAAACTAAAGCAACAAATATTTGAAAAATGATATGGAACGAAAACAACTTCGAAACAGAAAAAAAAATAGTCTTCACAAACTTGGCTAAACATTAAATTTGGTGTAAAATATGTGAGTTGTAAAAGATTTAAGGGTACCTGCGTTCTGTATGCTGGTTATTTGTGCTGATAACACACTGGAGGTCTTGCTGTAGGTGGCCACCTATGTACAGCTGTCTGACCTCCTTGTTGAGATTCATAATTTGCTTATAGTCAAGACGGCTGCTACTAAAGATTCACTTTTTGGAACTTGAATAATCGACCGAACTTGGATGCGACGAAGTAACAATAATCCAAGTGATTCGTTAATGTTCACAAATATATTTTTTTTAAGTACCCACATTTTGAGATATCAGGAAAAGGATTACAAGAGATGCGTTCAAATTAATCTAAATAATCTAAACCTAACCTAAGACAATAATAATCTCTAGTGAGAAATTAGAAATACTATTGTAATCTCCCTTAAAATGCCAAATAGAGTTCTTGGTCCTTTTACATTATAAAGTATTTGTTTTTACTTTTAGATTAATCACCTTAGAAAACAATCTTAAATAGCTTTATCAATTAAAGACGATACCTTTTTAACAATAATTAAATAAATTAGTATGACGTTGTCTTTGTTAGATCACCGTGCGGGACTCCAAGTTCGGCACCGCGCTGGTAATAGCAACACGCGCGGCATTCGGTGGCTACGTGCTGGGGTTCAGGGTAGAGGGCACACGGCTGCAGCCGCTGCTCGCTGAGCTCCAAGCTCTTCATGCTGCGTACACAGAATCTCCTGTATTTGGGGTTGAGATGTGCTGGAATAACGAGGTGGAATTGAAATGTGCTAAAGTTTTATTACAGCTTTGTTAGGAGCTCTTACTATTAATTTTCGTTAAAGGTTTCCAAACCCTCGCATGATGATATTGACGAATTAGAAGAAATTGGGGAGCCGCGTGGTGAAATGGGCCCATCTCTATACTTAGCGTCTCAACAATCCCAACACAAAGAAGATGACGTGCAACCCGTGTACAATCTTTATTTGGGATTAGCTATTGAACCATTAAAAGAAGGATTTACCTTACAAAGCCTGTTTGAAGTTCAGACTGTATCATAGACACTATCTAAACTTTTATTTTATCATTATTATTATTATAAAACAAATAATATTAACAGTGTTACAAATTTTTCATTGAGTTACAAAAAAATAATACGAATTATTGAAATTATTTGCAAACCGGTAACAATATATTCTTTATACAGCTAGTAAACAATTTAAATTACTAAAATGTCCATAAATGTTAACAAAAAAATTTGAATTATTATTATTATTATTATTAAAACCCTTCATATTAATTAAAACCTTACCACTATACTATACGACTTACTATGTGCATATATATACGATCTTTATCACCCAATAATAATATACTTGTACAATATTATATATTACTTTTATTTAGCTTTTATTCATGGTAACAACCGTGGATCAAATGATTTTATTTACTTTTAGGACAACTAAGAGCAATAGCGTAATTTTGAATGAATTATAGCCGCCCTAATAAACCCCCTTATCGTAAACAAAAAAAAATTCAAGTTCATCCCATAGTTTCGAAGATGAACGCTTTTAAACACACAAACTTATTTACTTTATAATATTAGTATTGATATAATATTTATTGAACTCTGTCTTACATTTCTCTCTCGCTATCAATTGTGACAACTATAAGCATAAAATTAAAATGTCAATTATAGTCAATATATATTTTTCATTTCTTGTGGTTAATTTATTTAAATACATATTAATTGTATTCTTCACTTTATACAAGCAGGAATTATCAAAATATTATGATTGCATTTTAAAAAACATATTGAGTCTTATAGATTTAGGAAGAAAGTAATATTTTAAGTAAATTTTTTAATAAAAGCGTCCCTCAACGAAAATGTAAAGCCTAGAGTCTAGTCCATGTAGAGGTAAGATACCTTTAAACAAGTTCCTTGTTGATTTTGTTATTCTTAGAAATGCGTTTTTTTTAAAGAATTCAACTTATTCTCTTTAAGCGCTCATTTAAGCTTATTTCTAAAAGCAGACTTTACTTACTGAATGCTTATGTTATGTTACAATGCGTTATTTATTGTCTATGCTAGTTATTTAATATTCTTTAATTGTTACTAAAGAAAGTACACAATTTAACTAGATATTTATTTATAATTATTAAACAATTTGTAATGTGTTACTTATGTGCTAAGAACTTAATCTTTATTACAAAAAATATGTGTGTGACATTTGCCTGCTTATTGAAAAAAATCGCAAAAGATCGTTGAGTTGAATGGAAATTGATCAAAACAAGTTGATACTTGTTCATAACTTTAATAAATAGCAATATTTGAAATGACCAAAGATGATAATAGAAGCGCTGCTGGACTTGTAAGTAAAGTATTTAAACTATTTTTAAAGTTTATTATATTAATTGATTTTACTTTTTAAAATATAGTTTATTATGATATAACGTAGGTATACAGAATATATTTAAGTCAAATGTATTTCTTTAAAAAAAAACATGAATATATTATATTTTATAAAAAATACAAGTTTTTATATTTTGTAAATTATAAATCTTGTAATAAATTTAACTTATAATTTTATTTATATCAGAGACGCTCAGCTATTGCTGAAAGACTACGAATCAGAGAGGAATGGTCAGCATTGAAAGAAATTGAAAAAAATACATTAAAAGACTCCTCAAATAAAAATAATACAAACACAAAGCAACAACCTGCTTCAAATTTTGTTATTCGTTTCCCGTTAACAGCATCTAAAAACAGAAATGTCTTCAGAAAACCCACTCCAAAGGTAACTAAAAAATAAAAGTTTTATGACTTTACAGTAAAGTATGTAATGCATTTATTTCATATAGATTGAATCAAATTCTTGGACTTCAAATATTAGTCGAATTTCTTAAAAATAATAAATTTGTACATACAGGATGAATAAATACATTGAATATCGTTAACTGTTTAAAGTATAGTAATGCAAGCAGTATCTTTATTGTCATTTAAACCATTCCAGAGTAAGCTGGATCACAATATCAATGAGGCCCTACAAGGCCTGGTGGTGCATGTAGATGTAAGGTCAGCTTCTAAAGCTTTAGCTCTGAGAGCTGCTTTGACGGCACTAGGGGCTACAGTATCACCAGTATGGAGCAACCTTGTTACACATTTGGTTTGGTCTGATGGTAATTTTGTACTATAATAGATTTAATATCAAAGTTATCAACTATTTATTTAAATTATATTAACTTCAATCGAAAATAAAACAAAACACATTAATTTATATGATTTTTTTTAACAGATCCCTTTTGCAAATAACTGAATGATTTATTATATTTATAGAGCACAAAATCACTTATTAATTTATATTCAAGGTGGCTGTCGTAAAATAAGGTCAAAAGCCAGATTGCTAGCTTGTAAGCTAGTCTCCCCACTATGGGTGGAGGCCTGCGCGTCGGCTGGGAAGCGCCTTCCCGAAGGCTTGTTCCCAGCTGCCAGCAGACCCTCAGATCTGCCGTCACCGAATACTCTTAAACTTATGCTGGTAAGCTTTGTACTAAATTGCTTATGTAATAAGGTTTTATACAGAATATCACAATTTTTTTACCAGATATTCTCCATAGACCTCTCTTTTGGAATCATATAAAATTAAAAAATATAACTTTGTCTTGACTATGATTTGAAATAACCTATTTGGTGATATTTAAGTTTCTTACGTAATTTTTAAATAAATTTTTATTTTATATTAAATTAAATTTTGTTTCTCGCATAACAAGCACTTCTTTTTATTTTATGATATTAATGGTAAATTATTATAATTCCCATAATATCATTTTTAGTAAACTTAAAAAGCTAACAACTATGTAAGAATGATTTTGTCATAATATACTATTTAATATCTATTTAACGCTTAACAGAAAAAACTGGAACAAGAGAACATTCCCCTGGAATTGCTGGTTGAGGACCAAGGAAGTGAAAAGAATAAGGCACCTCGTCTGCGGATATCAAGTGACACAGACACAAACACATCTCACAATACAACTGGGGATAAATCAAAATCTACCTCTAAAATAATAAATGAACCTGGTTAGTAAATACATGTAGTACATTAACATAACCCTTCTTTGCATGATTTTGTCTATTTTTTTAAAATAAATCAGGGTGATGTAATTAATGCTCTAGATTAAAGGAAAAATATTTAAAAAAATCCTAGTGTAAATAAAAATACGTATTATACAAAAAACAATATGATGGAAATTTACATCATCATGCAGTGTCAGATATTTAGCTCAGTACTAAATGAATAAAAAAATTTTGTTTAGTCAATCTTTTTTATTCTTTATGATAATTTAAAAAACAATTATTATTTTTATTTAAGCACAAATTGACGCCACATTTACTACACGAAATTGTGGAATAGCCTTTACATTTGGGAAATTTGCACCGGAGTGACCCACCTACTTTTGGCCAATGTTCAGCACCATCTTTTCTGATGTCTTTTGGAGGTGGTGGAGCTGGAGAACCTTTTCTTTTTTTTTGACTGTAATTCTTCTTCTAGTACAATGGTACTCAGACGCCCTCTTTTAGCTTCTTTGGTGGTTCCTCTGTTGCATAGCACAAAGGCCAATTTATTCCTAAATTGGCCCATTGTAAGCAGGCATTTTTTAGGTTCACCTCTTTCTTGGGCATTTTTTTTATAAACAATCCAAGAGTTTATAATAGCTAGATCAAATAAATGAAAAAAAATACGCAAATACCACTTTTTAGACCTCATTTGTATATGATTTCTGCCCAAAAAGCTATCCATGAGGTCCACTCCTCCCATATGTTTATTGTACTCTTGGACAATAAACGGGCAGGTAATATCAATTTTTCCTTTTGTTATTCTGTCAAATCTATTGACTGTAGTTACAGGCAATGCTCCAGCATAAGAAGATAACAGGGTTACTATCTTATTATCTTTCCAAGCCACACAACTCAAATCTATACCATCATGCACAGACACTCTTTCCTCAAAACTACCTCTGGGCACAGATTTTTTCATGAAATTTTTCTTCTCTGGAAGTTTCTAGGTGTGATAGACTACCAAGAAGACCACCACCAGAAGCAGTAGAACTCCCCAAGAAAGTAATTTTATCTGTGTCATACACCAGATTCCTTTTTTCCAAATCAAGCTCCTTTTGTCAAATAGAAAACTGGATGAAGACTGCAAATTGGATGAAGTTGATAGGTGAGAGGGTTCTTGATCTTCTGTTTCTACAAGAGGAGGATCAATGTCAGCAGTTTCATCATCATCATCATCGTTCTCCTCCTGCAACACTCTTATAACTTCATCAGCATCGCGGTTTTCATCATCGGAATCTTGGTCATCAAGGCCATCTTCTCAGAGCCACCCGTCTTGTAACCTACTAAGATAATCTTCAATATCTCTTTCATTCAGGTTTCCCTAAAAAATTACATAAAATAAACATTTACAAAAAAAATATTTCCATACATTGCAAGTAAAGTTACTGCATAGTGATGTAAATTTCCATCACATAGTTTTGAGAAATTTATTCACAGTGTTTCGATATAAACTGTACATAAAATAACAAAAACATGAAAACAAACCTTTTTTCCACTCATTTTTATTTTTTATTGTAGTTAATATCTCCATTTATTTCCATAAAACAATTTAAAATCTCGCTCCTTTCTTCCAGTTACAACAAACAGCGGAATTACAAGTTCTAGGCCTGGTAATTAACAGTGACGTTTGCTATTTTTTGACAACTGCGTTTTGTTGTACGCAATAGTCGCGTATAAAGTTGCCAGCAACAACAAATTTACAGTACAAGGATTTTGAGTACCTTTTTTTGTTGACTAAATATTATGATGGAAATTTCCATCATCATGCAAAGAAGGGATAAACTCTTCTTAAAAAACAATATATGAGTCCTTTGTTTTACCAAAAATATCTATAGCAGTGGTTTGTTTAACAAAATAAATATATTTTATCATTGGTATATGGCCTTCAACTATGGGGTAGTGCAAGTAACTCCAACATCACACGCATGCAAAGAATGGAAAACATAATCCTTCGAAAAATCAGTGGTATTCCATGGTATGTCACCAATGCAGAAATTCATCAAACCCTGAATATGCCTACAGACTAGAAGTCCATCCTAACGAACTAGCACAGCAGCTAATTGTAGGTATGAGGCATAGTAATAACTTGTTAAATGATTATCAACCATTGTCTCTAGCATTACCAGGGGATACACAAGAGCGCAGCAGGCCTTGACGAAGTTATAGATTCCTTTTGAAATTACCCATGTCCTATAGTACCGGAAACACCATTAAAGGAACTTAATTGGAACATGGGTATTTTAAAATTTATTTTGGAACTAGCTTCCATTAATTTCATATCTTGGTGGTTCATGTCAGGAGGTTCTTTTGGTAATCGCATTGTTGAAGAGCTTCATATGTTGAAAACTTTCACAATCTTTTCACATTATCCTATTATTGGGATGTTCCGGCTCAGAGATAAGAGCAGTTTGTGTGTCTTGAACTGTGTTATAAACAGAGCCAGCCAATATGAAGTACTGCCTCTGTTGCTCACTCCCAAAATTATCGGAGCAAGATTCTTACTGTCAACATAGCCGTGAAACCGACCATCGCTGTTAATATCGAGGCCCAGTACTCCGTGACTTGGTAAGGCACTTAGGGGAGTGCTCCCAAAGAACGATAACAAAGCGAAAAGGGTTTTATTAGTGATAAAATAAATACTGATTGGGAATTCAATTGACCACATTTCAAAAGCTTCTTTAAAGAGGCCTCAATAGAGACAAGACATTGAGGTTTTCTAAAAGGGTCTTCGTTAAGAGATCCCCGCATGAGCAGAAGATCTGTAAGCTGAGCCCAGTAGGAAATCTGATTCACTTATATAAGCTATCCGGGAATCCATAAGAAGGTAGCTTCGACAAAAACGCTTTATATCAAACACGATCGAAAACTTTTCATATTCAGACTTACCCAGGTCTTATATCTTACAGTCTTTGTAGCATCCATGTGCTAGAGACGCGAAAGCCATATTGCTGGCATAATTCAATGTCTCTCAAGATAAGCCAAGAAATGACGGTTTATAATGTTCTCCATTATTTTGAAGGGCAGAAAGGTAATTGTAATAGACCCGTCTGTTAAGAATGGGATATAAAAAAGAGGTTTCCATGAGTTTGAAACTAAACATTTGAAATAGTGAAAACGATGAAAGCGTGTAATGCAGTAGAGTCTTTAATAAGGCTTAGAGCCACGTCAATATTGAAACGAAGTATGTTAGAAAATGAAAAGAATTGAAATATAGTGCAAGAATAATTGTAATAAAGATGGATGACCTTAAGAATTGTAGTAGCTCTAAACCGGTCAATGAAATCATGTATTTTTTCATGACCTTGAAACATTAAAGTATGATACATTTGCGAATTAAATTCTTTTTAAATTAAGTTTAGAGGACGCGTTATTAATGTCTTAACAAAAGGTTTATGAAGTAATAAACCTCGACATCTCAATCAATTGGCAATCACAGGTCGTGGTGTTCTCATGACCAGGATATTTATCATCAACCCATAAACTTAATTTAAAATGTTCTTAATCGACCTAAATGTTAGAATAAGTTAATAATATATAAAATTCATTAAAGTTGTTTTAAACTTATAATATATAAATGTTAATTTTACAAATCCCATATTGTATAACATAATAAAATATGATTCCAGATATCCAAGTCCGTGTAAACACAGCACCACGTCGTGCTCTGCCTATGTCCACAACACCAGAACGACCCATCAAGTCCAAAAGGAGGCTGTTCACTCAAAAAGAAGCTGAGATACAGGCACAGACTGATGATGGAACTGGTGAGTGGAGTATTGACAATTGTCACCATCACTTTTACTATTAAATGGCTCTCTGCTATTGTTACGTTGTCACATGTAAATATACTTCTTTTTTTCAAAGGTCTTTTGACATCAATTTTAATATTAATTTCAGAGCATTTTAATTAACATATTTAGACTATAACAGATGGATGAAATCAGAATCATTAAATGTTGTATTAATTATTAGATATAATATGGAGCTGCTATACCATAATAGATTATTTTTCCAGACGAGGATTTAACACCGGCTAAAATAAAAACAACGCACAAGAAACTGACACAAAAAAAGAAACAACTAAACAGAGATCTTGTGAGAAAAATTGTGGGGAACACAAAAGCAAATCATCACACATTGAAAGCTACACAGAGTAGTGACAAACGACCAAGGATAGTGAGTCTTGCATTTAAACATAATTTTATATATAGAGGTTAATGGTATTTTGTCATGGAGTCTGAACATGGTTTTGTACTCGAGGCTATCAAAGTGTGTAATACTTGATAAGTATTCTGTTTCCTGGGAATCTGACATCCCCAAAGATCAAACATTTCATGTAAAAACACATGTATGTATAATTTTTGTTATTGTCATAGAATTCCATAAAATCACAATCCGAATTAATTAATTTACTGTTTTGCCACGCATATGACCAATGTCCTCGGCCCAAAGATTGTCTTGCAAAGATCGCTATTAGCGATAAGGACGCCTGTTGCACCTAAATGCTTATTAATTATGTATATATATATATATATATATATTTTTTTTATTTTTTTTAATTATATTTTTTTTATTTTTATGTTTTCTCTGTTTATTGATTTAGCGTGCAATAAAGTATTTAATTATTATTATTATTTCAAATAAACAAGTATTACAAACGGACCAACGAACAGACCGACAGGTTTGTAGTTCATTTATAAGTTAGAAGTCGGAGCTAGAGGTATAACAGCGAAATCTGTCTGTAACATCATCAGTTTATTTCTATAACATATTTCAAAGGCGGCATTAGTAGGTTTCTTTTCAATTTTGGTTAGGTAGGGAGAGGAGCGTATACAGTAAAAGTAAGCGTATATGCGTATTTTAAAGGGGCCCCTTAGACCTACACCTGGGTCGCAAGTCTAAGACTTAATGCACTCTTCTCTTTGCACTCGATGAACTCGGCACCTAGACGACAAATCCATGCAATGCTAAGAGACTCTCATATATATAGTTTTTACCAATTAAGCGATTTTTGTCTAACTATAAAACTCTTTTGATCCAAGTTTACTATTATATATAATACTTTCGAAATTTTCCCGATCACTTTCGAACCCATTCTGGATCCTTATTCATGTGCTAAAAGCATGACAGGACCGCTGCGTGAACTGATGATAGTAGTGTAGAGTAAATAGTATTTAGGGTGAGACCAGCCGGATAATTATGTATGACTATACAACTTGCTTAGAGATTAATCTACTAGAAATTGTGACAACTGGTACAAAATGTATATTGTGTACTATTGAACCATGCAAAATCATTATTTAAATCATATAAACTTCATATCATGTTCCAGGTACTAACAGGTATGTCCAGACAAGAACGGCACGAGATAATCAAATCAATAAAACACTTGAACGGAAAAATACAAAGTACAGTCAACAAAAAAACCACACACATATTACTTGGCACCTGCGGACCATACAGAACAAATAAAACATATTGCAGTAAATGTGACAGCCCTGAGAAAATATTGTCTCAAATGTTCAAAACTAATCTAGCAGTACATGATAAAAGAAAAGAAAATGTTTTATGCAAATGTACATCCTTGATGAATAAAAATGACAATAATGGCCAAAATATTGACTTAAATACGTCTCTACTAGACCAGGGTAGAGATTCTCAAGATATATGTAGCTCTATAGAAACAATAGTTAAGAATAATAAACCGAGGACGTTAAATGCGTTATTGGGGGCTGTTAGGGGTTGTAGAATATTATATTCAAAATGGGCCCTCGATAGTTTGAAGGTCAATCGATGGGTTCATCATTTTGGTTATGAAGTTAAGCACCTCAAGAAAATATCTGAGGTACATAATTATTATTATTATCATTATTTTTATTTATAAATACTTGTATGTACTATGTGCAAAAGACCTCATTTGAGGCTTAACATTTTGAATTTATCTTTCAAATTAACTAAACTAATTAAACTTATTGTTTTTATTTCATACTAATAAACATTTTAAGATTATAATACATAGTCAAAAAAAAGTTATATGTTTTTTAGTTGTTTTTTTTTTTTTCTAGAAAGCAAGGTTCGAAAGATCAGCGTTACAAAAAATGCATTCAGAATACACATATAATGTATTCAATGAAACTAAAATACAAATATCACAAAACGCTGAACAAAAAGACGCAGTTACACAACTGTTGACAGTCTGTGGCGCAGATATACAAAATGGCGGATCTGACACTGACATTACGATTGGGCGGGAAAATGGAGAAATATGTTCCAAATGGGTTTTTGACAGCATTGCAGCCGGAAGATTAAGAACCACCAGACGATATATTAATAGAAATATGCCGGTTGATGTTGTCGATTTAAATTAGTGATATTTTTATAATAATTTATTATAAGTCAAAAAGTCTGCATGTATTTAACACTAGTAATTTATATTGTGATATATTTTACCTTGATTTTGATGTTTTCTTTTGGGTCTCATACATTTTTTGTTGTCTTGTTATTTATAAAATAAATTATACATATACTTTACTTTGTTTCTGTCTGGTAAACAAACTTTTGACACTTAAATAAATGTATTCAAGGGAACTAATCAATAATATATTTTTTCCTATATTTGTGTTTTAAAAGTCTTTATTATGTATAACATTTATCATGATAATCTATAATACAGAGTAAAATAAGTTTTTCTGTATATTTCTCTGTTTTACATATTCATTTTTTTTTCTTTCCGATGTAACTCCATGGGAACACGCGTACTTTGGAGTGATAAGGATGTTGGAGATACCCCGTCCACTACGGTGAACTGAAGCGGCAGGTTTTGCTTGTGACCAGCGCGAATACTAAACGCCCACCATCGGCAAAAAACACCATTATTTTTCCTGAACCTACTTCTGAATTAACAACCATGGCTCTGCTCTAGAAGATTCTAGTGTAAAGCGTAGTGAACATCCGCCTATCTTGGTGACCCTCCACAGGCCTCCTGTCCTTCGGGATCGTTTCACCCCGGTATATGATTATAAGGAACCACCATAAGGTGTACGGTGTACATTTGGAAGGTTTTATATATTCTTACCAATTGCTCCGAATGTAATCTTTGAAAATGTGTATATCTTTTTGAAAATGTCTTTTAAAACCGAATAAACAACACACCTGATTTCCCAATTCATTTTCCCGATTTCCCCTTTCAGATGTACCTACAATAGATTAACGTTAATTATCTATTGATTAACGAATAAACTTCAAAAATTACAATTAAATAAAAAAGAATTGAATCTGGTCAATTCGACTACTTTCTTTCCATTAACCGCTAAATTGCAAAAGGGCCGTAATGTATGTGAATTGACGAAAAGACTTAATTCTGCTGCATACTGATGTTGAAACAGCCAAATTAATTAAGTTATTTTAATAGTATCCTATCAAATAACATACTATTATGAGGTAATGCAGCAGATATTGATTCTGTATTTGGAATGCACAAAAGGGCTATTCAAGAAAACAATAATATAAGGCCAAGAGAATAATTAAGAAACAAAATTCAAAAAAATTTAATAATAATTTATAATCATTTCCAATCTGGGTTACGTTCTGGTGACAGTACAAGCACCGTTCATCACGGACATCTTTCACGAGCTGAAATGACTGGCTGACTGTGTCTATTGACTATGCAGACGTATGCTGCTCTAATTTATCCGAATATAACTTCAATAAATTAGATCGTCGTCTCACACAGCTGCATTCGTTGTATATTCTTAGTAAATATGACCATATAACTCGGTACCATCAGTTTAAAGCTGCAATCGCTTCTTATCCGTGAGCGAAGATCTTCTAGATACTTGTGTCGGCTGTTCTTTATAAATAGCCATTCAATGTCTCCTGAATACTTAAAATATAAGTTCCAATTCCTAGGCAGTATTCACGACCTAGGGGAAGGTGGCCTAAAAAGGGGACTAAAAAAAGTCAAGATCATTTGGATTCTTAACTGAATTTACATTAATATAAAAGATTTTCATTAAAGCATAAAATAAAACACCAATTGAATATTTTTAATGAAATATATTTATTTTGTATGAAAAATACAAAAACCCGTTTTGCCCGCATATTGGCCCAAAACAGGTAACCCCCTCCGGGCAAAACAGGTAAGCTTAGTGCAAAACATATGAGCGTTGTTTTTAACGTTTATGACGTTAATGCCTATAAAAATAACAAAATCAACTATTCAACTGTATTTTCATCACAAAACTTAGATAACTTATTATTTATTATCATTTATATACGTACTTTTGAAAGTCTTAATATTTAGCTTAAGCGTAGGTTAAATTTAACATTAGAGTAAACATTTATTTCGGTAACTTAATGTATGTAAATGTAGTTTCATATAATCAGTTTACAATGAAGTAATTAATAGATATCAATGTAAGAGATATAAAATCAAAATAATAATAAACACTTAAATAAGCTATATCTACTGTAACAAAATCAGATTCATATGTTAAGAATATCGTATGGTAAGTCTTCATTCTTGACATGACGATGCAAGCTGAGTTTGTCTTATATATTTATTAGCTATCTGAAAATGAAAATGCTAAGAACTAAATTTAATATGAATTCAGGGCAAAACCGATAGGGTATAGGTATTGGTACCTCCTACCCTACCCGTTTTGCCCAAGAGTACCTTGCTAAGTAAAGTAGTAATAACTTCAAAATCAAATTTGAAATAATAAAATAAATTATGAAATTCCACAGTGAGATAGATGTAAATTGAAATGCCAATAATAACAATAGGATAATTATAAACATTTTCGACTAGTTTCAAAAGACTTACATTGCTTTTTTCTTAGAAAACCATCAAAAAACTTTCGAAACACACACCTCCGCTATGATGCGATTTCAGCCTACTAGTGAAACTATTGGTTCAGTGACAGCACTCGGCACACACAAAGATTTACACTGAAGTGTGACGTACAACTACTTACCCATTATAGGTGGGCCACCCGTTTTGGGCTAGTCTCCCCTACATCATCGCTCTTTCTAAAATCGTCATATTTTTATTCCTTTGCATATATCATACATCATATCAAGTTCCTCTCAAGTTTTGTCACAGTTCATTCAACGAAACTCTGGAACAGCCTCCCTGAACACATTAGATGTTCACCTAACAAACTGGCTTTTAAAAATTCAGTTATTAAATAACTATCAAAGCAAAAAGTACAATCATTATATCAATTTCTATGTACTTATATAAGTATTTTTACTTATAAGGTATTCATGTATTGTTACATTTATTGATATGTAATTATAACTTTTGAAATGTAACTACATTATAATAGTAATTATTTAATATTCAAGTCGTTTACTGATTAATCTTGTTTATTTTAAAACTTTGTTTATTTTAAAATCGTAAGTTTGTAATCAATAGTATTTACTTTAGTTTGCAGTATCATTACTTAGTTTAAGTTTTTTACTAAATGTCAACGCCTAATTGGTTTTTATTTTTATATGTTCGTTCCGTTCCGTTCCGTTCGTTGTTTGACTTTCAGAGAATGCTTAGTATTAAGACCGACTATTGTACCTTCTTGGGACAATGGAGGTTTAATAAACAAATAAATAAATATTTAAGAAAATTTTTATTTACAAAGACAAATATGTATGAGTTTCAAGAAACCTTTACAAAAATTTAAATGAGTTGTAATTGAGAAGTTCTAGTTAACAAAACAATTTATTTGAAGTCTTGTTACTCTTAACTGAGGAAATGGCTGCTTCACCAACTCCCATGTTAGTCATTACTTGTACTAGTGTTAAGGATCGGGTTGCACCCCTACCATATAGCAAAGCCCACGATATATCGTCTCATATGGCGAAGGGGGTGACGGCTGACTCCTGCGTTATAGTCGGAAACGGGTGCTGCTTGCAATGACAATTAATCGTTTGACCTATGGCAAGGCATCCAGAACAGAAGATAAATCTTAGCTTGCATATCAGATACCAGAAGTCTAGAATCTGTATTTTCGTTCACAATCATTTTTAAACATAGTTTTAACAAAAAATATTAAAACTGGTAATAAAGACTATTATTATTAAGAAATAATCTAAAACTATGAGATTCTTCTCAGAGTGTGTTTAAAACATAGTATAAAGTTTATATTATTGAATAGTATATTTCAAGACGAAGAAAAACATTTAAGGAACGAGGGATCTATAATAGCGTTTTTAGCTGGAAGTCAATAGGGACCTCAAAGTTTTCAAGAAGTCTTGACGATTATAATTTATTATATATAATACTAATAATAAATTTTAAATAGGAAACCAGAATGACTTTCCAGTGTGCTTTAGTTGACGCTCTTAGTGTGAGTATATACGCATGTCTAAAAAAGGTTGATGAGGTTATAAATAAAATGTCTTAAATTATTTAACTTATTTTTTTTATCTCAAAATAAGTATTTTGAGATAAAAAAAATTCCCTCTTTATCGATGTAATAATATTTTATAAGTCTTCATTTCCTAAAACAATATTACACTTTTTTGCCCACTATACCCGCTGGCGCGCTTAATATCATAAAAAGTATGTATTAAAATATTGAAAGTTATATTGTACATAAAACAACTTTCCATTATTAAAGCTTCCTCAGAATATGATTTGCCACCGACCTAAGAACATTGATATTATTTAAAAAACATAAAGCTTTAATTAGGTACGTTTATAATAAATCTTAAAGCCTTGCAGCGCTAACTTCATACACACTTTGTAATGTGTATCATCCGATAAATATTTGGAAATACTGTACTATCCATTAGCACACACATTCTATAATTACCTTTTTTAATTTGTTACATGGTAATACATTGAGATGCTTACTTACTAAAAGAGTTTTTATATTGTATTATAGAAGACCGCGAGCTTGCATAATTAATTAAAAATCTTGCGGAAACAGACAACAATGTTTAAAAGACGTATAAGTACAATTTAATTGGTAGCATTTAGTTGTAACTTAATTCAACAAATCATTGTTTAATTAGGTACTATTGCTTCTAAAATTTTCTCCAGTAACCAACTCCATTGAGACAAACAAAATCAGAAGCCCATTATCTGCTATCTAGTAAACGGAGTCCACATTAAATTCAATGTCCAGTTCATATTTCATCGTTATGAGATATCATAAGTTACCGCTAGATGTCACTACGACCATGTACTCGTTTATTAGATGTGCTCAACCAATGTGCTGCTCGAGTATCGACCTCTTTGGAATCTGATACTAGATTAACTAAATACGTTTAATGCTACAGACATTACTACAAAATAAATTAATAATATTGGTAAATATTTATATTTTATAGAAAATATTAAATTTCATTTCATTCAGAAAAACATATAAGTATAATATAATATCAAATTTAAAGACATATATTAAGGGCAAATTGCAGGCAATGTTTTTATCTGATATACCTACCTTGAAATCTATCAAATGTATGCTTTTTTACTTATATTTGTTAATACAAACCATTAAGTAGTAAATAGGGTAAATTATTTGTAGATATGTCTACGCAATTTAATAGCTGACTATCGAACACCTTCCTTCCTTATTCTGTATTTCTTGACAACAGAATTTGTATGAAACTGTTTTCTTCGGCCATTCGTAAAAAAACAAATATCGACGGACAATTATTTTTTTAAATAGACCGACCTGATGCTATTAAATGAAAATAAATTAATTATTATACTGTTTATTCATGAATTATGTGATATTTTTTATTATATTATGTTATATTATTTATATAAATATCCTCGAAACAAAAATAGTTTTATTAAGAAACTTTAAAATTTAATTAGATATAAAACTATTAAAAGAAAAGTTTTAAATTTTGATACATTTTCTAATTCATTATAATTTATAATAATTATTACTGTGAAGAGAATCTAAAACTAATAAGATTATAACCGGTTAAAACTAGTTAAAATTGGACCTGCGAGTTGTTCAAAATCTTACAAATAAAACTCGTTTGTTATTAATAAATTTGTTTTAATATTAATAAGTATACTCAAATACTATATATTTACATAATTATTACAAATTATTATATTATTATAGTTATATTAAACTAAAAATATTGTTATAATACATTATTAAGGCTTTCTCGCTTGATCGTTTGGAACAGATTTTTCTACGTATGAATCCTAAACAACTTCCGAGATCGCAATCTTGCCGGAAATAATACCTATTCTTTCAGAAATTCTTACAAATGTTCTAGAAAGGCAATATATTCGCGATTCATCATTTTTATTTAAATTTATTTTAGATTTTTGAGGAAGAAAGCTATCAAATCTCTAATCTCCTACTCTTAAAAAGATTAATAGAAAGGGTTATAAAATAAAAAGATTTTACATAAAAATAACATACATTTATTAACACATTTGAACTTATTACAGAAAGAACAACCTTGAGCTCAATGGCTTATTACCCTAACGTCAAGTTATATTCTATGACAGTTGTATAACCTTACTTATTTTAAGAATTAAGGCAGCCATTACAGTATTGAATTATTACTTTAATGCGCCATTATTTATTTTTTAGTACAGTGCAGTTTTTAATGTGAAATAGTGATTTTCAAGGTCAAATAGTACGTAATATAATACCAAAATATTTGAAGATTTTTAACTTATTTAATGTTTGTTCTTTGTGCATCGTTCGCTATACGACGAAATTTTAGGATATAACGGTTTAGTTAATAATGTTTTTCATAAGTGTATAATTTATATTCAGGACACGAGCTACACTATTGCATAAACTTTTTGTTGTGTAACAGGGATTTTTAATCTTTTTGCACATCTAGGCGCATATCTATATCATTTGGAACTAGCTGTTAGCGTTTTCCAACCGCGGACCTGACCTGACCTGATTATAAATCTGTCAGGTCAGGTCCGCGGTCATAATCAGAGAACTTTTAAAATTAATTTGGTTGGAAAATTAATGCATTTAAACAATTAAATATTTCCGTCATATAATAAAAATATAGATATAGGCACAAATGTCAATCCTATCATACGTTATCGAGTGCAGATTTGTTTTTTTGCTATATAATTTTTCACACACTCAATCCGTCTTCTTCTCTTATAATCATCTAATTTCATATTTAAGTTTCTGGATAGCCCAACTCGTAAAAAGGTATTTATTAATCGTTATAGTATGTCACAAACACAAAAAGTTCGAAACAAAAAAAAGAGAACATTTCGAATCTTAGAAAAGTGTTGTTATCACTTCCGGGATCCATGAACACTGTTACATTTAATTATCCGGCTAGAACGTCAACACTATAAAATTTGCCCGACGACTAGTTTGACAGTTCAAGTCGCGATTTCGCCATTTCAGCGCTTGAATAAGGACTCCAAATGGATTCGAAACTATTCGGGCAATTTTACATAGTATTATCTGAGTACAGGTAGGTAATTATATGTATTACATGAAATATATTTCTTAATAATAATAATAATAATAATAATTCTTTATTGCCAGAACATAGATTCCATAAGAAATTCACTATTATATATATTTTTTAATGCTGTTTCTTTCTTCGTTCTTGGTTCTATCAGTTCTTCAGTGGTTGAGAACTTATATCTATATAAGTGTTACCTTCTGTCTTCTGGGGACATGAGTGCAGAATTACGGTATGACGCTAAAATACGAATAAGTTAATATAAAACATAGTAAATATAAAAAAGTACCGAAACAAGGACATAAAAGTTAAATGAACAATTTGGTAAATGCTTTCTCTTGGACGATATTTTTTTAATATTTCTATTGTAAAAAGTATAATTATAGATTATGCAACATTACGTTAGTTTATATTAATTTCGATAAAACCTTAACTTTTTTATACAGTTTTTTTATTAAACTTATTTTCTCTATTGAATTATTTCACTCTCTAATCGTGATCGTAATTTTTAGATGTTGTCATATAATATTTTATCTCAAAATTGCGAACACCAAAAAACATACAATCCCTTACTCAAATAATGTAACTACTTTATTCCAATACACTATTGAATTAATTATTGAGCACATGTTAAAAATCTTAATTATAAACCGATGTACACCAATGACGTCATAAAATTACATTTTAATTGATAAAATATTACAGTCATCGGGTACATAATATCGAACAATAATAATTAGCATTGTACATACCTAAATATAGAACAATTGATTTGTTTCTATTTAAAAGTACTAAGTGAAGTAGAATTAAAAAATAATAAAACCTAGAAACTTCGGAATATTTTTAAAAAGTTCTGAACGATTTCAATAAAATAAATCGCTTACGACAAAGTCAAGAAGACGTCACAAATAAATTTAAATAAAAAAAAACTAATGTCAATCATTGACATCTGTTCAAATTTATTAACATTACGCACCAAAATTTAAGTCTTAATTAACCAATGACCATGATGATTATGATTAAATAACTGGTTTTTAGCCAATAGGTTTATGTTATTTTTATAATTCACATAATTTAAAATTGGAAAGTTTATAATTTTAATTTTAAAAAATATGACATTATAATATAACAATCAGCTAAAAATGTCAAAAAAAGGACGTTTGACGTTTTCACTTGACACATGACTTGCCTCCATTATATTTTTTTAAATTAGAAACCAAGAATATTCTCAAGAATCATGGTACAGGTTAGGTTTTTCTAATACTACAAAATACAACATTTAAAATAACCTGCTTTGTTCACCGATATGTCAGAAACCAAACAAAGTCTACAGTCTGACCAACATTGCTACATTATAACAAACAACTGTTATCATTTACTTAAACTTCTACGAACTGTGAATTCCGGTCTCTAAACCAGTAAATAGTAGATTGTAATGTAAAAAATGTGCATCAAAGTAACTATTTAAAATGAAAAGTGCTGCACGCTAGCTGTGGGAAAATACTTTCACGTGCCGTTAACGTAAGCGTGTAAGTGAAGTTTAATTATTAACGAAGCAAACAGAGATCATTTATTATATTTACCATATACAAACTCATTTTTCTAACCTTATTCTTAATTATACTATTCCATTAAATATTTACTATTTAGGCTGTTAATATCCATAATTAAACCTTTTTAAACAGACCTTTTTCTTATTCCTTCCATTTAAAACCTCGCCATCTGAAAATACAAAATATTCCGATTACGTTGGTAGTTTTGTAAAAAAAAAAAAACATTTCTTCCGTTTTAAACACGTTAAGCAGTTGCGCGTCCTGTTGCTCTCTCGCTCGTACACATATCATATCTCTGTCTGTCTCACGTTTTGGTGCAACGACTCCACAATTGCATTAAAAGGGATGTCGAAATTCAAAGCAAAAACAAAATTTTGCAATATGTTCAAATCTTTAAAATGTACATATCAGTTCATGATTTCTGGACAAAGTTTATCGATGCGATGAACACCATTATTTTACAAAAATATATATTTTTGTAAAAAAAAAGTAATTATCCGTATTATAAAAACAAACTATGCACGGAAGAATGCAACCGATAACATATAGTACCTATATATAAAACAAATTATAATATCATTTAAATCTTAAAATAGGTACCTATAAACCTGCAATATAAAGTTTGTAAGAAAATAAAAAAATTTTAGATCAAATTCCTTTTACCCTAATAATGCTAACAAAAAAAAAAAAAAATTCAATGCGTACAACATTGTGAACCATTATTAGCTATTAATTTTTATATACAGTTGGTACATCTGTTAAAGATCATGTAACATTAAACAATTTTGATTTAGGTCATATTTAAACAATATTTACTGTAGATAAATTATATTGAGAATGAAATGCAGTGAAAATTTGAACTATTAACATTGTTTAGTTCTAAATTGTTATTATAAAGTTTAATGAATTGAATATGACAGTTCTTCGTAAAAGCATGTTCAATGTTTTGACATTTTTAAAACTGTGATCACAATAAAAAAAATACCTATCTGTGTTTGTTATGTGGTTCTCAGACCAGGGCGCGTTTGGAACCCTCATAGCCTTAACTCTTGAAGTTGGAGTGTCCAGGACTTATTTCAATATGGGCTCCTACTCTTCAAATTGACGTACAAAAGTGATCAATGATATGTATTGAAAGTGGAAAATATATAAATAAATAAATATATAAACCATAAAATATTGATTTGTTTTGTGTCAATAATTATTGAAGGGAGCAAGGAGTTAAAACTAGTTTGTGATATATAATCTGTATTAATACTTACGTAGGACATAGACCTTGACACGGAAGCAGCGGACCGGCGATTCGTTAACGCTTTTGCTTCTTGAAAGGGAATCTAAAGTAAAAGTAACTTTTTTATTAATTACTCCATTATGCAATCTCCACTATAGTTTTAAACGTTCCATTTTTAGTGGACTATTAAAATGAATCATAACAATAAAGTAAAGAGGTTTTATATTCTTGGGTTTTTATTATTTAAATCTTACTTATTTATGTGTGTAATTATACTGTGTACTGTGCGTTATGTGTGTGTAATAATACTGGTCTTAGAACTACCCTGTAACAATCCTGTTTAAAAAATTATAAGCGCATAAGAGAGAATAAGTTTTAATAAGAATGTAGGTATGTGAAAAATTGTGCCAATGTGACAAAGGATTTTAAAAAATGTGTTAATACAAAATAGTCAATTTTCTTATTGAAGGTAGTTTTTTTCCAAGTTGGTTAATTTTAAAAATTGTCAAAGAATATGAACAATATCCTAGTACTATGTATGTGTATATTGTTAAAATACTAGTGCATATTGTTTTATACATAAATAAAAAAAATACCTATTGTAAATAGGTAGCGAAACTGGTAATACCCGCAGGTGGGATTTCCTACCCCTACTTGAATCGTTTGTTGATACACAATAAAAAAAAAACAATAAAAAACTATTAATTAGTTACTAGAAGATTAAACTAATGTAATTAACTAAAATTATTATAGCTAATATCTGAAGAATTGTTTCCGAAATAGACGCACCCATATACGCACACACAAACGCACGCACACAAACAAACAAACACACACAATGAATTAAATCACCTACTTGGACAAGACACTTCTTTCTATCTCTAGTTCTGGTACAAAGTATCGTTAACGTATATGTGTGCGTTACCTTTAGGATGCAGCCATTTTATATGAAGGTACATTTGTTATTCAAGCAAAG
Source organism: Mechanitis mazaeus (assembly GCA_959347395.1). Taxonomy (NCBI): domain Eukaryota; kingdom Metazoa; phylum Arthropoda; class Insecta; order Lepidoptera; family Nymphalidae; genus Mechanitis; species Mechanitis mazaeus. The sequence goes on from OY365751.1 coordinate 11,639,347, forward strand.
ACAAAAAAGTATACACTTCATATAATCTAAAAAAATATGTTTTTCTTTGTTATTATAGTTAAAAAATATATATTTATTATTTTTCTACTTTTACAATTTATATCAAATTATTATTAGCACTAAATAGTTACACAGTTTTACGATCTATATTTAAATGTAAGTAAATAAATAATGCCTTTTTTTTTAATAATCAAATAACGTGAAATTAAGTATTCCATCAAATATTACATACATATACATACTTTTTTGTTAAATAACTTATAATATAACAAGATACAGATGACAACCCTGGTTGCCTTGGTTTTACTGTTGAGTGATATTGTGAATGAAGCTACATCCTAACTGCCGAATTAATATTCGAACCACAATCCACGATTGAAATACAACCCACTATTTGATTACTTACACTATTAATTCAAGAAACTGATTAGAATTTCTATATTTTATATTAAAATTTAGATCTGGGGGCTTACCACCATCTCTTAAGATCATTTTACAGGAATACATTCATTTTTCTTTTACGAATTCTATAAAAATATATTGTTTCACTGAAAATTTCTTCAATGCACCTTTTTTTAGATGTAACTAGCTGATTGCTCGTTCTAAAATATAAAATATGTAATATTCGATTAAAATTTGTTTAGGCTATGAGTTTTTTTTAAAATTCATATTAGATTATACTACCAGTCGTATGACGAACTACTGATGAAATCTTCACAAAAGTTCACAAAAGACATTTGAAAAAACTAACCAAAATCTATTAGAGAACATGTCACAAACTCTGTTTGTCAATATCCAAATTATATCTAGTTAAGATTTTATTATTAAATAAACGGTTTATTTATTTAAGTTAAAAACGAAGCAAAATCTGAATATTCATACTTTTTAAGAAAATAGTACTCAATAGCTTAAATATATAATTCAAATATTTCAATAGTCCATATTTTTTCCCTCTGTTTATTGTATTATAGATATTTCGATGTTGCTAATATTACCGGGAATATGTATTTAAGAAATTTAAATTTAAAAAGTAAAATACTATATATAGAGAGAACTGTGTCAATGGTCAAGTATACTGTATACATAGAATACTTTATCTAAAATCAACAATAGATATCGATAGGCTTATTTACAAGCCTTGAAAAAGTGTCCGCCATTGTTGCTCTTTTAAACACCATGAGTTTAGAAATGGAATATTTTGTGTACTTAGATATATTTAGATCATTAAATAACGGTACATATTCAACATTTTGTGCATTTACCCACCAAATAACAATATTGGAAATAATATAACATTAAGAAGGTACTCGCAATATATTTACATTTTTAGGTTAAGCAAGACGAAAAGGCGCGAAGACAAAAATGACACTTTAAAAGAATTAATATACATATTGTTTTGCAGTCATTAAATAGAATTTCGTATAATCTTACTGTATATTTCAATTACATAACTCGTTTTTTTGTGTTGGTACAATGCAGGTAGTCTATTACTTGACCCAGACAGAATGAAATAGAATACTTTTTCTTTAATTACATAAATATCGGTACGGGAGTATATTTTACCGTTTTGGGGCCACGCTCTCTGAGGTAGGTATGTAGGTACCGCAATTCGTGAGTACCCTGACAGCTGTTGTAATTTAAATCATAACGGTTATACTTCTCTTGTCCGATGAATCATCTTTCCGCTTGAGACGCCTTTGTAAGAATAAAGTTGTACGATTTGAAAACAATATGTGCGTGAGTCGATTACATGAATACAATTGGCAGAATTGATCGCTTTGTTGATTACAAATTTGTGAAATCACAAAGAAATCAGCTGTTTTAGAGATTGAAATATGCAAATTTATTAAAAAGTGAGCTCTAACGTACTGCTGTCCTTCGTTTTGGCGGTGTTAATGCCGTATACTTATACGTATGATACAATTTATGGAAACCGGTCTGGCTGCGGTGTCTACATCGATTCAGTCACCCTGTACGAAATCACTAAATGAATCACCAAGAAACTTTCTAAAACTATGACACGAAAATGCATCATCCAGGGTGTTTTTTTTACAATTTGTCGGTGTCATTTAAGGAAAATTTTACGTATTACCTGAACGGTTCGTGCCACGTGCAACCGGCTACAAACCATATCCAGAACAACACCAGCGATAGCCGCATGCAGGCCGGGATTGGTGCAATGTGATAAAAGGCACAACGTTTACACCTAACCACGTCCTATGCGTGGCCACCGCAGTGAACGACCGGCCGTGTAACGGGACCCGCGCGCCTCGGATGCTGAATGTAGCGGTCTCCGAAGGCCGAGCCCGTTTGGATAGGCCGGGACTGGTGCAATATCGCTCCATACCGAATATAGCGCCAGTCACCGCCCAGCCACCCGGGCCTCTGGAACAAAGCCGCCGCACCCAATGACTTCGTATTGTGAACTTAAGTTAGTGAACTCGCGTACTGTTGAATGCGCTTTCGGAGCGCTTTACACACGTGAGACGCGCACGACGGTCGGCGCCAGAGTGCGGCGGCGCGGGGAGAGCGACGCGCGCGCAGCTGTCGTGCCCCCTCTGCTCCCCCTCCCTCCTCTCGTCTCCCCTAGCCCTTTATCGTTCTGGGAAGTGGTTCCTAAACTTCCCGACCGAGTCGTTCTCTCAAATCCTCCTCGAATCGTGGGAAATGTATGGCGTTGTGTAAAAGTTGTGATCCTTGACATGTTTCGACGTGTCTTGTGACGTATCGAGCTTTTCGCGCTGCAGTGACGCAAGGTTGATCTCAATTAATGGTTTATAGTTTCTAGGTAGTCGACCTTATCCTCGTATGTTATTAAAAACATGCTACACACATACAAAATTAAAGTAACTACTCATTAAAAACTTTTAAATGACCTTTTGGTAACTTTTAAAAACAGTCTGGCAACACTGGATCGCTTCATCCTGAGTTCCTACCTGCCTGACCACAGAGTATGAAAACTATAGAAGCTGAGCTAAATAAATACCACGAGTGCAGTCGTATATAACAATTTATATATTTTGTTTTTTTAATACAATTAACTTATTCTTTAAATTCAACGAATGACGAAATATGACTTAATTTTAAATAATTTTAGTTTTGACAATAAGCCATATCATTAAAATGCATGATGAAGTATTATCTTCCCCTAATAAATAATTTTCTTCCTTATTACATAATATTAAATAATATTGAGTACATCTCAATTTTATAGAATGTATCATCTAGTAAGCTCTGTGTTTAACTGATCTCTGCAAGTTATTGGATAATATGAATAAATTAAAAGTATTTGATATTTTTATATTTATTAATAAATACAATAACACGCTCATATTATCTTTCACTTAATTATTTTATAATAATATAATATATGGGTTCAGAATTTAGAAAACTGATATTACATTATATACTCTATACAATACTACACACTATACTAATTATTCTACATAAAGTTTAGTATTGTTTGTTTAATAAAGTCAACCAAGAAAAATAATATACTAGTACATTTCAAAATAATAATTTTAATATATACTTATAGAATAAAACAAAATTAAAGTGTATAAAAGCCAAAATAATTAATAAATTTAAAAAAACTGCATATAGAAAGAAGCGTTTTCGTACCAAAATAGATTAAAAATCTATTCAAGATTTTATAAATCTTTCTTTTGTTTTAGCTATTTTCCAGGAACAAGCCAACTTAGACCCATATCAAGACCGCTGATGCATCTCAGATTACCGAGGGCTGCAGATAATAGCACAAACTTTAAATCTTTAATCTATATAATATATAACACAGTCTAAATATATAATAGCTTCGAAATTCATTCGATTACGGTGATACTATATTGTTCATACATTATAATATAATCTGTGGTTTAGAAAAAAATCCCGCTATATTTTTGATTAAGTACACGCATTTTACAAAAGATGGCGCTGATTTTTATATCTAATTTAATAAAAGAATGTTCTGCATGTGTTCAGTCAAATTAAATTAAAACAATATCAATTTAAACTATAAATATAATATGATATCATGAAACGGTCTTTTATTTCCATCAATTGTTTCACAAGTACATTTGTTACGTACAATTTCTCGTTAGATCCAGGTAAGTATACCTGTTTGGATGGGCTTTAGAAACTAGGGCTTCATATTACAATAGACGGGACTTGGTTTTTGCAAATCGGGCGGCGAATTTCGTTCAATCTAGAACAAAAGGAAGGAACCGATGGCTTTGCAAATTCTTATTATTATTAACAAGGTATTTTAAAATCTTACACAATACGATAAGGTCTAAAATAATATTTATGTTGTTTTAAAACTCGGCCTTGTTTGGGCATCGGTTCTTAGAAAGCATAAAGTGGTCATTCCAATGAAATTTTTGCACACATCTTTTAAAGTAATAAATATATATGTATACATAAGATATTGTTAATAGAATAAACTTTAGAATACTAATTGTAATATTAATAATAAAATATACAAACTTTTTGTAATGAACCTATTTTTAGCTTCGTTCTATATTGTCTATAATCTATGATCAAAGACGGCTTATAATAAGTATATTTCAAAGATTTAACCTCCAACGTCAGAGGTGAACTAGTAACAAAGGTTATTCTGCTATTACCCGCTTATTGTTTAATAAGCATATTAGCTACTGACAGTTTAATATCATTTAGTAATAAATATTAATCTTGTAATTATATATGAATTTTAAGAAATTTAATACTTACAATGTAATTTAGTAGTTACTTTTGGTTTATTGTACATTTATTTGTACACATGAATAAACGAATTTGAAATGATTATATTAAATATTAATCGAACCCCACGGTTTACCCGCGTATAAATCTACTACTTACTCATGAATTACTGTCAGTCATAATCAGAATTTTAATAATTTTTTATTTATATTTATTTATTTTTCTTAATTTTTTCAGTTTCAAAAATTAGCTGGTTGAAACAAATGAACAAAATTTAGTTTTAAAATATTAATTCAATATATTATGAAATTTGATATATTACTACTATATATTATAATATTGTAGTCATCATATAATAATCTCTCAATATATTATAAAACATTACTATAATGATGTCAGCGTTAATGTCCGAATTTAAAACAATAAAATTGTAATTAACAATTCTCTCTTCAACAATCTTAATTACATAATTTATTGAGAATATGTAATATTAACTATATATGACATAAATTATTATTTTATATTGGTATATGAATTAGATTTTGAAAAAGTTTATAAATGTTTTAAAACTTAAATACTTTGTCACTGTGTGCGTGTGGTGTGTATGTGAGTGTGTGAACAAAACCTCTATGGTAGATGTTTAGTCAATATTGTTTGTAAATTATTGCTTTTCTTTATTATTAGTTAATGTTGCTTGATCGTTATGTTGACATATTTGGCTTTCAAGTGTTAGCGGGTTGAAGTTAAAGTTTTACTACTTTAGACGAATCGCTACAATCGCTTTTAAGTATGTGGAGAAATTAATATCTATATATATATATTACCTGACCTAGAAAACGTTGTTTTGCCTTATAAAAGAATAAAAAAAATATCAAGGTAATCTTATTGCTATAAAAAATATATTGGTGGTAGAATGATAAAACTTTATGGTTGTTTTTTTAACTAAGTCATAATAAAAGTAATCACTAAAAGAAATAACTAAAAAATTTTAAAAAATTATCAGAGAGGTTTATGAAATATAGTTTACCTCGTATTCTCAAACCTATTATACACACAAAATTTCATAAGACTCGGTAAAGCAATTTCGGAGGAGTTAGGCTACAAACGCGAGATTTTTATTTATTACATATTCCTATAGAATTAATTACACTTATAAGTAAATACGAACCTCATATGTAATGATTATAAAATAATTTCTGTTTGTTTATGTATCGCTCAAAAAATAGGTAGGTAGGTAGAAATTTGTTGTTGTTTCAAATTTCAATGCAAAATAATTTTTTTACAGCTTTATTTGATTAAAATTTGTTTACCGCTTACAAAAATTATTTTGTAATATAATTACAATCTAGCTTAAAATATACAGATTTAGTGAAAACTGAATGTAAGGCAAGGGGAGTAGCATATATAGCTACTAATACTAATAAGCTGTCAATATAAATTAAGTTTTAATAAATAATAAATGTCGAAAAATGGCGGGCGAAACCGCCGGCACAGCTTGTTTTAGAAAAAATGTCTGTCAAGCAATGTCAGTACACTTGACGTTGCAAGTTACTATTTATTATCAATGGCGTGGGCGATGGGATGTTTAGGCTCAGACCACCGCTGATTAGCGAAATTTGATAGCTTTTTCTAGCTAAACTATTATAATATATGTTAAATAAAACAAAGAAAGAATAACATATGCATTCAAGGTTAAATAATGCTTTTATAATAAATGATTGGTTATTTTACTATGGAGTATGGACATGGCAGATGTAGGGGCAGCTGTTCGCGCACGCGCCATCATGGCGGACACCTTTACCGCCTTTTTGTTCTTTGTTCAAAGATTGAGAATTTCTTTTAGCATCTGCGAATATATGCTATATGTTTTTTTTTTTTGCAAGTGATATACTTTTATAAAGTGATTTTTAAAAATAAAATTAAACCTATAATATATTCGATATTTATTTACTTAAAACAATGTTAATATTTTAGTAAGGATTACATTTTACACCAAATGTTGTTAAAGATTTCATTGTGATTTCGAATATATTTTTGAATGAAATCTTTTAATATTTCAAGTGAGTGAATCAGTGAGTGTTAGAAAAGAAAGGGGCCACATAAAGTGAAGTACTTAAAATATTACTAAAGCGAGATTGTTGACAATTTAAATGATGATAGATTTAGTTAATACTTTTAATATAAATAGGTACATATAGTATATACGTATTACAATAAAACGTAAGTACAGTGATACTTAGTATGTACCTAGCAGATTATTTTTCATAAAAAAATAATATGAATTATTTAGGAAATAGACCTCATGTTGACTTCGAGTGACTTTCTTATTTATTACCTAACATTCATGGACATTATTGTTTATTAAAATTAATATTTTAAGTTATTGACAAACAGTCGGCCATGTTATGTTTTTGTTATAGATTTGATTTGAGTCCGTCCTTATTATTTTTTTTTATTTTCTGTTTTTATATTAATGTGAGTACATTTTTATATAAATGTGAATTATTCCGTGTAAGATACATGTCAGGGTGTACTTAAAGATATTACAAAGATAATTATGCAAATAATATTATCTAATAAACATTATTTCTTGAGCTTTAATCATGTTTATTTTGATTCCTTATATCTGTTTCTGTTAAGTTTTGATATATTTTATGTCATTAAATATTTTATTCATTACAATTTGTAATAAATAATAATTTGGATTATAACTAATGTATTTTATTGTAATAATTATTGTAGTATTGAATAACCCTAAAAATAATAATATTTTTTATTTTCTTGTCAAATATTTTTTTTTTGTTAAAACTACGCTATGTTTTTTAATGAAATTTTCCAAGATTATCTGAGTTCTCATTATTTATAAGATATATTAAAGCTTTATTCCAAAAAAAAAGAAAAAAATATATGGATTTAAATATACATCTTAAGTGTTCTTAGACCATTACAATTTTTTTACAGGAGGGTGAGAGGGGGGAGACGAAATTGTCGGTTGGATAATTATGAGTAATAAATTGACTTTTAATACTGAGTATTTAAATGGATTAGTTTAGTTTCGTATACAATGTTACGATTTTGTATGATATTTTAAAATTCTAGAAACACTACTGTAAAAATGCAAAATTTTACTAACGAAAGTCACTTAAAAAGCTAAGTTCAGACAAAAATAAATTGATAACAATTTTAACATTTATATTTACATTTTACATAGATTATACTGTTAAAGATAAATTTAATGGAGTATTAGAGTTATAATAAATATATAACTTAAAAAGAAATATTCTAATCCTATGCTCGGATAACTCCTACAACATCGTAAATACGACTGATGCCGGTTATGATAGCTGGGTCTGACGTGGTGCCTACACACCACGGCCTACCATACATCCAGCTCGACGGGGTACTGATACGCCTAGGCCCTAGGTAATACCATATTGTACTAGAAAGTACATACTATTACTATATATTAATAGGTAGCCAAAAATTTTTTTTTTCTCTGTCATCCGTTTTTTAAGGTGACTCAGCAATTCCTTATGATATTATTATAACTATTTCATCTGAAAAATTGTTAAAAAAATATTTTTTAACGTTTTAATGATCTTGGTATGTATATTTACGAATGATTTATATTTTTTTAGCAATATTTTAACATTCTTATTAAAAAATATGTCACACAACTACATATTATGATATAAAAATATGAAAATAATAGTCCATTTCAATAATACTATTATAATATAAATAAAACTATTTTAATATAAATAAATAAATAGTCAAGATTGTAAAATTAACTCAATCCTAAATATTTTTTTGCTGCCATATCCTATCAAAATGACAGTTGACAGCAGATTTGTGAAGAAAAAATACAAACGAAGTAATTAGCCATCTGTGATTGTAGCAAGGTGAGTCCGGTCAGAGCCCCCAAAACCTGCAGTCCCGCTACCTGACAATTTTATTAAACGCATAATTTAATATAATTAAAATTATTAAATTTAACCTTATTATTCATTTTTAATTTGAGATCTGATAATCATTACCCATTTCCAGATTTAGAATTTTGAAGCAAAAAAAAAAAAAAGTATATTTGTTAATATTGTCATTATATAAAACAACTTCCAAAACACATTTTTTGCAAAAACAATTGAAATAACTGTCTTCGTAATTGAACATATAGTAAATTAAAGGTACTTTAGAACCTGTAGTAAATCCTCCACCAACAGTCCTACAATCTGTCCGAGCAGCTGTGATGACAGCTGTGTCCATCTCATACGAGTGTCTTATAACCCTCCGCGCAAGTTGCGACATGACCATATTTATTATAGATATCAATTATATTACTAACTTACTTAACCAGTTTCAAGTATTCTCATTTCGTAGAGATTTTTTAAAAACTTAAAACAAAATATAAAAATATATAATACAAATGATGTCATGAACGCTGTACATATTTGGTTACAACTTGGACAAGTCTGAATTTCAAGAGAGTTATAGGCTGTCCAAATGAAAGCTGGATAGAAGAAACTAAATCATCATAAAAATCGACAAATAAAGCATAAAAGTTCTGGAGGAGGACCAACCCACCAGGAACCTCAATTACTAAATAATCCTAATATATAATCTTAGTTCAGTTATAACTTATTTTAGTATAAAAATCTGTAACTTAAGGAACATAAACTGTGTTTATTATTATTAGTAATATTATATAGAAATAAAGGTTATATTTATGTGATTTTTAGGTTAATGAATAATTTCACGAGTTTCATCTAAAACAGCTTCCAGATATAAACAGATTTAACTATATTACAAAAATAATAATAATAATAACAATAATAACAATAACTTTTAATGCAATAAAAAGCCGCTAACCAATTTTCAACAAACGCATCTACACTTGCGTTGTCTACTATACATTACCCGATACTACATATAAGAAGCCAGGGCATCGATCAAATGTTCATATAATAGCTACTAGCTTTTGCCCGTGGCTTCTATCGTTCTACATGTGTACCCGTAGCCAAAGAGGGGCAGTCAATTATATCATTTCCCGACCAACATCTTTTACAAGTATAAAAATATATATATACTTATATTATAATATTTGAACATTAATCTTAATAAAAACAGTGGCGCTTTTAAATGTCATTGAATTAAATTAAAAATACCATCTCTTAATTTATTATAAAAAAAAAACATACAATTAATTTTGTGAAAGACACGCATTAGTAGACACTACTTTCACCAAAGTCCAGTTAAAAGTCAAAGGTCAAATATAATATTATGTGACCCTAAACAATACAGACATAAATATTAAAAGTAACTTAAATAAAAAAAATTATAAAATATTAAAATAATTTAGTTTATTTTTATTTTTTTAATATGATTAAAATAATAAACTGTATTAACATTGGTATACTGAAGCGGAAGCCGCGAGTCAAAGAAGTATCCCACGTGGGCAGATAACGGTTGGTATACATGTAACCGGTCGTGAAACTAAGTGTGTTATGTATTTTATTATATTAAGCTTAGATTTAGGAAAGCTTATATTATAAAGTTTTTCATCCACAGATAAAAAAAACATATATTTTTTTTAAATAGGCAATTTACATATAAAGAATCATCTTTGCTATTTCCTAACAGGTTTATTTCATTTTTATTTGTTCGTTTGTTTGCGAATGACGTAGCTAAACATTGAAAAATAACATATTTAATATTAATACTTTTAAGAACTAAATATTCTAATATGTGTTAGATGACCTGAATTTGTATGAGCTATAATAACAATTAAAATACAACATTTTCTGTATGCAGTTTTATTTACAATGAAGGAAAATCAGATGCTTGACCTGGCAGCTTATATTTAAAAAGCTAGCTATTCATACGATTTCGACTTTATCTTTCAACCACTAAGATTATTATTACTACCCTCATATTATTATTATTTTTATTATAATTGTAGTTCCAAACTATTTTTCTATTTGTTCTTAAGAATGATATAATTTAAAAGTAAAAAGAATCCTTTCCCAAAAGAAATGTCTTCTAGTTTCAGGTGATCCGTGTAAAAACAAACAGATAAAAACAATAAATCTGTTCTCGGTGTACATAACCCTTATTTTTACGTCCAAAACATATTTAATATAGACAAAGATTTTCTTTTTTACTTTTTTTAGTTTATGAAAAGATTTAAAATTTTTATTTTTTTTTGTTAGATTTGATTTAATTCAATGTACATATTTATTAAATCTTCCAATTGATGTCCTCATTTCTTATTTTTTTATTTCTCACGTTTTCAATATTCTTGTTATTGTATATATTATATATAAAATTTGTTACGTAAAATAAAATGCATTGAGAAGAAGTGATATCAAAAATATATGTTACTGTATTGTACCAGATCTATTGTTTGTCTGTATATCGAAAGCGAATTTTTTCAACTATAAATTGTACATAAACCTCAATTTGTATGAAACAAGAGCACTCTCACTTTACATCCGCTAGATGGCGGTGTTCCTATTTCATAGAAATATACGCATACTTTTACGCGATTGAAGCACTGAGACGTTGTAAATAAACAGTTCATGTATCAAAAGAAGCGATGGCGGCGGGTGTTAGTTTCAATTATTATAAATACTCTAGTGCTAAATTAAATGTTAATGAGTATAATATTGTTAGGGTTCAAGCACCTGATTGTAGATAGTTTAAATCATTGTATAATTTTCAGGAATATAAAACTGTTTAGCCCAAAACGAAGATAGACACAGGCAACCTTACTGACATGACTAGAACTAAAAACTAGGACTCATCATTAGCACATACAGATGACAAGAGAATATTATATTATAGATTTTTATTATTGAAGATGATGAATATTTTATGATGAACAATTCATGAATATCACATATAAGGTGCTAACATCAGACTTTCATTTTAAGGTATTCTTCAGCTTAGACTCTCTCTCTAAAGCTTATAACTAAAAGCAAGAGAAAAAAAATCATTGACAAATGAAAAAAATTACTTACAGCATTGTGAAATTATAAACAATTTTTTGTTTTACTGTTACTATTACACAATCTTTTCTTTTTGTATCTATTCATAACGTTAAATATAATAACAAAGCGAAATCTGTGCATCAATTATTTAAAAAATGGGTATTCAAGAAAATTCTTTAATTTTTGCAACAATCCATAAAAAATGGCTTATAGTTGTAATTAATTATATCGACTGTGTGGGAGTTATGGAAAGTTTTTTGTGCGTAGGCGCATTCAACTTTGACATAAGTTTGATGTAATTACAATAAAAAATATTTAAAAAAGATATATAAGCTATTTATTTTATTTAAACTATTTGAGATCAAGCTACATAAAGTAAGAAATATTTTTTATAAAAATTACTCATGCATAGATGAAAACTCACCTGTTGCTAAAATATTTTTTTATACGTAAATTAAAAATAACGAAGTTAACTTTTGTTTAAAGTTACTATTAGGTATTAAAAAAAAGCTATTTGTTGCAATGTTTAACTAATTATTATTTATTATTATTATATTTAACAAACCAAGTACATTTAGCTCATTTAGCTGTACGCCAGACATCGTAAGTTCGATACCTGATCATGAAATATTAGGAAACTTACTTCAATGTAACAACTAACAATGATATCTTTTGGGTTATTTTAACCATTTTTTTGAACTATTTTCAAAGAACAACAATTCTTGATATTTAATAAATAAAAATTAAACAGTAAATTTTAATGAAATTTTATACAAAAATGACAATAACTCAAGTTATACATTTTTTTTTGTTAAAAGCAAACCAAAAAAAAATCCCAAATCTATCAAAAAGTAACTAAAAAAATCTAAACGGACGTAATTGTGAAACGTCATTCAACACAGACAATAACTGAACTAAAATTCTTTTATCTTCGCACTTTCTCCACAATTCTGCCTGAAATAAATCATACTACCTGCCCTTCACAGAATTGTAACAAAAGAACCTTTTTCTAGGGTGCTGTTGGTTTTGCCCTTAAATATTTTTATCTACAGAGAATTTTAGACATAATAGAAAGAAGCCGCTCATTATCCCGAGGCTGTTAAAAATATTTGAATTTTGTTTTAATATTTGAAGGGAATAAAGATCTAAAAATTTAAAAAATAGGTTTAGTATACTCGCAAACTATGCGAAATGAATGGTTCTTGTATAAATACGTATTAATAGTTTTGACTTCAAAGCTCTTATAATCCACTAAAAATTATTTTTTTAGTAAAGGTTTATTTAATTAAATTTAGTAACCGGGTTCTTATAAACACAGCTTAAAAGTAATAATAACAAAATGTAATACGTTAATATTAAAAAAGGAGTTATATTACAGATTATGATATTTGCTTTTAGTTATGTAACTCACATTTTTTAAACTATACCGAGGTTTTTTCTTGCTGTTGAGAAGCTTCTGATGAGTAAAAAACCCTTACATATTAACTAGTTTTGTTTATACTCAACAGATTTTATGATTTTCTGTTGTATCCTTAGTTTATGCTATAAGAAGTAATGTTAATCCACAAAATCATCAAATATTTGTTGCGTAAATCACATATTTATAATACTTAATAATAAAATACTTATTTATTAACTTAAAGTACAAATATCAACTCGTTACTATTTTATTATATGTGATATTTAAATCTGTTAATATTTAGCGAAATATATTCTTAATGTAAAAACTTTTAAACATAAGTCTATTAATATAAATATTATTACACATTATCCATTTTGTACGTATAAAGATGTGATTAGCAAAACCAAATACTTTTTACAAAGAAATGTTATATTGCAGATTATAAAAGTTTCATAACGTACTTGGGGCAGCTGCGAAGCGAAATTCAAAAGAATGGAAGATCAAGAAGTCTTTTCAAACGCACCTGGGTATTGAATAGTACAGTACAGACAAACAAAACAAGTTCGATTATCCGAAGGGAGCAGTACCTGAGGGATTTGTGAAAAAAACTAAGTATAGTTACCCGACTGTAGATAGTTTTTTTGGATAAGTACCTATTTAGTTTTTATGAAACGTTATCTGATAAATACGGTGGATTGAATTAAGTATATCATTCCTTTTCTAGTAATAAGTATTTGTAAATAATATTCTCGATAAAAATGCTTATATAATTGGTAAAAAATACAGTTTCACTAATAAAAATGGACCTTGAACTTGTTTATTATACAAAATATTAAAAACATGGCTGACATAAATAACAATATATCCGCAAGCAGTGTCGTCAAGTCACCCCTCGTGACATAACACAAATGTTAATTCAATAGCCTCGTTAACTCCTTATTAAATTATTCAAATTATTTCAAAGAATATCTGTAGAGGGTCACATAATTATATACCAATATCATGTTATGTTAAATTATGTAGTTATTGTTATATAGTACGCACTACGCTTTTCACCATAGACTCATATTGCTACATTACAAATATAAAAAAACGTATTCAACCGAAGGAGTTTTACTGATGGCGGCAATGATGATATTCCATGCCCAAGATCTTTAAAAAAGTGATTATTAATATTTATTATACATTGTTTAGATAATAAAATGTTAATAATGTTATAACATTATTATTATTATTTATAGATGTTAAGGGATTTTGTGAGACATAGGTAATGTTTAAATAAATGGCGAGGTATCATTACGCTATACCTACTAGGCATCTACTAGGCATTTTTTTAAATATTTTCTTTGTAATAAGCATAATCATATCCATCTCAATTCAATTATAGTGTAAAGAATTCAATTATAGTGTATTAACAGTTACTTAACATCTGTCAAATAAATTATTTAAATCTATGATTTCCGAACATTCGCAGCTCATTTGACCTTGGGCGCCCGTGGCCTTGGATCGAGGGAACAAAACACATACAGCCCGTTAAACGAGTCTCTGCTCCGGAAGCATTATAATTATAACCCTCTTTATAACCCGTACTTGTGCGAAATAACTAGGACTTTACGATTTTATGCTGTGATATTGCTTTTATAAGTTTTTATTGTATTTGCTTACATATATATTGTATGAAACCAACTATGTCAAGCACAAACTAAAATAACCCAAACGATTTACTAATAATTCATACTAAAAAAACAAATATAAAACAATGTGGATATGTACTTAGAATAATAAATACATAAAAATAAACATAGAATTATAAATAGAATACAATATAACTTTTCTAGACGTATTAATTACGACGAACAATAAAAATTTTTATTGTTATAAAAAGAACTTTTAAATAACAACAGCCTATTCATAAATAAAAACAATTAAATAACAAAACTAAAACATTGCTATTTATTACTTTAGAATAAATTCTAATTGTTTGTTACTAGGTAACAACACAATAGGGTAGCCCGAAGTACCCTATAAAAACTATTGTACATATTTCCTTTTAAATGGTGGCTAGACATGGATTTACTAAATCTATTCAACTTAAAATAGGGCTTTGGATAGGGCTTGTTTGTTATCTAAAATAACTCAACGCCTAAGTACTATGTAGTATTTGAAACATCTATGTGGTATTATGTATATTATAATAATTTCTTTTTGAGCTTTGTTCTAAGAAATCATTTGTTATTTAATTTTATAATGTTATTCCTAAATAATTTGTATATGTATTAAAACTTTTTAAACTAAAAGCTGAGATACTATTTTTTTATCTGTTTAAATGTGTTTCAAATCTATTACCAACATAAAAAAAAAATATTTCCTGTTCATTTTCCATTTTAACTATTAACAATAAGTTGTTCGTCCAAGGATAACGTGAAGGGAGATTTGTAAAGACACTTTTGGCCGTTTGGGTCCTTTTGTAGTAAGTCCTTGGCCATGAAATAAGATCATGTACTCTATGGGACCGGGTACATTTTACACGTGTTTATATTCGTAAATATATTCCTTAGATATACATACCCTTTTAATTTATATTATATTAGTAATCTTGACTACAGATGATAGAAGAAAATACAAATGTTTGGCAAATTATTGAACAACTTAATTGATAAAATTTGGGTTGAGTTAGGCATTATTAGCACTAGCAATAGCCAGCGGGTGGGGGCCCTGTGACGTTCCGCAAGGAGTTCCGCGGGCCCTCCTACTTCCCGCCGAAGGCGGACCACTGTCAGGTTTTAGTGGGTATTACCTCGGTCGAGTCCCACATACCCCCGGCTGCGCCCCCCGACGCGCCGGGTATGCGTAAATGCATTTCCTGACAAAAAAAAAAAAAAAAAAAAAAAAAAAAAGGCATTATTAGCAATAGATGCTTAGTTGCTACAGCTGGCGCTGTGGACGAGTTATTCGGTATTTCTTTTTGCGGATAAATTGGATTGTTATTATTAAAAACATATATGTATTTTAATATCCACTAAAATCCATATTATTAGCTGTTTATTAATATGTAAAATTAGAAAAATTGGAAATTCTATTTAGTTAACAAATTAGAAAAAAACAGTCAAATACATTGTTATAACCCATTGTCAATGATTATTAGGTCCTTCTTGGTACTAATGACGATATTCATTTAGGAGGCTATCCTTTGATATATATGTAGGATTATTTTATTAATTAATGGTAGTTAATTTCCCGACCTACTCCCATATAAATTTTAAACTCAAAAAACGTATCGGAACTATCTGGATAATTAATATTTTTAATAAATAAAGTTTAAATATCAAATTGCTACATTATTATAAAGGCGCTGATCAGGAACATTTGTCAAGAAAATTTAAAATGATATTTTGTCTATAGTTAAAAAACACATTAAGTTATTGGGACGCTTTTAAAAGATATCTAGATAAGAAGTACATTACGTCTTTATCTGTTTCTATTATTAATACATTGGGTGTAAGCGTAAGGTGGTAAATCTTAAACATTAAATGATATTAATTAAACATACTTTAGATGCCTGCTTTAAGGTCTATCGATCATCCCTTATGCACCGCTTGGGGATGGGTCTCCCTTAAACTTTTTGTTTGCATCATATAGATATCTATGCATATAAAGAAACAGAAGCATGTCTCTACATGAAATATAATTTAAATAAATTACTTTAATCATTACTGTCAGGATTCTGACATATTAGGTTTCAGCAATAACTTTCATAAAACTTATGTATATCTACGCGAGGCACTTAGGGGAGTGCTTTCGAAGAGTGGTTACACTACGAATTTTATTTTAAGTGGTAAACGCGTAAACTTGTGTTTTTGGGGATGAAATTGAACCAAGTTCGATTTACCAAGTTGCGAAACCTTCTCAATAGAAGACAATAGGAGCTTCTTTCAGAACTTATCGACGTTTCTCCGAAAGTTCTGCGCGGCCGGATTGTTGATTGGAATGTGGGGAATATCCAATAAATCATTGATTGCAAAAGGAACAATGTACACTGGCTTGGGGCCCGAGCAAAAGCCATTGCGAACGACCTGTATACAGCACTCCGTGAGAAAGGAGATAATCTACTTGCTTAAACTTTTGGGAAGCCCATAAAAAGGGAACTTCGAAGAAAAGCCTTGTGCCAGAAGCGATCGAAGGCTTTCGCAAATTAGGCCCTTGCTTTCTATTCACGCCACCCATCGCTCTGTTAGATACATGAGATCACAAGCTAATCGACCATGGTGAAATAAGAGTGTCTAAATGAAAGCGTTAGCATAGGGGTCAACTCCGGAGCATATGTTCGAAGCACTATTGGGGATATCACATCTGGCCCTCTCGCCTTACGAACGTCAAAGGAAAGTATAGTCCGTTGAACAGATTTTTATCGCAACAATGTCCAGCATTGAAGTATGACGCGGTGTAGTTCTATAGTCGTTATTTTTGTGCAGTTTGAGTCAAAAAGAATGATGATTGGCCTTTCAATTTGGGGTGTAGGCCAGTATGTCTTTTTCTTTTTCAATGATGGAATAGATGCCACACACAAGATGGCGAGGGCAGTTCACGTATCCTATTCGGATAGCTTAGCGGCTGATTCCAAATTTTTACAAATACTTGAATTTGTTTCTAGCGATTTGCTTTTTGGAGACAAGATTGTATTCCCTTTTTATAACTCGATTCGGATTCTTGAACATGGCACCCCAGCCCAGGAATGATATACTTATCATTTACAAGCAGCAGCTGCTCTAACAATCCCATCGAAACAGAGGTTTGCCGCCAATTGGTATTAGAGAGCTAGGAATAAATACATCAATTCCCTACAGTACTACTTTGTTGACAGCGGTATTGTGTTTACTAGGATCTTCTAAAAAGAAAAAAACCTGCCTCCATGTGAAGGATGCAATTAAATACCGCATTCATTCGTTTATACTATTCGTAACGTATAAGGAGTAATGATTCTGAAAAGTAATATCTGAAATATAAAAATTGTTTTTTTTCATTTTTCAGATAACTGCTATAACCTAATCTACTACCCGTTTCCGAACTAACGCCTACATATTGGTCACTGTATAACCTCTATTCATCATTATTACGCTAGGTTTCAAGCCGTTTTTGAACATTCAGTGTAACATTATTTATTTTTTTATTTTATTTCTGTCTCGATGACTAAAAAATGCGTATTGTTTTGTGCGAGTAGATATATAGGAAAATATTTAATTTCTACAGATATTTATTTTCGTATTCATGTCATTTGTATTAAATAGTAAGCGATATTAATCTGTTGTCGAGACATGATAGATCATGGGAATTAAAATAAAAGAGCCACAGAGTGTTGCCACCATTTATTTGAATTTTACTAAAAAAATTGAATAAAAAATATTGTATTTCAACATGTTACTTCAGAAATGAATAATACAGTTGTAGAAAACGTCCCGCACGTCTCGATTATTTATTGCATTTATTATCTAGGGTTGTATGGGCGACCGGTGGCAGTGTGGCCGTGGTCGTGGTTGTGGTGGTTGTCGTGGTGGTGGGGACGGCGCCATGTGTTCAGTCTCACTCGCTGCCCTTAAACTAATCCTCCTCCTCTCCGCTCTCCGACTCTGTAAAAGACACCCAGCACATATATAACAACATAAATTCGAAATCATAGAACGAATTAAACCAATTAAATAATGAAATTATTCTCGAAACAAAGTGAAACCTTGATTTATAATATAGGAAGTTGTTTACTTTTAAATAAAACTTAGAAAAATATATCATTCTGTAGACATAAGTCATTACTTAGACATTCTAAGGAACGATATATTTTAAAAGTTTAACTTTAGAATTATGTTTCTTAGTAAGTTTAGTTAATAAGTCTTTTCAATTGATAATAAATAAATAGGATATCATTATTAATGCACATTATGTATATATATATATATATGTGTGTATATATCTATATAGCATCTTATGTATGGTATGTATTAGAATTGTTTTTATTATTTAAATATCTTTATTATCTATATTTTTGTAGGTGTATTTTATTTATTATAAATATGTATGTACGATTTACACGCAACTTGTAACTTATGTGTACATTTGTTTTATTTTGTAAAATTTGAATTTCTATGCTGTTTTAATTATTACTCTAAGCGCCCCAATGTTTTTTTTTTTTTTACTGCATTCTCAGGTTGGTAGAGAATGCTTTTTAGCGTTAAGTCCGCCGATTGTACCTTTTTGGGCAATAAAGAATTAATAAATAAATAAAATATATATATATAGACATCTATATGTATATACGTATGAAAAGCGTATAATAGTATTTATCTGTTACCTTCTTCGGCGCTCTGCAGCCACTCCACGAACTTCTTCATCTGATCGAGGAACATGACCTTGCCCTTGCTGGAGTTGGGGTCCCGGTACCACTTGAGGATCACCTCCTCGCTCAGCACGTTACTCTTGTACAGCATCAGAACAAGCTTGCTGAAGGCGCGCATGAAGCTCATGTTCTCGTAGCAGTACTCCTGCACCTATGAATGTACATGCACATTATTTGTCTATACATATTGTAACTATCTTCTAGTAAGATGTTACAGGTTTTTATCAGACTGCCATGTCGACAATGTAATACAATAAACTGTGAGAGCATAGGAACGAATGAAAGACTCAGTCAATCCAAGTTCATGCACAGTCACATTGTGTCACTCCGACTCGTCATCAAGTTTCATCATTTAATTGTGATGTAGAATAACTAAAATTAATTCAATAAATATGACTTTCGATGAAAAGAGAGATCCAGTAGACCGTAATCTGTTCCATAGGAACTAAAAACATTTTAAGTTAGACAAAATAATCTATATTTTAAACTATAATTTTGTATCATTTAAAAAATAAAAACTAACAGTCTAGTTGTTATAATTTCACAACATTAATACATTTTCAGTTTTTATTCAGTATTGAAATCTTTTTTTTGCTAATTTTAGTTTAGTTATTTTGATTATCAGTTTGAAAATTTACATTTTGAATTGTTCATTCATGCATCAGCACTACCAGTTTGAAAATATAGTGGAAGTTTACCTTAGTCAGTAAAGCGATCTCTGCCTTAGCGGATTGTGCGAAGGCTGCCAAGAGAGGCGTGTAGTGTCTTAGATGCTTGGCCGCCTGCTCCGCCAACAGCTCCTCCTTCTTATTCCACTCGCCCCGAGACATAACGCATTGCCAGATCTAAAATACATTTTATATTGTACAATGATTATTTTAAATAATTTTTTGTCAATTGATCTCTATTTGCTCAGGTTGCCATATCGACATTGCGATGCGATAGGATTATAGGAGCATGGGAAAGAATGAAGTACTCAGTCAAACTTAGCTCCTTTAATCACATCGTGTCCCTCCGACTCGTCATCGAGTCTCATCATTGAATTATAATCTCAGATTTGGTGAAGTAAGTGGAAAGTTTTTTTTTTCATATTTCCCTTTCTAGCCACCAGATGAGAGATACGGTTATATTAACTCTAAATATTGTCTAGTGCGAATTTAAAATATCTACTACCAGTAAGGTATTGTATTTTAGTAATAAAAACTAAGTTTACTTACAATGGCAATGACCTCGTGTTCAGGTATGTCGTGTCTCAGCGCCATATCTCTCAGCTCCTGTATGAGGTCCCTCACCGGGCGCTCGTCCGCTAACTGCTCCTGCAGCGCTTGGGTCAGCTCGCGACGCGCCTCCTGATACAGAGCATTACATATTTAGATATTACACTTGGATGGACGGTAACAATTTTTTTTGTCATTTTTTGTTGTAATTTTATATTTTATTTCACCTGCGAAGCTTGTGCCCGGTGTAGTCGCAGCAGCTCGGCCAGTCCGCGCGATGCGAAGGCGCTGGCTAGCACGTCTTCGCTTCGACGGTTCAATGGGAGGAACTCCAAAAGTCTACATAGATAAATGTGGAATGTATAATATACACTTGCTCAGACAAATATTTGTGAGGTAGCCGTTAAACATATAAAATATATAATTCGAGTTAAGCGCCGTGTAGTAAATTTTAATTGCATATTCCAAAATAGCATTTTGTGTAACCATAACAGAACAAACAAGAGAAATATACAGATAAAGATATCTATGTAGATATGTAGCGACACTTATGACAACGTTGCAACGATACAACGCGCCAGTACATGTCTCAGCAGTCTGCCCGTCGAGTCTGCCGACGCTTGGATCGTCAACCGTCTTGCCGACACGTCGGGTTTAACATTTGATTTACAACATTTACAATAAACAATAATTACCTTGTAATAAATAAACCTACACGAACTACGAATGATCAATATCTAACGTTAATATGTAGGAATTTAGGGTTTTTGTACTAGTTCTTAAAAAGCTGATAATAATATCAGCTTTTATAAAACTTTTATAAAAAAGTTCTTAATGACTACTAAATATGCAAGGGTATTTGGCTGACTTGTAAAAAGTAAGAAATAAAGAAACATGGGTTTTGGTAAATTTAAGAAGCTTGAATAGCAGGAATATTTGTATTTAGTATTCTTGTTAGTAGTCAGTCCAGAGTTTTTAATATTGAGACTAAAAGAAATTACAAAGCTTTATTTGTAGGATAAATGCCAAATACAAATCTATTATGATCATAGAGACTTCGTATTTACCTGCCCTCGAGCTGTCCCCTTTTCAGAGCAGTCACCAAACTGGTGACTCCTCTCTCAGCCTTCACTGTAGCAAACACCTCCAGCACGAACTCTAGCGCCAGATTCTCCTTCAGCAGGTGTTCATTCACCAGCACCAGCAAAACCGACGGTGGCACGCAGCCGTTACCTGCACGAATGACGATTATTAATACTTGCAGTCTTGTGTTTTTAGGCAACAAAACATATATATTTTAATTTCTTTGATTAGTTGTTTACTTATTAGAAAATAACAAAATTATTGTGAAATATGTGCCAGTCAAAATGGCTAATGACAGGTTGTGTATCGATTTTAACAAAGTTTGAGTACCCTATTAATGTGATAGTATAAATGTATCACAGCCAGTGAATCGAAACGCACAATATAGCGCGTACGAGGACCGGCCGTAAGTCCATGTAGCATCACTTCGACACCAGCATTATGACACACAATATGCTGGCTCTAATTGTGTGCATACTGAATATTATTTATCAAATTTATCATTATCGCAAATTTTGACAATTATACTTATGTTATTTACATATTATAATAGAATTTTCTGAAGTGACTATAGACTGGTCCAATTACATGATCTTTGGTTAATAACTATATAATATACATAACTTGTATATCACTTATTACTCACCAATCCATAAGGCCGTCATACGAGCGAGTTTGATGCGTTGTAGTGGTTCAAAGCCTTTCAGGTACACTAGAACCTAAGACAAAAATATAGATTAGAATATTTATTACACTTTAAGTTTTTCTATTTGAATTTATTAATTTATATTTGAAATAAAACTTCTTTTATGGATTAAGACTCGCGTATAATTTGGTTACATTTTAATTTTAAAATTAACTAATTAACTGACAGACACTTACATCTCGTCTACCCGTGGACACGATTGCTGAAAAGCATTCGAAACGTCGGGTTAAAATTAAAATGTAACTAAATTATACGCGAGTTTTAATGCGTAAAAAATAGTTTTATTTCAAATGTGTACGCGTGAAAATCTAAGAAAATATTATTAATTTATATCTTACCTTTTTCATTTCCTCTTCAAACATCTTCTCGAGATATTTGTAACGACGCATCAGTTTCACAAATACCTACAATGATCACAAATATTGTTATAGGATAGTTTTTTATTTTTTTAAATAACAGACTATATAAACTTTATCAGAATTAAAACGAACGAGTATGTGTTTTTCGACATGATTGTTTCAGGACTCTAGCCATGTGTTTCATCATTTATGTTAATTACCCTTACTAGTAATTTAAAAATATATATTTATTCAGCTATATATTAATGATTGTGTAACCTGTTCGAAGTTGCGCATAGAGTCCATATCCTCGCTGGCATTGAAGATACACGTGTTGGTCTTAGGGCTCTCGCCGTCCATAGACACCGAGCCGCCCGGTACTGTGGAGACACAATGGGTTATATTTTATTTTAAACACAAATGAGATATTCATTGAAATAGGTAACCATGTAAACATTAAGATTACATGTTTAGGAAATTTGTTTAAAACGGGAAATTAAGGACAGTGGTTGTCCTGTGACGAGATAATTTTGATACTAAGTCTGATTTATGGCATCGATGTCATGATTATAATATTTTGTTGTCTGCAGGCTAGTTGATCTAATAAAGAAGCAGCATGATATACTCACGCAGCAAGCCGCCGGCGATGAGGACGTCGAAGATGACCTCTCCATAGCGGCGGTAGTCGAGCTTGGAGCCGGCCGAGTCTAAGAACTTGTAGGCCGCGTCGAGGTCGCCCGCGCGCTCCAGGCCCACGACCAGTGCGTCGCGGAACCCGTTAGGGTCGTACTTCTCTTTCTCATCTGAGGATTTATAAAAAAAAAGGTAAGATTTGCCAATACTCGAAAAGCAGGGTTTGGGGATTTTGGTTTTGTTGCCCCATTTTTAAATTCCAGGTAAGTTTCATATAACATTTGTATGCGACTTAGAATTCCAAATTCAAAATTATTGCACTTATGCAACTTTATTTTTTCTGTCTTTCTATTTTACTTTATTTTTATCAATAATTATAATTATATTCTGAAAAATTGAACCAAATTACCCCTCGACCGGGTCGGATGCGAAAATCGATTGTTCATGTATAGATTTAGTTGAAGCGTATTCTCAACCGACTATACTTAGATTAATGAAATTACTTAACGGTAACTTAATCTTATATAAGTAAAAAAAACCACATAAGTATCAAGAATATATAATAAAGATTGTCATCAAATAATTTTATAAATTTTTTCTAGTCACTAATTCGTAATTTCAATAACTAAATATTCTAAAGACCTAACATGTCATTCGTTCTGTTTTCGCGCCATACGGTCGCCAGATGTCTCACGGTACATAAGTAACGACGACCTTTAGTTTGTAGGTATTCAGTATTTTGATAATCCAATTACCTTCAATAGAATATTTTATCTTGTTAAAAATTATCTTAATGTTCTTCAGTAAGGAGTCTCTTTTATACATATTTTAGTTTAAGGTTTTTAGTGTATAATTTATAATTCCAACCACAAATTTGTAATAATTTCATTTCGTAATTTTATTTATAAAAAACATATTCGTCATTAAGACGAAGTAATGTAGTGTGTTCAAAATTAAGACAACTTCATAGAAAATTAATGAAGAAAACTTCATAGAAAATTAAAACTCTAGTAGTACTAATAGTAGCTCTAATAGTCTGAATATTAGTAGCAAAACGAAAATTATTACAAGTTCGAGTTATAATATATAAAAAAGTTAAAAAGAACGATGAAATAAAATTTGTAAAATATCAAGATTATGTACAATTTCATAGACCTTAGCAACAAATACGTTTTAAACCTTACTCAGCTTGAATTATTCATTTTTTCGTTTAAAGAAATATAAGTTATAAGGGTATAGAGATAATGTCTGTTTTCCTACGCTTTGGTTGGGCGGTATCTGAGCAAGGACAGCTTGTTAATAATTCACGTCACGATCAGGGTTGCCACGGGTTAGGACTTGATAGGAAAAGTTTTATTATATAGTAAACTTAATATGTAGTTCTAAACTAGTTTATTTTACTTTAGTAGTTGAAAATAACGTTGACTGAATATACAAAAAAAAAAGCTTTGAGTGTCGCGAGGTTAATTTTCTTATTTTACAGACGACTTTCTCACATTTTGTGTCTAAGGAATAATTAACAAAACTATACCTTTTAAGTTACAAATGTAGAATGAAACCTAGGATTGGTGTAATCTCTGATAGATTATTTAAACGATAAATGTAATCACGAAATTTTCAATTTCATCCGAAAACAAGAACGAAACCAAAAATATTGAAATGTTTTTTTATTATTATGTTTTTTATATTTCATTCCGAAGACACATATTATCCTGAATAAAGTCAAAATGATGGCAAACCTAACTCACATTAAGTGAAAAACCCAATAGACTTTGTTTCCATAAATGTGTATTCAAATACTTAGCAGGGTTACTTCGTTGTATATATATAGTATAATTGCACGTGTAATATAGTAACAAATTGTTATACGCAAATCCTTTATTTATATAAACTTGTATATAATTACTAGTTTTATGGCACCTGTTATTTCTATTATTCACGTACCGATTACGAAGTGTTGGAAAATATATAAAATAATATTTGCTATTCGATACTCGGCGAGATTGGCATTGGATAGCTTCCTTGTTACAAACAGATAAGAATTAAAAACTTCCTTTTAAATAAACGGTTAATATTTACTTGGTAGATATAAAACGGATAACGAAAATGAAGAAATTTCGTAATAAATGGTAATACATTAGTATTTGTAATTTCGTAATAAATGGTAATACATTCGAACAGTGGAAATTTCGCAATAAGCGGTAATACATAAACCTTTCAAAGACAAACCCTAGAAACGGAATTGGGTCAATTCCAAAAGCCCCAGTTTTCTCGCTTGCCAAATTTTCGTTACGATAAAAGATAGTTTCTGTAACTTAAACTTAATATAGATGAAAACAAAGTGGTTTATCTGTTGTTTGTAATATAATTTATTAATTATGTAGCTTGAGAGTAACATATAGTGGCATGATTTCTAAACTTTGTAACATCTGGCAATTCAAAACTGTTTGAATTATTTTAGCTCTAGAAAAGGACAACAAATCTGTTCTCTCTTGTTAAGCACTTTTTATTAAATGATTTTAGAACATTGTTTAGATATTATTTTTATTGTAATGCTTTGAACTTATTGTTAAAACCACACTTACTGTTAGTCTCATTCTGTATACATTTTTAATGCCAATCTAAATGCTACATCATAATACATAAAAAACTAAAAACAAAACAGTTTAGTGTATGGTGTTTGGATATAATTAGAACAATTAATTTTAGTAATTTTCCTTTACAAATGATGCCTCACACAACCAATTGACAAAACTAAAAGCATAAAAAAATGGAAGAATCATGCCGGCATATAACGATAGACAAGAAATTAAAAGACAGCTGCTTTAAAACAGGACAGTTAAAGAATTTAAATTAAACTAAAAATAAAACTAGAGAATGAAAATTGACAAAGTCTACAAACATTTAAGTCATAATCGGTTTTATTTAAATTTAAACAAAAATATTACAAGGAAAAATATAAGTAACAAAACAAACAGGCAGGAAATTATAAGCCAGATATCAATATTGTTCAAACACAAAGCTAGAAATCTATAATAGTATTTGTAATATTTTAGCAATGAATACTACAAATTATTCCAGATAATATTGAATTAGTTAAGTATTAAAAAACTTCTAAATTACTAAGGAATATATATATTTTTTATTATGACCAAGGAATGCTTTATTATACTGTATTTCGAGTAAAATCAACATGTGTGATAAAACAATTAAAAATTATAGGTTTGATTTTTTTGTATATAATGTTTTTTTTTTGTTTGAAATATTTTTATTGTGAGGACAGTTAATACATTATCCAAATTGTTGTTGATATATTAACAATAGTTAAAATATTTTAAAGAATGAAACCTATAAGTTTCAAGTTAATTTCTTAATAATCAAGAAAACATGTGGTTTGAAATTAGCTTTCCATTGCAACAATGCACACTTAATTTGACCTACTTTCACGTAATGCCACCTAAGATCATTCCATATAAAAAATTTTATTTACTTATTGCTTAACGTTACTAATAAATTAAAAATAACCTAAAACATCAAAATACTAATAAATAATACTAAGGAATTTCAATAGAGGATAAACAGTCATAGCAACCCGCGTCCCTATCGTTCAATTGACTCAAAACTTTCAAGATCACGAAAACATGAAAAACAAAATAAATGATGAAAATAACTTACCTCTTTTTCTGGTCTTGATCCGTTGACCCGATAATACTGGTTTTTCTACCTTCTGACTCATACAATATATTGCTGAAACAACACGTGGCAATTAGCAAAATGCTAAGGGGTCCGTTATAAGTCAGGAGGTCATCGCCCGCTCTACCCCACGAGATCTATACATATTATTATATCGGCTTCGCTTTATTGAAAGTTTAAGAATACTTACTTACTGAATTATTCGATATATCGTTCAAAATGCTTCTCTGTTAAAACAAACTGATTAAACCTTTAGTATGACTCAGCAAGGACTCCACCAACAATCGCGTGATTTTCGTAATTTAACCACAGAAAATACAATTAAAGACAAGGATAGATTAAAATAATGTACAATGTACATCTGCTAAAGTATGCACTGATACTCACGTAGTTACAGGTTATGTAGGAGCCTTTTACTCCTTTTGCGGGTTCTCTCGGACTGCGCCTGTTCAGAAAAGACAGAAACGCTGCTACGGTCTCTATTCCTTCGAGAGCTAGAGACAACGTGTATGGACTATGGAGTCGCCGGATATCCGGTAAAGTAGGTCACAAATATCGATTTAAATCTTCTGCGTCAATGTATATTTTTCGAATATATATTTGAATAATTGTAAAATATTTGAAAATAATATATATTACTAATATTTCAAGCCTAAAATAGAAGGTGTGTTAGAATCTTTCATCAAAAGACTTAAGAAACAGTCGACGACGAAAAATTGTTAAACGTTTTATTTATTATAAATTAGGCGCAAATATAACCTGAATTTATTTATAATATTTTAAAGTTATGACACGATAATTTGTTGAATTTAGTATTACTTAATTAAAAAACCACTATTTGAAAGGAAAACATATGACTAAAAACTACATATTGCAGAATATGCTATTCAAAGACAATTTTCACTTCATACAAATAATGTATGAATATAGTTTGGATGTTTATGCTAGAGTATGAAAATTATATTTATATTTTGAATAAAAATATTTAATTATTTTTTCTGATATTAAAAAAATGTATAATAATTAATATATTTAGAAATTTTATTAAAGTTTTTATACCCATAACAAATTTAATATTTGACATAATTTTTTTTCTTAAGTGTCAACTGGTAAATTTTTGAGGTTGTTTTTAAATTTTTATAGTTCGCACAAATTGTAAGAATTCATTCTAAAAATAAGTATATTCATATGAATACTGAAATAATACAGACTTCTATTGATGCTATGTATTTAGAAACTTAAATCTTAATTTAATTTATAAATTTTCATCTAATTTAAACCATGGCAAATTCAATATTGATAAAAGTGAGTTTATGTTTTATTGTGTAAAAAATATACCATATTAATGTGTAATGTAATCTAAATTTTCCTTTAGTCCTCGCCATTATGGCACCGCGCTACTATAAGCCTGTTACAACCGCACCGTACCACTACCAGTAAACATTTCAATCCTAAATTCAAGAAGCATCGTAAGGAGAAATATATGAAAATTGATCTTCCTGACATGAATGAGGAAACAGATAAGATGTCACCACAAAAGATGAGACAAAAGATGAAGGAGCGCGGTCTTATGCCTCCTAGACCTTGGACGGAGCGTCCTTTTTATATTTCAGCTACTGGTAGGACATTTTAAGAATTGAGTTTTATTATAAATATATAATTTATTATCACTGTATTTGATAATTGACGAATAGAAATTTTGTTTATATTTTAATATATCAATAGCTCTAATAGTAAAATTGCAAAATAAAACAAAATAAGTATATGTTAACAACCACCCTTTATCTGCTTTGTATTTGAGAATTTTATGCTGTACTATATTTTTTGGGTCAATATTTTTCATAAATTTGATAGATAACATAGTTTTACCTTATATCCAGTTTTCATGTTTTTCATCTTATTTATATATGGCTAGTATTAATGCTACTGCGTTAACCACTCTGGATGGATTTTGATGGACTTGGTAGTTTCTTATAAGAATATATGATACTTTCCATATTAGGAGATTGTCCCATTTTGAAGGGATTATAGTATTGGTTTTGTTTTAAAGTATAGAGATTTTGACGATAAAATTGATCTTATAAGGGATTGGTCTCTCTTAATACTACTCTTAATTCAAGCAAATATGTAGTTTTTTTTGTATTATTAATGTTGTGTGCAGTATTTTAGTGATCTTTTTAAAAGTATTGAAAATTGAAGATAGTCAGTTATTTATAAAATTGATCTATTTAATAAATATTTTCTATTTGTTTAGTATTTCATCACACAACAACCTAATTCATTACTACATTTTGTTATTTTATATATCAAATCAATTATACTCATGTCAATATCCGGCAATTTGTGATTTTAGGTGATTTTGTTTAACTTATTCAATTTTTCTTTAACTCGACTTCTTTTAGAGGAGGAGTGAAGGTAAGGTAGCCCCTTCCCATTTTAACACTGCTTGAATAACAAACCGAGCTGTAGCACCTAGGCTAGTTGCTGAAATCGATTAAAAAGTCAAAGATGCCCAGGAAAGCCTGTAAATGCCTTAAATGTAGCCTTAGTTTTTGCAAAACCTAGCTATATCCAAAACTAAACATTTCAACATTGTATAAAAGGTGTCATTAGAAAGGCTGTAAGATCTTAATAAAAATTTTAGGTGCAGTATTTGAACCCTACATTCCACCAGAGGGTGACGGAAAAGCTTCCCTGGTGTCTGCTACTCGAGCTAAACAAGCTGTTCAGTTGTTGGAAAAGAAATCAAAATCAATGATGGCTATTCGTAAAGTGAAGTCCTTTGAGGAAAACTTTGATACAAAAGAGTTCTGTCAGGTTGCACAAAATGTGTACATAAAGGCCCATGAGAGTCTGGCGACTGGAGATAAGTCTGAGCTCAGAAAGTATGTGACGGAGAAGGCATATCCTGAATTCCGCCATAACAGTTTTTTAAAAACCATTAGGTGGAAGTTTCTGGATTCTCTAGAGCCACCTCGCGTTGTGCATGCTCGGTGCACTGATGTCATCTCTAAGGACAATATTTTTGGACAGGTATTATATTTTATTACTTTATATTAAAATGCAGATAAAATATTACATACTAAGCTGTTTGAGTGTAGAAGATTAATCTACTTCAAGAAAAGAAAGTATTTAATAATAAAAAAACCTAATAAATTAACCAAAAAGTACATTTATTATGTATCTTTATATATATATATGTTTCACAATTCAAAATATATTAGAAGATTTATTCTAAATTGTTGGTTTTAATGTAGTGTTTAACTTTCCTTTTTTTATTATTATATTTAATGTTTTATACCATAAAATATACAACAAATACAATTAATTATGCCTATTATATATATTATGTAAATTTTTTACTATTAATACTTTTATAATGGTTTGTATAATAAAAAATATAAATAGTCTTACATAGAGATAAGACTATTGTACACCGACTGGTATTATCTACTAATAATTTTTAATATAAAGGTGGCTAATACAATATTTATATTTACAGATAACAGTTCGCTTCCACACGCGTCAGCAGCTTGCAGTGTATGACAGATTCGGACGACTCCTCCACGGAAGTGAGATCCTTGCGAAGGATGTCCTTGAATACATAGTCTTTGAGAAACATCTCTCCAACCTCTATGGGACCTGGCGTATCCATGATAAGATTATCCCGGATTGGGCTCCTCCCAAGGACCCCTCCAAGTTAACCAGATTGATGCCAGATCCTGAGCCCGTGCAAGTGGAGGTGGAGGAAACCAAAAAGATAGATAGTATAAAGGTCGAAGGTAAAGATCAACCAGCACTAGCTGCTGCTTAATTTGTGTAAATAAATATAGTTAGTAGTGTTGTTGGAGTTTTATTTCTATCCAATTTCCTATTTCACAACAAAATTAAAGATTGATGAGTAACGAACTGATTTGCCGTTGATAATTCATCAAAAGAATTTAAAGTTGCGCTGAGGTTGGATTTACATACAAGCCTCATTTTTAAGGTTTTTTTCTTTTTAAAATACAAAGTTTCTTTGCTTTGACTACCTGTGACCGTAATTGGCTGAGAGCTAAATTGAGCTCGGTCCAATATTCAGCAAATGTCCTATTCAGTTGTACAGCACAATACAGCTCTTCATTAAATATATGACATTTACCGCCAAAAAAGATCCGCCATCTTGTCTCCTATTTTCCAGAATGTATTTTTGAAATACAGTGATCACCTTTAGTTGTCAGAAGCGCTTTGCTTCTTTTAAATTTGCATAGCGAAGAATAGGGACAGCATGCTTACGTCGGTGTTTCCGTCCAAGTATAAAGTAGGCGTCTTCAAGACCATGGTCAATAGGCTCTTATGAAGGTAATGCGCCTTTCTGAATACACTTTCTGACTACATTTCTCTTTTTCAACAGATTGAATAAAAATCCAATAACTTAATTGTATAAAAAAGCGGTGATGAGATAAAATGTTGAAGGGCAAAGTGGATTATGTGATTTTACATTAAGATTATTAAAATAATAGATAGATATTTAACTTAAAAAAACATCCTTTCAGAAAACATGGACGATCAATTCAAATGACACAATATTTTTTATATAATGTTTATTTTATATGTTCCCAATATTGTCGAATTAATAATAAATTAATAAACTTATGCAACAACACTGAAAACTACTAATATTCATTTCGTCTTTCATATATTTAAAGGATATTTAAATATTTTTTACAATAATGGAAGATTGATAAAGATCTCTTATTCTAAATAAGTCATTATATTTTATGTTACAATTACAAATTATCATTAATTAATAAATGCGTCTAACCTCGATATAAATAAACTTAAAATGGAGATTGGTTTGAGATTAGGATATACAATATATTACAATAATAGATATATATTATATCTATACGGTATTTACAATACTTATAAATTTAAAGATATAATATAACATTGCATCACAACACGTTTTATTGTAACAATGAATTACAATTTAATTGTAAAAAATACGTCGTATTTGTGTATTAAGATGTTACATCCATTCAGATTGTTGCCACGTGGTCCCGGCCATCACACGGCGTGACGTCATTTGCGCCTCTGGTTCATTATTTGAAGCGTGCTGTATAATGTCTCCGTTAGGTTTGGTTCCCGTCGCCCTCACGACGCAGTATGGTGTGTTCAGACGAGTGTGGGCGGGCGCGGCTTGGGCGGCAGCGGGGGCGGCGCGCGGGAGGGAAGGCGCGCCCGCTGCGTCTCGCGAAGATTTTCCAGGAAATCTAAAAGCAAGAACCCTTAGCATTACCATTTGACACGTCTCTATGTTCATTATGTGTGTACGAATACACGGCAGTAAACTAACCAGGTGGATGATGATGTAGGGGAGGTCCCGCCCGCAGCGCGGCGCGCACCCGCCCCCCCGCGCCCCCCGCAGCCCCCGACACCTCCGCACCTCCCTGCACAACGGCGACTCCCGACACCCCCGATCCGCTCGAGCTCCCAACGCTCGTCGACACTCCCGCGTTTCCAGTATCATCCGACACCCCAACGTTTCCCCCGACCCTCGACGCTCCCGTGTGCTCCGCATCCCCAGAAGCCCCCGCCACGTTGGCGTCGGAAACTGTATCCTCGACGGCCTGATAGGAGCCGATGCTACTACGACTTGCGCTCTGTAGAAAAGAGGATACAATTAAACATGTATTTTAAACGGAATATACGTGTCCAAAAAATTTTGTTTTGCTCTAAACTTTATTTCATCGATATCCGAGGAACATAATTTGGACTTGTCACAAAGTAACGAGACGAAACCTACCCGGCCTTCCTCGGCGTCGTCGAGGTCGGGGGGGGCCTCGCCGGGGGCCTCGAGCACGAGCACGCGCGCGCCGTCCAGCTCGAGCGCGGTGGTGTCGGGGTGCAGCTCGGGCCCCCGGGGCCCGCCGGCCAGCACGCGGTGCACGCGGTGCGCGCCGAGCTGCGGCCAGTAGCGGCGCAGCACGGGGCGCAGCACGTGACGCAGGCGGCGCGAGGGCCGGCAGCGCACGGCCACGCAGCGCGCGCCCAGCGACACGCGCACCACCGCGCGGCGCTCCACGCGCGCCACGCGCCCGCCCAGCCGGGACGACGGCGCCCACCACGGGACCACGGCGCCCGAGCCCTGCTGTGGGAACACAGGTTGTTACGCACACCTACACCACACACGGTACGCGCCCACATCCACACACCCATACACACGTACCTGCTCGACGAGTATGACGTCATAGGTGCTGCAGTCGAGGTTGCGGCGCTGCAGCAGGCGGTCCACGAGCCGCTGCACCGTGACGTCGTCGGCGACGCCCACCACCGAGGTGGCGCCGTCCGGCAACACCACGCGGCACAGCGAGCACTGCCCGCCCCACTGAGCCGCCGTCACCACCTGACCACGCTCATATTAGTCTCATCATCACTCGAAGAAGTTCTAATAAAAAATATGGTGTCGTGAGAAATGACTCATAATCAACTTACATACAAATTATGTAACTCATATATCTATTTATATTATAATCAGTACATAATTACGACCAATTTAAAATATTTGCTCATACTAAGAGTAGTCTAAATGAAATCATCAAACGCAAACACGGGCTTTCTGTATTTATCTTTTTTTTGATGTATTTTAGATTTAAAAATGTAAATGTTATAAATATAAAAATTTTGATTATTTCGTCTTAATTACATATTTTATAATAATATTTGAAGATTAAATTTTGCCGTAAGAAAATATATAAAAAAACATGGAAAAATTGAGGAAGTGAGAAATATAATAAGTAAAAAGTATTAAAATAAATAAAAGCATCATTAAACAATTATTTTTTTCATGTCAGTGAAACCGTTTCCATCTTCACGTGTTTCGCAAATATTTGTTATTTCTTATCGAGATTTTCCATTGACTTCGCAAATTGTTCGCAATAAAACTTAACTCATACAACTACTCTATTAATATAATATTTATTTTCCCTACATTTTATTTTAGCGTGAAACTGATTATTTATGAGTAAATATTGTTATATAGATATGATAAAAGTGAAGTATAATATTCGTTAAAAATATCAAAATTAGCTCGTGAATGAATTACCAAACACACACACGCTTACACATATATACACACATTAAACAAAACTGCATAATACAATACATGCATACATACAAGCACTCACACACTCGCACGCTTTACGCAAAATATACTTCATGGTAAGTATATGTCATTGGACAAATTTGTAGAGGATGTTTCTATCTCTTTCCCGTTTATGTACTCACATCATCCGTCTCGCTCGTTCCTGTGCGCGTCCTCCAAGGCAGCAGCGAGCCGCTTCGGCGTCGCTCGGACGCGTTCGACGACGACTTTTTCAGCTGAGAAATAGAGTTTTAATTAATATTAAATGTTTAATGCATTGCAAATATGTGTAATTCAACCTCATTTTCAGTACTCAGTAATTGTAGGTGTGTCTAGCTTTACATACTGATAAGTTTAAGCTTACATAAACCTTTATAATACTATTAACTGATAACTTTAATCCATTCCCATACGAATCTTATTACAAAACGATATATTTTAATTATAATAGTCATGACGAAATAAGGGTATCCAGCCGTGCCCACCTTATTGTTGTCTGGTGCGTAGGGCGGCGGCTGCCCCCTCAGGTCTGCGCGCGCGCACTCCGCGTGCACCCCCGAGCGAAGGAACCGGGGGTAGCTGTCGAATTTCATCACGTTGAAGATCTGCTTCTGGGCCTGGAAAAAAATTGGGTGTATTAGAGACAAGTGACAATTGTATATAACAAAAGGTTTATGGGTACTGCTATAAGAAACCCCACCTGCACGAACAGGTCCGTGGGCGGTGGCGTCTGATGCAGACGGAGGGCGACGGCCCGCAGTGCCGCTGCGTCCACGTTGACGGGATCGGACGCGCCCTCTGCCAGGTGACGCTGCCAGATCTGTGTCGCTAGGGCGGAGCGCTCGGCCTCCGCCTGGCTCGAGCGATATTGCTCACACGACCACCAGAATCTATAAACGTAATATGGTATGAGTAAGATGGGTGATAATGTTTTTGGCACTTAAAAGTGTGATC
Organism: Mechanitis mazaeus; assembly: GCA_959347395.1. Lineage (NCBI taxonomy): Eukaryota > Metazoa > Arthropoda > Insecta > Lepidoptera > Nymphalidae > Mechanitis > Mechanitis mazaeus. The sequence goes on from OY365751.1 coordinate 11,674,571, forward strand.
ATTTTCTTCTTGTCAACTCACCGTATATTTTCTGCAGCGTACTCCTTGTCGAGGAAGTGCGCGAAGGCGGCGGCCCCGGCCGGGTCGGCCAGCAGCTGCTCCAGCCCCAGCGACCAGCGCGCCACGCCGCCGCTGGAGTTCGACTGAGTCGGAGCTGACCCTTCGCTCATTTGCTGTTGAAATTTTATAACTGTTAAATGTTAAGTTTCCATGTATTATGGAGTATTCATATCTGCAACTACAGACTTGAAAGACACACCATAAATGAAACGTTAGACATCATATATGGGCGCGTGTCTGCGCGTGGCCATGACATGAATTTATGACTACGTCTGCCAATATCCATACTACTGTATGGTTCATATATATATATATATATATATATATATATATATATATATATATATATTTTTTTTTTATGGAAAAGGAGGGCAAACGAGCATGCGGGTCACTGATAAAATGTGATCACCGCCGCCCATGAACTCTTGCAACATCCGAAGACTCACAAGAGCGTTGACGGCCTTATATATATATATATATATATATATATATGTGAGTGCTTAATTCATATTAGAAAGGACCATTTCAATTAATGTTTTCTAAGATTTACACGAGTTCGACAGTTTTCAATAAAACTATTTAACGTATACAACTAACGTGTATTCTTAATTTTTTTTAAAATTTAAACTCGACGTTTGCTGCAAAGCACTCGGCTTTGTATTTTTACATTTTTTTTTAAATTTAAACCCGACGTTTGCTGCAAAGCAGAGTTCTTTCAAACGTGTTCGAGGTAAGACAGATGATGGTGTCTGTCGTCATCATGATCATCATCATCATCTCAACTTACCGTGAACACGTTTGCTGCAAAAAAAAAAGTAAAAATAAACGCGAGTTATAACCGTAAAATATTTTTATTGAAAGAACAATTTCAATATTACCGGTACATTTTTCTCCTTACCCAAGTCTAACTTTCATAACATTGCATCACTGTTCAATAAACAGCGCAAACAATTGAATACCAACTGAATCAAAATCCACAACGCTATTGTGTGTTTGTTGTTTTAACAAATACAATTAAATATTGTTTTAGCAAAACTCGGTTTAATTTAGAAATTATTGTACTATAGTTTTCACTCACACAGAGGTCAAGCAGAGCTGGCTTTAGGTGGATTTATAAATCTTTGCTACATATAATTGTAGGATGGTGAGAGCTACCCTTTTGTCTGACTGAAATATTGACTTCAATATTGGTTCAATTATACACCATTGGACTATATACCAACGGCTCTTGACTTAATGAGATCGAATTTTTAGGCGGGTGGCCAATAATGATAATAACAACTCAATTTTTTATAATTACCAAGTTACTGGAAGCCAGCGGGTGAAGCTGCGCTCGGAATCTAGTATAACACTAATAATGTCTGTCTGTCTGTGTGTTGTGAAAGGATAGTAAGCTATTTGATTAATAAATGATAAATAATAATATACCTTATTATAAGCAGTACGGTGGTCGTGGTGTCTGTATGAGCTGCCAGCGCCGCTGCCGGTCGTCCAGCGACGGAAAGGCGAGGACTGATCGCTCTAAAAAAAATAATTAAGCTTAAGATGGAGACTAAATTCATAATTAAAAAAATTGTCAAAGATATTCTAATTCTCAAAATCGTTAAAGCGTGTAAAGATAAAGATCTGTTGGCGCCCTTTCGAGAAGATGTACTCAAGACATGCTCTTACATACATATATACATATATAAATACATACACTGATCTACCACAATGTATGCCTTGGAACGGAAAAAATATACAAAGCTTAAACCTTAGTATATTTGAGGAACATATATACAAGTATTCTTAAATGTCCTCTACATATATTACAGTTAATATTTTTCCGTCAGATAACAACATCATAACGAGTTCTGAAACTATAAATAACGTATCATTTAACATATTTATTTTCGCTTACATTGATATAAAAATGACTTAAGAATGACAATGTTTGTTAATTTATATGATTACATATTTATATTCTGGAGCGCATAAACTTTTTTTTTTGATAAAATTAAAACATTTTTTTTTTGCAGTCAAAATACAAATAACCTTGAAATAATATATTGAACTTCTTTTCTATTCACTGTATAGATAATATGAATATTCTTTGTAAAATCGAAATAATATTTAAATTAAGAAAATGTATTGCAATATATTCAAAATATATTCAAGCAAAGAAGAACATATTTTATATTTTAAAAAGGATCTCTTAATACCTCGGTATCATCAGTGTACCATACGACCATTTTATTTCATTGCACTTTTATGTGAGATATAAAAAGCGTAGTCATAATAAAGTCTTAATTTCACTCACTTCAACACAGACTTCAGAGTTGAATTTAAAAATAATTATGTTTTTGTAAGCAAGTAGAATACGGACCGTTCTTTGGAAAAATATCACTAAAAATTGCACAAACTCGATATGGGTAACATATGTATATATATTAAAAAACTCAAAACTGTGAGATATTTTATAGGCTAATACTAAAAAATATGGTTTATTTCTTATTCACTATGTATCTACGTCGCGTCGCAAAACAAACTGCTGAAACAGTCAGCAAACATAATACGAAAATTATAATGACAATCACAGCGAATAAACAGCCCCCGTTTCCGGCGAACCGAGGTGTAAGACACGAGCTGTAGCGGTGACCAAAAAAATATTATTGATATTTTATAATATACTACAGAAATGATTCTTATTACTAACCTTCTAATTATATCCGTTATATAAATAACCAGTTCCATCATTTAGTCTGTGTATAATATTTTTTATTACCTTGTGTGATAGTTTGTTTTTAACATTTGTTTTTAGGAACTCGCCTGTTTAAACAAAATGAGAAGGTCAAAATCAAAGATAAACTAGGCCGACAAAATATCTACTAATGATCTAAGAAGGCCAGGGTCCGACGTAGGAATGACGTAACTGCAATGTCCGCACATAAATTTTAAACGATCAAACGCAATCAATGGTTATTGAGATAGCAATGCCAAATTCATTTACGAACCTTGCAGAAATGTTGTACATTTGAGCCAGCTTCATTAAATAATATGTATATACATATAATTATCCTAATCACTTATTTATAATTTTGCCCGACTAGTTTCGCACTCATACAGGGACCTTATTCATGAATATAAGCATTCGGAGAATGGCGGAATCGCATCTTGAACTTCATGTAGCAGACCAGAGAGCTCTTTGGGCGCGCAACGACAATGTAAGTCAATACAGCCGGTTAATTATATATAGTAATCATGAATCACAAAAATTTCAAAAAAAAAATATAATATCCTTCATCAAAACGCTACTCGCTCTTACTTGTACCACTTATCACATACATGTCCGTTTATGCTGGCAAGCGACCAGCACAACTGGTATGGCGCTAAGAATTGTTCTAACCGTGAAACAATTGTTATAGGTCAGCCTGATTCATAATTCAGGATGTACAGATTATTTTATATATCAAATAAATTGTCATTGAATGATGCGTAATTTTTAAGATAATTTAAGTATTTTGCTTATTTCAATTCATATATTAAAAACTAAGAAATATTTAGGGAACATGAAATAAAATCTCAATCTATTGAATTTTACGAATAGGCTTTTTAAACACTTAGTAACTCAAAATAATCTTTATTAAATGATATCATAATAAGGTACTTAAAAATGAATATTTCCTTATTACATGACATTGTCGGTATCTCGTACTTATTTCAAGAGCTATTGTTCAATGCATATGTATATGTATGTAACATAGACCATTGTTAGCAAGATACGCTATTGATGAAATATCTAGATGCTGGATTACCAAAAAGACACGTCGCAATATCTAAACATAATGAAGTCGCCCGACTTTGTCTATCTGTATGTATGAATGTGATAAACTCAAAAAATACAGTACGGATTTTTTTTTAGTTTTTAGCAATAGATAGCGCGATTTCTGACGGAAAGGCATATAATATATTGTGGTTTTTTGTAAATTCACTAAAATATAACGATTATTGTTAAAGTCGCCAAAAATATTGCCTAAATAAAAAAAATAATAATTCAGGAAATTGGGAATATTCTAAGTAGAAATAATTCACTTTTTAATATTAATAAAATAGATCAGGGTTTCCAAAATACACGCGGGCGGAGCTGTGGACGAAAGCTAGTACATGTATCTTCTGAACAGTCACATGGAGGTCATAATGACATAATATATTTGTTTTGGCAAAAGAGAACTATAGCGATATTAGTATTATTTTGGCACTATAATAATTTTACTATTAATATATTTATTAAGCAAAATATTGCGACAATCAGTTGCGAATTTGTGGAACTGTATAAATTATTTCTAGTTTCGAGAATAGAATAACCCTTGAAGAATACAATCTTTAAAAGATTCGTTTTAGTGAGTGCCAACGTCATGAACAAAACTACTGCCCAAGTTTTTAACGGCTCAAGGTTTTATGTATAGACTATTTTATAGATCACTCAATGAGATAAAGAATTTTATATGTAGATATGTAGGGTTGGTATTCAAATATTTAACCACCAAATAACGCGTCTTTGACAAATTATTAAAAGTAATATACTAACAAGCAATATATATAATATAGTTTATTAAATTTCTCTTTTAATTTACTTAAAATCCAATTTATCACAGTACTGATTATCAGTTACATACGTGGTATATTAAAAAAAAACAGTAGAAAAGTCCCATTTATTAACACCTTATTTCCTTACATCGACATGAAAAAAGATGTTCGTGCAATTTACACGCACAATAGAAGTTAAACGGAAAAGTAGCGTATTAATAAGAGATGTGTAGTAATGTCCCCTTCTAAAGAAACCCTGTGTTTGACTTAATTAATAATACACCCAGGAGCAGCAATGGATTTGTAGTTTTACCGTTCATATTTGTGTTTCATCTAGTTTTAAATCGCAATCAATCGTTTTACTTCATAAATATAGAATTGACAAAATAACAAACACGACAGACATTTACATATATATACTCACAATCCGTTGTATTTTCATAAGTATTTCCTCTATTATAAGAGTAGGCATCTCTCAAGTAACTTGACAACAAAAGATATGTTTATCTAGTATAGAATCAGATTTATTTTAGATTAACATCGATATATAAATGTATGTATTTAGCTAATTATATCATTTATATCTTCTCACACGAAAATATAAACTGCATCTATCTCTCTCAATTCGTATTATCTCTTTCTCTTATTTTACTTTTTAGTACGCTTTTATCACTTCACTTTGGGAACGATCATCCTCGTAAGGCTGTCGTTACCAACTGCAGGACGAGAACGAGAGCACAGTGGGCGTAGATTACCCGCTTATCAGATAACCGTTTCAGGTGCGTGAAATATGCCGCAAATATACATACAACCTACGCATAGCAAGTAATAATGATAAGGCTTAATTGATTTTGTAGCACTAACGACAAGCTTTTAATTATATATAAAATTGTATCATATACAATATCTTTGACGCACGCGTACGCACACGCATACGCACCCATTAATGCACTTATACATAGAAGTAGTGATGCCACTCGAATAGGTTTTTGTGACTCGAGTTACTCGAACAATTTTGCTACCCCACTCGCATTATATTCGAGTTTTCGAGTAACTAAAAAAAAAAATTCGAGTTTTCGAGTAAAAATATGACTCGAGTTAATTACTTAGATACTTATATTTAACTACAATCAAACACCTAAGCGACAAAATCAACTCGAAATTCCGAGTTGATTCGGTAACTCGAGTGCATAGCGACTCGAATAATTTTTGACCTTGACAAATTGGCTCGAGTCTCTCAAGTAAAAACGGGGCTCGAGTCGCCTCACTACATAGAAATGAATCATTAGTTTAAAAAAGAATTGAGAAAATTTATCTTATCAGGCCAAGGTGACTTTATATAAAACGCATTAGGCCAAGTTACACCTCTAAGGATGTATTTGTCCTAAATTAGGACTATGATAAGAAAAATAATAAACACACTAAAAACATTCAAAGTTATTTTTAGAAAAATAAATATTTGATTATTGAAAGTGTCTGTTTATAACCTGCGTTCATGACGTAAGTCGAAGCCGGCACGGATACAGAGGAGGGGGTAACATGGGTGCAATGCCCCCCCCTCCTTCTGATTAGCAGAACATATGACTTTGAGCACAAAATAAAATAAAATTATCCAAATAACATCGCATTCGCATCGTAAATATTCGTATTTTTACAATTTTTTTTTAATAATATTTTTGTTATAGTATTATATTTTATCATATAAAAGGCGAAGGGGCCTAGATCAAATCCAGTAAGGCTCAGAGAAGGCCTGGATACCTTACTCAAAGACGGTGTACTCATAATACTAACAAAACTCGTCCAATATGTGAAAGCTAACTTTTTATATTGTTTCATAATATACTAAAACTAATTTCAGTTTGCTTCAACATTTGCATACAACGAATATTAAATCGATTTATGTTAGGAAAGTGAAACAGCAATATGTAAATGCATAAATAAATTATACTAAATTACATTTATCATATTTTATTAATTGATTAATAATCTGTTTTATATTATTCTCTACGTTGGAATTAAGGTGTGTAAAACAAATTCTAAACTAAAATTCTAAAACTATTTCTACATTAAATATTTAAATAAAATGAAGTAAAAATGAAAATTTGTCAAAATATACAGTATGTATACCGTTTAGAAATACAACTGTTATTATGGCAATTTAAAAAAAAATATTTCAGAAAATATTTCTTTAATTACCAATTAAACTTCACGTTCTTATAAATTGAATATAGAATGGATTGTTACTAATATTTAATGTATAATGTTCTTTGTAATAATTAGTATCATGTAAAAACTGAAGACAAGTATTGTATTAATATAGTAAATTATTTATGTGTGTGTGAACACAATTTTCAACACCATGTACGTTACCCTTGAATGGCTTTCCCATCAATTACAAATTATAATAATTCAAACTTCAAGTTTCTTAATAAAATAATCACAGAAAATCTTCATATCAAAACTTTATTAAATATATATATTTTTTTATATAAGCGTAAGTGAAATTTTAGAATTAATAACATTAAATAAACGGGAAGTAATGGTTAATTATAAAACCAGTAAGAAATATGTAATATGAAGTCAACATACCAGTAAAGTGTTCATTTAATTTTATCACATTTATGTTTGTTGCAACATAAGTCTTCACTACTAGAACACAGGGGCTACTGCAAATCGAAAGCTTTCCAATCAAATTGCACTTTCACTAACACTTTTACAAACACTGCAACCTTATTACCAGGATTTAAAAGATATATTTGAATAACAAAATTATCAAAAACATGTACCTTATTCCAAGGAAATAAGGTTCATCTTTGTGCAGCTAAAAGCAGGTGATAGATTCACCCAACGAAGCCTACGTCTAAATACCAACTGTTAAAACAACGACACACCGTCACAGTCTACGTAACGTTCCCACATTAATTTAAATAATTATAACATGCATTATAATTTTAAATCTTAACTGTACATAATAGAGTTTATATTTCAATACTCCTTAACCGCAATGAGGTAGCTGATTTTTAAAATTCAGAAAATAAAAATCTGTCTAATACAATAATAAAATGAAAGTTACTTATTACGATTGTTTCCTTATTTTACTAATTTTTAACTTTATTAACGGACACAATGAGAAAAAAAATAGAAACATTTAAATCATTTGTTAAAAAAAATCTTATTACTTACAAAACCTAAAGACAAAAGAAGCTTCGGGAGATCATAGCGATTAGTGACATCTTTGAAACAGAAATAAAGCTGACGATGCGCACGCGCCGCCTGGCTGTTCATTGGAAACAATTGGGCAAATAATGTAAAACCAAACATAATTCTGATAGACTAATTACAGCTTCATATCCATGCGCAAAAGTATTTAATTCGTGTATCGATAATTATTGTGATGTACCATGAACCCTTAAAACTATCATAGTTTAAAAAATTTTGTTTCAAAATTAAAATAATTGAATTTTTTGAGACTTGCATTTTTTAAAAAAGAGTAATTCACTACTATCACCATCAAAAAAATATTTTATAATTAACGTGGTAAGAAACATAAAGTAAGATTGTTGTAATATTACTTTAAGGAATGGTAAGGCCCCAGTATACGGGTACTCAATGTCATGAACAGTTTTGAGTCCAATGTGGCTAGAACACAATGAGTACGATCTGTTTGTGACTAACAATACACAATAAATTGCGTGATCCGCCTGATTAAATAACACGAGACAGTTGGTCAGACAAGAAAAAATAATTGGTTATACAAAATTATAATGCATATTATGTGGAATAATTAGACTGTCATTTAGTATAAAGAAAAGTTTTAGATTAACTTACTTATTAAACATTTTGCGAACTTATTTCACACATCTAAAAAGTTTGTTTAAAAAGTTTAATCATTGCAGTAAATATAGATTATAGAAATAATTAAATTTATATCAATGTTTACACTCACATACTTATAATTTGTCCAGTTTACAATTGTAAAATGGTTTCAAAGAAATGTAAAGCATATGGGCCCAAGGTTCTTCCTTATATCATAAAAACAATCGCAAATACCAAAGCGTGCAGAGTATCTGTCATCACATAGATCGCTAGAGTTCTATGGAGACGATGTACATGTTAAGAAATCTATAAACATTTTTTCAATCGATTCGTCCTACTCGTATTTTAAACATTACAGATTTTATTATACAACTATGGAAGTCATATCAGATTAAGTTGTATAAATATATATTATATGTTAAAGTACATAGTAGGTTAGTTTGAAGTCTGCTCGAATGCATCGTACCATACTTCCGGAATGAAGCAACTAGAGATTTGATTAATACCGTCAAACTTTTGTAATTCATTCATTGGTAGGCATAATAAGGCGATTTATGTTTATGTTTAACAGTTATTTTAAAATAATGAAAATTATAAATTTACGAAATATTCTAATTTAAGACATTTGAAGTGAATCTAAATATAACAATAGTTTATCTATCTGAAGTGTCGCAACTTGTAACGAATCTGTTAAATCAGCACATGATCTGAAATTACATCATCTAGATAGAAATCATCCAGATAGCGGCGGACATACAGCACAAGACATTATTGTTATCTTACTAACTGTCATCTACGCTTGTGACCAAAGACAATACACTGGCATCGTTTATTATGTAAATAAAATAGTTTCATTTAATATCCTATTTGTATGATAGAAATATTATTAGTAATAGATACTTGATGAAAAACTTTTTAAGGGTCGAGAAAAATATGAATATTGTCATTGATTAAAAAAAGTTACCAACAAAAAAATAGCTTTATAAAATAGCTGTAAAATTTTAACGAAGTGTAGACCAAAACATTTTTTTTAATTTATTGGTGATATGAAACATAATAACCAACAAAATATTTCTATTTTATTGAACGAAATTCTTATAAATTTATATAAGTGGAGTTCAAACAGTTTTGTAGCTCTCTTACGTTAAATGTTAGTTCTTTGAAATTTGTTAATATCAACAACCCGTGACTGTATGGATGACTACAGTTGTATTACTATGAACAATGTATATTTAAACTTCGTGAGAAATAATGATGTAAAAATTGTACTTCATGAATCAACCGCAACAAGAAAGCCAGGTCCGTTAAACAAGAAACAGTGGATAATGGATGCGTGTGCCGCTATATTATTAAACATTGTTCTAAGCAGAAGAACAGCAATCATTCACGGCTTCGGTGGCATAAAGCATATAACTGATAAATTAAGTAAAAAGTATAAAAAACATCCTACAATTCTTTGGTGATGCAAAGTAAAATTTAAAGAGAAAACTTAAGTCAGCTTTTTTTCGGGAAACCTTGTATTTTTATTTTTTGTATAAGTCCATTGACTTTTTTTTGTTTCAAGGACAAATATATTAACATATTAAGAAAAAAGTATTAATAGGATAGTATAATCTCATCAAATACATTAAAAAAACACCCAACTTTTAAGCACAACAAAATATTTTGTATAAAATTCGGAGTAACAAAAATCGTCTAAAAAGTAATCTGATTAATATTATAAAACACTAAGAACCAATTATAAGTGTAATACTGCGCGGGCGCAGTTTGAAGTTCATATCTGTTTGTTATTAAACCGATTTATGTTATAATGTCCACACGTATTTCTTTTTACGTTACGTTTAATTTGTAAATTAAACTTGTAACGTAATTTACATTTTGTAATATTTTTTACATCACATCTTACGTCTACCTGAATATATCAGTTGTTTTGATTTAGAATATAACTGTGATTTTTATATCTTTATCTTAACAATCATCCAATACATACATGACAAAATCATACACACTAAACTATATCAGGACAAAGAATCAGTTTTATATATAAAATTAATAACGGATATATCAGATTAATTACTATTTAACTGTCTAATTCGTTTATTATGTCCTTCCGCAATTGGATGAATCGATTTTATACAAGTAAAATTAAAATGTACAATAAAATATAAATGTAAAATTAAAATCTACAATTAGACTATATTTAAAAAAAAATTATTATTAAAAAAAGATAATTTTAATGATATCAGGTTTTTTTAAATTAAACATTAAATTCTCAGACCAAAAACTATGTAGACCAAAATTGGATGTTTCAGATAGATCCGTCTCTTAATTGATTTTAATTACAACACGTCCTTACACTCATTCAACACAATTAAGTACAATTTGTTCGAGTCGGTTATTATTTTTATCATCCATTTTTGCTACATTTATTAATATAATTTTTTTGAATGCTCATGTACTTTGTTAAAATTCTTTATTTTTTCTAATAATTATTGTTTAAAACAAAAGTACCCCTGTTCAATAAAATTAAATATATAATAAATATTAAGAAATAAGCCAAAAATGCATAATGTCCAATCTAAAGAAACCAAAGATATTTTAATAATTTGAAACACTGCATTAAAAGAAGTTTTTATAAAAGCAAATTTTCCTATAACAACACAAAGATAAACCCACGTCAGTCATTATTTAACAATTATCACTTCAATATATAAATCTTGTCAGAAATACACACAATAGTTATAAAACATTGAATGTAAAACATAAAAATGTTACTGGTTTCAGAGCCATTACTGAAGCAATGTGAGTGCCAAAAAATACAATAAAAAAGTATGGTTCGGACATTGAACTAAAAAAACGAAAATCATATGATTTTAGTATTAAGATTATTGAATACGGAATTTTACTATTAAGTGCAACTGATACAAAAGATTTATTAATAAAACAAACAAAAGCTGCAAACATGCAATTACTTATCAAGTCATCTAGTAGACACGTGAAATAGATATGGATTGTTATAACTTTATTGGTGTAAGCTATTTATTTAATAACAAAATTGATAACATAACAAATTAATCTTATTTAAAATTCCATGTCTACGATTTAGATCCGATTAAAAATATTCGGATAAGACAATGCACTGAGGAATGTAGAAACAAAACATTGCTTTGTTTCGATTGACAAATATACAATATTTATACTATATATAATATTTTGATTATGTTTATAGCAATCTTGGGAACAAAATCTATTCTTTAACTGTTTCATTTTCTAAAATCTAAATTATTTCAGGTAGACATTTCAATACCTACAATTATTAGAAATACCTCTTATGAAAGATTTTAGTAGAAGTTTTAAAGTAATTTATGCAAAATTATGACCACCGCTAGAATTATGTTTTTTGCCAAGGTAATTCTAAGACGCTCAAGTCATCCATATAAACAAAGTCACTGGCAAAGCCTAGTTTACATTTAACACCAAGCCAAAATATTAAAGACGTTATAAAACATTGAACTTCTATAAAATCAATTAATATATCAAATTCAAATTCAAAATATCTTTATTCAAATAAGCATTTACACGCACTTTTGAATCGTCAATTATTACATTACAAAAGTTGCAATAGTAAGAATTAAGGATATATATATTCTAAAAATATACCTATAAGAAACTTACTGTTTAAATGTGTTATGTATGTTTTAAATTATACATTGTAGAAGTTATTTAAACTTTATATAAATATAAACCATTACCACTTTCTGAACTCGAACCTGGGACCACCAGCTTATGAAGGAGTTAATGAATTGTACATCCTATATTAATTAATAGAAATTATCTATATTTAGAAATAATCTAAAAAGAATAAAACAATTGAAACATATTTTAAAGTTTTAAACATTTTGTATTTGAAACGAAACAAGCCACGAAACACATTTAAAACTGTATATCGCAGACGATATAATTGATTACTCTACTGACTACACTTTGTATTATAGAAATTCAAATTATTCATGAACGATTTGAAAACAAAAAAGAAGTAATTAAGACTTATACAAATTTATGCCACTTTTAGTAATGATATTAAAATTATAATATCATACAATTAGTGAAATTTATTGTCAACTATTATATACCCACGGGTACCTGTAAGTGCACATTTATTATTTTATATAATAATTACTTTAAAATCCAAAAACAAGTCCAATCATTTTCACTATCAGGTAAAACGCGGTAAATAATTTTCAGGACTGGTAGAGCTTTGAGAATAAAAGTTGTTTTAATAAGAAAAACTTTTTTTTTTTAATTTGGTTCAAAAATAAGTAATAGGAGCACATAAGATAATACACGTAATTACCTGTTTGATAGGAAATTGTAATTTCTGAGGATATAGTTCCTGAAGCCGCTGACAGAGCTGAACAGCGCTTGTTGCTAAGCGAGCCATTTTAACAACTGTAATTATCACCGATCCTGATTCCATACAAAAGTCTATTCAAGTCCGAAAAATACACAATCACACAACATATAAACTGTTACCAAACTCTAATAAACAACCAAAAATCAAACGTACTAAACGCACGAGCAGTATGAACCGGTATTTTTTATTTTGGTTTGAGACGTCTGTTACCGTTGCGAAGTGATTGCAGACTGCCAGTGCAGACCTAAAGCCGTGAAGATACCGATACAGACCTACAATTAACCTACACTGATGCCGGACAATTTTCTTTTTGCTGAAACAGTTGTTTTATTGCAGTGACAATATATATTTCATTGGATAGGATATAAAAATATAAAAATATTCGAATAATGAAATTCTAAAATTCTTAGCACAATTAGAACTTAGCAATGACAAAAACATGAAACAATACATTGATAGAAATCTAGGATATCCATACTTAGTTAGTGACGGCATTCTTACAAACATGGATCTAACGAAGGCGCATGACGCACTTTCATTCTGTTACTAGACATAGATCTTGTTATAAATTTATATTACGGATACATTAAAGGGATAAAAAAGGACTTTTATTTATTTAAAGGACTTTGAAATCGTGTTGATTTAGACATTTTCAGTTAATTATCAGTGGGTTTTTCATAACAAACAACAGGAGCTTAACTGAATCTATCATATATTATATCTAAGAGGAAAAACTCGAAATAATCTTCAGATAAACATAGTGTTTGAAAGTTTTAAATAAACTGATTATAATAAGTTTATTTAAAGCATTACTTGAATATTTAAATTAAAGCAGTATTTATAAACATAGGTTTGTAAATACCTACATGGTAATGGATATAATCAACAATCTAAGAACTAACTAATTGCAACGGAAACATGGCTTAGATATAACTAGAATAAATAAAATAGCTTCTATCTTTAGAAAAGCAACAATGAAATGTACTAAATGAAAGAAAATTTAAACAGAAAAAAATTAACAAAAGACAATTTTTTCAGGATATTATTGAGACTGTCTCTTTAAAAAGAAAATATAAAATATGAAAAAGTAATGGCCAGAAATAATATATACTTAAGTGCAACGACCGAGGTATTATGAAAACCTGCCAAAGAAAAAAACAGTGAAGGCCCAGCTTTTTTTACATTTAAATTTTTCAATGTGGTAATGCAAGTGTTACTTAGTTTGACATAAATATTTCAATGTCTTTTTAAATTCAATTAAAAATAAATAAAATGTTTTCTTATGTAAATTAACATTAATTTAACAACACAATTTGAATTCACAATAATCTTCATGAATAAAATTTTCCAAATCTTCAGCAGCAAATAACAAAATTTTTGGAGTTAGTCGGAATTTTTTTGTACGCATCCTTCTGATACTTAGTCGTAGTTAGAACGGTAGTGTAAATGACATAAACACGAGGTGCAGTCACGAGTACATTAGATGAGTACATTTAACACATTCGGTGCTTGAAGCTCATGGTTTATCCGCTCTTATAACATACTCTAACTCCCATTATGAATTAATCATGAACAAATCATAATAGTGATACAATAAAAAGGATGTTAATTTTCTTTTTTATTAAAAAAATTATCGAATATCATAATCCTTACAGTAGTTTGGGCGATCTAGAAATTTGAATTGTTTGTATCAAAGACCTTCATTTAACGAGACGTCTCAATGCGATTTGGGTTATGATATATTTCGCTACCGTGACGCCATCCATTGCGTTCCTTGGTATTTGATCTAGTTAGACAACCTATTTCTGTATTACGGATTAATATTTTGGCACCTTCTGATCAGGAAGACACTTTTAATTTAATATATATATATATATTTATTTATTATACTAGACACTGTTACGTATTCCTATTTTACATGTTTTGTTTTTGAGAATAATAACATCGCAAGCCAACAGAAAAAAATAGTTAGTTAGATAGAGCTCTACAAAATATTCCTTGATCCTTCAACATTGGTCTACGTGATCGAGTAGAGTTAATCAAAGGCTAACGCCAAATCCATCTGAACGACCCATTGTCTCCAGTGACGTCACAAACAGTACATTTTCTGTGTACTCAATGACATCGGTTTCAATAAGGTACACTTAATCATAATACAATATAAATTGAATTAATTATACAGACATATTAATTTTTAAAAGTAGGCTATTGTAATATCTGTTTTTTACATGGATGATTAAATTTTAACTATATCGTATCGTTATTGATTAGGTATTTAATACAACTGTACAGAAAATACACTGAAAAATAATAACATTGTCTCAGGGTCGTTGCATTGATAACAGTTATCTTTGTTACCGAGGTAATTGACAATTTAAACTTATTTGTATGATAAGGACAAGCCTTAAAAACAATGCCCATTGAAATACTGAAATAACTAAATTGGAACACTTATTGTTCAAAAAGAAAATAACACTAAAATAATTAAAGCACTGTAATGTTAGTTTAAAAAATAAGGAAGACAATATCAAACAGATACACGGATTATTTAAGAAATATAAACATACATTAAACCTTCCTATCTGCTTAATACTAAAATATGACGATTGTAAGGAAATGGATTTCATGAAAAACATATTATCTCCAGTATTATTCGTTATTATATTTATCTTGTAAACTTACAATACAATATCACACGACTTAAGTATTGACGATGGACATAATATTTACCGCTTTTATACTGACGTCACAGATGAAAAACCATCTAATTTATGTTGGCTATTGTTTGAACCAGATGTTATTTACATTTTTCACAGTGATTATGAAAATAAGTATACATACATACTTATAAAACCACTATAAAATTAACTCAATAGTAGATTTCCGCTTAATTAGTTTTATATTAAAAATAGATTTTACTAAAATAAATGAAATGCGTCTGGAATATAAATAAATGCAACCCAAAGGGGAGATATTAAAATGATTCCACCAGAAAGAAACTAATATTTTTGTCTTCTAATTTATAAAAGTAACAAAAGAGAAATAAACTATATGAAGTTCCCAAAAACCAAAAAAACTTAAAAGTTGCGGTTTAACTGCTAGGATTTTAAACTTCAATTAAACGTATCTATTTCTTAATAAAAGGATAGGCAACATTTCATTGACCAAATGACACGTGAATTCTATTGCTCTAAGCAAAATCAAAGTTCTTGATTGAAAGTAGTTCCCTGTATTTTCCATCATCCAAGAAACATCTGGCTTTGAAAAGCATCCAAAATAAATACAATTAATGAACATGATCTCCGTGTGAATAATTTGTACTTTTCATCCGGTGTCTATTTCGTTTATCATTTCATCTCCCACATGAGACACTTCTCTTATCTTACCACGACCAATTTAGTACTGGCTTAATTACAACGGCCGTAGTATTTTAATTAGACGGATATTTTAAAACTTATTTTTTCAGCTTGAAAATGTTTCTAAAAGTAGTTTATATATTCCATTATTAATATTTAAATGTTTTGTTATATAAATAACAATAGATAAATGTATTATTAATTAGTATTGCACAGGTGTTTATAGAAAACAATAATAAATGACGACTTCTATATATTAAAATTATATGTTAAAATATGTTAGACGTCAGACGTTTATATTTATTTTCTATTCTATTTTAATTAATAATACAAATGTACAGATAATCCGTTTTCCTAAAATTATCGAAATATATAGGTTATTCTAAAACCAGAAACATAGTATATATCCATAAAGCCTTAATAATTTCATTAAAATGTGTAATCTATAGTAATATTATAAAGAGGAAAACTTTGTTCGCTTAAACGTGCTACTCTTCAATGCCACTTCATGTAATTTGAAAATTCTTTCTGATTGTGATAGGTGCGTTTATAAGGGAGGCTACAGTCTCTAAATTATCTTAATAGTAAATATCTTTTGTCCGCAGATAGAACCGGGAGTAACAACTAGTATATATTATAACGAAATTTCTTTAAATAGTTTTTTAGCTATGAATATTTGAATGAAAAGAATTATATATATTTTAAAAAAACTAAACAAAGGAAATTCTTTCATTCTAAATCTTTTTAATTTCTGAACGCTTTCCGTTGAGATCTATAGTTGTCTATTATCAATTCACCACGCATTACTCGTACCGCCATCTTGTATCACGAAACAATGTGCTTTTGTTCTTTTATAGCTTTTCAAAACTTAACCCATGATTTTTGTTATTTAAAGATAGGAAGCCTTTGGGACAATGAGTTCTCTGTACGGTCTGTTTTTATTTATTTTAGTTTTATGTATACATATACATATACATATACATATACATATCCATATACACACAAAGTTGATACAGCTTCATACTAATTAGTATATTTATATTTTCTAAACTATTTTAGCAGTACAAGAAGTTGAATGTAAGTGGTCTATGATTGTATACTGTAGTGCGTCTGCGGTGCATAACAATGGAATTGCATAATGATTTAAGCAGATTCTTATTCTTCCTGGTAAAATAAGGTATATGAGCGTTTAAGATACATAACTTCCGGCTCAGGCCTTAGATTAAAATCATTTAAAATTTTGCTTATACATACTTAGCTAGTGGGTGACACGCGAATCTTTGCGTTTATTCAACAGATATTTTAAGAATTTGACACCTATGACTGGGTACACTGCAAGACACTCAATCACATTTGCCGTCAAAATAATGAAACCTTATTAATATCTGCCTATTTTTTTTTTATTTTTTGTAAATCTTTTGAAACACGATAAGAGATTTTTAGGGGCAGATACAATCCCACAGTACAGAAAAAAATATTATTTTATTTCAGACCAAACAAATGATAGTCGTAAATAGAATTTTATTATTATTATTTTTTTTTTAATACATGATAGTGGCCGTTCCTCTAAATATGTCCATTAGTGTATATAAGATTACACCATGTATATAATGTATAAAGAACCCTTTACTACATTCGACTGTAGATTTTTATAAAAAACAAATATTTCCGTAATCATTATTGTCATGTTCCCACTTCTGAGACAAAAGACAATTAAATTTATTGACAAAACTGCGGTTTTTCCATCAAAATAAATGTCTATTATTAGTACAATATACACTGAAAATAATTGGATGAAAATACAATGTATTTATTACTTAGAAATTCTTATAACATAATTTCATTAAAATAACAATTCTTTGAACTGACCTTGTAATGACTCAAAATTGACATATTTTTGTTTTTAGGTTCTTGATTTTAATTTTAGTTTCTATCTCATAGCTTGGTTATAGTAATAACTAATAATAGTTTTACTAGTAGGTCTAGTAGTTTTGTAGTTTAGTGAACTCAATCCTGGCGAGGGGTGATCACCTGCCGTGACTGAGTTCGGGGGCAGGTGGTCGCCCACCTGACTGACTAACGGACACATATTTAGTGATATACCAAGTTTAGATATAATTTTATCTAAATTATAAATAATCGATTTTATTATAACGAAGGGAAAGAGAACTTATAACACATTTATTGATTTAAATATTTACACCAATAAAGTAACAGGATGTAAGACAAACCAATTCTGCGGTTAACATAAAATATGATTAGTATATATCTTATTATAATAATAGACAAATTATATATACAAAATATATGTTAATTAATTTCACGTGATGAGCGAGTTACGTTGCTAAGAAACTGTTCTAAGCTTATCAAATATCCTGTTATCTACAAACAAACACCAAGTACTAAGATTATATAATTATGTATCAATATCATCTATTATCTGGATGATCTTACATTTAAGCAAAATAAATAATAAATACAAGCTTTGGAAAACAGATATAAGTTTTAGGTCATTTTTAGGTCATTTTCAAGTTATTCTCAGGTCATTGTTTGCTTTTATTTGTATAAATAGGTGGCATTTACAGCGAATAAATAAATAAATTTCATTAAATGTTCAATATGTCTTTTAATGTAAGTAATTTGATATTTTAATAACAGTACCCAATTATTAATTAATCTTTTATATCATGATGGTAAAACTAAAACATTACAAATTGTAATTATTCAAATAAAGAAATATAAATTAAAATTAAGGATTAATATACTCTACAAAATGTATTTTATAGAGGTAGGTATAAAATAGAAATATACATATATAGTTACATAACATAGACATACATATGACACTGGATATTTAATACAAAATATTACTTACACTTATTACTTATGACTTTTATACACTTATTACTTTATACATATTCCTGAATAAGGCAAGTGGTACAGTTTATAATAACTCAGAACAGTTGTGGTAAATTGATGATACAGCATTAGTCATGTTTCAAATGTACATACAAATATAGTTACTATATATATTTGAATAAGGTGTCAAATTCAATAAAAAATATCTTATAATTGCAAAACAATTCTTGTAATGAACAGTCCAACAGGAAAGACAATTGTAAACAATAGCCAACCAATATCAAAAACACTTCAAATATATTTTAATTTTTATATAAATGGACTATTAAACTAACCTTAATCACAAGGTCCTTTAAACCCCCCACGCTTGAGTTAGCCGGCTTGCGCGCGCGCAGCGACATGTACGCGCGATCCATGGCACTGGTTCCGCATAACATACCACCGCGCGCTACCACTGCACTGTTTGAACTGATGTGTGGCGTTTTGGGACTTAACTCACTGGTGCGTTCCTGGTTTACTTTTACTTATATTTACTTTTTGCTATTAAAATTTAAATATTAAAATATTTAATTAAATTTTAATTATTAATTATTGAAATTATTTATTTACTTTAAAGATTTCTTTATTTGTATTGTATATTATATTTTACTCGTGGTTCCACCGGCGAATGTAAGAATTTATTTACGAAACCATTTTAATTTAAGTGTCTGACATTTACATCTCATTTTCTCTTCCCCTGAACACGATTGCTGCAAAGCATTCGAAACATCTGGTTAAAATTAAAATATAACCAAAATTATACGCGAATTTAATCCGTAAAAAAATAGTTATATTTCAAATGTGTACTCGTGAAAATCTAAGAAAATACCATAATTATTATATTTACTTCATTTCATGTAGCAGGTTCACACCTATACTTTGATGATTTTAAATTTATTATATATTTTTAGTATAATCCCACTAACATAAAAAGAAAGAAGCAGAAGCACACCACCTCATTCATTACTCTATAATACATAAACCATGTCTTTACGATTTTACAACTAACTGTATGTCCATCACAAAATATACCTTACAACAAGTAAATAAGGTTGAAAACAGATTGATTGTTTATATTTAGTACTATTGTATGTATGTTCTCCTTTTGGATCTGTCATTCATGCATCAGTTAATTCCTGGAACTTGAAAAGGAAAGTTATTTAAGTTCAGGATTTTAATTTCAGTATATGTTAGTAGAACATATTGCCTATAGTGTCGTTTATTACATAGTATTTCATTAATAATATTTTTAAGGATTATTATTACATTTTATTTACAACTATAATCTGAATACATATAAAACTATATATATATATATATATATATATATATATATAGTTTATTTATCTTGTAAATAAAATATTTATTTACAATGACCTGCCTTACATCAATCTTTTGTATGAATATACATATATGATTTAAATGAGATTAAAATACATGGTTTTTCAAATATTTTAAAGTACTAATAATAATAGTAATATGCGTATAATACGAGTAGTTAAAATAATAATATATTAATTAGTAAAAAATTTCCCTGAGAAATATGAAAATGTTTAAAAAATGCTAATAAGTTATAACGTAACATCTCTAGTACAGACTCAACCAACTTCCTGCATTTGAACATTAATTAGAACTCTTATTATGCTTAATAGTACCAGTTAATGGCCATAATTCCAGCCGCTACTAATAGTTCTCATTTAAAACTCACGTGGTTAATTAAAAAAATACTGGAATACTCATTCTTCTCCTAATTAAAGAGGGGGAAAAAAAAGAGAGATAACTACCGCAAGAGTGAAGTAAAAATAGGTTTGTTTATTAAATATCAAATATATAAATAGTGTTTTTTTTAAATTGTAGATAACATTAACCAGTCAACTCCGGCAAAGCCGAAAAAAACGTTCTTGGGTTGATTGATGATCAGCTAACTGCACTTAATAAGAATTCTAAGTTTGAACAAAATGGGTCAAGCAATTTAACCTAACCTTACAACTTTGACCTTTCATAGCTTTTGATCAACAAATCAGAGTAAGACAATTTTTTTCGTACTCAGGAGGTCAAGATCAAAATGTCATGAAGTTCATGGTGAGTCAGGGGTATAAGTATAGTCTTTCTATGATTTTTCTCAAAAATCAACCGAGGAACGAAAACATATTAATATTCATAAAGTTATATTATGAAATTAAGAATAATAGGAATCCAAAAAGGCTAGAAGTCAGACAATCCAATGGATCAAGTAATAAAGACGAAAGAAATACAAGTGAAGTACAATCGAGAACAAATAGTACTCCAACAGCTTGCGACCAGACACCCGCTGATCAAGTGGTTTCTACCCTTAAGATTTATGATACTCAATGTAGGTTGATTTACTTGTTTTCTAGAGTACCGTTAGAAGATTATACTAGTAGGAATGTAAAGGGAAAGAAAGGAAGAAAGAAAAAAGAAATAATAACTTAATTGCGATCTAAATCCCTTAAAATAAAAACCTATCCTCATTGTAAAAAAAATATATTTTCATCATCATATAGCCGAAATGTTAGAATTAGTTCTAGAATATTTTAGAATATTCTAGAGTTCAAAATATCTTACACGACTAAGATAAAATAAAATTTTATAATTTTGGTTGTATTATAATTGATCTAAATCGGTAGTGATGTTTTCATGTTTATAAAATATCCTATATTCCTATATTTGTCTGGGGCAATAACCTATAACCATTCCAAATTTTAAAAAAATCAGTGCAGTAGATTTTGCGTGTTCGCTAACAAACAAACAATTTTTTTGAGTTCTGAGCCAGTTGTTACATATATGTGTTTTTTTACATAGATTTTACATCATTAATTATATTATATGTTTAGAAGACTGTATGTATGTAAAAATAATGTAACATTTTTATTGGTTTCTTTTACGTTATAATAAATAATTGATAAATAAATAACATTAATTGACAGGAAATTAAATATAGGTTAGATGCGGTCATCTAAAACTCCAGACCCCGGATACATTAACATCAAACAATCAAGACAAATTGGTGAAGTCTCAGACTTCTTCAATTACAAGGCAATTGAGTGTGGGAGTGGCTGTCTTGGATATCTTTTAGAAACATGAAGTAGTTAGAAATACAAATAAATTGATAAGGAAAAAAGATATTACTTTAGGTACAAATCATTTAATACTGATATAACATCATAGAAAAGTATATCAATTCTACAAAATAGGCTAAATATAAATGAACCTTTTTGAAGTTTATTTTTTAGTATACATAAACTAGGGCCGTAAGAAGAAAATGGAGGAAGCTGAGAGAAACGAAAAAGATAGCATGAAATCGATTATTGAAACGATTAAGCTTGATACGATTTCCCTATTGTTGACAATTAACAAAAAATATATCAGACATGGTAAGAAATTACCATCTGCGCGTGTAAAATACAGTTTTAATTAAAAATGAAGTTAACTGCAAATTACTCTTAATCAACTTTTAGAATCTTCAAAATTGATTTATAGAGAAATGTAATAATTAACTGGTCCAAATTTGAAAGAAAGAAAGAAAGAAAGAAAGAAAATAACATTTATTCAATAACAACACACAACACTGACAACGTCTCAAAATTAATACAGAGAAAAATTTATATATATAAAACTAAATGAAGACAAAATAAAAAATTACCAAAAACACAAAAATTGTTTAAATTAAACAACAAAAATTAATATGTGCCAATGTTGTGTGATGTCAAGAAAAGGGCACAACTCAGCATTCGTACAAGGCAAAGTTTACCTTATACACTGATTTTCAGTTGAACCCATTCTCGACATCACGGACGCAAAAGAAATAAGGACCAGAAACAAAAAAAAAAAAAAATAATAATAAAAAATAAATTAAAACTATTTACCTTGGCCAAAGAACTGAATTATATATTAACATTGATTAGTTGGATAAGAAGAAATTACACAGATATACAACACACGTATACACACACATATATACATATACACATACACACATGCATACATACATATACATACACATACACACACACACGTGCACATACACATACACAAAAATACACACATATACACGCTCATAATACATATTTACATATACAATACATACAGCTGTATACATAGACATAAATAAATACCAGCAGCATTTCGTGGCATCATGATCAAAAGATAAACACTGCACCACCACTGCATGCGCAAGGAACATACGCTGAAGGTTAATCGAATCAACGTATTTGGTTTTGTAATAATTGTATTTTGCAATATTTACGAAACGTATTTACGGTCTTCAGCTTCCTCAAAGGCGGTGGAAGATTATTCCAGCAGCGAGTAGCTGCATACTTAAAACTACCACGAAACGCTGCCGTTCTATGTCGCGGTGTTATCAACATAAAGGCAGATGCTCGGGTAGAAAACCTATGCCTCTCGTAAGCCCATGCTAACTTTTGGAAAAGGTAAACCGGTTTCTCATTAATTATAATACCAAATAATAGTGTAGCCAGATGTAACTGCCTACGAGCTTTCATTTTTAGCAGTCTTGAGCTGTTGATATATGGTGTAACGTGAGTTCTAGGAGGAATGTTAAAACAGAATCGAGCACATGCATTTTGAACCCTTTGAATTAACTTCTCTGTTCGAGCCAGTAAACATGGACCATATACAACATCGGCATAATTCAATTTTGATAGTATAAGGGAATCACATAATGCAATACGAACATCCTCACTCAAATAAGGCCTAATTTTGTATAAAATTTTAAGTCTGTAGAAACAATTTTGAACAGCTTCTTGTACATGTTGCTCGAAGCGAAGATGACTATCAAACACTACACCTAGATTACGAGCGAAAGTAACGCATTCTATAGGATCATTTGCAATTTTAATATGAGGGTCAAGAGACTTTACCGCTCTTACTTTAGTTTTAGATCCAATAATGAGATATTTAGTTTTTTGTGAGTTTAATGTGAGACAGTGTGCCTCAGCCCACTTAGCAATACGATTTAAATCCTCGTTAATTTTGTTAACAGCTAGGGACATTTCATTTGGAGGAAAACTGAAATAAATTTGTAAGTCATCAGCATAAATATGGTACTGACAATGTTTGATGCTGGTGGTTATGTTTGCAGTATAAAGTATAAAGAGGATAGGGCCTAATATGGATCCCTGAGGTACACCACGAAAATTGAAAGTTTTGGATGAAGAAGCAACGTTCCCATTAGGTTTAGAGATTTGTACAATTTGGGACCTAAGATGAAGGTAACTGTGAAACCAATTTAAAGTACTCGAAGCAAAACCATAAAAAGACATTTTGGAAAGCAACAAAGAAATATTAATTGCATCAAAGGCACGTGAAAAATCAAGAAGTACTAGAATAGTAACCATATTTTTGTCTTGGGCAGTAATAATATTATCCACAACATCAAGCAGTGCAGTAGATGTACTCAGACCCTTACGGAATCCTGACTGACCTAAAGGAAATATAGAATTGTTCTCTAAGTATTTCACCAACTGATCGCAAACTACCCTTTCAAGTATTTTGGACATGCAAGGTAAAATACTTATGGGTCTTAAATCTTTTAAAGATAAAACATTGGGTTTTTTTGGTATAGGTTTAATTATTGCTGTCTTCCAAAGATCCGGAAAAGTAGAAGAAACAATAGAGTGATTTACAATTTTAGTGATGGCATCAACAGTATGAGGCATGGTCAACCTTATCATTTCAAGGGATATCTTATCTACACCTTCTGCATTAGATTTTAATCTATTTATTACATTAATTACAGTAGTTTCAGTTACTGGATGTAGTTGAAAAGTGGATGAACTATGTCTGTGATACTTATAGAATGTCAAGTCAGATAAAGCTACGTAATTGGTACCGGGTACTTCAAGGAAATGCTTGTTTATGAGGTCTGGATTGTCACATGTTGCAGGGAGTTCAACATTATTTTTAGTGTTAGGTTTAAGAATATTTTCAAGGTTTTTCCAAAGTTTTTTAGGTTTTTTTAAATTATTATTAATTTTAGTATTAAAATAAACTTTCTTTTCTTCATGAAAGGCACTGATAACAATGTGTTTCATATCTATGTAACTTTCTTTATGAGTATTTAAGCCAGATAACTTATATTGTTGATGACAATTATTGCGAATTGATATCATATCCTTAATTGTATCAGTAATCCAGGGATATGAATAACTTTTTAAGTAAACTGACTTCCTAGGAGCATGGATATCAAAAAGAAACGTAATAAACATACTGAACATGCCTACCATACTGTCAATGTCCTCCAAAGTTCCTATAATAGACCAATTAATAGCCTCCAAGTCAAGATTGAAGTTATCAACTAGAATGTTGCTTAAAGGCCGGTATGAAATAAATTTTGGCTTTAATTTCAAAGTCTTTATATTGAACTCAACTGTAATCAAGGCATGATTGCTCAAGTCAGGAACATGATTAATGTTAAGTGACTGAACATGTGCATCAGTGCAGATCAAATCAATGAGTGTTGCACTGTGATCTGTAAAGTGAGTCGGTGCACTAACAATTTGCCTCAGATTAAAATAATGTAAAAAAGATTTCAACAAAAGATTCTTATTATCTGAGCAAGATAACTGATTTATATTAAAATCTCCAACCAAGACAATATAATCATAATGACCAAAGCTAGCGATCGATTGAGTGAGCCCATCTATAAATACATTCACATCTAGCCAAGGAGGGCGGTAAGCCGTGCCTATGACGATATTTTGTGACCTAACCTTAAGAGTCAGCCACATCTGCTCAACACAATCGGTAATAGGGTGGGGACACATACGTGCGGTAACACCACACTTTATGTAGAAACCTACTCCCCCGCCACGTCCTCCCCGCACACTGGTCGCTCGTGGGATGTGTCTCAAGCGGTACCCTGGCACCGCGGGCGCACGCCCCTCCTCCCCGTCTCTTAACCAAGTCTCATTAATGGCCATCACATCAACGTTAACACTCTCAACCGCCGCAATGAATTCGTCATGACCAGTGCCTAGAGACCCCGCATTTAGAAACCCAACTTTTAATAATTTATAGGCCATTAATTATAATTATAATATACACATGCATAAGAAATATTATTATAAATTAATAAATATATAAATAGTATATAAATAATTTTATAAATCATATACATATTATAATTGAAAATAAATATACAATGTATAAGTATTAAATTACAGTAGGGACATGTAAATAAAATAATAAAATAATGTATGTGGCCACAGAATTTAAGGTAAAAAAACAGAATTATCCAAATAATATATTTTTTTTTATTTTCTTTGCCGAACCAAAACACTTTGAATAGCTTAATCTTACAAATGAGTAGTCATTTATTAGAACCGAACACACGGGAAAAATCTGAGTCGGAGCGTATAGGGAATACTGGCTTGCCGTCACCCTGGCGAACGTAAACGCGGCCATGCTTCGTCCAGGCGTACCTCCAATTCCGATTGTGGCATTCCTCCCGGGCGCGGTAAAAGATATGCCGGTTCTTACGGGACAGCCGCTCGTTGATGAAGATCCGGCTCCCAGTGGACGATGTTAGGGTGCGGCGCACACGAGCCGCGCTTATCAGCTCGTCACGCAGGCGGCGCCGCGCCAGGCGCACCACGAGACGGCGCGGACGAGCCCCCTCGCCTGGCGGCGGGCCCACGCGCTCGCAAAACACTATGTCGCGCTCGTCCAGGATCACGCCCAGCTTTACTGCGAGCTCTGATATCAGATGCGCGGGAGACTCACCCCTCACCTCGGGGAGGTGGCCGACCTCTATGTCGCTCTGCAATGCCTCCTGGTCGCGATCCTCCAATTCTAATTGGAGGCTATCGATTTTGGCCTCAAGCTCGGCAGTTTTTTCCGATGATTGGTTCGACTCCTTCATTTCGAGCGTATCTAGCCGCCTCTCAATATTGTCGAGCCGTTCTGTCACGCCTGCGACGACGGCCCGGAGGTCCGCCATCTCCCGACGACATTCGCGCATCTCGGCCATCCAGCTCGAAAGCTCGCGTCTCATTTCTTGCAAGTCGATGTTAATATTAGGATCCTTTGAAGGAGATACTGTTGCCTCAGGTACGAAGACAGGTGCCCTACTCACAGTGGGGAGACTTCCACTTACTGCAAAAACGACGGAGGACACCGGTTGCGGTTCCTGAGTCAAACCCTTAACCGGAGTTCCATCAGACCGAAGCTTCCTTCTATTTTTGACGCATTCAGGGCAATACCAACCTTTAGGTAGGGTTCCACTGTCAGGAAACCCAACGCATGCCCTGTGGTAAATATTTAGACAGGCGGCACAACTAGTGGCACCTGTCGGGGACAGAAATTTCTTGCATACACCACACGACCTCGCCATATCGATCGTTTGCACGTAATTTAATAGTATAAAAGTAGATGTCGCCAAAAAATCACTGTAGACAAGTAGGAAGTTATGCCCAAAAGTCAGAGTAGATGTCGCTCTCAATATAGCTACCAGATGTCACCGTAAGCTACACTAACAAAAGTCAACTACAATTTACGCTCACCCTCTCTTTAAAAAAATAAAAATAAAACACACAGATAATTTTTTATGTTAAATACAAAAGAATCCCACAACTTTATATATTGCAAACACTCACGGATATACTTAGGTTAATTTTTATCAAATTAAACTCACTCACATTGATAATAATTAAGTTTTTTAGAATTTTAACAATTAAAACACGCACACGCACCTACTTCAATCACGTCCGTGACGTCAATCCTTTGGATAGTATAGCTTGATCGGTGTAGGATATAGCGGACAAACTTTGAACGAATTGACCGGTAAAAAGCTACACTTCGGTCAGCTCAACAAATAACCTTCTCATAACAAATATAACAATTTTTTACGGATTAACCCTCGCGTATAATTTGGTTACATTTTTATTTTAATCCGAAGTTTTGAAAGCTTTGCAGCAATCGTGTGCACGGGTAGACGAGATGTAAGTGTCTGACTTAAAAACAATAGTTTTATTTGAAATGTGTACTCGTGAAAATCTTAGAAAAAACTAACCTTTTCATAAGTTTATCTTATATACGTCATAAAACGCACTTAATACACACCCATCGTTGGGCAACATGAATTCCTATCAAGGTACCGACAATGAGTCAACTGTGACGACCATATACAATGGCTGTGTCAACATTCTACGAAACGAAACTCAATATAAACTATCATAGACAGAACAATATGGTTATTATAATAAGCCTATGGAATAACGTCACAATAGAGGTCAAAATATAGAATTAGAAGCCATTGAAGGAAAAATGCAATGAGTCAATACAATGATGAAGCACCAGGCGCCTACTGACACATGAATTCCTTACGTCATGTACTTGAAGAAGGTTTATTATTACCATAGCACTCGTCTAGACACTTATACTATATATGACGAGTTGAACAAATATGGAAAAGATATAAAATGACGGAATGGTATTCCTTCTTTTTTTTTATTGATGAGAACAGCATTTTCCAGTAATTTTCACAAAAAAAAAATGGATATGGTAGTCAAAGTTAAATAATAAACTAACTGACGATATGAAAAAAAAACAACACTTACATCACTACCCTTGAACACGATTGCTGCAAAGCATTCGAAACGTCGGTTTAAAATAAAATATAACCAAAATTAAACGCAAGTTAAATCCGTAAACAATAGTTTTTTTTTCAAATACAACACTATTCTAAGTAAATTTAAGTAATGACAAAAATTTTTCAAGACTATTATTATATAAGTCAATATGGTTGTATTTTTCATTATAATTATGTCTCAAGTAATTTGATGACCTTGTCTGTTACATCAGATATTGAAAACAATAAAGATTTATAAGTTATAAAAATTACGAAATAGTTTGATTAAATGACAATAAAAAATAAACAAATCATAATGATAATTCTTATAAAATTTATTAAAAAAAATCAAAAAATAATATCTTCAGTTGCGGTAACTTCACTCACGAATCCAAACAATATAATATATGAGTCATATACGATTGTTGTAAACAATTTGTTTTCACATACACCACAGGTTACTCCCCTTTATTTTTTAGCTTAAGATTAACAAGAAGCCCTTCCTTTTGCACATGCATTTTTACCAGTTTCCTTAACAAATCCTTCATAATTTCATCAACCAATAAAATTACAAAAGAATTTGTGTGTGTAAACTTTCGTGATCCATGATAACTATTATATATATTCACGTTATTACTATCGGAATTTGCCCGGCTATATCCAAGTTATTACTATCGGAATTTGTCCGGCGATATGTAAGTTATTACTATCGGAATTTGCCCGGCGATATGTAAGTTATTACTATCGGAATTAGCCCGGCTATATTCACGTTATTACTATCGGAATTTGCCCGACTATATTCACGTTATTACTATCGGAATTTGCCCGACTATATTCACGTTATTACTATCGGAATTTGCCCGACTATATTCACGTTATTACTATCGGAATTTGCCCGACTATATTCACGTTATTACTATCGGAATGTGCCCGGCTATTTTCGTTAGCGAATAAAGAATCCCGAATGGGTTAAAAACGAGTCGGCAAAATGCCGATAGTAATTACGTGAGTACACCCGAATAATTATATTTAAAGACAAAAGAATCTTATTTTATTTCTCAATTAACAACCAAACTGCTAAATAAATACACAAATATACCAAAATATTGAAATCTTAATAATTTTCAGGATATTTACAGTAGCGCAACATTTTGGCCTCGATCTGTTTAAACGCGTCAAAACAAAGATATGGACGTCCAAGACATGCGCATCAATAAATATGCTTTTTCCTGGTGCTCTAGATTTGCTGATCCAATTCAATTGCTGGGGTTCGTTGACATCTCAATAACTGTTCTGGATTAGATCACCATTATTTATTAAAAGGACCTGGGTCCTGCACACCATCAAGTAATATTACAACATACCAGAATATTTATGAAATGAAAACTAACATGCACATCACACTCATATGGATGGTGAATTACTCAGGATACCTCGAACTTAAAAATATTTAACAAATAATCTAATTTCAACAATCGCTATGAAAAATTACTTAATCAATAAAATTAATGAAATTGTTTTACAAAATTTTCTGCGATTTTTTTAGTCGATTTTCTACTTCAAAAAACTCAAAGATCTCAAACATTAATAGAATTGTAAAATAGAACCTTTTTTAAACCAGGAAAATTTTAAGACCTGTAAATAAAGAGCCAACACAATTTAACAAAAAAAAAATTGATGTTAAAAAAAACATTCTTCACTAGAGGCAATTAAACTTCGAAGGTCAGTTAATCCGGACATTACATAATCCGGTTGCAGCAGGACATCCTACATCCTGTACGCGAGCCCCATCACAAATGGACCATACAATTTATTTCATAACCTTGGCACGTGGTCAACAAGTTCAAATATAACCGCTTAATTGAATCAGATGAGGGGCAGACAAGATGACTTCAATTATCCTTTGTATGTTTGTTTGTGTACTATCTGTTCCCAATTTTAATAAAATATACTAAACACAAAAACTAAAATTCAATTTAACGGTTGAGCGATTTTAACATAAGAAGTAGGAAGACAGCTTTTTTTAATTAAATTCCAATTACCACTTTAAAAAACTGTTTCATGCTTGATAGCAATAAAAGTAATACAAAATTTATATTTCGCACACAAAAATTCAAAATAGGTTTTAATAAAAAAGCCCATCCAAAATGGCGTAATAATGTTTCATGGAATTATTTATTATCTTTGTATGATGTAAAATGGCGGATCCAATCAGGTCAGGCATTGGTTCCGTATAATAAAATTAACTTTTTAATAACAACCAAGATTTGTATCTCCATAACTTCACACTGCTGTTTCTCAAAAGCGTGAAACATTTAACCATAAAACATAAGGCAGTTTTGGATCACCGTTAAACGCAACTGTAATGTTCAGAGGGCAAAGCCCCTGCAACGTTGCATAAGTGAGAAGACACTATACTGATAAAGGTTAGTGTGAAAGAGATGTCATGTCACTACACCTGATGTTTACTCTAGATATAAAAATCTTCAAACTGTCAACGTGTATGTCAACGTTTAAGCGTCGAGGGTGAGTGATGTAGATACATCTTATCGAAGAAATACACAGTACCAGTTTTAAACTGATTATGAAACTACGCACAAATAATAATACAATACGTTTCAACTGTCGATGGAATTATTAACTAAACATACATTAAAATATATATAAAATTTGGCAATTAAATAATGTTTTAATGATTGATAATTTTCTAATATTATTGTTAAATTACTTTAATAAAACAAACATCCTTCTGCATGCATTTACATTTATCGACTCACGGTATAAAAATATTAACAATTCACCTACAACGCCTAATTTTTAAATTTTTTTTTAATATTTACAATTTCTGAAGTACAGAAAAAAAATCTTTGTAAGGGAGGGGGAGGGGGTCATAATCATAGAAATACACAAAGAACTCAAAGACTTAAAACATCAATCTGTAGATCACACAAACAAATGTCTCGTGTGGGAATCGAACCTACGACCTTTGTCTCAGCAGGAAGGGCCACTAACCACTAATTAAAGCTTTCGTCAAATATAGAGATTGAATATGTATATCTTGATCAAATCATTCAAATCTATCAAATCATCGTTTAATTTCCGCTTAAGAGATTTTAATTAAAATGTTAATTAAAATCCATTCATTTTCAACTTCTAAGTCAAGACAAACCGTTAAGATGTCACAATACATTGCTCTACTTCCACTTAAACTAACACTAAAACGGACCAAACAAATAAACACCACAGCTGTAAATTACCTGCGTTATCAGCAAAATTAACAAATGATAACGTTTTGATTAATAAATTATTAAGATAAATATTTAATTATTAAAATGTGATAGAAGATGAGATGAGATGCTAGATGGTTAGTCTAAGTTTCTTTCACACAAGATTGCAATGTCAAGGAACAGAAGAATGGAAATAATGGAGAAGAACTAGCAAAACGCTTTATTGAGCTGAGCGAAGCGAAGCTCTTTACAACTCAAATTTTCAACTCTTTGTTACCCTACTCCTCCTTGAATTTATGAGCTACACGCAACAAATTTTGGACACATTCGCATAATGAGCAAAACTCGTTCTGTATTGAAAATCAGCAGAATCGTAGATAGCTACTTTATTGCATATTAGACAATACAATAAAAAATAAGGAAAAACTTACAATATTAAATGAAACACGAACACGAGAAACAAAATATGCAAAGGCGGTCTTTGCTAATTGCTAAAAGCAATCTCTGACAGACAACCTTTAGGTAAAAGGATATCACAACAAAATACGGTATAGTGCGATTAAAAAGATTGAATGGTAATTGTAGTTTTCGAGATAATTGATAAAATGTGTTCCATATAGTTAACATATAGAACGTTTTGTTTCGCGCGCGCGACCATTCCTACTACACTACTTCAGAGGCGTCTCCCGTGATTTCACCTCAGTCGTGTGTGAGACGTAAATTAATTATAAATTTGCTCAAAACAAGTATTGACGTTAACTCATAATTTTTATCCATAAATAAATATCAATATTTAACTCTAGATGCACTCGACTGCATCGCGAGGCTAACCCCGCTTGCGTGGACCTAGTGAATAGTCACTTAACGTGTTTATAAAGAAAACTACAACAATTTTTTTTAAAGATTTTCACAAGTACTAAACATTTTAATAAAACTATTTTATTCAAAAGCATACAAGAAACATCCCTACATCTTACCCCGAATACGCTTGCTGCAAAGCATTCGAAAAGTCGTGTTATTAGTATAATAAATTTAAAATAGTCTTATTGATAATAATCTTATCAACCACATCACCACCAGTTCTATGATACATTGTACACTTTCAGTTCTATGATACTTTTATTTAAGGTTTAAAAGTTTCTAGCTACATTCAAAGTAATAGTAATTATGAAATATCTTATTATAATATAGTAATAGACCTTGGAATTTACAATTAATTTACGATGAATAAAATGTGCAGAATTATTCACAAGTAATTCCAAATCTCTCTATTGTCAACGTGGTTCATAATTTAATTCTACAAGAAAGATTTTAACGGAAGCTTATTTATCCGATACATCAGTTATTATCAAAATGTGTTCCATACTTTAATTGAATTACCTTTGAACTGATAATAAATATGCCGTTGTCCTATACTTATATTTTAATTTTATACATATTTTATACAAACTAGTGTAAGATATACAGAAACTATATATTATATTTCTTAGTCGTTTTCACACCATTTTAAACTACAAATATCAAGTAAACCTTTACTATATATTTTCTAATACTTTTACTGAGGGACGATTTCACATAACTTTCTTATTCTCTAGAATTACTACGTCTTAAATTACTCTTGTACTTAGATAATTAAAATTTACTTATTTTATTAATATATCTTTAAATTCTTAAGACAAATTCTAAGTGTCTTTAAATTTATATAAAAATTAAATGAAACATTTTATCAAAATATATGATAAGGTAAAAAAGTCTTATTTAATAAATATATAAGTATTATTAAAATTAAAAATTATACCGAGTACAAGGTTTAAACTCCGTTAATGGTAAATGATTGGGATAAAAGGCTTATTCTTAAAATAATGATGATTCATTTTCAGATAACACAAAAATGAAATTTAACCTTCTATATAAAATTAAAAAGTTAACATTTTATTCTAATCGAATAATATATAGCAATAAAATATTTAACACATACTTTGTTCTGATATGTTACATATATCACAATAATGATCACATGCTATGTATTTCTCATATATATGACACATACATCAGTTGTTCTCTCACACCAATATTTATGAAGTATGTTATTTATTAGTTTCCACGCCCTAGTCACATTACTAGACCAACCTCTGTTAAAACTAACGTAATTTAAAAAAGTTTTAATATTACAATATTCTTACTTTTAAAACGAGTTTATAGTAGATCAGTCAAATAGTACCAAAAAAAATGGCGGAGAATTCAAAAAAATATTGTTGTATTAATTGGAACAAAGGAAAAGTAATATTACTTTAAGAGAAGGTAAAGAAGCAATCAAATAAGTAGTACGAGAAAAAATTCAGAAAATTTAAACTAATATTGTTGTATATTGTGGTACAAAGGAAAAGTAATATTAATGTAATATTACTTTAAGAGAAGGTAAAGAAGCAATCAAATAGTATAAGAAAAAATTCAGAAAATTTAAAATAATATTGTTGTATATTGTGGTACAAAGGAAAAGTAATATTAATGTAATATTACTTTAAGAGAAGGTAAAGAAGCAATCAAATAGTATAAGAAAAAATTCAGAAAATTTAAAATAATATTGTTGTATATTGTGGTACAAAGGAAAAGTAATATTAATGTAATATTACTTTAAGAGAAGGTTCCACTTCGCGTCGCACGCCACGTGCCTACACATTACAAAACAAAGAGTAACATCTAAGCTATTAATAGTATCCATTCATTTAAACTATTTAAAGCGCCATAGGTTAGAATGAATCATGAATGAAACAAAATGGATTCTGTACTATTACATATTTTTACAAGCGGTCATGGGTGCGAGACATTACATGAACTTCCTGTTTAAGAAAAATGTATATATATAACTAATCAGTTTTAAGTTACGTGAATACGATTTGAAACAAAACAAAGTACTAAATAGTAGTCAATAGCATAATCAGGTCGGCAAAAAATGAGACAAAAAATTACACACACAGTCACAACATACACACACACACGCACACGTTTTTAAAATTGTCAATATTCAGTACAATATATTTAAGTATGTATTAATACTATTCAAATGTAGATCATATTAAGATTTTTTTGTACCGTGATTAAAAAACAGAAATATCTGTGTATTTGTGATATATTACTAATTTAATAATGGATAATCATTGTAGGTAACTTAAGTGTCTTATTAATATTCTGTACGCAAACAGAGACTTCCTCTTTGGTCGTTATGGGTTAGCAAGAAGCTGATCGCTAGCCAGTTTGTTTTGAAAATTCAATGAAGCAATCATTTAGGTAACCAAAATTAGAGGTGAAGCTGAGGTGGAGCTGGGATGTTGTGGAATGAGTTTCGCATACTGGTAAAATCTTAGAGTAAATAGTGGCTATAATCTTATGCCTAATAAGAACTCGGGCGTGTGATTTCAAAACGTTCCACATGTTAATTCTATGGGACACACTTTGACCATTTAATAAAAAACTACAATCACAAATGTCACCAAAAAACTTCAGGACCTATAAGTCACTGTCCTCGACAACTCTGCTAATTGTCGACATCCTGCCATTATTCGTCTAGGAGGAATAGCATTACTAACGAAACACAGTCCTTAGAACTAACACACGATCAAAGATGAAATATTAAAACAAAGAACACTATTGCGAAAAACAAACACAAGCACCATCTGTATATCAAATACAAATCAAGTATCGATAAAACATTTTATATATCTACAAAGATTACTCGGAACCCTTATTTATAGAATGAATTTCTAAAAACTACGAATTACTGGAATCCCTTACGATTAAAGCTAAAGCTATGATAATAAAATAAACAATATTTTTAAATAAATATAATAATAAATTTACTTCAAATAAACGCCAATTGTATCATAAAATTAAATTAAATATTCTCGTATAGTAAGAAAAAGTCCTTTTTGAAATTATCAATAAAACATGTTAAGTACTTATAATTTAAATAAGTTGAATTTTCTCGATCTTCACCTCACTTCTTCCATCTTCTTCCCACTAAATATAGAATCCTAGAATTATCAATCAAGAAGGCAGTGACACGGAAATTCAAATAGCAGAGTAACGGGACGATATCCCAGAGGTCGTGAGTTCGTGTCCCGTAATTAATTATTCATCCCAGTCTTTTATAAAATTTAATAAACCTTCAGTCGTATTGTAAGTAGAAAGATTTCAGTAAATTAAAAAAAGCGTATTCAAGACAAAAGATATAGACTAAATCAGATGTTACCGTTTCTTTATATTCCAAATTAAAAAAAAATTAAACGTCATGAAAATGACAATACCAAAAAAAAGTTTTCAGTGTACTTTGTAAATAAAATATATATTTTTTTTATTTTTTTTACACTGTAAATTTTTACACAATAAATTTCTGTTCAATAAAATGAGTATAAAACATGAATAAAGTGATATTAAATACCTAATATATACTTTTCCGAACTTTAAGGGTAGTTTGAACCCCCATAGATTATCTCCATCGATATATTTATTAAATTCGCAAATGGCACCAAACAATTTTCTAAATACATCACTTAATAAACTTATCAGATGACCTGTAAGTTTGTTACTCTTAATATCTTTGATCTTACACAATCTAATCTACAACCATCTCATCTAAATCTCTCATCAGATGTATATCAAAATAGGACAGTTTTATAAATAAACTGTCTTATTAAACAACGTATAAACAAAGGTTTTTCTGAGGAGAACAAAGCGCAAAGTGTTGCCAGATGTCCTTATTTTTGCGGAACATCAAGATTTTTAGGACAAAGTTTTATGTCTCTTTCGGGTCTGACATAATTTCGTTTTTTACACATAAAAATATAAATTATTTTAGGTATTTATGTAAATATTGCTTTTATTTATGAACGAAGAAGCCGATAGTGTTTTGTCTTATTCCTAGGACAAGGAAAGGCCACTCCTAAAAAAATAAGACTAAGAAAAAATGACCTAACGTAATAGCGTACAAATTGCCATATAGATATTTTTTTTTTGTACCTTCATTATTTTTTATCCGATTTTCGAATGAATCTTTGAAAAACCCGCTAACCAAAACAAAATCTAAGATCTCTGATCATAAAACCAGGATAATAAACATTATGTAACCAATACTTATTTAAGAAATGTTCTAATACTATTACTACCCTTAGTATGAAATGGTACTAAGCTATAAGCCGTGTACGTTTAGAATTCTCAAACGTTTACGAAGATAGAATCGAAAACGATTACGAAACGGTTTTCGAATCGAATAGTATAAGATCGATCTTCAAATTAAATACTATTAAATCGATTATCGAATGAAATACTATTAAATCGGTCTTTGAATCGAATACTATGAAATCGATATTTGAATCAAACACTATGAAATCGACCTTCGCATCGAATACTATTCAATCGATCTTCGAATGCAATACTATTAAATCGATTGCTATTGAATCGATCATCGAATGGAATACTATGAATGCGATCTTTGAATCGAATACTGTTGAATCGATTTTAGAATCGAGTACAATCCAATCGACCTTCGTATCGAATATTATTGAATCGATCTTCGAATGAAACACTATTAAATCGATCTTTGAATCGAACACTATGAAATCGATGTTTGAATCGAACACTATCGAACTCGAATCGATTAACATTGAATCTACCTACGAACAATATTGATCCTCAAATCAATTACTATTAAATCGATCTTCCAATCGATTACTATTAAATCGATATTTGAATATTCGTTTCAGTATAAAACTAAATTTAAGAGCGTTCAGTGATCGAGTTATTGTAAACAAGAAAACGCGTTAGATAAAGACCGATAATAAGGTTTCTTGTTTTTGTCTCACGTATTTATATATTTTGAGGAAATATATAAATAATTTAATTTGAAAATTAAATTTAAATCTACACGACCTCATAAATCAAAACAATTATTTATCATTTTTCCGTAGTAATTCATGATAATAAGGCATATATATAGATATATGAATAATTTGCAAATTTAAATTAATAAATTAACATATTTCATGTTACCAACCAAATAAATTGTATACTGTAATGATATTTTCCGCAGTGTATTATCAGTACTATAATATAGTATTACAAGTCATTATAATTAATTACCTCATAGCACTAAATCTAAAATTTAAATATTTAAACAATTATGACAAGGAAAATCGTCTAAAATAAGAGAAATAGAAAATAAATACCAATTAGTGTAATGGAAATAATATTTCCAATTTTACATACAATTCATTTCAAAGATACATATTAGATACTTAAAGACCTCTTATATTGAGTACTATATAGTATTAGAATAATAAAATGCACCTCTTAGTTGGGGATGATCACTTACTACCAGGGCTAGGGAGGGGTGGGGGTCTTGTACGCAGATAAAAAATATTATAAAAACCGTAAATCCGAATTTTTTCAAAATATAATTTAATATTCAACAACATACATCTATATGTATAGATTCCTTTTATCTTTTTCTTATATGTATCAGAAAAAGATAAAAACAGATCAATTAAAGACAAGAAAGTCGGAAATTAGACGTACATACAATAAATAGGTTCCCATGTATTGGTTCCACGCATTTTATTTTTCTAGATCTTTCTCTTCCTTCTATGGCTATATCTGAGAATCAATGGAAAGATATATATATATTTAATCTTTATTGTAATTTTTTTTTAATTTTGTAGCCAAGGCGAGATTATAGCTAAGGTGCATTCTCTATGACCCAAACATAAGATGTACAGGAAAGGTTTCCAGGAAAATAAAACCAAAACAAAAAAAACATGTCAAATAATTTTTTGTAAATAAACATATTACATAATAAGATTGAACCAGAAATAAAAATGTTGTATTGATTCAAATTCAATCCGAATTTAATAAAATAAATTAGTTATCAATGTGTAACAATTACTAGGGGAAGAAAAAATATTTTTTCATTTACTCTTCCGAAATATATTTTAAAATAATAAAAGTATAGTATTTAAAATAAATATAATATATATGTCCGTCGCTATGTTAAAATCTTTACTCAAATTTCCATCTAATTTAAATATACAACGAAATGAATATAATATTACTATTAACGAACACAAAAAATAAATTACATTTCAAATATGAACTAAAAACAATAACGTTTATAATAAAATTCTGAGAACTAACAAATGCCTATAATACAAGGAAAATTAAATTGAATTTGAACTTACCATCAAATTATCCACGGAGTTATATCCGCATATCACGTATCCCATCACCTTATTCGCCATTGTCATCACATCACATCACAGACCATATATCACACACTTCTACATCAACTATGTCTGTCCTTTGCACTCCTATACCAGGAAAGCCCGCATTAAATTAGCCGTTAAATTTAAACATGGTTTAACCCAATTACAATTAAATCAAACAATCCAAATATTAAAATAATTTAAATTAATAAATTATTTCAATGTAATACTAAAATACTAAATTACGAACCAGTAATTTTGAAACGATTGGTCAAATACGTGTCTCAGCTGCGGTGTTCCATGAGAGACTGATTACATGGGCAATTGAAGTGAAGAAAACTTGAGTTATGTTGACTTATTCCATGGGGATAGAGTTGAAAATGTATAAATAATTCTAATTGTACAACTGAAGAACCGACAGTAATGAAAATTACATCTCGATTCAGAACGTCATAACTACAACCAATTGAAACACCAATTGTACCAACATTACCATCAAAGAACAAATAATGTTACAATAATTTGAAATTTTTGGCTTACAAATGAATCTTTACACTATTTTTGCTAAGGTATTGTTCTCAAATCAACTCAAATCAAATCACATCAAACCAAACCAAATCAAATCATATCAAATCAATTCAATTCAATTTAAATTAAATCAAATCAGATCAAATGAAATGAAATTAAGTTAAATTAAATCAAATTAAATCAAACCAAAAGAACTTTATTTAGACGTTACCTAGAACATATAATGTTTGAGATGTGATAAAAGTTACAAATATACTATTTTCTTGATGATATATGTATCATCTAATTATAGGTCCATGAGACTATTTAACCAATTTTATTACCCTGAAGACGAAATCGTCTGGCGATAACACCGCCTTGAGTTTTTTCTCAATTTGTTTTTATTATAACTTTATAAATTTGTTTCAATTCTTGTTATAAAAAATAAAGTATATAAATATATAAATAAAATATATATACACGGAGATGAAATATTAAACCCGCCAATTTAATAGCATGAAAACGCTACGACAGATCAGCTCAAACACATGTCTGTATTAATTGCTTAATTAGCTTCTTTTATAGCAGCTATATATATAACTATAGCAGCTATAGCTGAGACTATAGCAACACTTGATAAATAGGAAGTTAATAGTTTATCAATGAAGATGACCAAGTTTTGAGGCCGTCACAAATTTACAGGGTTATCATCTAAGAGTGACAGAATCGACAAATTATCAAAAATAACGTGGCAAATAGAATTGTTTTAACCTATATAAGAATTATATTAATTACTTTTAATATGATATATAAATAAAAGATTCTAGTCTTAAGATGTATTTCTTTTTTTATTTTTTATGAGACAACTCAGGCAATAGAGTAATAACTTCTGTAGTGGAAAATTTAAAATAACGGATTCCAATAACACCCAGATTCGAAACAGCAATATGAAAAGCACTAGACAAATGTGACATGTGGGAATCGAACCAACTACCTTTGGGACAGCAGACAGGACCACAAACATTAGTCTCATCATCAGTCTAGCATCCTTGACTTCATATTAAGATGGTTCTCCCGTGGTATTTTATCATTGTTGGAACAGGAATTATACCCATAGAGCAAAAATTGTTTATATTTGATTAATTAATATATGCATATATGTTGTTTCTTTTGTGACAATCATATCTTGATATAAACTTGGCTATATAATATATATATTAATAAAGGTTTTAATAAGAGATAAATATATCGTCTAAACAAAAACAGGACTTAAAAAACCTGTGGTAGCTTCAACATACTTCTATGTTCTTTTATTCATAAAAACTATTTTAGAAGATTGAAATAGCAAGTAAATTGTTAGTGTTTTGATTATGTAATAGGGTAGATGATATGCGAGTCTATTTCTGTTCTGTATTTAGGTCGCAGCCTCGATACATACATTGGACAATAAGTCGACTTCTAGCTCATGTTGCGACTGTTGTCACCTAGAAGAATATATATGAAAAACTTTAAAATATTACAGACTAGCCTTTTATTTAATGTTTTATTTGAAAAAATGACTAAATATTAATAAATCAATAAAATAAACCAAATAAAAAAGAACAAACACATAGGAAGGAGAACATATAAAACACAGCATATAATTAAACATTTACGATACACCTACCTCATAAGAACGAAGCCAGGGATGGCATTAGTTCAACACGAACCTTGTCTAAAAACTTAATAACCCCTAAAAACAGACTCCCCACCCATGGGGAGGAATCAAGGCTAAACTAGACATATTGTACTAGTTTGTAAAGAAAAAAAAAAGTGTTTTATTTACTATTAGTATACCTTAGAGCAGGCATGGCGAACCAATGGCACGTTTGAAAGTTTTGATGGCACGAACAAAAAAAAATGTTTTTTTATAAGTTAACTTTTTTTTATAGAAATGAATTATAAATTATTAATCTACACATGAAATTCTGGTGTGGCAAGTTACCTATTCAAAAAAGATTTTTTTTTGATTTGTGGAAAGGACATTAAAAAAAGAATCGCCATCCCTTTGCATTAATATGTCTTTAGCCCTCCTTATGAACATATCATAATCAGAATCCATAGTAGTTTCAAACAGACAAACTTTTCGCAAATATCAGTATAGATTAAAACAAATATACTTTAGATATCAATAATTTAAAAATTCAGTAAACACACAAAAACCACAATCAAATATATGAATACTTTTCTCGACATCTTAAGACAAAGGCTTAGTAAAATAAAGCTAAGATTACTTATACTTATATTTTAAAACAATTAATTCCAGTTTAAACTAGTTCTGTGATTACTTTGACATTATTCGTTCAAATTACTTAGTGTACAAAACAAAGTTTATCTACATTGTATACTAAAAACGATAAATGTATCAATTTTGATAAGAATTTAATGGATGCTATAAATAAAATTGTTAAAAAGTAAAAAAAAAATATTTTATTTATGCCTCATTGTTTTGCATATAATAACTTCCATATAAAAGGTTTTAAATTTTCCATAGAAAAGTTTTTAAATTTTACCGCCACAATGTCAATTTCTTTTTCAAATATTTTCTCCAGTTCAACTGGTGGAGAATGCTTTTTTAGCATTAAGTCAGCCGATTGTGCTTTATTCTTGGGCAATAAAGATTAAATTAAAAAATAAATATACACAGCCGCAGATTTTTATTTATAACTATTAAAGACAAAGTATCCTACGGTACAATCTTCGTGTACTTCAACGGTTCAGACAGAACACGCTAAGATAGTTCTCAGAGGGCAGGATTTTTTCCGATCAA
The DNA here is from genome assembly GCA_959347395.1 of Mechanitis mazaeus. Taxonomy (NCBI): domain Eukaryota; kingdom Metazoa; phylum Arthropoda; class Insecta; order Lepidoptera; family Nymphalidae; genus Mechanitis; species Mechanitis mazaeus. Next base: position 11,717,087 of record OY365751.1, read on the forward strand.
CTTGATACTTATAGCTATATTATGAACAAATAATCTTTATAAATTGTAACTTATGTTTTACTTCCATGTCTAACTGTAAGGTTTTATCAAAATCCGTTTAGTAGTTTTTTTTGAAACAATAACAAACAAAACCCCATAAACTTTCGAATATATAATATTAATAGAAATTAGATAAGAATAGTATAGTAATCCTACTTTTACTATCCTATAAAATAGTCTATTCTATTATACTTTATTACATCAGAACAGACTAAGCAAAATAATTTTTAAATCCATTCTGATCTTGAAATATGGAAAAGAATTTTCATAAATTTCGTTGTACTTTTATACATATACATGTTATTATTAAAAGTACAGTAGTGTTTTGAATACCTTTACTATTGACATATAGTATTTACTTCCAAGACTGATAATAGCAAGACAAACAGACACACATTCCAACACTTCATAAATATTATTTATTTTTTCCTGTTGGTACGTCCTATCAAATTTTCAACAACATTTTTAAGAAAAAATAAAAAATATAAACACAGGAAAAAATTTAGTACGGTAGCAATTGTTTTATTAAATATATCACAATTACCCACAAACGCATATATTTTCAGCTTTTTTTTCAACAACAATGATTTAAAATAAAGGTTATCATTGAAAATACTTGTGTCGTAGTGATATCTCAGTGGGAGAGATTAATAATCTACTAAACATCTCAAAATGACGATACTCCAGGTGTTATGCAGGTGTTCAAGTTGGAGGAGTAAATAACTGACGTCAGATCTTTCGATGATTCAGCTGTTGTGCAAAAAAGACGACTATGTAAGAGCTGGAGTTCAAAATTCAAGCTTACTGTGATCAAGGCAGACACTCCAGAGATAATAATTAAGACGCCCTCTCTATTTTTACAGAATAACTTCCAAAGCATAATTTTTTTTTGGGAAAGAAGCATCTCCAAAGCTCACACATTTAATATAAACAAGTATTAAGAACTGACCAACGAACTGACCACCACTAGATATGTATAGTTAATTTATAAGCTGTAGAAGTGAAGTGAAAGATTTTGGACTTTCTAGAACAATTATTAGTTCATTTCTAGAACGTACATCGAAGGGTGGTATTAAGTTCGTTTTTAATTTGTTTAGGTAAAAAGAGGAGTTCATACAGTAAAGGTAAGCATGTATGCGCATCACAAAGGAGCTCCTCACCACATAGGAAAATGGGTAGTAAGAAGATTGCAAAGTATATATATATTACTTAACAATATATATGAATATCCTCGGCTGGTGATAATCGATCTATTTTTATCAGCGAATCGCAGTAATATCTTTATCATGACTTACTGTTGATACGTCAGTGATTGTTAAAATAGGTGTTAATATTGTACTGATGTGAACTAGTATTAAGGATTTTGGTAATATTGACCAATTTATTTTTGTTAAAAATATATGTTGAAAATTTCCTTCTTGAATTTTTTATTTTTTTTTATTTTACGAAAACAGGCAAGTATTCCACTACAGACTGCATGTTGTCAGTATACCATATGACACGCAATCCTAAAAGCCATGTGTTTGCACTGGATTTTAAGACCAAAAATTATGTTGGCAAAATAATACAAATATTATAAGAGCAGAGTAAATTAACGCTACCAGAATAATAGTATACTCTCATAGGAGATCACTGTAAAGTAATTACTATTTGAATTTATTTAAAAGAGAAATCTAAAGCCCAATATAAGAAAGTCTTTCCCTTAACCCCTTCTGCAAAGAGCGAAATTGGAGTTTATAAGCAACTGTCACCTGAAACCATAAGATGAACCAACAGTTCAACTACTTCCAAAAAAAAAAATCTTTGTTTTTCTCCAAACAACTAACTTGTCGGTCGGGTAACAACTCACTTGTCCTATCAGTTGTTACCCGACCAATTCGCAGCATTTTGCACCGCGATTCGGTCATGCCTTCTCGTGAATAAGGAACCCAATTCGAAAGAAGGTTTCGAAAGAAGTCAGACAAATTTGATAGTATTGTCGTGAGTATCATATATTCATCCGGATAATTATACAACAATAATAATGAATCAGGAAAGTTAAATACAAAAAGAAAAACAACCTTGTAGTTAAATATTTTCTCAATATTGAGGGTAGGGTAACAGACTTGTATCGACACTACAATAATACTACGCCACACTTTGTTACAACGATCACGATCACGACAGTTAATTTACAAACAAACAAACGTGACAATTTTATATATTTATTTCGTTTACATCCACGACTTAATAAAACAAAACTTTCGTGTTGTTAAACGCGTTACAAATTATTCTCAAAATACCTATTATAATAAAATACCAATCCATATTTCATATAGAAAATAATATAGATTTATATACTAGCTAATACACGCAGTTTCACCCGCGGTAATAATTTTATTTACTTTTAGGATTAATAGGCTCTCAGTATAATTCCTTCCTTCCTTGCCATCCATCTGAAGCCTTCCTCATGAACCTTTCTCTTACAATCAGAAAGAGTTTTTCAAATCCATCAGGTAGTTTCGAAGATTAGCGCATTTAAACAAACAAACTTTTCTGCTTTATTAAATAAGTATAATTATTTATTAAATGTCTCTCTGTTTGTTGCTGACATATTTAGTTTATTAATTGTGTTTCAGATATTATTAAAACTTCATTGACAGATGTTTTAAACGAAGCAACTTTAATACTTCAAGAAGTATAACAATTAAGAAGTTCAATTAAGTCTTGAATGTGTGATTCATTTCCGTCGATGAAACAATTGTTATTTCTTTTATTTATATATAATTTAATAAGTGATTAATAGTAGTTACATAGTTTTAATGAATATAGTTCTGTCATAGGACCTTTCATTTAATAGTCTTATGGAGAATGTTTTAGTGGGTTTTAAAAATTGTTTTGATTATGACCGGTTCATTCATGAGGCTAAAGACTATTTATACTTAATCTTAGTTATCTTAATAGTATATAAAATCGTTCGTCCGCGGGTGGAACCGCGAGAAACAGCTAGTAATAATATATAATTACAAATGTACATCACATAGATTATACAAATATATTAAAAATATAATGCAATAACAAAATTTACATAATATATATCTACTTTAAATACATATTATACAAAAATAAGTACTAATATAAATATTGACGTAAATAAACTTATAAATTTAAAACTGTATTCAAATTTCTAATAAAAATTCATTTACAAAAACAAAATTAATTTTATTTATTTCAGATTTAAGTTGAAACTTGCAATGCAAATACCGATTCTGATTCAGATAAAAAAAAATGATATGAATCAACAAACATAATCTTACGACTTAAAAACTAAAGTTTTTTTTATCACGCAGTTCTTTCGTGTGATACACGCGCTCGTCAGTCTTGCTAAATACAAACAGACACACATGTTGTACGTCAAAAGTGTCAGTGTTGTAATTTTTTATTATATAGTTTAAATTACAATTCTGTTAGCACTTTAGTCAGGACTAGAGTTGTGAAAACTTTTTTTTTTATATAAAATATATATTTAAAAAAACGTGTCTCCGGCCGCCCGATAGAAGTGATTACTTAAGAACTTTAGAAATAGTAAAATGAGTATTTTTCAATTTTTTTTTATGTACCCTTTTTTGGCTTTGGTAATTACTTAAATTTTATTTATATTCATTTGAAAATGTAATGGTAATGTTATTTATTAATCAAACCTTAATGTGATTACAAAATATATTTTATTCTTTGTAATTTTGTGTAGATTATCAGTATTATTAGTTAATACTACAAAATAAGGCAATACTGAATATCGAAATATACTGTAGATAAAAATACGGCTAGCGCTGTGAATTATATTGAGAGAAGGAGCCTGCCAGCTGCTGCCGTATGCATGAGAGAAAAGAAATCCGAATAGACCGGCATCGTTACGCGTTACGTAACGAAGCGGTTTTCTCTACCACAAGAGGTAGTTACTTCAAAAATAACATAGCAATAATTAAAAAATATATATAAATAAGATATATAGTTTGAACAGGTTTCGAACCTGCGACCTCTATATATATGGATTTGTAAATGATATATTCTTTTTATATTTTTTGTATATATCTCAAACAGAATCCAAATGACCTATATCTCACTATTATTTCAAGGAAAACTAGCTGTCTCTTATAACTAATCTAATATATATGCACATGAAAAAGTAGGTTTATAGGTTTATATATCTGTAACTTTTATTCCTTGCAGTTTTGGAATATGTTGTATTTTAAGATGTTATAGAAAACTCCTATGTTGTAGTTTCAGTCCTAATATACTACAACATATGTCTTTTAAATGAATTTTTATATAAAGAGGGTTAAAAATTAACGGGGGGTTTACTAGTATGATTATATGAAAATATATAAGTTTATTTTGTAAGATAGTTTCAAGGGTAGTGTAAACTTATCTTGAATAAGCATCAATATTGGATTATAAATAACCTTCCTATTATATTTCTTAACATCTTGTGTTTCAAAAATATTATTTCGGCTAAAAAAAATTCTCTCTTTCTTAATTTTATATTATGTTACTTAATTGTATTATTTTTCTCGTTGTTATTTGAAGGTTTTCGTTTCGTGCTGTTTAAGTCTTTTTTAGATGCTCGCAACTCCCCTAGCGCTAACAATGCAACTTTGGACAAATTTGAGCTGTCTGTTTTGGTAAATCCGTGTTCTATGGCCTAATTTGTATGAAAAAAATACACAAAAATCACAAAATACGTTAACAACCGTTTTTAAATAGGACGGACGTCAATCTTCATACAAACGGTTACATGCTGGAGTAGTTGTGATCAATTAAAACTCGAAATTTCGATATATTTCCGAATACAAGCTTCATTGAAGCACCAATGAAAGGATGCACTATCTATAATTAAAAGAAATCTAAAAGCATCACTGTAGTATTCGTAACCTGTTTCATTTTTGTGTTAAAATTGACGAGATTATGTCATTCACTAAAATTTAGATAATATAAACGTACCTTTTGAATGTCTTTAATATTTAGTTTATTAGGCTTAGAAGCAAATAAAAAAAAATAAAAATTTGCGGTTGTTTCACCTGTCAACAAGTATTCTTATTTTTTTGTACACAAATTTCAAAAAACTCTTTTTTTTAATTTAAATGGTTATTTTGTTCTTATATACTTCCACTAACCTGTGCATCCCGGAGGTCGGGCTCACTGGCGGTGGCGCTGAGACCCTCGCCCTCCCCCTCCCGCGATCCCGACACGTCCCCTGCGCTCGCGCTTATCGCTCTTCGTCTCTCTCTCTCCCTCTTCTCTCTGTCTGTCTTGTTACCGGTGAGCATGTGCTTCGTCTTTGAGAGTATATTGAGCGGCTTGGATTTTCGAACCTATGGAGTGATTGTAAAGTTTAATAAGATTCGATATAGCCTGTAAAACTGGAGTAGTATTTTCTTAGATTTTCAAGAGTACATATTTGAGTACGGATTAAAACTCGCTTATAATTTGGTTACATTTTAAATTTAAACCGACGTTTCGAATGCTTTGCAGAAATCGTGTTCTCGTCTACCCGTGAACACGATTGCTGCAGAGCATACGCGACTTTTAATAGTTTTATTTTAAACCTAGAGTAATTTAATGTTTTAAGTGTTAAAAAGTTTTGTAAAATTGTTTCAACGAGTAGAGTCGCTTGTCTGAACTAGGTTAGTGCCATCTGTCATATAAGATCAGCGCAATAGAGTTATAATAATCGTGCGAAGACCCAGATACAAAAATATCCCCCCTGTTTCTTGTTGTCCTTAAAATACTATTCGTCTACCAAATAACAAAATAACTGACCTTGCATTTAACACTGGCAGGATGCAGGAATTTGCCGTCATCCTTGTCAGGTGGGGGATCCCTTAGACCGCACACTAGCATGTCATCCAGCGATGCCTGCAAGTGCTTCCGTCTTGGCGGTCTGGCTTCCTCGTGACTTCGAGAAGAATACATCGACACAGAATCCATACTAGCTTTGCTTGTCCCAGATATGACTGTGATATTCTCCACTGATTCGTTAGATTGATAATCAACCCGAGGCCTTTCTTCATATATTTCTACAGAGTTAAACGTTTCTGCCACTCGGTCTATCTCGTCCATGTCGAGTTGAGTAGGAATAAAGTCATAATGCCCTTCGTTTTCAGTGTATACTTGATCATAGACCGCGCCGTTCATGTTTCTTGAACTGCTTGGGATATTACCATAAATGTTATTATAATTGTAAGTATCTTCGTCATTTCTAGGACTTACGTGATGAGGAAGGTCATTCGCGGTAAGTATAATGTCATCTAGATTTAAAGGTCTTCCTTGACCACCAAATCCATCAACCACAGGAGTTGTATTAGATAGAAATGAACCGTCAGTTTCGAAACTGCTGCATCCGACTAAACCTAGCGGCCGCCTGGGCATGTCTTGTCGGAATCTATTTGGTACTGCCTGTTGCCCTGCGAAATCAACTACCAATATTCTATCTGAGATATTTCGACAATCGTTATGAAAACCAATTCCAGAATCACTGTTGCTAGACGTAGTGGTAGTCACCTCGCTGTGATTGCTGGGTTGGGGAGAGTTTGCGACAAATTCTGGTGGTTCAATTCTTGCTTCTTCCTGTCTACATGGTCTTCGATCACGAGGCACTCTAAACACTGGTCGATTGCACCTTGAAAAGTTTCCTAATGCTGGACTATCACTTTTTACTGCTAATTTGGATATCTGCTGAATTGATGGACTGGAACAATTATCAGGTGGCAAGGAGTACATTCCTCTTATAACACCGACAACATATTCTGCTGAGGGAGGAAACTCCAAACAACGCTCTGCTACAGGATCTCTCGTGCACACAATTTGGAACTCTCTAGCTCTTGTTATATGAGCTTCGTGTTCTGCCATTCTTGGGTCAACAGCAAAGACATGACAGCTATGAGATGCTTCGGCTTCTACATCTGTAATTTCAGCTGCAGTTACAAGCCCAAAAAATCGTCTATCAGCATCCGAACCACAGCCAGCGTAAACTATTCTTTCTCGTTGATACTGGGCAAGTATTTGGCAATTTGGTCGTCTGAGAAGTAAAGCGCTCGGAAGGACGGATAGCAAAACTGGTGCAGCAGTTCGTCGCTCCTGTCTTAATTTACGAACAGCATTTCGGACATTACCGGGAGCAGCATTTGGTGATGCCTGAGGGGTCTCTATGGTGCCAAGATAACCTACAATCGCTCGACACTCAAGACGGGCGATATGGTTGGGTGTTAATTGTGCTCGGCTTAAGTTTTGTAAAATTTCATTTACACCAGATGTACCTGGTGCGGCTTGACAAGCTGAAAACAGTTAAGAATTTATGAGGGATATCATAACATAAATATAATATGCTTTCTGAAATTTTTAACTTATTTTTAAATAAAAATCAATTCCTTCAGATGTCTCATTATTTTGAAACATTTGATATTATATAGTGTTAACAGCTCTCCTTGTTTAGCAATTGTTACAAAGTATTAATTAATAATATTAATATTAACTGAATGAAATATTATTTTTTATGAATTTTCATATTTTATAGAAGTAGAATAACTTCCATATACAACAATTTACAAGTTGATATTTAAAATATATAAATTAACAAATTTTTACTACTTGAATACACACCAATAGTTCTTTTAAATATTTTTATAATTTAGCAAAAATCTTTTGGAAAAAAAAATGTTAGTACATGATAAAAAGAACTAGATATGTAATTTAGAAGAACTAAGTTGACAAATCAATAGACTCTTTCTACTTTAATTAAATTATATTAAATATAATAAGTACTTGTGTATTTAAATGTATATAAAATATATTATAGTAATATTGACACATTTATTTTTACAATTTATATGGCCTTTAGGCTAATTAACAGTTTTTGATTTTTTTTAATACATAAAGCATGTTTGAGCCTCAAAATAAAAGTGATAAATGTGATAATACAGTGTAATATAAAATACCTGGATGGTGGAGGAGTGCTGGTTGTCTGCGTCGTGGCGGAGGGTATCTACGGCGAGTCCTCGCTCGTTCTTCTGGTTCAGTATCTTCTGTGTCAGTTGGTGGAGACTCTCTTGGTGCTACACTCAAGGCTATCGGACCGGGAGCTGATGCGACAAGACGAGCCACCGATGCATGTGGAGCTCTGGCTACACTTGCTCCGTCAACACCCAATAATGCATCCCCCGCTCGTAAACCAGCTCTCTCCGCAGGTCCACCGGCAGCTACCGCCGATACAACGCAGGGTCTCTGTCCTGCTATAGTGAAGCCAAAACCACCAGCACCCCTCACTACTACAACACGACGCTCTGCTGTCCGAGATAAAGCTGCTCTCCTACGCCTTCGTCTTTGCTGCTGAGGGACCATCATATACACCTTTCAAATTAAAATATAAAGTTTCACATCACAACTATTTATTATAAGAGGTTTTTTGAATAAAAATTCCCTTAATATTTAAAAGGGTTGCACTTAACAGTTTTTTTAACGTCAAGAAAACTAGAAAAACGAGAATTTATAAAGTTGAAGAAAGTTTCAAAGACTTGACGTTTAGAAAGTTTCAAAGCGTTCAAATACGGCATCAAGTCACAACAAAACTAGTTTTATCCATTTTACGCATTAAAATGCTAGGAAATTTTAATAGTATAATTCAGTTTACTGATTTTTTCAAGCCGTATTAACGTGAGAAATAATACAGTTATCGATATCATATATTTGAAAACGTTTTTCTTAATTATAAATAATAATAGTAATATTTTTTTATAAATATTTAAAACCAGAATAAATGATAAAGGAACATTAATGTCATCAGTTTAGACAACTGATAACTGACACAAACAAATTAACAAACTTCAAAGTTAAACCCCAAAAGTCAAAACATTATCGACTGTTGCACGCGTACTCACGTTGTTTTATTTAAATAAATCTGAACTTAAACCTATAATTTTTATAATTTTTACTTGATATAGGAATTAAACATGGCGGTAAGTATTTATTTCCTACAAATTAAAAGATAAAGTCAATATTTCAAATTATTGTAACCTATAAATTTTAATGAATAGAAAAAAGGTAAAAGCAAGATAAGTAAGGTAAAACGCAACAACCAGACTACAAATAAAATGAAGAAACAGGGTAAACTAAAGCTACAGAGGCACAGAACAAAGGTGCAAAAACAGAAACAACCAGTACAAGACACGCCGGAATACAGTAGTGATAGTGAGTCCTCCAGCAATGAATGGGCTGATATGTTGGACGAAGACGAGAAGCAGTACATTGTCACGAGATTGGCGAAGCAGCCAAATTTGCTGGCTAATATACCTGAGAAAGAAGACAAGAAGTTAGTTCGAAGTCCACTTAATAACATTTATTCTTGTAACTTCTAAAAAATGATCTATCTTTTTGGCTGTATAAAAATTAAGAAATGTGTTCATTATAATAATACATTTCTGAATGTAATTATATGAACTGACATAAATTCCTTTCACAAAAAGTGTCTCATAAAAGCTATATTTAGTATATCCCCTACTTATATAGAAAATAAATTAAATACCATTTAAAAATATTTCTTTCAGACGAGGTTCTAAACGAAAAAAAGATAAAGAGCGCATGCCTAAAGTTAAAAAAGTAAAAAGCGAAGCAAATCTAGAAAACAGTGATAGTGAATCAGAAAGTAATAGTGAGGTGGAAGAAAAGTATGAAAAAGTGTTATCGGAGCGGCCAGCTAAAAAGATGAGGGCTTTACTACCCATTAAGACCAAGGATGGAATTATGGAAAGGGCTGAAGAATGCGAGGGTTAGTTCTTAATATGTTCTTATTAACAAAACTGAAACAGAGAAATACAATTCCTTTTTATTAAGAAAAATGTATAATTATTGTATAATTAGTATAATTTTGAAAACACAACTTAAAGAATAAACCATGATTTTGAGGAAAGCTATCATGTTATTATCATGTCTCATATTTTTTTTACAAAAGTAGCAACTTCAACCTTCTATATAAATTAAAAATAAAAACTTAGTTCAATACTGGTAAATTTCTCAGAATTCCTTCTCAAAGGCTACTGGTAGAACTATGATCACTATGAATTTATTTGTTGAGAAAAAACTAAAAGTTTTATTTTGATAATAAAATATTTATTAAACTACCTTCTTAAATGAATATTTAAATGTTTTCATTTTTCTAAAACAGAAGACTCAGAAGCAGAACAAATTAAAGATATCCAAATGGATACAAAGGAATATGCTGACAAATTAAATGGTGAAGCAGAGTCTGAATCTGACTCAGGCACAGAGTCTCTTGAGCCACTGGAGAATACTGAAGATAAAGAGGAAGTCACTACAGTAGAATTGCTAGCAGCTAGAAGAGATAGGCTGAAGCATGAAAAATTGAGAATTGGAGCACTTTGCTCTTCATTGTTGGAGAGTCCTGAGAAAAAGGTATTTGCTTTAAATTCAAATTACACTTTGGTTATGTTGTCACTTGTTTACTAAACAAACACCTGTTACTTTATATACTGGCCAATTCAATAAAAATTCATTAGACTTTTAATACAAGTAAAATCAAAAATAATAAAAATATCAAATTATAAGTAATATAAATGTCTAATAATGATTTTCAGCTAAAAAACCTATACCCAATCCTGTACCTGATGGATGAACACCTAAAAGATGGGACACCTAATTTGCTGTCAGTGAGAAAGTTAGCTTCCCTCTCTGCAGCTGAAGTTTTCCGAGACATCTTACCAGACTACAAACTGCGGCATCAAGATTATAGTGATGTTAAATGTAAGAAGTACATGATTAACTAGTTGTTATATATTGTTAATTAAATATTTTTTTATATAAATACTTAGGGCAAATAACAATTCCGGGGCGTCACTGTGTGTGCTAACGCGATCCCGTGACGTCCCATTACGGCGCAGAGGGCAACCGTTGGTTTTTTAGTGGGTAGCTTTCAAAATGGCAGCATCCTCTATGCTGCCGGGTAGTCCCACATCACCCCCCGGCCGCCACCCCCGTGGGCCGACGGGGTACCCGTAACGGGTTTAAAAAAAAAAAAGGGCAAATAACAATTATTATAACTGTTAGTATTAACATTGTTTCTTAAATGACTGACAAAATAAATTTCAGTGAAGAAAGACACATTAACACTATACAAATATGAAAAAGAACTTTTAGAATTCTACAAGAGGTACCTGCAAAGACTGGAAAAGGCTGCTAATATTCTGAGACAGAAGAAAGGAGATAGACGGTATGTGATCTGTACTTTCATAATAATATAAATATAGTCTCGATTAAAATTCTCAAGTCTCATAATAATGTATAAAAAAATATTATTTCACAAGAAAAACATAAAAAAAAAGAAAAAGTTGTAACTAATGACATAATTTCAGCAAAATTGAAGAACCTCTTATCAGCTTGGCTCTCATATCAATAAAGTGTATGGCATCATTGCTGGTGGCTCGACCTAATTTCAACTATGCTACTAACATCGCTCAGAGTCTCATACCATTTCTGGATTGTAATGAACAAGCGCGGGACATTGTCAACGAGAGCTGTGTCACAGTCTTCAAAGATGATAGTAAGGGAGAGATCACACTGGCTGTGAGTATTATAACATTTTTTGTTACTATGTATACTTTGCTTGATTTGAAATGATAGTTGTCGTGGTAAGAAAAGGGAAAGTAAAATTGTTGAAATATAACTTTTTTAAATTAGGTGGTAAAGTGGTCCATATAATTTTGAAGTTATTTGGAACAATTTTTGTTTAACACGAAATTTTATTTTTTTAATGTTTTTTCAATAAATATGTCTCGTCACTCTGATAGATGGGTCACTGTGGTGCCCCCTTCGTCAATGAATCTAGCTTTTAAGTTTTATTTATATATAATTTTTAATATTCTAGAATAAATAACATGGAAGATATTCCAATTGAAATTTATGTTTGAAATAGACTATAAATATTTTGTTAGATGAATATATAATTTTATATTAATTAAAAATATATAAATAAATTTAATATTCCGAAATAGTAAATTTTAAGATTCAGTGTTCACTTTAAAATATTAAAATTTAAATGTATGTATGTCTACGTAGATTGTCCGCCTCATAAACCAGCTGTGTCGTCGTCGTGGAGCCCGCTTGTCCCCGGGAGCTCTGCGCTGCCTGCTGGCGCTTCGCCCCCAGGATTTGAGCACCGAGGAGGAGCTGCAAAAGACTAAGAAGCAGCACGAGAAGAACAAGAAAAGGATCATTAATTTGTCTAAGAAGGAAAAGAAGGTTGTTGAGAGTTTATTCTTCATGTGTCGTTCGAGTGAACTGAGATTATTTCATATATCTCTTGAAATTAAATTTTTTATAATAAATAGCCATTAACAACGACATCACCATTTTTAGTTTCGGTATTGGTTTTTTAATGGCTCGTTTTTCTTACTTATAATTTCTATCGATGTATATTTTCTAGCGATCCAAGAAACTTAAAGAAGTGGAACGTGAGCTCCTGGAAACAGAAGCAAAAGAAAACGAAACGGCCAGAAACAAGCTGCTGACCGAAGTCACCAAGACCGTCTTTCACATCTACTTCAGGATACTGAAGACCTCGCCGAGCCCCGGTTTACTCGCTGCGGCTTTAGAAGGAATCGCCAAGTAAATAATTGCTAATAGTGCTCATTATCTTAGTTACAATTATTATGTAATAAAATTCTTTCTTTTTTCTTTCGATAAAAAATATATCTATGTTATAAATAGTACTTTTAGTACTCTATAAGTTTACAGAACTCTTAAATTTTTCCAGGTTCACCCACGTGATCAACCTGGAGTACTACTCGGACCTGGTGAGCATCCTGTCCCGCCTGGCGCGTGCGGGCGCGGCGGAGGCGGGCGCGGGCTCGTCGCGGCGCACGCGCCTGGCCGTCGTGCGCGCCGTGCTGGCCGTGCTCGCCTCCGCCGGGGACGCGCTCAACGTGGACCCCGGGACATTCCATCGACAGCTGTACGAGGACATGCTGGACGTGCACGCGGGTGGGTGTCACACCGCGTTCATGTGTAATATAAACACTAAAACCGTTTCCGATGACCTTCCCTCGTATCCCCAGGTGGTTCCCTGCCGGACGCACCGGTGGTGCTGCAGTGCGCGTACGCCGTGAGCTCGCGAGCGCGCCGCGTGTCGTGCGTGGTGCTGAGGGCACTGGTGAAACGCTTGGCCACGTTGGCCGCGCAGAGCGCACACCACGTGGGTCTAGGCGCACTCGCTATAGTGTGGTCTCTCGCTCAGGTTCGTTTTTCTGACTTTTCATTTTACGAAACCTATTTGTAAATGATCACGTTTAATTTAAGAAAAAAATAATGTAATTTCAGCAAAACAAGCACGTGTCGTCACTATTCGATACGGAGGAGTCAGCGGGGTCTGGTCGCTTCGATCCCTTGTCTCCGTCCCCGGAGCATTGCAACGCGCACGCGGCCGTCGGCTACGAGGTGTGCTCGCTGCGGGCGCACTACCACCCAGTACTGGCGCGAGCCGCCCGCGCGCTACTCGACAAGGACCACTGGCCCACTGAACTACACAAGTTGTAAGTGACTGCTGCGGGTATAGGTTTACAATTTTTTTTTAATTACGTTTAAGGGTAACTCCCCATTATAAAAATCATGTTTTTTATAAAACAGTAGAAAACTCAAAACGCGTTCCAATGAGATAATGAAATTGTGTGAAATTTTTTTAGTGTCTCCATATTTTGCTTGGTTTGTTTTATTTTTTTACAGACAAAATAAGAAAATCTTTTTTAAATTAAGATAAAACTTGTAACCATAAGGGAATTACAGAGACAAGCACTTTTTGAAGTTTGAAAAAGTATTTAATTTATAGTATTTCACTCTTACAGAACACCGATCCAAATATTCGAGCAATACGACGGTTGCCAGTTAGCGTTCAAGCCGGCGATCCCTCCGCCCAAACCAATTGAACATACAAAAGTTAAGACTTCCAACGCGTGGGCGCGACCCGAATTCAAGGAATACTGCGAGAATCTAGAGAATAATGTGGCGATGGACATCGCAGAAAATATTGTTAGATGATTGTAATAATAAATTATCAGTCCAAGTTAAAGTTTTAATTTTAAATATTATGATAATATTAATGGAGTAAGAGATAATGTGTAATCAATATAAACATTAACATTGTTATATTGGGTATTTATCATTTTTAAATGATAAGCAGCTATCATTCTGCTTCACACAAAGTCACGCTAGATATTCGTCTATAGTCTATACCATTCTTTTTCTAGGTTTTGATTAAAACATCGATATTATTAGCGACCTCTATAGTCAAACGCTTGTCATCTGTCAACATGTCTACTATATACTTAGGAGGTTTGGTTACAATAAAATATAAATTTAGTATACAGTATATTTTATTAAATTATATTTAAACAATAACTATTTAAAAATCAAGCTTCTAGCTTCTCATTCCACTGCTTGAGTGATTCCATGACGAGCCCCATTCTCTTGTTCCGAGCGCTCTCCAGCGCACTCTGCATTTCGACTTTTTTATTCTCAATGTATTCTTGCAATTCTTTCATTTTAATCGTCCATCTGTATATGTAAGAACATGATATTATTATATGGAACATCTACCTGTACTATAGATATTAGAAATGAGAACCAGTCTAAATGGCGGAAAGTGTCTATCAGAATATAGTAGTTTCTGGAACCTGCCACAACAGCGCTGGAGTACAAACAACTACAATATCACTTAAATATTTGCGAATACAACAATTTAGATATTTGCGTTTATAATAATTTAGGAAATAGAAGTAATGGGAAGGCGCGTTACCTTTTAAGTTTATTCGACATTGTCTAATACTGTCGCACCCATCCTTCTTCTATGTGTTTTGACAAATTTTATACATGTAAGATACTCTACATACTTTACAAACAAATATGAAATATAAGATAGTAGTTAGTTAATAATAACTAAACATGAATAATGAAATTAATAATGTTGTTAGACATGTTATTACTTCCACCTTTTAGCAAAATTTTACGGTCCGAACATAGATGGAAGCGAAGACCAAATATACAAGTTCATTTATGGTTTTAAATAGTATAAATGTTAAATTAAAGTTAGATGTAATTTCAGTATTTTAACGTATTTTACTAAATAGATACCACTGGAATATGTTTTTAGTGGCACAGTATTGTGTATGAAACAAGTATATATTCTAAGTATATTAATCTCATTTTATTATTCACGCCTTGACTTACATCCGGCCCCGTGTCTCCCAACCGCTGAGCTCCTTATCTAGTCGCAGTCCTTCCTCCCTGCGCTCCGCCAGCTCCCGCAGTCTCTCCAGCCGCGCTCCTTGCTCCACGCTCCAGGCGCTCGCCCCGGCCGCCTCTCGCGCGCGCTCCTCCTCCAGCGCCCGCTGCTCGCGCTCAATTAACTCCGATACCTCGGAGATCTTCGCCCTCGCTTCTTCCTATCATATATATTTAAAACTAACTTCCTCGCACTGTTCCCAAAGTAGACAGGCTGCATATAGAGATAAATTCCGAGGCGGCTGCAGCGTGGTGGTATTAGTATTTTCTCACCAGGTCGGCGCGTCTCTTCCTCCCGGCGAGCGCTCGTCCTCGCTGCAGCTCCCCGCGCTTTGTGCTGAGTCGCGTCGCCTCCTCGCGCAGCTTCGAGAGCGACGACACCAACGACGCGCCACACTCGGGAGACATCAGCGAGCTGAGGACCACAGACATACGTTATGGCTGCTAATTTTGCTTCGACTATAGTGATAGATCATTACCGATCGCGCTTCGTTCCACTAGAACGTTTCAGTTTTAAATTTTAACGTTTTTTTGAATGTATGTATTACTTCTCATCTATGGCGAGACCGGCCAGAGCCGGCAACCCTGACAGGCGAATGAGGAGCTGGTGATATTCTGCAGAGCTCTCCAGGGTCTTTTTCTGCCATAACGCTAGTTCGGTTTCCTTGCTCGCCACCATCTGTATGTATATAAAAAAATTCTTTAACTCACGGAATATTTATTTCCTAAATATGAGCTTATTTCGATGTCATAATCGATTACCTTCTTTAGACATACATTTTATAGACACACAAAAAAAAGAGTAGATTAAAAAATAATGAAATATAGATACTTTCAGGGAATTATTTTGTATAACAAGCTGATCATCCTTTAAAGTAAACAAGCTTTTAATACAGTCTCAGCAATAAAAAATCTCATCAGACCTTTCGTATCTCGTTGGCCTGCGTCCGTTTGGAGTCGTGCACTCTTAGCGCGTAGTCCAGCTCGTCCAGCACTCGCGCGCGCTCCGACACGCACATCGTCTGGGCGTTCACCTCCGAACATAAGCGTTGCAGCTCAGACCTGAGGGGTTTAGACATGTAAATAACTGTGATATATATATTATGCACCATTATATAAGAGCACTAGTTTAACAAATCATATGAGTATTGGTTATTACTCCTATATCCAGCACGTTAAAATTATATGCATTTACAGTTTTAAATTAAAATATGTCGAGATTTCAAAAGATTACTATTAAATGTAATTGACTCGATCGATTCGACGATGGCGACGCGAGTGTGGATGGTGTGAGGAATATTTAATTTGGTGGATTTTAAAGTTAGCGTATTTATTCTGCCGAATACACGAAATGTCGCAGTGAACATTCACGCTGAATACCAATTCATTAATTGTGATATAAATAAAATGATCCGGATCAAGTTAAGTGTTAATTTGTTAAATGAATCTAAATCAATTAAGTGTGAATTTGTTTTTTATTTTGACTATTTATTCCTAAATAATTGAAAAAAAAAAGAAAAAAAATCAACAGCTGGTTCATTGGCGAGGAAAAATACCGAAGATAAAGAAATTCAGTACTTAAGATTAGGCTGCATGGTGTACAAGCCTTTGCCTGTTTTCTGAAGGACTAAAAATTAAAAAAAAAAATCAACAGCTGGTGTTCTCACGCGGCGCGTTCCAGGTTGACGTCCAGCCGTGCGGCCTCAGCGCGCGCGCCCCCCGCGGCGGCGCGGCCCGCCCGCACGGCGCCGGCCGCCTCCGTGCGGCGCGCGCGCAGCGCCCGCAGCGCCTCGCCCAGCGCCTCGCGCCGCGCCGCCCGCGCCGCCTCCTCCGCGCGCGCCGACAACATGCCCTCCGTGTCCAGACTCGACTCCACCTCTGAAAGACGACACATTTTTAATTTTATATTCTCTAATATTTACACGAGTCCTACACATTTCAATAAAACTATTTTACGGATATAACCCGCGTTTATGATTTTTTAATTTATGCTTCGAATGCTTTGCAACAAACGTGTTCGCATTTGTGTACATCCCGAACTCTATGCCCGTAAACTCGGGAACCGTCGGAGGTACGTGACAAATAAACTGACCGACTGACGGACGCCACGATCTCGTCTTACCGCGAACACGTTTGCCGCAGAGCATTCGAAACGTCGGGTTAAATTTAACAATGTAATAATAAACGCGAGTTAAATCCGTAAAATAGTTGAAATATTTTTTTTTACTGAGCTAGCACTGCAACCGTCCTGCCCGACTAGAGTATAAAATATTCGATGATAGCGACTATTTTTATTTCCTTTTATTTTTATAATCTTCTATGATTTTCTACGTTCGCTTATGTTAATTATTTTTAATTTTAAACAAGTAAAAAAATAAACATCGACCTCATTAGTGCTCCCTACTCTGCTGAATTTAGTCTAATTCTAATTCAAAACTACCCGACACCGAGAAGAATCCTACTCTTAATTGTACCTTTCCTTTTGGATAACAGATGGGGCTAAATCATGATCTTTTTTTAAATATAAATATTCTAAAATATTTTAAGTGCTCAAATTTATATACTTTGTTTAATAAATACATAAAACAATTTATTATAATTCTTCAAAACTTATCTTTTAGTTACTAACGATTACGATTAATATATTATTTCCCTCACTCTGTATTTCCTGCTTCAACTCCGCTATCTTCTCCTCGTCGTCGCCCAGCAACAATTTTAAATTCTTCAAGTATTCCTCGCTCAAATCTTCGAATTGTTGATTAGAATCTTGGAATCTGCAAGTGAATTATAAAAAATATTTTTATATATTATTACATTGTTATTGTTAATTTAGTGTGTGATTATGGAAAAAAATATTTTTTATTAATAATACCTAAACCAGCATTTATAGAGGTATTCTCGACGCAGTATTCCCACATTGTCCCTATCTAGATACAACCATTCGTCCAGCACTGGAGTTTCCTGAATAAACACACTTTGATATATGAATAAATGATGCACAAGTGAGCGGGTTAAGTATGACACCTCCCAAGGCCAGCTGTTAGGTGAGCAACCAGTACTCACGATGTGCGTCACGATGTCCAGCAGGTAGCCCACGAGCGCCAGCGCGTGCGGGAAGGCGTGCAGAGTGTTCGCGGCGCGCAGCCACGACTTGGACACCACGCCGGGGTACAGCAGCCACTTGCACAGGTGCGGCAGCTGGAACACGACCAACACTTGGACTCATGGATAATGGTGTTTACTTATGTGCAATTACCCATCGGCAAATAAAGAACGCCACTATGTAAAGACAAAATAAAGGTTCCCTCATCACTGAAGTGGGATGTTACAAATTGGCATTCTTCAGGTTGTATAGGAAACAAAATAAAGGATGCTGAATAAGAATATCATGCAATTTCTGGCAAAAACCACTCACCATAGTGACATAGTTATCATTATTCAGCTTAACGTCTTTGATGAGAGCAGATAGTAAGGCTCTAACAGTATCCACAAACCGGGCAATTGTGAGAGGTCTTATAAATGCCATTGCAGATGTCTCCCCTTTTGCAGCAAGAGCCGCTACCACTCGAGTATATTCAGTGCGCTGCCACAACACATTTGATATAGGTCTGTGGTCGAATAAAGATAAAGATATACATAAATAATTTGGAAACTGTGTTTTATATGTAATAGGTGGAACACAAAGAATATTTACCTGCGATCTTTAACAGTAACAAAAGCTAAAGCTCTATCGAGAGACGCTTCCCAACTTCTAGCCAAACAATCGGCCGATGGTGATTTCTGTAAATATTTTATGTTAATATAACAACTACAAATAATCTTGTATTGTTGGAATTGGGCTATCACAAAATTTAAAGAATACTAAGCCAAACATGCTGGTGTAATTCTTTAATGTGAATTATATAATAATAATAATAACTTTATTAACACACAAAAGAATACAATAGTACTCTAAAAATAATATTTACATAATATAATAACATGAACAAAATATGTGTTTATTGCATTGACAGCTGTAGTAGTATAAACTGAATGAAATTATATGAATATATGTAAGTTTTAAAGCAAAATTAATTAATAAATATAACAATATTAAATTACATAATAGTTAAAATTATGTCACATTTTCTAAATGTTATCAATATAGATATAAATGTCATACCACAGGAGTAGTAGTAGCTCTAGAGTATTGGTTCAACCGCTGCGGAGTTATTGCAGACTGGACGTACTTCGAGTCACCTGTCTGTGAGCGGGGTCTCTAAATAAGATATAATTTTTTTTTTAATGAAATGAGAAATTTTTGAAATATATCGCGTGAATAATTTAAAGGTGCAATTCGACCGAAACTTCGGGTAAATAAAAGGTATCGTATCATTAAATTATCACCGCGATTAAATCCCGATATATTTCTAATATGTGAACATTTACAAACAATAACGGAGAAATTTCATACATCTAATATTCCAAGCGTGCAAGATGTGCCCCTACCCCGTTCATTGTCAACTTTGTGGCTGATGCCTCTCTGCTTAGTCGAGCGCCGAATGTTCCCCTTGCGGGCTCTGCGCTGCTAGAGCGGTAACCTGTATTGGATGGGCGACGGGCCTCCGTAGATAAACGATCTATAGATCCCGGACGTCGAGGCTTCGGAAGGAGTGAAGGCTTGCCTTCTAATCTAAGAATTATTTAGAGATATTTAAATAAATTATACTTCAACAGCTTGCTCTGGTCAAAACTTAATGAGAATATAAAAATATACCTTGATTTCCGTACAGCGGAAGATTGTCCTCCAGTGAATCTATTTGTATTCATTTTTTAATATTTTATTATATAAATTTTGTAATTATAATATATTTATTTCGTTCCTCCTATCTTTCTTCTCACTTTCAAAGTTAATCGAAGATTACAATAAAACTAAAATAGTTAACTTTGTTGTTTACAAACGGTATTTTTATTTTTAAATTTGACAGTATAACGACTATGATTCTCGAATTTGAATAAAATATAATAAGAATGCGTTCCAAGATAACAAAGAGTTTAATTATTTACTTTAGAATCATATAAATGAAATAAAATCAGTTTCAGTTTTTTTAACAATCAGTTTTTCTTTTCTATATATTCTTTAATAATCTTCTCAGTTTCAATTACTAATTGAGGAAATAGTGGATCCAAAAGACATAAATTTACAAACTTCTTATATTCCGTTGGCATCATTGGCGAAGTGATACTATCTGAAAAAAATGTAAATAAAAAATATTTTTAACTGAAAAAGAAAAATTAAAAATCTACATCAAATACAAACAAACCTTTTACTTCTAATGCTTTTTTTAAAATATCTTCTATATTGCGATATTTGCCTATAAACTTCTTTTTAGATATCACTGATCCAAAGTTTGTTACTGGAAATCTTGAACTTAGTTTTTGCAGGCATTGAACTAAATTTTCTTTTATTTGAAATTTAATTTTTCTTACCTTATTATAATGTTATCAAAAGTTAAATTATACGTTAAAAAAAAACAATAAAAAAAAATTTAACTTGCATTTCGCTCGACTCACGTACTTCCTGACCAATGATGCTAATAATTAGTATAAGAACATCATCTTTATAAATTCCTTTTAATTTCCCATTAACATTGAGTGTTTCTAAAACTTTTTGATCCACCATTATCAACAGCTGGTCATAATGTAATCTCAGCAATAATTTAGAAGTTGTATGTTCATATTTTACCCATTGTCGACTTTTCCAGATACGTAAATTGTCAATGTGATATAAAAACATATCTGAAATTTATTTATTAATTAAATATTGATAAGTTAATATACCTATCTTAGAAAACTTTTATACTCATTATGATAATAGTACTCTCTAATATTAATTATAAAAAAGTAAGTTATAACTTTATATCAATATAGTAATATTTTATTGGCGCTAAAATAATTGCTATTTGGATGCTTTTTTAAATTTTAATCACTCTATGCAAAACCAAAGGACTAAATGTATAGATATTGTGTAATTCATTAAATTGTAATTTTCTTTCGATGAATAAAACTTCTTCAAAATTTTCTAGTTTAATTAACGGAAGAAATCCTTTACTAAGCTTTACCTATGCTGGACCTGACAATTTAAATTTCAAAAATTCCTAATTATTTAAAAGTTTGCCTTTTTTTTGTTTACTATTTTTTTATTAGTTATAACATTGTTTTTTAATGATCATTCCTCCTAGTAATTTCAATATGCTAGAACTATAAGACAGATGTATCGCTTTGCAAATAACCGATGCCAGTTATTTAGGTAGACAGAAGTTTATGTCTTTTTTTAAATATTCAAACGTCAGATATTGTCATTTATATGACATATCATACGTTTAATGTCAGTCAGCAAAAAAGCAAACTTGGAAAGATTATTTACTATCAGTGCTAACATACTTTATATTATAGTAGTATTTAAATATAATAAAAAAAAATGTTTTATGAACGCTGTTAGTTTCTGAACAATCCATTTATTAGTCGTATAAAAAATAAAATGGCTGGTACATATTATTTTGTTATTGTTGGCCATTCCGACAATCCTATTTTCGAAATTGATTTCATACCTGTAACGAAAGAAGTGAAGGTGGTTATCTCCAAATTTTGCATAGAAAATAGTAAAGTATCATACTAATATTACATTTTTTACAACAAAATTCGTCTTACCATTACTTGAATATTTTAAGAAAGAAGACAACAGACACCTTAACCAGTTCATCGCGCATGCAGCCCTAGACTTAGTAGACGAGCACATGTGGAAAGTCACCAACACTTACCTCAAGTCTGTGGACAAATTCAACCAGTGGTTTGTCTCAGCTTTTGTGACTGCCAGTCAGGTATTGTTATATTATGGATGCAAAGAATCTTCACCTTAGTATTGTCATTTAAAACTTTGAACAATATTCAAACTTCTAATGATATCACCAAAAAGTCATATTTAGAATTTCCCTTTCAGATACTTCTCTCGCGATTACTGGTGTTTTTATAACTATTTAAATCAATAATAATAATAATTTTATCTTAATCCTACAACTAGTTCCCATGAGAGCATGAATCAAAACAGACAGATGCCTGATTTAATTTCACAATTAATAGCATATTGCAATAATATATACCAATAATTTATTTATTTATAACATTAATGGCCTTCATTTTTGTAGATGAGATTTGTGATGGTTCATGATGCTCGCAATGAAGATGGTATTAAAAATTTCTTCACAGATGTGTATGAATCTTATATAAAACTACTTTTAAACCCATTCTACAAAGAAGACACTGTTATCAACTTCCCAGCTTTTGAGAAGAAGGTTCAATTACTAGGGAAGAAATATTTAACTTAACACATACTTATAATTATTGTATTATAAGAAATGTATGATAATAGTATAACTATAATAAATAAAATAAAGTAATTATTCTCATTGGTAAATTAAACACAATATAATTTGTGTATTATTTATTAACTAATACTTATTAAAATGGTTATACTAAATTTTCATAGAAGTAGGTATCTGTATAAAAATTTCTATTAAACTATATTATTTAATTTTTTGTTAGATTTGTTTCTTTCTTTTTTTGTAAAATACAACACTTGAGGAATAATTTCTGTTGCTGGAGGTTTTACAAACGGAAACAATATAATAAATAAAACCCAGTTTCGAAACAGCAATGTGTGAACCAAAAACCTAGTGTGTTGTCTGATGGAAAACATAAACATGACATTTTATTTGGAATTATTGAAAGTTACAAAATTTTACTAAAAAAATTATTAGTGTTTGTTGAATCATTTATAAATATTACCCATTAAACTACATTAATTATAAAATAAGTTCAAACGCACATTAAAAATTTATAGTTAACAGCTTTTGACTTTTACTTTACAATTTGTAATTAATGTTGAAGTATATTTAAGAATTAAAAATTATTAATTATTTAACATAAAAATAAATTACACCAATATAAAAATCTTGTTTTAAATATCAATCCATACATTTAAAATATGTCTGGAAGTCCAAGATCTTCATCAGGAATGCTCTCATTTGAAAAGTCATCTGAAATTAATTTTTTTACTTTTTGTGATTAAAAAAACAAAAACTGATTATTGTGACAAATGGTATAAGTAATAAAAAATTTTACTTTCATTTTTTTTATATGCAAGTCTTATTTTAGTCCTATTTTATATATATTTTGAGTATAATTATAATATCACATTTATATCTAAAATAAGTAATATCTGATTAGAAATACAAGATGTCAATGAATTATTTACTCAATACTTTTTATTAGGATATAAATCTAGTGATATATTCACATTAGATTAAAAATTAAGCAAACCTGTGAAGAACTCATCTTGATATGAACAATCAAACTCCATGCTGTATTTTCTAATAGATGGTGGTGGTGTGTTGGGTGGAGACACTTCTTGAATAGTTTGTGTATCTGATGCAGATAAAAAGTCCAGTAGATCTCTATGATAATTATCTGTAAGAAGAAAAATGATTTAACATTTAAGAAGCTAAGGTAAAATAATATTATGTAGGTTATCATTAAAAATAAAATATATTTTTGATGTAATTAACATACCGTATTTATATGTAGGTTTCGTGAACTCTAATTCTTCAAAATTAAAACTTTTATCTTTGTTTCCCGTATCATCATTGTATATTAGCGAACCTACGTTGACTGAGCTTGGAGTAAACACTTTCCTCATTGGAGTACTTTGCAATGCCTTGCCCGCATTAGCAAGAAAGGACTTCTTTGTATCACCTTTTTTCATAGGCTCGTTAGGTTTAATGGGACCAGACAATATCGTCTTGCCCATATTTTCTTAATGAAAAAAGTATAAAGGAATTGTATTTATATATTACTCAAAAGCAAAATGTAGAATTGATTAAAAAAGAAACTTACCAATGTTAGGTAAAGGTTGTCTGGATACATTTTTTAAGGCTTGTCTTGTAATATGATCGCCGAAAATATCGAAAAGCGAATCTGCCATGTCAATGAAATAGGATTTTAATGATTTGAATAGTAGATCAGCTGCAGGTCGTTTTCACTTTTCTGTTTTCTATGTTATATTTAACAGTCGAAACTCAAATTAACGGCGGTTTATGGTTATGGTTATGGATATATATATATAGTACTCTGTGGTTATGACATTTAGATGTCAGTAAGTTGAAATTCACAAAGAATCATATAGATTATAAACAAACATAATGGCGACATGTGAAAAAGAATTGTTGTGAAAATTGTTACTTTTAAATAAAAAATATAACCTATCTCGAGTAGTTTAAACAAACAACAAAATTCCGAAATTATCTCGTCGACGGATAAAATTCTAATTCATATTTTTAAACATTACGATTTGACTTTTTACAGCTCTAAAGAGCGCTATCTTCGATGAACGGTAATGAAAATTAAAGATATGATGAGATTGTAGACTTTACGTAACGTAATAGAATATCTTTCTTTAATTTTGTAATACATGTAAATATTTGTTTAAATACTTTTTTCTAAATCAAAATGAATAATTTTCCATCCTTTTCAATAAAACGAGATACTCTGTCGAAATTTCAATTCTCGCTGGGAATAAAATAATATAATTTGCATTTATATTAACCTTTATTTATATTAATAACAATTTCACTAAAAATACCTTTTAACAAGCCTTTTTTCAAAATAATTATGGTACAAATCTTTAAATTTATCTTAGCTGTACTGCATTATTTTAATAGAGTATACTATATAGATAGAAATAACAATTAAGAATGTGTTAGGAATTTGAAAAAGGGAAGCCGAGGGCATTTTATTTTCAGATCCCGATACAACGAGGTTAATAGTGTTAATACTATTAGAGATTACACTGTATTCGTTACACGTTCCCTTTGTGGGTTATAAAACATTTTTCTGTTTAGAGTAAATTAAAAATAATATATATTTCCTTAATGACATCAGATATCTTTGTTTTTGAAATGAAAAACTGACAAAATGAATATACTACAACACAATACAATATTCTAATAATATTTTAGTTTAATTTTAAATAGATGTTTTAAGGAAATAATTTCTTTCTGAACGTCAAGTTTAAACTCAAATTTTATTTGTCAAAGTCAAAAATAAGCCCTCAAACTGCGAAATAAACAACCTGTGTAGGTACTATTTATTTCAAAATCAACTTATAATAATTGCACGATATGTCTAATTCTGATGATAAATCTAATGCAAATGGTAGTAACACAGACCCACTTCAAAGACTGGCGTCATTTAAAGCCCCAAGAGATCTTTCATTAGGCGGTCAGAAACCTAACAAGAAAATTTTTACTCCAAATTTAAATGTGACAAGAAATAAAAATAAAGGGTAAACAAAAATTTACTCATCATAAAATTCATGCATGCTTATTTTTTTAATATTAAATTGAGCTAGGTTAATATCAGATAATCATATATTCAATTATACATTTTAAGTCCATCAACAAGCAGTCGTGATGCTAAAAAAGATGACAGCAATAGAAGGGTTCGTAAGAACGAAAAGAACAAGATTGTCAAAAGTGGACCAAATATTATTAAATCCAGTGGAGTCTTTTCAGAAGGTAAAAATACATAAAAATTACTAAAATTTGCCTTAATATGTTTAAGATACAATGTAAGAATTTTCACAATAAAATTGTCCCGATGATGCATTTGTAATTCTCTTAATTTTTTTTAAATACAAATCTATAAAATTCCAGGTCTTGGTAGTGCTGAGAAACAGCATTCAAGCAGAGTGTCATATGGAAGGGAGGCAGAATCTTCTCACACTCTTCAAAGACCTACTTTAAGAGTTAAAGATGTTGTCAAGGTGAATAATTTATTTACATAATAATGTAGAATGACAATGGGCCAAAACCTATTCTGAATTGATTGATAGTTTATTTTCAACTAATATAATCCAGATAGACAAAGAGTTGGAAGAGCAAAAAATTAAAGAAGCATTTGGTGAGTGTGAGGACTTTAATGGTGAAGGAGAGGACTTCAAGCAAATACTGGATGTAGAAGCACCTGTCAAATTACCCATGGATGATGGAGGTAGGTTCTAGTACATTATTGTTTAAAATTAATTCCAACTATTCCTTTACAAACTGCTTAAAACATAATGTTGCTCTTGTAACATATATATCTGTTTAAGTTAATTATTGGTGTCATAATGGTTTAAAAATTAAAAATGGAACAAATTTTTAATTTGACATTTTTTATTGCTGGGATTAATAGGCAGCACATGCAACTTTATTTTAGGAGTAAAACCATTAAAGGAAGCAGTGAAGATAAAAAAGGAAGTCATTGTGAAACAGGAGCCCTCAGACGAGTGTCCCAGTAAGGCCCTTTATTCAAAGCACCGAGTATTGTCAGAGTAAAGTGTTTTACTCTGTTATCTATGGTGCTAAAGAATCAGCTTGGTTTATGAAACATTTGGCCATTGTCTTAATGTTTCAATGCTTTGACATTAGAGGGCTCACAATGTTTTGTGTAATATGAGCTTTCTAACAAGATTTTATATTACTATCGCTATTTCTTTAAAAATTACTAAATAGTTAATCCTTGTTGATAATATAATCATCATAAGTTTTGAAATTTAAAGAATATATATTAATTCCAGTGTCAGTGATAGAACAGAAACCATTGGCTGATGTTAAAGAAACTTTTGAAGATTCCAGTGTTCTGAACTTGTTGAAAAGTGACAAACCTACACTCATATTATTTCAGGTGAGAATTAATATATTTGTTAGAAGCTGGGGCTAAACAGGATTTGTTGATTTGACCAGTATTAATCAGTAGTAACTGATAATTAACTGATGGGCTTGAATACCTATCTATTTGCAATTCTTCAGGTTTTAACTTCTGATGAGATTAATGGTTTTTTGATACTCAATGGTTATAACAAGGCACAATCCAGACTTCACTAGTTGACCAAATACAAATGAAGTGCGGCAGTAAACAATTAACAAAACGTGTTTGCAAATATATGTATTATAATAATTACCAGCTACTAGAGATACTAGAGGTCCAAGCCACTAGATTAGTTACACCCATAGTTTTATTTTGTTAGCCCGAAAGTACCTTTATGGCAAATATCACTAGTCTAAAATTATAGAACCGTCACATATTTGCTTTTTAAATAAGAGCATGGTGAATTTTAAAATTATAAGTAATAAAAAAAAAAACATTTTGTTCTGTAGCTAGCAGACTCCCTACCAGGTCGGGGCGGAGTGAGTGACGATCGCAAGCACGAACCTAGCACTTCTGACACACCTGAAGATGTAAGTATAATATAATTTTCGCATATACTTTGTAGTGATATTGTTATAAGCCTTTGCTTTTTATCTTGATACAAAACAACCCATTTTTTATATGGTTATACTGTCATAGTGCTCAAAGATATGTTTTTTTAGCAGTCTGAGACCAGATGTCACTTAACTGATCTAGAAGAAGGTAAAATTGGAAAAATGAGGATACATCAGTCGGGCAAAGTTACACTTGCGTTAGGAGACACTATATTTGAGGTAAAATATATATTTTTTTTTCTGATTGTCTAATGCAGTTAGCCCTAGTGGCTTTGACTGCGTAAGCGGGGTGTGGTGGGCGGTGGCAATAGTCACCGCTCTTTAGATACCGGGTCTGAGGGGCCAATAGGATATACACGTTCTAAGGTTGCCTTGGTTTAGGACGTCTCTAATGGGGGCATGTGGGTGGATTGACACTAACGTTCTAAGACGACTGAACGCCAGAGCGACGTGCAAATTTAGGGCGTTGTATTTGTGTAGTGTGTAGAAGGGAGTGAATGTGTTTGTTTGTTGACGTTATGTTGGTGTCAACGATTTAGAGGACGTCTGGGTTGTCGCCTCTTGTAGGAGACATTTGGTTGAGGGGATAAAAAATAATAGTACCAAAAGACATAAGGTCAAGTGTCGCAATTCTTATAATTATGATTTTAATTATAATTGGTACTTGTAGGTGAGTGCTGGCACTAAGGCATCATTTCACCAAGAGGTTGTATCGATGGGAGTGGATGAGACGTCACGGTCAGCAAACCTCGTGTCACTGGGAGCGTTGCATCACAAACTAAACATTACCCCACACTGGCAGTCAATGTTTAATAATATGTCAGTTTAGATATTAAAACTTATTTATACAATTTATTCTTTTCCTGTGTACTTAAAATAGATTAAAACAATTCAAGTGAACTAAAAATATATTGATACCTAAGATTACATTTGTCATCTAGCATTTCTGATTAGTTGACTGCCTGCTCTTTTTTATCAGGAATGGCAACAGGTGTCTCTCTGCCTTCTAACTTATTTCCTTTAAGGTCAATTGCAAAGTTGTAATCAATTACATTTGATAATGCAGCATCAATGGCTTCTTCAAGATTATCGGCTGTGATGAATGTTTTACTCAGCTCCTGAAACATTGAACAAACAACATAAGACATAAATCTTCTTAATATTCCATGGATTAGCATATGGGTCCATGGTATAATGCAGAAGAAATCACTCGCAAAAAATATAATTAATAAGAAACAACAGTATCTGATTTGTAAAATAAAGTGTTTACAGTAAAATGAGTTTATCTGAAAAATATCTAAAAAAACTAAAAGATACAGATAGTATAAGACAAATAGTAGAAAAATAAATCTTTTCATCTAAGTATAAAAAGAAGCACCAATAATCTGCGATAACCTATTACAATAAGAGGGTTGAATTGTAAGTTTCGTTTCAAGTAAATACAATATACCTTTTGTAATTTAATCTCAGCAGAGGCCTTGGCAATTTTTTCTTTTAACTCTCTATCTTTTTCTTCCATACGCTTAAGTGCGTAATCTTCCATGGCTGCCAATTCAATTTTACGTCTGTGCTCCCTTCCTGCTGCGACTTCTGCATTCCACTTCTCATTGAGATGAACACATTTTTCCCACTCTTCAGCTTCAACGCGTTGAGACAATTCCGAACTAGCACTTTCTAATGATGATTTTTCTTTAATCATCTCGTCGTAGTAAAATCTGCGAATAGCACGCATTTGCGTTTTATAATTGTTATTTATACGTAGTAACTCTAAGCGTTCTTCCTCTGACAACTGAGGGCGTTTTGGTATACGATATATTTTGCTCTTGGCGACTGGCAACCATCTCGGCTTTCGGTGTGCTCCAACAATTTGTGTTATTAATGGACATACTCGTTTTAACATAGTCTTGTTAGAAATCATCGTTAGCTAAAATTAGTTACAAAACTTTATAGTGTAACATGTAATTCACAATTCTCACCATAACCTCAATTCTATTCAATAACACAAATGTAATTTATATCCAGCTAAAACTGACATTTGTCAAAGTCAAATTTTTTAGCAATAATAACATCAATCCTGTATGAATTTTACCGATAGCGAGTACAGTGGACAAATGAGCTAATAATCTAGTAAGGTTCGGTGCAATCTTTATCCTAAATTTCTTTTTGCTACGATTTCTCACCGTTATTTTGTTTCTAAATTTATAATGGCGTACTTTTTTACATTAACTTGAGAACTTACTACTATTCTATCCAATAGGTAACAACTAATGTAAATACTTTTTGAAACATTTAAATAAAGTATTAGGGTTAATCACATGACAATTACTACTTTAGTTTTCTTGAAACTTGTTTTGAAATTTTTTTAAAACATGTTTAATCGTGTTAAGTTTATTAAATATTAAATTAATATAGAATAAAAAATTTATCGCTATGAGTAGGATTCGAAACTTGACCTAATAAAGGCCACCTCCATCCCAACAAAGACTCTTATATATAGAATGCTGAATGCATTAAGGCTATCTTTTCCACAACTACTATTTTTTTTAAATATATGCACATATGCATATTCACTTTATTGTCATGCATGCATACAAATCTTTAAAATAAAATGTTAAGTCAAATTTCATATCGTTGCCACAATTAAAATAACTTTAATAAAAACAACAGGTTAAGTTATTCTATTAATTCAATTATTTAGTAAATATATATAAATTTCAATTTATAAAGAAGAACGATTGTTTTTTTTGAAACTGTGACTCAGAAGACAAATACAAAAAATATTAATGGACAAAAATAAAATATTACTAAGCGCTTAAGATTTTTTTTTAACAGTAGCCAACACGGATACTGATATATTATAATTACTACGACAATAAACTCCTTAAATGAATTTAATAACTTATTAAAATTCTAGTCTTAACTTAGATTAAGATTCTAATTAACTTGTTGCATTTGGGCATTATAGTTTATTCCTTAGTCATGATTAAAAATTAAATGACAAGAATATCTCAGGTTTTCATTTCTCACCGATGTCAAATGCCAAAATTGTTTATAAATCTCAATTGTATTGTTTAAACATAAGCAATTCCCATTGTGAAAAACAATTGAACTTCATAAAATATAGATATAGTATTTATTGAAATTACTACTTACATATTTAAGAAAATAGGTAATCAGTATAAAAACTATTAGGAAAACTAAAAGGAAAAGTGTACAAAGGTGAGTTTATTTAAATTTATTTTCAAGTAATAAATTAAAAGAATATTTATTAGCCTTCATAATTAGCAAGAATTTGGTAGAATTCGCAACCACGATGTTGAATGTTTAATTTATTTGTTTTCTAAGAAAAAATTACCAAGAAGGACGAAGCTACCTTGGGTTTAGTATTTTCTTCGATTTTCACGAGTACACATTTGAAATAAAACTGTTTTTACGGAATAAAACTCGCGTATAATTTGGTTACATTTTGATTTTAACCCGAAGTTTCGAATACTTTACAGTAATCGTGTTCACGGGTAGACGAGATGTAAGTGTCTGACTTAAAAACAATAGTTTTATTTGAAATGTGTACTCGTGAAAATCTTAGAAAATACTAACCTTTTCATAAGTTTGTCTTATATACGTCATCAAACGCACTTTAGACTCTTGTCTGATTCAAAAGCACTTGAATTTCACAAACTTATACTATATACATATATTATTTAAATTGTTAACAATTATTTGTGTCACACCTATTAAGTTTAAATAGCATTTGACAAAGTTATGATTTCATTTGGTATAGTTTTACAGTGTCAAAACAAGTCAAAACAACTTTCCTGAAAATATATTTGGATAACCTATTTGAGGGTTTTAGAATCAAAACCACCCTCATCCAGTATCTTATTTTGTAATGTTTAAAATGATATATTAAATCTGTTTTTAAAAGTAAGTGAATCCTTAAATAGTGATAATGTAAGTAAATCCTTAAATAGTGATCTCGTTTTTTTAGAGTTTGCAGATATTGTTAAATATTTGGGTGTATGGTTAGATAATAGATTTTTTAAGTTATTTAAATTGATGAGAAAATTAGAAGAAATCTCAAGCTTCCACCAATCATCCTGTATGGAATTGAAGACCTCAACAAACTAACTAAATTACTAGAGACAGTAGCTGAAAGAAAACATTTCACATATAAGACAGTAAATAGAAGTCAATAAGGTATAAGTGGTAATATAGAGATCTAAAAAAAATTTTTTTCTATTGTACAAGAAAACGGCCTTATAGGGCATCGTTTCATTTAAAAAGACTTAATGATAGCAAGACCTGAAACATAATGTTTTCTAAGAGTTACACGAGTACTACACATTTCAATAAAACTATTTTTCGGATATAACTCGCCATTAATTTCAACATCGGGTTAAATATAAAAATGTAATAATAAATGTAATATATCCAAAAAATACTTTTATTGAAGACCTGAATCCTTTCAATAGGAAGAAGCAACCTCTACCCCTATAAGTTATCATTAAGAAGAAATTGAGGTGATGAATTTTACCATTAGGGAAATAATAAATGCTAAATAAGATCCTGACAGAAAGGCTACTTCAACTTTTTTTTTGTCAACGTAGCATCAGAACTTAACAACAAAGAGGTGAAAGATTTAAAATACAGATACCATCAATCGGTCGTCATTGAAGATCCAAGAAGTTGTGCTGAAACTATACATCAGAATACTCCCAACACATAGTGGTACAACTCCTAGGTCCACTCTAACTAATATTGTTAAAGCAAACAGAAAAGTTCGACATGGTTTTCATACTGACGGCCGATTACCATGGCTTTAACACATTAAGACAAAAAGAGAAGAACTCAATATATTCTTCAAATATATACTGGCTATTGGGGTGTAACAGTAAACTGTCTATCAATCAACAATAAACTTTTTATTTATAAAGTCATACTGAAGCCAATGTTAATGTATGATATCCAACTATGGGGTAGCTCTAGCAACTCGAACATATCCATTATACAGCTAACACAAAATTCGATCCTCAGAACGATAGCTAATGTCCCATGGCTGGTTAAAAATTCAAAGATCCATACTCAGTTACAGATGAAAACAGCCAAAGAAGAAATCTTAGCTACTTGCACATCATACCAGAGGAGATTAGCAAACCACTCTAATGAACTTGCTGCCAGGCTAACAAGGGCTTTTTTTTCTTTTTAAACAGGTCTTTTAGTTGTATCGATACCTTGAAAACCATATCCAAACTTTATTTTCATTGTCAACTTTGTTACTGGACTAACAAGAAACTTTAATCATATCATGTTCAGCCACTATTTACTACTAAAGTTCTTAAAATGTTTTCTTTAGACACTTTTCTTTCTTTTGGATAAGCAGTGTGGATTTATCTTATAACCTTAAATGTGATATTCCAAATATATAACAAGCTAAAAAAGTTTTTGAGATAAATAACTTAAGAAATATTTGTAATAAGTTGATTTTAGGTAATTATTCCAGCCACTATCAAATTTACACAGACGCCGCTAAAGTCGGTAAGAATGTTGGTACAGCATTTTTCGATCCACATTTACAAGATGGCATGAAATTCAAAATTGAGTATGAAGTTTCGATAATGTACGCTGAAGTGAGTTTTTGAGGCAATATTGTACGTTAATTCCAATGATAGCAAAGAAAAAAAAAATATTAAGTGATTGTAAGAGTGCCCTTCAACACATAACTCGATGTACTTTTGGCATGAATGGTATTCCAATAGCCTACGATATAATTTAATCTTTATTGAAACTTCTTGCAAAATACAAACACTTTTTCAGTAGATACCTTCCCATGTTAACATAACTAACAATGAGAGAGTCGATTTATTAGCAAAAGAAGCTTTGTCTGATGGAGTTATTTGTTGTGATTTTTGCCGTACTATTCTGATCTATTACATTTTGTAAATTAGATAGTTTTAAATTATGGAAGGAATACTTTGATAAATGTTCCCTTAGTAAAGGCAGTTGGTTTAAAACGATACAGACCAGTATAAATGTTGAGTCCTGTTTTCAAGATTCACGCTTAGGAAGACAAGATTTAACTATGGCTTTTAGACTTCCGGGCATATACCACTTAACAGTTTTACATTCCTTATGGGTAAAATACTTTCGCCAATGTGTTTACATTGTAACAATGCAGAAGACGAATCATATTTTAGTGGAATGTTTCAGAAATGAATCAGAAAGACAATAATTTTGTAACGACTTCAAAACTAATATTAGAGATATTGGTATTTGTAACAGTGTTTTGGCTTTTCCGTTATCTAAAAAAAAGCGAAAATGTTATATAAAATTGTACATTTAGGTATTGAGCGTTCTATGTAATGTTCTAGAGACAATGAGGGTGGCGTGTTTATTGTACGAACAAACCAAATGTTGTTAATAAATAAGGAAAAAAACAAAAAAAAATATTGCCGCTATCATTTAGTATTCCTTTTAAAAACCATACTTAAAAAAACATACTATAAAATGATACTAATTCAATTAATAACTACAATTTTATTTTATAAAATTAATAAATCTCTGTTTGTTAAAGGTAATCTATAAAAAATGATTAAGATATCAGCATTGAATGATGAATCAGAGGAAGAAAATGATTCAGAGTTAAAGATATCTGCTGAAGCTTTACTGCAGATTGCGTCGCAGCAATATGCTAAAGCACTAGATCTACAAAGAAAAGGAAAACTTACAGAGGCAACACAACTGTTAAAAGATCTGTTGGATACAGAATTACTATATAATGTGAAATTACCTGGTCCAGGAGAGGTTCCCTCAGGACCACTATATAATTTGAAGTATTTGTGTTATAAGAATCTTGCGTTTATGTTGCAAGAGGCTGGTAATGTTGAACAAGCAATTGAAGCCTATATTGATGCTTCGGAACTAGATGACACTGATGTAACTCTATGGTATCGGCTGGGTTTGTTGTGTTTGCAAGCAAAGCAATATGAAAAAGGACTTGTAGCATTTCAGCGTGGGGCCCAAAGAAATCCACGACATTGGCCATGCATTGACAACATAGTAAAACTTTTTTTGGGATTAAATTATAAAGAGCAATGTATAACTACTATTCATGATGCACTTCAACTGGATCCTGGTTATCTAAGAGGTATAGTGTATAGAAGACATATATACACAGTTTACAAATATATGAGACAGTATATGGAGGACTTGAGCCCTATATATAAATGGAATGAAAATGATGATGGTCCTGTAGATGAAACAGTAGCCAATAAGTTATTGAAGGAAGCTGAAGAAATTTATGAGTCATTTATTGAACAACAAAAAGCAGACAATTTCGTACATGTTGTACCTCGACTTAAATTAAAGAAACCAATTATAAAACAAACTTGGGAATCTGTAGGCGAATCTTTGGTTTATATGCATAAATATATGACAGAGCATTGTTTCAGTCATGCATGTTTTATAGAAATTGTAAATGAAGCAGAAAATGTTCAAGAAAACATGGAAGTGTATGAGGAAGAAAATCAATCAAAAATAGTGGAGAATAAATTAAAAGAAGCTAATCTTGATAATAAAAAGGAAATGGAAACAGTAAAGGAAAATGAAGATTTATCAGATAAAGAAAAAACAGCAACTATCAACGAAAAAGCGGAAAGTGATATTGAGATGGTAGCTTCTGAATCTGCAGCTGAAAACAACATGGAGGATAAATCACAGAAAAAAAATACAGTCAGACGCAGAGGAAGTGCTTTAAGTAGTCTCCTCACCTGGGAATGGTTCACTCGTTCTGGTCCTAGAAAACCTTACAACAAGCAAGATAATATTTATGATAATCTACGAAAGTTAGTGCCACTTGATTTAGTGCCTGAAATTTTAGAAAAGAAAGAAAATGAAACTAAAGAAAGTTCTCCGGACGTATCAGATATCGATAAAATTTCACCAGATGTATCTGTAAATAAAGTTTATGAAATAAAAGATATGAAAACTAATGACGTTAATTACTTCGGCACTGAAGAAGAACAAACTGAAGTAAAAACGTTTATTAATTCTTATATAGAAAATAACAAGGATATTATAGATATGTTAAATAATTATTTAGAAATATTGTCTGGAAAATGGAATATTAAGTGGTCAGAAAAGCTGTCAAACGTATTTATAGAGGCGAATGAGTGCTATAACACTCATATTGATGTTCCTAGTTGTAGGGATGAGAATACACAGAATCTAAAACATTATTGCTTAGTCAATTTACTCGCTGAAGAATTGAAAGTAAATGTTAAGCTTAGTGAAAAGAGTGTTAAGAAAATTACCCATGAATTAAATGTACTTGAGTCTATTGATATGATAATAACATCTAAACCTCATATTTTTGTCAGTCCGAGCTGCTTAGAAGTGATTTTGCGTTTGCTCTGGGTGAAATTACACGTGCATATTTTTTTAAATAATACCGAAGATTTAGCTTTAGAAATTTCTTACGATCTTCTAAGAGAATTTGAAGCTATGGGTGATTATTGTGACACATATAGTTTAAAAGTTATGAACTTTAAATTTAAACCGGACATTAATGAAAAAGAAATATGGTTATATATTCAGATGGTTGAACGAAATAAAAAACTTTTATCAGTCATGGATTTGTATAACCAGGGATGTTACGAAGACGTTATTGCCATAATTACAGAATCTTTTGAAGAATGTAAAAATATCGCCAAAAATCGAGAACATGAAATGCCTTTGAACTTTGCTGTCCAACTAACTCTCGTTTTGGAAAGTTATTGGGCAACCGAAAAAGTAAACCTTTGTTTTAAATGGTCGTTTATCGCTTTACACGAATCTCTGAGACATTATTTTCATTATACTTCTGGTTGCGACAGCTATGAGCGGTGGAGTCTCGTTATTATTAAAATATTAAAGTGTATGGAACATATACTAAATACAGAAGGTCTATCATGCTTAGAATCCCTTACTCCAAAAGAATTCAGTCAGGGCCTCGAAGATCTAATAAGGATAATCGGTCATCAAGTGGAAACAAATGCTTCTGATATGCCATTTAATACATATGCGCCATGCATCATAATGCATTATATGCTGCAAAGAGAGGAAGACCTTGGCAGGGGAAGAGCGGTCACTGATGCAGATACAGATGGAGTATCATGTGACGAAGTTCCATACCCTTTGATGGTTTTGTTTTTAGCACATGAATATCTGGGTGAAAAAAGTTGGTGTTGCAACTCTGATGGAGAATTTCTATACTTCATTCTTGATACAGTTGTTCCGCGTCTTCGTTCTCCATTACTTTCTAAATCCTTGGAGAATATTTGTCAGTATATGGAACAGGTGGTTCTCTGTCTGTATGCTCATCCTAGCAAAATAAACAATAAAATGAAGCACCTTAGAGACCACAAAGCTCCGGCTAAAGTACTGAATTGGAAAAAGGCACAGCAGATTTATGAAATCTTCAGACCTACTGAAATGCCTGCCTTGGAAGGCAAGTGCGCAGGAATATCACCGGAAACAGAGACACTATTTCATCGTATTTTAACTCTTTTACCACAAGAATGCGATCCAGCTAAATATATTTCTGAAATTGATAAGTATTTGGAAGGCATCGAGGAAAAGTTTATTCCAATCACTCCATTTTTTCCTTTCAAAATGAAGGACATATATTTGTTTTTAGGTGATTATTTTTTCAAAAAGGAAGAACTTGAGAAAGCCATTAAGTATAACATATTGGACGTAATTATAAATAGCAATCGTTTTAATTCTTGGGCTCAGATATCGCTTTCGAAAGTTTTTCTTTTAGATAGAGTATTGAATAAATGCGAAAAATTAAACAATGATAGAGAATATTTAACTCCTGCGAAGTCAGCAATTCGATGTTTTAAGCGCGCTTTACAATTAAACCCTAGAAAATATAGTGTGTGGGTGGAATTTGGAAATTTTGTATATAATGTTCACTCATTTTGTTCGAGGCTTTTGAAACAAGATAGTGAATCTTTAAGTATGGAAGAATTTGGAGCACTTGAAAGGCAAAAGGAAGATCTTTTAGGCGAAAGTAATAAATGCTACTCAAAAGTTCTGTATGCTCCTGACAGTAGCAACGATTCAGACGACACGAGTGAAGATCGTTGGTTTTTATTTTATATGTTAGGTAAAGTTGCAGAGAAACGGAACAAACCTCCATCTGTTTATCTAAATTTTTACATGCAAGGCATTAAAAGTTTACACGATACCGGCGCCACTTACCCAAATAAAATTATTTACAAATCACCTTCACAACAACAACATTGTATTAAAGTGTTAGAGTTACACTACAGAATGCACGCGTCCATTCTAAAATACATAGAACAGCACGAAAACAAACCAATACCGGCATTAGTTGGTAAAGTATTTGTAAATTGCATTGAGGGATGGCTGCAGGGACCATTTTCGAAAAAGGCAAAAGAAAACCCTGCTACAATTACTCCTTCATTGGTTAGGAATGAGGTTGAAATTGAAAAAAAGTGTGAAGAACCACATGCTGCAAATATTCTTAAACGTTCCATTAGTGACGCAGGTGAAGAGGATACACAAGAAGTAAAACGGTTAAAAATAGAAGCTGCAGCAGCTAAAATAAGAAGATCGGCATCGTATGACACAGAATGCTTTGGACCCAACGGGCCACCAAAACCATCCACACCCGGTAAAGAAACTAAAGATGACACAATATTAGACGAGATTCCACATAAACAAGCGGAAGCTAATAGCAGCGTAATAGTCGAAAAAGATAGGAGTCAGGAGGTATCACTACAGAATGAAACCAATGTAAATGTTGATTCTAAAAAAGAAGACAGTACAACTTCTTCTTCTTCGTCTTCATCTTCCGATTCAAATTCAAGCGATTCATCATCAAATAGCAGTAGCTCTTCCAGTAGTGATACTTCTAGCAGATCCTCCCAAGATAGTCAACAATTAACCGATGAGGAAATAATGAAAATAGTAGCTGCATGTCTTGATGCTCTTGAAAATTGTGCAAGTCGTTATCCACCACACTACAAAGCCATTTATAGACTGGCTCATTATCATTTTTATTATAAAAAAGGAAGGGATATTGAAAGATGTAGAGATTTAATGCTCTCCACATTTATTTCAAGATCCGGTCAAAAAATGTGTGGTTTATTTAGCGAGAGAAAGACTAATAACTTTTTTAATAATATTTGGAAGTTACCAGCCAACGATATTGAAAGAGCAGGTGGATTCGCTTTTCATATGAATCGTTGTGTATTACTTACTATGGAAATATTAAAAGAAATAGACGATCATAAAACGTTATTGGATCTAAGCTTGCATTTACAAATAGAACCTGACCCTAAGAAAAAGTATTTACGAGATTCTGACAGAGAGGATTTGGCACAACAAGCGTTTTCGTTGTGTACACAGTCACTAAAGGGACAACTTTTAAGGTTTAGCCAACAAAGTGATCTTAAAACAAACGAGGTGGAAAGACATGCATTAAAAAGCTTTATGTTGGATATTTATAAAGTTTACCATAAAGTACAAAAAACATCAAATTCAAAGCACATAACTGCTTTACTTGTAGATGCATATAAACTGATCACGACTAGCCCTATTACTGAGAATATGAATTTAGTAGATCTGAGCATGAAATATTGTCAGTCACTAAATCAATCATTTAAGCAGCAACCTATGGCAAGTATAGAAAAGAGTCAGAATATACAGAATAAACAAAGTTCAAAACATCAGTCTACTTCTAATAGTCTTGTAGCTAAAGTGGCTCCAGTTACACCAATTCAATCTAAAGCTGAAGCAAAGCCAAGTAGCAATGTCAATGTAAGTTCAACTGTCGGTTTACCAAAGATATCGGCCCAAGAAATGGCAGCAGCTTTTCAAAGTTACGTCCCAATGCTCAACGATATCTCCCAACAAACGGCTGCGGCTTTATCGCTGTCCTATTTAAATAATATAAATGCATTAGCCGGATTAACAAGTCTACAGAATACAATGCAATCATCTCTCCAAACATCATTGCAAAATTCTTATCAAGCAGAATTGTACCGTCAATTATTAGGAACTGGCTTCCCTAACTATAACATGCAGCAACAGAAAAAACCAAAACGTGGACGGC
This sequence comes from Mechanitis mazaeus, assembly GCA_959347395.1. NCBI lineage: Eukaryota > Metazoa > Arthropoda > Insecta > Lepidoptera > Nymphalidae > Mechanitis > Mechanitis mazaeus. Next base: position 11,756,903 of record OY365751.1, read on the forward strand.
CAGTTGGATCGACTATGTTAAATTCCCTTAAATCTTCAAAATCATTTTCAAACGCGATGAGTTCTCTCGTTAGAGCAGCGCCTTTGGCAACTTCTAAGTCATCGTCTACGGCATCAGTGAGCAAAGCTTCATCTTTCGCCAAAGCAACTCCTGCATCCGTGATAACTAGTCTTCAGAAATCAACAACGAACAATCCTTTGACCCCTAGCATGGGCACAGTGCTATCTACACTACCTGCGTCAATGACTGCGAATCTATCCTCTTTTGGGGCTCACAGTTCTCATACTAGTGGACACAGCTCAGTGCTTCAAACGCAGATGTCGGGACCTGGGTCCAGTCACTCCAAAACGTCTATGCATCAACAAGTAAGCCCGAGTAAAACGCTGCAGGAGAAATTAGCCGAACGCCAAAAAATTATACCCTCAGTTCCAAAGACAGCTCAAGAAATATATGCGTCACTAAATCGACTTCCGTCCTCGTTGACAATAACTAAGAATTCCGTGTCAAAACATCCGGTGCAAGGAAAGAAACCGGAAGCAAAGAAGTCTCTTTCATTCACCGAAAGCGAACCTAGGCCGAAGCCGATCACATCAGATGAAGTCATTGTATTGGACGATGATTGAACTAATCATCGTCCAATACAATTTCAATTAATAGAAAATCATTTTTATATTATTTTTTATTGAATCAAAAACCTAGGTAAGTTTTATAAGAATATTTATTAAAATTAATATAATTTACAATACAATATATTAAATTATAAAGATACTTAAATATTTCAGCATTATCAATATGACTTACATTTTACATGAAATAGGAGTTACATTTTTAATTTTATTTGTAATTGTCTAATGTTAGGCATGCCTCGCTTCATAAAATCTAATAAGTTTGACACTTAGGTTGTAATCAGCGAATAAAGTGCTGATGTAAACCAAAAACAGCACGGGTAATGGATATAAGAATGCTCTAGCGTTTTTCAACATCGGTACATCTGAAAATTAAAAAAAATTTAAGGTTGCGAGTATTAGAAAAAAACAAAATATACAAAATATTTTTTTAACCAGGGTTTTATTACTACCCCTACTATTATAGTTCCTGTGACAGTTGTCTATGGTAAGAATTAATAATTTAACTCACTGCTGTATCCAAGAAACGTGATATAGAGATAATAAAATGCAGACACAAGCCAAAACGTGTTTGACAGAAAACATGACACAAAACCATCATGCTTGAGTATTTCTGAAAATAAATTATTTATTACAATAAATCTATTTATAATTTTCAAATTTCATATATAAATATTATTTAAATAAAATGCCAAATATTAGGTATTTTTAAGTAGATAATATATATTTTGTCTGGAAAACATTAGATATTGTAAAAAAATATACCAAAAAAATATAACTTTTAGTCTTTTGTTAATAATTAAATCGTGATATGTTTTGAAATACAAATTTAAATTTATGAATAATATTTATATATATATTTTTTAAACCTGTGATTTTCACAAATTCTTTAGTATCTTATGCAAGTTTTGAGAATACAAATACACAAAGGGTATTACGATTAAACAGCAGTATCTGGAAGCAGTGCAGCAAAGACAGTGGGGGGAAGAACGCATTGATATGTACGTCGAACGCATAACCCCACTCCAGATCACCGCTCCCCCCTACTAATAAATACTTGTTGCTTAAAAACCTGAAAAAAATAATTAATTTGTATTTATGTCAATCTAGTATTACAATGTCTAAAAAAATAAGTTACACATTAACATAAAAGCCTAAGTGCTATTAAATCAACCAAGACTTCAACAAAATACTAACATTAAAAACAAATATATTTTTTAAATAAATTAAATTGTTCACTACACTGTCACAAAATCGGTTATAAATTATGTCAATATCACTTCTAGAGCATGTTTTAAATTTTGTTAAAGAATAATAATTTTTTATAAATAAAGTCCATAGTATAAAATATTTGTTTGCTTTTTTATTTGTATGTATACTAAAAAGTTAAAAAGATATACAAGATTTTGTTTATTGTAATAAGGGTTATTCTAAAATGTACATATGCTTCCTAATTAATTTAGTTATAAATACATATATATTTTTTTAATTTTTAAATAAATGTAGACTAAACAGTTTCAACAATACAAGTAGGATTTAAACATGCAACCTCTGAGAATTCAAGCTATTGCTTAACCAATTGATCTAGTGGTTAAATGTTTTTCAACATGTGCTCTATAATTTTCCAGAAATCAATAAACTAAAATTAAATTAAACCTCAGTTATTATTATAACAATTTACTTCTTGACATATTCACTTTGTTAACACACTTAACATTTGTGTAATAGTGTGTAAGACTGTAGTTGGCCACAATAGATACATAAACTTTAGCTGTTCAATACTCTGTGGTTAACGATGCTTGTGTTACTGCTGCAGTTAAGAATGTTAACAATTTAGAAGTAACCAACTATGTGTTAATGTTATTAAGAATATAGAAACTATATATCAGAATATGTACATACCAAAACAATGTGGATACCAAGATGCCAAGACCAATGAAGTCTATGAACACAACAAAAAATACAAATCCAGCAATCCTCTTCATGCTCAGCCCTATTGCAATGGAGAAACATATTGATGAAACTGAAATTTAAAAAAGAATAATTTTAATACCAATTATTAAATTATAAAGAAAACCAATATGTATCAATGTCTTTAAAGTTATGGCAATTTTATTTTATTAATTAAAATAATCATAGTACACAATTGTTTATGTAATTAAAAATATATTCACTCTTTTTATTTAAATGTTTATTTTGTGTATAACAAAATAAAAATTTAAATACAATATTTAATTGTAAAAGTGATTAATATTATGGAAGATAATTGTTAGAATACTCACTCACTAGCCATAGACTTAACAGGACCAAAAATGCAGGATCATCCCGAGCAAATTGTGATTTTGTATCTATAAAACAAAATATCTTGTAAATACATCATATCTTATTGGTTATACATAGAAAAACTTATTATTACCATTTCTCTTGCTAAATTGCTTGCAAATAATTTGATGTCATCTAGACTTTGCAATAAAAACTAAATAATTACTTCTAAAAATTTGTTATACATTGTTTATTTAAACTTAAATATTATTATAATAAATATAAAGATAAAACATTCAGTATACTATATTCCGAATATAATCATGTTTCAAAATAATTTGTTGAAAAAAATTAAGATCATTGTTAAAAATGTAAAAAAATATTTTATTGTGCAACATTTGGATGTGAACTTTGTTTAGTATTAAAGAAGATAGGTATTTTATTGAGGATGCTTATTAACATAAATAATTTACTTTACATTTTACTTATTTAAGTACTTTATTTACAATTATTTATTGTAATTAATATTGTACTGATTATGAACTCTTGTAAAACTATTCATTTAAAACTTATTATCAAGCAGTTATTTTTATTTATCATAAACTTACGTTTTCTATAGTTAAAGTTTCTAAAAACCTTCTGCGGCGCGATAAAGAGGTAAACCATTTGCCAGGCCGCGAATTCGAAGTCCATTTGGTTAAACTTGAATAGCCTTCTCAGATATTTATATCGTTTCACTGCAGCGCTGGCTGTTGTAGGCTGATAGTTCGCTGGAGCTGGTAAGGGTGAAGTACTCCTTGGATAATTGGGAGTCGGTGATGTAGAGTGCTTCATAATGGGAATTTATTAAAACAGTATGTATTTTTGTTTCTTGTTCGATAATATCAATGCTTAATGAGAATTTAACAAAATCAGAGAGTTTTAACTTTGTTTATTGTTATATTACATATTATTTACTATTTTCAATTATAATACAATTCCACATTTCACGTCATTTCGTCATTATATGACAATGACATAAACATGTCATATGTTGCTTTAAAGTTACGTTAAGAAATTTAACTTGGTAACTTTTTTGTGTTTTTTTATAAAATATTTTGGTTTGGGCAAAATTGCAATGAGTCTAAAAAATATGGATTTGTAGAAATCTTATACGTGATAACAAGCTTAGTATTGAATTTGGAAAAGGAAGTAGACAAAATCTATGGCAACATTTAATTGTCTTATAGTTCTTGGTAGTTTTTATACTCAAATGTATATTGTTATTAAAAAAATATTTTGTAGATAAAATAATAAAAAAAATCCCTGCAATTAATTAAGTAATTACTAGTTATAATTACTAATTACTTTGTATTAAATTAAAAAAATTGTTACTTTTAAGATACTATATCAGGCTTATATGTATGTATTTATTTAAATATATATACCTTTTACATTCTGAATATCAGTAATGTGAGTTACTTGTGTACGTCAAGTCAGGAGGACCTATTTTGATGAGATACTAATCGAAATGAGACCTTCTGAACACTCCAACTTAAGAGTTAAGGCTAAGCTTTGAGGGTCCCAATCGCGCCTTAGTCTGAGAAGAACCACACCAAAAACTCAGCCGGGATTTTTTTATTGTGTATTGTTTATGCATTTCATAAACGTCAAAACATAATTTTTTTAGGAACAACTTGAGCCATCGCAATCAAGTCAATAAGAGTGATTAAAGATTATAATCAATTAATATTGCGATTGTAAACCAGTCATCGTAAGCAGCACCCATTTACGACCACAGAGTACTATAAATTCACAAATAAAACACAAGAGATTGTATGGATATGTGTAGGTATGAAGGTGTATATATATATATACAAATGTTTGTTTTTAGGTTGAAGTTGTAGGCACAGAGTACTATAAAGATGTAGGTTAATTGGGCTGTTAGCTCTACAGTCCACGACCAGGATTGAATTATTACACTCTTGCAAAAGTAGTAGGGCATGCTGACATAAACTATTCAGCATTTTTGGCAAGAGATAAATTCTTCACTTTCCGGGTCAACGCTAATGTAATGATAAAGCAATGGCGTATAAAAAATTGAAGTCTTAGTTATTGTATGTAATTAAAAACTTGATATTAATATTTCAGAAAAGGCATTAAATAAAAATATATTATATTATATTTGGGAGCAAATTTATAACATAATTTATATTATAATCCTAAGATTGTAAAGATACAGAAGTATAAAATTATTAAGACCATAGGAATGGAGATGACATTCCTACAACTTCAAAACTTGTGATATCACAGAGTAAATAATTAAATTATTTCACTTTTAGGCTAAGTGATAAAAAAAACAGTTCGCGAATAATATATAAAAAAATTATATGCAACAGCATAAAAAATAAAACAATACGAATTATTATTAATATTTACATTTAAATTATTCAAGAATCATAAAATAAAATAGTATTAATTATAATTAAGAAGTTCTTAAATCTATAATACTAATTAATTCAGACATGAGACAATAACGACTTCATGTTTATGGCGAAGGCAAATTATATTTATTATCAAGATGTTTAAATTAGTAAAGGTAAATAAAAAACGTGTATCACATAATACAACAATTAAATTTTTAAAAAATTCCATGGCTGTCATGTTGCATGGGAAAAAGAAATCCAAAGAGCAGGTTTAAGTATTTCGACCATACTAATTTTATAATAAAAAAAAACAATATTAAACATAAATAAATAAAATAATAGATTATTAAAAATTAAAAATTATTTTTTAATTAGTTTAAGTAAGATTGCTCTGCAGCCAGCTCAGGTAGTGCGTGACTCGCGTGTAGACGCCTGGGTAGCCGGGCTCCCCGCACTTGTTTCCAAATGACACCACACCAATCTGCGTCCACCTGCCGTTGGCTTGCAGCATCAGAGGACCACCGGAATCCCCCTACAATACAAATATTTAAAAGTTGAAATTGTGAATACTATCGTTGGGTAATAGCACTATGAAAAATATTTATGTATACTTATCAATATATTTTATGGTATCCCATACCTGACAGGCATCGACACCACCTCTGGGATATCCAGCGCACAAAAACGTATCAGTAATAGGTTGGAAGTACGCTCGGTCGCAATCCTCATTTCTCCAGACTGGTAACTTGGCCTCCAGCTGCCGGGAGCTCTCTCCACCGCCATACCTCGTGGTCCCCCACCCTACCACCGTTGCAACCGCGCCGTCAAAATGTCGGCGGGATAATTCGCCTTGTGGGAGGCATATTGGTATCACGTATTTTGATTTTGGTACGTTTTCTGAAAAGGAACATACAATGTTAACCTTACGAAATTACGAAATAAATATTAACCGTACGAGATACGAAATTCTTCTTAATATTAGCTTACTAAAGCAATTATATTTAAAAATTGATTGCTCTGTTTTTCAAGGAACTATCAAAAGCACTGGTGTATAGCTACCATCAAACGAACCGTCACTTGCAATTAGAATAATGATAAATGTCGTGCCACGTCTTACCGGCTAACACCAGGACGGCGATGTCGTTATAGTAGCCCACTCTGGAGAATTGTTCGTGCGCACGTACTGCCACCACGCGCGCTGTCAGCGGTCGCGACGGCTCGTCCGTGCGGGCCAGGTCCACGTCGCCCAAACGCACTGAGAATTGACGGGCTGGGAAACTGTAGAGTGATATTCACTGATATAGTTGTAGGAAGAAGGAAAAAAGAATTTATAGGAAAGCCGCAATTTCTATTTATTGTTTAGAAACTTTTTGGTAAAAACTTACGGTTTCTGCTTAGAATCTCTTGTACAATGTGCCGCAGTAAGGACGTGCTTCTTTCCTACTAATGTCCCTCCGCACCAAAACTCTTTTCTCTTGTTTCCGTGTAAGTAGATAGCTGCCATCCAAGGCCAAGCACCCGATTTAGCCTCCGTACCCCCCACAATGCGACCTCCTTCATCCTCTCTCTGTCCGCAATCTAAAAGAACAAGATTATTTATTGTGGTTGCCTTAATAGACAAATATATATATATTAAATAAAATTAATTTAAATCAATACAAAATTACCGTTAACATCAACAATGTTAGAATAATTTCCAAGGAATGGTGGTGCCACTGTGTAGAAGCTAGTTGTTAATGGTACCCGAGTTGTTGTAATTGTAGTAGAAACTTTCGTTGGTTTCGCGGTCGATGGCCTCGGACTTGTTGGTTTCGCGCTCGTTGTCTTTGGTTTTTTCGTAGTAAGCACTAAAATACCGGAAGGTCTTTTCGTAGTCGTTGGTTTTTGTACTGGTCGTTGAGTTGTCACTGGCACTAAATAAGTTGGTTTGCTTGTTGTACTTAAAACTGGCTTTTCTTCGACGGGTGTCGAAAGCACCACAGCATCTCGGGGACAGCAAACCCCCGGGACAAATAAGTCCTTAAAACAAAGAGACTCTCGGAGACCGATAAGATTTAGAAGCAACTGTGGACAGTTACTCAAATCTTCACAAACTCCTTGTTCTCCATTAGGAGTTGTACAAAATTTTGAATCGCTTTGACTTGTGTCTGCTGTTGCTATTCTTGTAATTGGAGCATCTGGTAATACTCTTGGTAATGCTTTCTTAACTATAGGAGCTATTTTATCTGTAACGTTTCGACCTAGGAAATTTTTGCTAATTGTATAAAAAGCATTTGGAAGCTTTTTGAAATTAGGATCAGATTCGTTTCTTTCATTTTCATTCACTATATCAACTAGGTAATGCCCCACTGTGTTAATCGCACCAAGAGTTTCAGATATTCTGGTGAAAGCAGAATCTGACAGTAGTCTTCCATCATTCGGCACGTCTTGTGTCTCAGAGTGAATAAAATCAACTGATGAACTTCTTTCATTTATATGGGGATATCCTTGGATATTTCCTTGCCTTTGTAAAGGATTTTGGTAGTAAGAATATTCGCTATGAGGTCCATTATAATAAGGTTGAGGTTCAGGTGATCGTCTCCGAGGTGATGTGAACTGCTGCCATGGTGGATGCCCATTTTGGTGAAAGGATTGTCCCGATTGTACGAAGGTTACTGCAAAGATGGGATTTGATTGGATTTCAACATACCAATATGAAAAATTTAAGTTATTATATTCGTATGTAATGTTATTGATGCATACCTACCCGGATGCACTTGATGTTGGCATTTTATTTCTTGTGCTAAAACCAGAATCGCTGGAAATAAAAGAATATTTTTTATAATATAGAAATATTTATTAGATTAGATTAGATTAGCAAATGATGTTATTTCTAATAAATGACATATTATTTTTAAGGTATTAGATATTATTTTCGATTAAAGTTCTTGTTAAAGCAAAACTATATTACAGTAGAATTTTTACTCTGCAGTAAATAATTCAAACAAAAGACGGACAACATAGATCATACATTTATAAATCAATACATCCATTAACATAAAAAAAAAACAATAAATAAAGTTAATCCCATTATATTTCAATCATACTATAGTTATTAAAAACAACTAAGATTTTAATGGCATAAAGAACAAACTTTAATTACATAACTTTCTAAATTCCTAAATGGTTGAAGTTGTCAAAAGGAATTGTATATGTATGTGTCATATCTGTCATTTAACCGAAAAGGCGGTGAAACTCGATGTTCTGTTTTATTTTTCAAAGTTCTGCGAATGCCTCTCAAATATTGCGTAACAGTCAAGAAAGTTAAGTTAAGTTAGTGGTTAAGTTTTAGTATTTTACTTAGTTATTTTTTAAATATTAGTTTAGTTGACGTTCGATCTTTTTCTAGTCTACTTATTGTATAAATAAGTTAAAATAGTGTCCATGGAGTCGCTTCTGGTTTTTCTCAGTGGATCTACTCTTTGGAACCGTGCAACATGTAAGACGATTCATAAAAGAAATGTAAAGAAATGTAGGCATACGGCCTATAATTTGAATTGAATAAATTTGACATTTACTTTATTGTTTGTTGCTAGACAGATATTTTATTGTTGACAAGATTAACGCCCTGTTGATTTCGAGCAAATTTATTTATGTTATTCAAATAAGACGTTCTTTTACTTTGATAAAAACTAATATATCAAAAGTTGAAGTGTTTGTTTTTTGTTTGGAATGATTGGAACATAAAAAAAACAGTAATGTTCCTATATATTTAAGAAAGATGCTGTTTTATAGGCTACATAATTAGTACCCCTAAATTTGACTTTTACTACAATAAAGCGAACGCGGATAAAAATTTCCTTTACTAAGTTTTAAAATTTACTATAACATTTAGAGATCTAATGACAATTAATGTTAAGCAAAATAAAACAAATAAGTAATAATATTAATAACTGTAACTTAGGTAAACAAAAATCAAAAGTCTTATAAAAAACAATTTACCAAAGTAGATAATTTGCCAGTAATTCGTTTAAAAACAAACTATACATGTGGACCACTTCATTATACTATTTTAATTTTTTTGTATTACGACACGTGATCCATGATTACTAATAATAATTATCCTGCTGTACACCCGTTAAATTTATCGGAATTTGCCCGACTATTTTCGAACCCATCTGGGGCTTTTCATGATCTTGATGCATGGCGAAATCTGAGTGGCGAAATAGCGGAATGAACGAGTTTAACGAGTTTATTATATTATTTTACTATGGCCTACATATTGAATTATGGTATAGTAAGTTACATTTACAAATACATTTACAATTAATGAGTACAGTCGGATAGCTATATATGATTCTTAATATATATATTTATCAACTTGTTAAATGCATCTAACTAGTATATTAATTTAAAATACAAAAAATTAAAATCAAATTACTTAATTGTACCTAAAAAGGGATATAATATACGAGTATTCAGGTGTGCCTTGAATATTCTGAATGTTACGTTACCACTAATTTTACGCAGAAAAAAAATTGGTCAATTATGAATAGATGGATTCTTTACAGATAGTTTAGGTTTGACCTATATTTTTATTAAATTACTTCCTAATTGGGGATTTTAAAGAAATAACGGAACATTATTGAAATATGAACACAATTGAACCATTAATTCACATAATGCGTTCCAAGAAGTCTTAATTGCGTAACCTCCTTTGACCAGGGGTTAAGGAACGTGTTTGGGATAACCGGTTCTACAAATCCAATAAGCACCCATTCGTATTTTGGACACTAAAACTTTAGATTTATTTTATGTTATACTTAAACCCTTTTTTTTAATCTTTACCGTCAATAAAAATGTAAATTAGTTGACCTTAATGTTAAAAAGCATTCTCTACTTGTAAATTTAAAAATGATAAAATTTGACAACATTAATGCCATTTTGTCAATAATTCTAATCTATATAAAATTGAAATTAAATAGTAAATAGAAAGGACGTCATGACATTTAGAAAGTAGTGTTCAGATAACATTGATTTGGTTATGCACGGGAAATAGTTTTCATTGTGTGTGGAAACCTAGACGATAAACATCGATAATAAAACAAACTTATCTCACAGCACTGTATTGAACATCAATTATTATGAACAAATACTTAGTTAAGTTGTATATATAGTTTGAGTTGGCGGTTCATCTTTGTTTATTAGAAAATAAAATGTAGGTTTTTGGTTTAAATAAAATTTATAAAAGTTACGTTGTAACGTAGTACATATTAAAACATAAATCATATATATTTAAATAAGTTCAAATCAATTGATAAAAATTAAAATATTAAATATCTACTGTTTGAACTGCGACTGAATGGTAACAGCCTGTATTTCTTCGAAAACGCGGTATGCACTGCGTCTATTCGCACGCAGGAATGGTGATTTTTTTTATACATTATCGCAGTATCAACGTATCAAGTATCAAGTATCACAGTATCAACCTACCTATTAATTTAATTTTTATAATTGTCAAAAAAAGGGGGAAATTATTTAAAAAGATACGCTATTGTTTTGCAAATTTCTCTAATCTATATGTGAGAATTGATGTTGACGATCAAGTGCAGTGTGCCAAATGCGAGTTTTCTAACTTACTCAATCGCCTTAACATAAACTTCGACTTGTATGAAATAAGATTATCACCGTATTTCCGCTAGGTGGCGTTGTTTCATTTCATAGAAATCGAAGTTTACTTTTACGAGATCGAGTAGGTTTTAAAATCGTGTGAGGCACATGGTTCCTCACAGTATATTGTTTTGTGAAACGTATACAGAACCTACTTATAATACTACTTTAAGTACCAAGGGCGTTAAGACTATTTTTTTTATTAGAATTGACATTATTTTAAATTAAATATAGTACAAATTATGAAGATCCAGAAATTCCGTATTGTTATTATTAATTTTAACTGAATTATTTAATATTACTATTTTTAGATAGTCGGTGATTCTTATAAATAAATAAAATTTTATTAAAGTGGCTTAAACTTTTAAAACTATCGTAGATTAAAATATTTTCTTTGACTTTTTGAGATTTTTTAGTTATTGGAAGAATAAAACATAATTGCTTTAAAGATATCGTAGTAAAAAAGGATTGAAAGTAAGATTGTTGTAATGTTAATTAAAGAGATCATATTAAAAACTTAAAATGACGAACCGCGTTTTAAAATATAATTGCAAACAGAAGTATCTAGCCTAAATACAATTTGATAACAAAACAGTAAACGGCACCCGCATCTCTAATGGGGTTATGAATTAACCTTATTTATCATATAAGTTATTTTAACTTTTATTGAATAACTATTAACATTTTAATTAAATAAATAATGAATAAATTATCGACAGGATACGAATCTGTGACTTCGATGCAACAATTATGCCACTTTGTTAAATGAGTCATCGTGTTATGTCTAAAATTCGCATAGGACGTATTATAATATTTTTAATTGCTTTCTAAAGACATTAAAAAACTAAAAGTAAAATTATAGGAATAATAATATTTTTTTCAAGATCATCGTGGATTTAAGATTCATGAATAAAAAGGTCTTTTGAAACATAATTATAATTATTACTTACGAACATTATAATGTGTTATAATTAAATTTTAATGTTTGTTATCTCATGGAATTATCACTTTTATATAGCTGTAACTAATAATGCAATGATTAAGAGCGACAATCTAGAATTTTTACCCTTCAAATGTCAATGAATATTAAAAGAAGAGGACATCTATAATATTACCAGAGGGCGCTTTCGACTTGGCGGTAATTTATAGGTATACTTGGTAGTTACATTTAAAAGACCGGAAGCAGGAGTACCAAACTAAATTCCTTTAGATCTTGTGCTCTTCTTTGTACCTTGACCTTGCGTGTGCGCAAAAGAAATGGCCACAAGCCTTGAGTTATTGCTGAATCCGATTATAGCAAGCAAAGCTGCGAGAAAAATTGTTTACATAAATAATTCAAAATACATTTTCTATTATTTTTGCCTAAAAGATAAAATCATAATGTTTATAATATATATTTATTATTTATTAAAAGAATAATTCGTATAGTTATTCTTTTAATAAATAATTTTTCTTGATCATCAATCGTTCTAAAAAATCGACATTTCAACTCCAAGTATTAAATTTACAAATGTTAACACTAACATTTAATCTAAGTTTTTGTACAGTACAAGTTACTTGCTTTATGAACAACTTATTCAAACTTAAGGGAAGTAGGAAGAAATCTCTGTAGGGATAAGCTATCCTATTAACATATTTTATAATAAAAATAATAATAATAATAATAATAAAACAAAATAAACACTAAAAACTTGAAATTGGCAAAATATTCGTTATTAAATGTGAGTGAAGCCATAAACACAAAAAAAAAAAATTAAAATGTCTATGTAAAAGTAAGGTACATAAATTAAATAAATAAATAAATGATAAAAGAATATAGTTTTTAATTTGACTCAAAGGCTGTCAGTGAAAGTAGTGATGTCACATGTATTAATGTTGCTTACGTCATTTCAAATGTATTGTTATCTGAAGTTCGCTTTCTTTTCTGAGATCATATCTATTGAATATCATTATATGGACTCTTAAATATAATTCATTTTTTTTAATTTTGGCTCTAATTTTGGCTGACTCATCGAGTACATAAATAAAAAAACCTATAAATTTCAATTATCCATGACATGTCTTTCTGGTATGTCTCGATGGATCTACTCTTTAGAACTAGAGTTTAAAGTTATATAAGAGCAAAGGTTGCCTATTTGAAACAAAACACTCGTACTGGTACAGGAAATCCGGATGAGCTAAAGTAAACGTGGATTAAAATGATTAATTATACGAAAACAACGTTTCCACCAGAAACACACAAAAGATACCAGCACACACTCGTGTGGTACCAGCTTTACATTAGCACATCAATGAAAACCCGGCTTAAGTGAATTCGGTCAGCAAACCGGACTTAAGTATTACGACGTTCCAAGTTACAGCACTGGCGCATGTACGTTTACGTAATAGTGAATCATTGTTTTTAAAACTTTTAAAAATGCATCAAATGGAACAACTTTGTTTTTACTAAATAAAAGCATTGAAATATTTTGTACACTGTGTTTTTTCAAAACTTATTTTATCTTAAATCGGTTTTGAGTTTCTTTTCATTATTTTTAATAAAACTTCACGCTATTTATGAAAAATCAACGTATATATAAATATACGGTTTTTTATATATTATATTATATTTATTTTCGTGAAATATTTTTTCGAAACATAATTTATTTTAAAGGAAATCTTATGAGATTCGTTTCATTATTTTTAATAAAAACTCTATACAAATTATGAAGAACCAACCTATATAATATACCATACGGGTCACACATTGCGAAGTGTAACGACGTACATAAACATTGTCGCGACATAAAACACGCTCGAGTGATCAAACGGTTCTCGTATAACGGCACGATGCCACAACATCACTATATTCAGTGGTAATTACTAACAACTGCCCTAATAAAATAATTTCTCAATAACCTATATATTTAGCTGTAAACAATGGAACATTTTGATGTATTTTTCTACTCTAGAAATTCAACTTGATTTTAAAACAAATTTTTAAACAAATATTTTGCAATTTGAATTATACTTTTGACAGAAATAACTCGCGTTTATTATTACATTTTAATTATAACCCGACGGTAAGACTAGATGTTGGTGTCTGAGAATGGCGGTGTTTTCAATATTGTGATGATTGAATGAACACTAAGTTAGGTTCAGATTTAAGCCTACCTATTGTAAATCCCGTTAGTAAGGTCGGATGGCAATTGTAGTGACAATGGTGTCAATGACACGCCAATTACCATCTATAGAAATGGAGTAATTGGTTTCAAATAAACTTCAAAGTGTGTTCTTACTTTGTAAACAAGCTTACCGCTACTTTATTATACTAGCTTTGCCGGCAATTTTACTCACTGGGAAAAGAAAAGTGGCATTAAATCTTTGTTATAAACATGGAATAGGATGCTTTGACGCAAAGGAAGGACAAACAGACAAACAAGACACTCATTTTTTTTTATTGGGTTATAGGTACGCATTTGACTACAGCCTGTCTGATGTTAAGCATGACAGGATTTTAAAATGTATCACGTTTACACAGAAGGTATCTCAATACCCTAAATTCGACATTTCCTAATGAACAAAGATAAAGGAAATCCAAAACAGATATTGATTGTGAATGATGACATGAAGATAAAGGATACAGGTAATTGTGCTGAACACACCTTGAACTGGATAAAAGCAGGAGAACTATTTAAGAATAAAATTCTGGAAATTTGCAGACAATATTCAATATGTAAGAGAAATTTATATTTTGGAATAAGAGTAAAGAGGAAGTAGAAGTCCAATTATAGAACGAAAGTTCTTCTTTTAGCTAAAAACCTTGGGTAGGGTATAGCAATTCTGAAATCCTACGGAATCATTTTTTTATACATGTGTTATTCTCATACAAATTTCGAAAAGACAGATAAGTGTTGCAATAACACATTCATGATGTTATGTCACTTATTATGACACACCAACGACGCTGGAATAATTATTGATAACTAGCCTTGACACTACATTTTATTTGTAATACTTTCTAAAGATATTTTTGAATCTTCTTTCTCATTAAGGAAATATCCATACGTATGTACTTATGCAAGTATAATGAAACCTAATACCAATATTCTATAATATTAATTCCGTCTATGATAATTACTAATTTGTCGAAGAATGTGCGAGCTTGAAATTGTTCAATCTTTAGGTCAACTTGATCGTTTTCTAGCAGTATAATGTTAATGCTTTGATGTTTAATGCATTTTAATCACGTACATTTTTTATTTGTAAATATTCGCGCCTAACTTCTTTCAAGTGTATTTTGCTCAAACATGGTTATGACTTTATTTTTTTAAATATTTTGAAAGACGAAGATTTATACTGTTTATATAAACATTTTATTTACTCACCCAATGTTAACGGTAACATCGAATTAAATTTCAAGATTATTTAAGGTCTCAAACTGTCTCAGTAATGTAACGGACTGGACCCATAATTTACATTATTATATTCCGAGAAACAGGTTTGTACAAAATACAAGCAATAATATAATGCAAATTGGTGGTAATATGTTCTTAAGCGTCATTTGAAACAGCTCTTGCGTGACTCTTTCAGAGATAAATTAAAATATTCAAGGAATAAACTTTAATGAACGACATCCATTATTCACATACACACACATACACAAACAAACACACATGCAAATAGGAAGAATATTCATTATTTACATACATAAACACAAACAAACACATGCAAAATTTTTGAAAAAGGAAAAGAGGTTTCAATTTGTCACAGTCTTTAAGATGTCATCAATTTTTATAATTAGTAGGACTTCTGTTTATGACAATAAAAGTCTATGACTCGTTTGTTTTTATTTATTTATGTGTTTTGCTTTCTAGATGTTTCTTAATTGTTTTTTAATAATTGAATGATATATATTTGTTTAAAGGATGATTAATGATGTGTTAAGACGGTTTATGTTTTCTTATTTAAATTATCTTATAGATTTGCATTGCTGATCGAAGTATTTCTAATATCTTTTTTTTTATTAAACAATTCTAAAGCACAAAATATTGTGCTCCAAAAAATCTTTTATAAGTAAATTAAAGTGAAAGTGGCGCCAGTTATTTCTTTTCACAAAATAAGAGTACAAAGGATTTAGATAATGAAGTTTTAAATAGATATTAAAGTTATACTTTTTTTTTATATATTATTTAACAGGAAGGTTTAGAAAATATTGTATTAGAATGTGACGCAATTTAGTCAAATGAATGGATTTTTGTGGAAAGAAAGTAGTGGAACTTTTTTACCAGTTTACGTAACGTAAAATTTCTTTTTAATTTAGGTTAGTTAAAACTTTAAAATCATGTTAAGTTTTTAAACTTAAATCAAGAAGGTGAAGATAATATTCTACTTACCGATGACTATGTTACCAGTGTAGTACTTCCCTAACCCAATAGTACGCATTATGTCGATTCTAATGTAACGTTTACGTCACTCCACTTTCACTGCGAGCATCGTATAATCACTTATGAAACTGCGGCCGCTGCACTCAAGTTCAACGCACTATTTTCGAATAAAAAAAAAAGATTTTTGACGGGAACATCAAATTGTCAAACAGGTTTTGGCGGGAATTTTGAAGTCCAGAGAATTAAATTAAAAAAAGACTGCCCTTTGTATTAATTATAAATGTGATAATTAAATATAAATATAGATTAAAAATTATTTAAAAAAAACAAGGGTTTGCGTTTTTTGGCGGCTATTGTGTTGCGCGTGTCGTGCGCTCACTTTCATGGCCTGCAATGAAACGCACACGTTTTGCCTCGTGCTTTTACTTTCCACCAAATACAGTGGGGATTGTTATGCGGATCTATCGCGAACATTGTCCCATGCTGAGATAATCTGCCTTGAGAAATATTATCTCATTGGTGAGAACAAGAGATCTGGTACTGAATATATCGGTACTTATGTACATTAGTTATTAAATTCATCGTAAAGTCTTCTTTATAAGCACATGATTAATAAAATTATATTATTTTTTAGTTCAGAATATGTGCGATTTAAAATGTAAAATAATAATGTAATTATAAAATAAAAAAAAAAAATTATATTAATTATAAATTATTAATATTTTTTCTTCTTACATCTAACTAAATTGCAATTAAAAACACCAATTGAATTTAAAAAATAATTTTCAAGCTGTCAGTCGAAATAACTAATTACAAAGTCAAAGATTACCTCTCAGGATAATTCTTCATGTGATTCAAAGATTGTGACACGTGGGATTATTCTCCAGTTTTTTATTAGTTTTTAAAAAAAATAAAAAGACCATCAAATAAACTTATTAAAAAGTCTATCAAACGATTTGATTTATTCAGTTTCTTAAAAAACGTATGGTCTCAAAATAGACCCTCCTGACACTTCAATTTTACGTAAATTAGTGATCACAGATATTGATTCAAAGTGAAAAGGACATCAGTCAATCAATCAATCAAGCAAGTAACTGGTAACTGATACTTATAAACATTTTTGCATTTTCTCTTGTTTTTATATTTTAATTCTATTATTAATATTAGAAAATGACATTCGTATACAATTACCAACATGGCGCAACAACAGCAGATATGATTGAGTCAATGTAGAAAATGGAACTTCTTAATAACCGTTTATATATGATTCAGAAGTCGTAATTTATTTTCTATCCTCAAGAAACAACCTTTCTTTGTAAGTTAAAAAATATCGCCCATAAATAAATACGAATGTACTCACGTAGGTCTTAGTAATTTGCCCTAAGTATGAAATATGTCGGGCAAATTTTGTATTTACGTGAATACAGCCGGATTATATATTATAATAATTATATATCACTAAAGATTAAGTAGAAAAAGGCTTATTACTTATTATTTATTTTTAATACGTGTTGCCAGTCTTCATACCGGGGACTTCGTAACAAATATTGAAACATCTGTTGTAATACTTCCAGAAACGGTTTGTTTACGAGTTGAGCAACCTCGGGTTTTTACACACAAATGGATGAATAATATTATTATATTTTTCCCTGAAATTGCCTTGAATATGTAACTTTTGATATAACTATGTATATTTTCAATATTTTCATAATGATAAATAATAATTGATAGAATTACTAGACGTAGAAAGTTGAAGTATCTATATAGTTGGTAAGTATGTTGCACTCCAAAACAAACAAAAAACTATAAAAAAAACAATAAATAAATAAAAAACCTTGTAATAAGAAAAGAAAAAAATATACAAAGAGGTGTTTAAGTTATTTTGTTTACATGTAATACGTTAAAGAAATAAGTTTAGAAATAATTTACGAGATAATATTAAATAAATGAGCATTGAATGAGCTTCTTCCTATGAAAAATCAATTTGACCTTTCTATCTTAAACGAAGCTGAGAGCAGCGCCGCGTGGTCGTGCATATATTACTAGATTACCATAACTTTGTTATTTTTAGTAAATTATAATACTCCTACTTATAAAAGGCCAAGACTTAAAAAGAATGATGTTGAGAAAACTTTTACTTTTACGTCATACCAACTGTACCTCTAGATATTGTTAATTTAAAACTAAGTTTTCTGTTAAAATAGCTCGCCTTATGACTATTTCTATTAAGTTCTAAGTTATTTAACTAAAGTTGGTTTTAAGATATTTATTGCATGTAAAGTAAATGAAGTGTCGTAGAAGAAGACAGCCCATTATGGACCAGAGACTTAAAGTTGTTAAAACATACATGCAGATAAACTATGCGATTGGATTCCTAAAGAGAGTTAGGGAAAGGCGGCCATTTTGTTGACCTATTGCGCTGAATTTTAATAATTGGTACAAGGGCAGGATAATGATTAGTTCACGAAAAGAATGAACTTTCTTGTCTTTTCTCTTAATATTTCACGGCTTATTACGCTTAGAATCACTAAGAGTGTATCAAACAGGTAGTTGGAAACGGCTATCAAGTACTCAAATAAGACACACCTGCCACCCAAATAAACATAGAATATACATCATTAGACCAACCACAACAAGATGTAGAATCGATTCAAAACCACAGGGCCATTAATATTTATAAAATGTGTGTGTGTGCGTGTGAAGTGAGTAAAATAACGGGAACAGAGGAAGGAGTCCTGATGAAGTGAGAGATCCTAAAACAAACCATCCACTGTCATGGGACGTAACGGAAACATTGAAATTACCAAAAAAACAAAATTTTCATCTCTCTGATATTTTCCGCCGTTTTCTATGGACACGGAGGTTTACTGGAATACTTGTACAATTGTACAGGTTGCGAATGCCATCCAACAGAAGCGGGACAATTTTGTTTCTAGAAAATCCCCAGTGCGGGTGTTGGACAAAGCTTGGAGGATCAGACCAATAACCGTGGCATATATCGAATGCTGCTTACCATAAATATACAAGAAAATATACTAATATAAATACATAAAGTAGATCTATAACAAAATAATAAATTAGTGATTAAATTGTGCTCTTTTGCTCACTCAATAACATAGTTTTTAAAGTTCCTACTAAAAACTCTACTTTTATGCATATTTTTATGTCTCAATAATAAAAAATGTATAAATGACGCGTCTGTGGTGTGTTAAATATTATAATAAACCACAAAGAGTACTAACTTTACTTTTTATTAGAAGGTATGTACGTAATTCAATAAATCTATTTAGTTTTGCAAATGTAGTCATAGTTTTTCAAACATTAAGTGAAATTTAAGGCCTACCTTCATTTTGTAAAGTCTTCTTTGTTTCGTGAAATATATTAAAAATCTTTCGTAAATTAATAGTTACCTTCTAATTATAATTTTGATTTTGTTATTCTCATTTATAAACTATTATTATTTTGTGCAAAGACAATATTTGCTATAATATGTTGAATTCTTTAATAAAATGAAAGAGGACTTGAAGGGCGACCTCTATGTTTTAATTTCCACAACTATGAAAAGTTCTTATCAAATCTTGCACAATTATTCTAGTTGTACCAAAATTTGACTATACAGTCATCGCAGATGTTGAACCATACATCTCATTTAGTTCTCCATCTTGGGGCGTCACAGCCCGTAATATCATGGTGAGTATTACCGAAATTTGTTTATGTGCATTTTTATAAAAAAAAGTTGATTGCATTTGATTTTAAAAACCAACGATTAGTAACAAACAGTTAATAATATTTACAAATTTAAATACACATCTAAACAAAATATTCTTTGATAATTAAAAATATACTTCATATATCTTTTTGGATCTTTACTCTTATATACAAACTGAGAAAAAAATGATTAAATCAAGAGGCAATTTTCCCTCCGGACGTGTATCCTATAGCAATCGTATTCAGGTTTCGAGAGGCATTGTCTCGTCAGAAATATATTATATTATTTTATCACCTTGGCATACTTCCTGTCGATGAGTGGTTATATATAACCGAGTATTGCATCTTTTTTTTTTATTTATTAAGATTTTTTGAGTACTAGCTGTTGCCAGCGACTTCGTCTGCTCTTCCGTTCTCTGAATTCATGAATAAGCCATCTATCAACACTTATCATTATGTAAGTCAATTTCTTTATTGTAATAAAAATCAAATAAATAAATTCTGGCGTCTTTTTGTAAAAGTAAAATAATATTTCGAAGAAACATATAGGAATCTAAAAAAAAACAAAGAAAAAGTAACTATATATGCGTATTAAAGCGAAAAACACTCACTCATCACGAAATCTCAAAAACTACAGAGCCAAAAAAATTTAAATTTGGCAGAAAGGTAAAACGAACGGATTTCTAATGTTTTTTTATTTGACGGATGAATTTGGTTCAGCTCGTACATAAAATTTTTATACAACAAAACCCTTATATAGTATAAGATTATATACTACATAACAACTATATTACTTTATAAAACTTATATCCTAAATAAGGCTTATATACTACTATAAATAAACAAACAGACAATGTTTAGTTTTGAAATATTTTATTTACTCTAAAGCGTCTAAACGTAGCAATTATTTCTCAAAAAATTCTTTAATATTTTACTATATTACATTTAAATAATAATTTTATCACGTAAATTCTAGTTTTATTTAAAAGCAAATAGAACTTTTACATTGTAAATGTTGA
Organism: Mechanitis mazaeus; assembly: GCA_959347395.1. Taxonomy (NCBI): domain Eukaryota; kingdom Metazoa; phylum Arthropoda; class Insecta; order Lepidoptera; family Nymphalidae; genus Mechanitis; species Mechanitis mazaeus. Next base: position 11,777,938 of record OY365751.1, read on the forward strand.
ATAGAATCATATTCGCTCTACTTTGCGCTTGGCGCGTGTTGGGAGCAATATGATATTCTGCGTCTATCTTTTGTATAGGCGGTGAATTTAGTATTCTAGATACGATTTTCATTTTCCAGGCTTCATAAGTTTTCAAATAAGAACGTATTATATTTTCAACTATTGTTATTTACTGAATAATTCGGTTTTGCAGAGGATTGACGGTATAAAATAATTAATTCCCTTATTGGTCAAGATGAAAACGATAATTTTCCAATGTAAGACGAATTAGTGACAAGAACGAACAAGGGTATCAGAAGTAAAAAACATACGTACACAAGCGACATTAAAATTAGCAGAATAATCTTCCCTGGATGGTTCATGGACAGAATTAGAATGGCCCTGTGTAATTGAGCTGAGCGAAGCGAAGATTTTACTGGTCAAAAGTGTGTTACTATACTAATGTTACTCCTCTTAGACGAATAATGGTAGGATGTCGAAAATCGGCAGAGTTGTCTAGGAGAGTGACAAATAGGTCCTGAAGTTTTTTGGTGACATTTGTGATTGTAGTTTTTTATTAAATGGTCAAAGTATGTCCATTGAGCTAAAATATGGAACGTTTTGAAATCACACGGGCGAGTTATCGTCACTATTTACTCTGCAATTTTACAAGTATGCGAAACTCATTTAGCAACAATGCTTCGCTCTGCTCCACCCGTCGTGCACAGTGGCAGACCTAGTATAACGCTTATATGTTGCTGAGTTAGTAGTGACTTTCGCATTAAGGTTGTCACTTTTTGTTGTTAATATGTATTTAACCTTAAGTCGTCCTGTAGTTATTTTTTAACAAGTCACAACGACAGTTTATAATTAAAAGATTTTTTTTTCATTATAACCTTCCTTCCAGAACACACTAATATGTTTCCAACAATGAAGGAGTGGGTATATAAAAATATATGTATTTTTTAATTATTATTAAGCGGTTATGCTTTAATATTTTTTTTCTTATTTTTTCCAACATGAATGCATGAAGAACAGAACATGTGAATAGAGTAGATATTCCCTCAACGAGTGAGGGAGAAACCCTTCCTCGCTTTGTGTTTACCATTTATTTATTTTATTGCAGATATCAACAATTCAATTAACATTTTTAACGTCCTCTTAATCTTAATCTACCTGCGGGTAAACATTACAATAATTCTTCATTTGTTACTAGAATATCGGTTTACAACCGCCTCTTTGATGATCAATTACAATTTCGTTGAAAGATTATATACTGGGGTTATGGTCCTTGGTGACTGTGATGGATGAAAAACTCAATGGCTTCTATAAAGTTAATACAGAAGCATTAAGCAGATTGGGAACGAATGCGATGTTTTTGCATTTTAAGAATTATTTCCAATGACCCTACCATTGGTCTCGCAGTATCCATTCGATGGCAGTGAATGGATACTGCAAGGAACTCAACATGGTGCAGTCATAGGTGACTGTTAAAAATTGTGTTCAGATAAAAATCTCCGTGTATTTCGTAGATTTTCAAATTTTTTTTGAATTCTACTACGAATGTTTGTGTCAGAAATGACAATGGTGCTAGATTTATTTGTGCCAGGAGTACCATCAAATACCTATTTGTTCTTATTGATTTAATTTGTGTTGCAAGAGACAGTAAGTTGCGGTGATTGTGTATTATTAAGAGATTATTTCAATTTATTATTTGTTTGATTTGATTATTTGTTTGACTACAGCCCGCCTGATGCATGCTGAGCATGGGTTGTAGTCTAAGGTGTGGCATGCTTACCCAGTAAGTACTTACATACTATAGATTTGACCCCTAGATTGTAAAATAACTAAACAAAGTTACAGTTTTATAATATTTATTCATTATACTTCTATCAAAAACATACAAATTATGTAAGGTGGTTCTAGCAAAAAAATATTTATATAAATATATATAGGTAATATAATCTATTTTGTTACACTAAAATTATGTCAGACTGAAGCAAAACATTGTTGACATAGTGTAACCTCTTTATTATGTGAGCTTAAGGCGTTTAGTTCAGAAACATTCCCGCCAAACCTAGCTGTCAAACTTGTCACATCCGGTAGCTAACATCCGATGTTGCATTAATAAAGGTTTCAGTACAATTTTTTTATGTACTTACAGTCTATCCAATCACAAAGTCTTTTAAAGTAATTTTTATGTTATCATTATTTTTTAGAATATATTAATTATTACAATATTTACTTTTATATTTTAAGATGCTTGGTCATCATCATTTATTTGTGGGATAGATCATACGATATTGTAATTGTATTGTAAAAATAATACAATATAAACTGATACTATATCTACTAAACGCTAGAAATATGTGAATATATATTTAAAACTCTATAAATATCTTTTATTTAGCCTTTATAAACTAGGGCCGCATGCACGCAAGCGGGTGGAGCTGAGCGGAGCTCTGTCGCGCAAAGGAAGCTGACAAAAAGACGCGAATAAAGCTAACTGACCTGTCGTGAGAGGGTCATATGTGGTCATAACCTTTTAAACAAAAACTGCTAACATAAATGTCACCAAAAAACTTCACAGCCCATGAGCTACTATCCTAGACAACTCTGCCAAATTTTAACATTCTACCTCTATTCGATTAGGAGTAGAATCACAAACGAAATACACAAAAGTATAGGTGCGTATGTACGTGTAACTAATTTAAATTAACATATTATAATACAGATATGCTTCATGTAGATATCTTAGTACGAGTCACTAACAAATTTGAAATTGACCACGCCCTATAAAGTAAGAGCTGATGATATAGAGTTTAATTAAAAATGAAAATATTGATTATGTTGGCATTGCCCAGGCTGCCACAACTCAGTCTGAGACCTTTCACTGCATTTATGATTGGGTTGCAGCTTAAAATACTATTCTTTTTTAGATTCCTTTATGTTTTGCCTCTATGGGAAAATGTATTTTTTTAAAGTCATATAAGAAATATTTATGACACTACCCACGTTTTAAGCATAATTTTGTGCAAATCATACTAATAAGTAGTGATCTAATTTTTTTTTTATAATTTAGCTAGTTTAGTTAAAAATATATCTTGTGTAGAACTAGGTTAGTTAAATAGCAAATACGAGAAAACAGCTGAAGAATAGCAAGATAAGAATCTCATTATAATCATAAGACAGGTGGGGTCAGAAAATAGCCAAATGACGGGGGTATTTAATCCCTTTGGTATAACAGGGTGGGGTAGGGGTGTGACGATGTAATTACAAAGAGTTTGGCTTACATTACTCCTCACAAATTGGATACAGATTTTGATATAGAACAAATACGGTTGTATATATATTGTTTATTTTATCGATGTTTCAACTTTAATTTAGATGCATTTTTTTATACTAGAACATAAGTCAAACAGCAATGTATAGATCACATGGTAAGTTCATCTCGCCCGGACAATTCGGTCCAGAAGCTGCGCGGCGCAGATCGATCCACCGTTCGCTCTCTCCCAGCCAGTCTGCGCCCGACGCTGCAGCAAACCTTTTCTAAAGACTTTATTTTATAATATTTAGCCGGGATATCTTTTATATTAAGACCTTTTTGAAACCTGCAAAGCTCCGGACTTTTCTGGAGATGGGAGTTTGCTGAAGGTGAGCGTTTTACTTTTTTTTGTAGATTACCATACCTGATTATGTTCAAATACTTTTTAACGACTGTCATTGAAAAACAGTTAAACGATTAAGTGTTACATTTAGCTTAGTTGTAATTTTTTTTGTATAAATTTTTTAGATCATTTTTGTATATCGTAAAAAAAACACATATTTTTCTATACCTGTTATGTATAAATTATAAATTAAGGTTTATTTTATGAGCGAAAGTTATATCTATAAATATCCATTTTGTAGACGATGTAATTGATCAGCACAGGTAGCGCCCCCTACAGATAGAAATCAAAATGTCTGAACTGGTAGAGGTCGATAAACCTTTAGTCTTGCAGTACAGTACAATATTACAATAAAATATATCCCATGTCTTCATATTATACTAGAATAAGTTATTTTTTGTACTTAAAATATTAATATATGAAATAAATTATTATATTTCGGAGTCCCTGTTCGGGCGCCATTGTTGATTCTGACAGGTTATCGAGTACCTACATACCGGCCATATTTGCAATATTGAATCAAAATGTCGACCATTTGATGTGTTTGAAATAACTGCTTTATTTGATTTTTAATATTTAGTTATGATTATCTTAAAAGGCGTGACTAAATTTATACTTAAATCAGAAAAAATATTAAAGTTATTAGTTTATTTTTTTAGATAGGAAAATATATTTAATTTATATTTATACGTAGTGTTCAGCCGAAAGTAAAAGGCATTTGCGTGGCGGTTATCAGATTTAACTTTTTCAGCTATGCATGGCACGATTGGTACAAAAATTGCCTTAAATTGCCTTAAAAAAGCTCCACATATAATTACGTTTTGTGAGATTATAACTTAATTTTATATGAACAAAATATATAAACCTTTTATAATCTATGTACAGAATATAAAACTCATAATTGCATCGAACATGCGGCTACACCCTCTATCGATTCCGCTCGCTGTAACTCGCAACTCAATTTTCCCCTGTCTACCTGGGGGAGGGTAGATGAACTTTGAAACAATGTAATTTGAACTTTGGTATAGAACAATCTACTTATGGAAATGGTTCAATAGTTATCTGATGAAAGTTTGGGCGATCAGAATTACTTCGACTGGTAGACAAGATAGGAGAGGCACTAAAGCAAAATAATGATAATCTGATCAATTTATCTATTAAAGACAGTTCTTGATTGAAAAGTCAATGACGAAAACCTTTCTTTAAAGAAACTCTTTCTTTTTATTAACAAAGGTGGAGATGTACTTCAAATCGTAACAAAAGCGGGAAAAGTCATTTTTTATAATAGACGCCATTACGAAAATCTCAATAATGTATTTTAAAATTTGTGTTTTATTTTAAATATAAATTTTTGATTCAATATTCAATATTAATTTATTTTAATGTTAAAAACCGAGATGTTTTTTTTATTATTAGTAAGTTTGAAAAATAATTATGAATGTAAACTCTTTGATTCAATTTCATTTACACATACAAGTATATATTCGAAAAGGGGTAAATTTGTTTTTGTTTTTTATCGAATAATTATAGGTAATTTTTTTTTTTACTAAGACTGCAAATCACCAGTAATAAGGAAGCATGCCCTAATGAAAGGAGCTCTTTATTTAATATATATATATATTATAATCATTAAAAAAGCTTAATTCGCATCCCAATAATAAGCCTGAGTAAGGCTTTCAGTATATTTTTTTGTCAAAAGAACAATTTTTTTGAAAATATTTAAAATCACATAAAAAAGCAGGATCTAAATCCAAATAGCTTCTCCCCTTGACCAAAATTTTTTTTTGTATATGTATATTTATAATTATTTCAAGCGGTGGTATTTATAGACAACAAGGAGAATAAAAATTAAAATTAGACGACTAAAAAAATAAAAGATGGAAACAATAAATTATCATTATCTATATATTTTGGGTTTAAATAAAAATATTTATAATCTGTATTAAATCTAAAAATATACAATATTGACCTGTCAAGTTGTCAGATGACACTTATATTTTCTATCCCCAGCGGTCAAAGGTTACAGCCTCACTCAGTGCGCAGATGCAGAATATCTAGGTTCTAAAATGCAGATCTGATGAACAGATTACGCCCTAGAAACAGTTGCCGTCAAGCCGTCTAGATGGATGGACGTGTCGGGAACATTTAGAATATTTTAATTAATTTGTCTGACATTTCTCGGTGCATTTGACGGAATTTATTGTTAAGTTTTAATTAAACGATTTTTTGTGAACAGTTTTAAAGGTACTTCTGTTATATTATTTTATATTTATTAAATAGTTTGATTATTATGAAAAAATATTTATTAATTATTGTTATATATTTTTTCATGAATAAAAATGTTAACTTAAAAGAAAGTGATAAAAAAATATATCTTTCAGCAGTTTTTTTTTGGTAATCTAATACTAATTACTAGTTATTTTTTACTCTTCTAGATACGTGTTAATAGTTCAAGTTTAACCGAAGTTTTGGCGCTTTTCCAAACACTGATTTATTTAGTTGTCAATTTTCTTTGTTCTTATCAAACACTAGCTGTTACTCGCGGTTCTACCCGCGGGCGTACTATTTTATTTACTATTAGGTTTACTACTATTAGTAGTAGTGTAATGCTATATAGCCTCCCTCTTGTATTATAATTGAAAATAATATTTTGAATACATCCAGTAATTTTGAATATTATCGCATTTAAACATACAAACCTTTATAATATACTAATATTATAAAGGTTTGTTAGTATACATAATATAGATAATATAAAATCTGAAGATATATTATTCATTTTCCATTATGATAGAAAAGGTGAACCAAAACTTCTTTCGGACTGACGATTTTTTGTTTGATGAGTTAACAGAAAATACAGTTCTGGATTTGATTGTAGTTTTATTTTTTTAAATGACATGAAAACTCCGTAAAATTAAAAACTGACATCATTTTGTAACTCCTTTCCATTTTAAAAAATAAGATAAACAAACAAATAGTTCTCTAAGATGGAATTTTAGAAAATATACTCAATATAAAAATTTAAAGCTTTAAAAGCATCCACATTTATTGATGTTAGTGATGTACCTACGTTTCTATTATCGAATATCGATACCGCAGCAGGTTCCTTTACCTGTATTCAATAATTCGTTTACCGCCCTGCCATTTAAACATGGCGCTGGGTGAAATTTAGTGTTAGGCGTGCCCTAAAAATAGATAAACAAATTAAACAAAAAAATTAATGGAAGATTTATACTAACTTAATGTTTTTCTATATTCATTTCCTATATAGATTATATATATACTTTAGTATAAATATCCTATTCCAACAGAATCCATAGAAAAATTCATAATGTATTACAAAAATGCATAATTACAATTATTGTTAATATTCTGTACTACTGTACTGTACTGTAATATACATAATAACAGATTGACGAATGCAAGTACTATTAAATAACCTAACAATTAAATCATAATTACTATTTTTGTCAGTTCTTTGTAAAAAACTTACCATAATGCTATGTCACTAAGTACGACGGATTAATAACCACCCTGTCGTGTAAATAAAGTCTGTTATTTTTTAATTACTGAAATAAATGTTTCTTCATTATATATTAACGCAAAACTACTATTATATAATGACTTTCATTTCATAAATACCTGTTAAAAGCTTTGCCTATCCTTGAAGGACAATGATTTTCTTTAATCCCCGTTTTCTAAAAAGATAAAATTAGAAACTTATTTTTAGATACAATTTATTACACCACATAACTTCGTGTCTTTTCTTTCTCTCTCTTACTCATTCCCCTTCTCTCTCTACTCCCTTTCCACACTTCCCACGTAATGAGTTTCATATTTACATTATTACAATTATATATTCCCTTGCTCTTACCCTAACCCTTGACATTTGAAATTGTAAATGAAAATAACATGTTTTTCTCATTCCGCGTGCAGATTTAATTTTAAATTAAAGTTCTGTTAACGAGAGGACTAATTACCTAGCCCTATATATGCGCTCATGATTATTTGGTTGATAAATTTGAATGTAAAACTATTTTTTCTTTTTTTTTGTATTTAAATATTCGTGATCAATGATTATTATTTTATTTCTAAGGTTAGAAATATGACAGTTTAGTTTGATTACAATTTAAGTACAGTTAAACATAAGTACATAATTTTGTTGTTTGTTTTTTGAAAAAGTTGGGAATTCCTTTTTGGATACAACTCGGCTTATAGGAGAACAGCGGCGGAGCGCCAGAATACCCACTAAAACCCAACGGTGTCCCTCATCGTCTTGGTGGGACCCCACGGGATTTCATATCGCACCTTGCTCTACACAGGGGACGTTGCGAAATATAAAAATAAAATATTTTTGCCTAAAATATTTAATGAAAGACTCTTTAATTAAAACTTACTGTATCCTCAAAATAACAACATCATACGTACTGGAAAGAATATGTGTGGGAAGGGCAGCGAAAAACATATAGTTGTATTTTCTATGAGTATTATTTTGTTCCAGAGGGAGGATGGACATCTCTCGGCCATCATGCGCCCTCCTCGTTCTACTAACTATCTACTTAATAAACCTCGCAGCGTAAGTATCGTACATCTCTCTTTAATGTTATTTTTATTGTCTATTTGTTTGGTTTTATCTCGAACTGACGAATCTATTTTGATTACCAGATTTAGTAATTTCTAAGCAGTTTAGTCAATTTCTTATTTCTATCTCAAATATTTGAATACCAATGAATTCTTTAATAAAAATTTATTCGCATAAAAAATACGTTGAGATCTAATCAAAAATATATCACACAAATAAACCTGTCACAAGTTTTGAAAACTGTTAGATAAATAGACATTACAATTAATAAAACCAAAAAAATCAGAGAGAGAGATATGTTTGAAAAATAATTCAAACATAAAACTATGTGAGAAATATATTACTGTCAGACAGTAGACAAAATTAAATGTTTTAAAATAACATTATTAATGTTCTGTGGAGAATGCGTTGTTATTTCTTTTTCTGACGTTTTACGAAATTCCGTTTGACGTTTAATATTTTTATTTCATTTTGTTAATAATATAAGAGTATACAAGAGCAGGAGTTACGAAAACTTGTTTATGAATTATTCTGTTATGTAATCATCATGTAATCATCATTTGAAGCTTGACACATAATTGGAACACATTTTTAAACTATTCTAACAGGCTTACCAGTGTTATTTCGAAAAATTTCAATATTTATAATTTATTTTTACTTATAAATCATTCTATTCATATATAGAATAAGGAACTGTTTATATATATATATGGCGATAGAATATATATTATACATGTATATTGTTAAACTATGATATAAATCAAACTTCTTGTTGTCTTTCGTACATTGCGTGTTTATTTTTTTAAAAACATTTTTGAATCAAATGCGTAAAACTATTCTCAAGGGTAACACAATATCAATGAAATCTTCGTTAAAAATTAAATTAAATTTAAAATTTTAATCCGTAAGCTGATAATAAAATAAAACAGTTGGAACAAATAATGTAGGTTCATAAATAGATTTCAGCACCACATGTTTTTAAGAGCTCATCAGGTTACCGATATATCGATAACATTAATATTATAAACCAGAAGTACAAGTATTAATGGACACAAAACTTATATGTTTAGATATCTTCGATTTATAAATATCTATATATTCAAAATTAAAAATATAAACATATATTCTAAATACAATATGTAAAATATTTGTAAATTTCATCATCTTCATTCAAATATGTAGTCTAATAAAAAATTTAATATGGCAATGTTCTATATATAGCGCCTAGATAGAAACAAAATAATAACTAGATATTAGTAAGACAAAAATAGACGGTAGAAAGTATCATTATAACAAACTAACATAAATTACACATATTAGCTTATTTCAATAGCTTTATTACCACAAATTACTCAATTAAATATATTTTATCGGATTAGTATAGATACGCGACGACTCAGTTGGCAGATTGCCATCAATACCGGAGGTGAAGGGTTCAAATCGAGCATACTGATTTATATTACAGTTTTTCATTTTAAATGTTTTTTTATTCATAGTATGTTACTAAATGAGTTTCTTGTTACCGGTTAAATAAAATTTAAAAACAAAAATCTAAAAAATACAAGTAAGACAGTTGTAACTGTCGACTACATACAAGAGATAAATTTGAAAATATGTTCTGGACTGGATGGCAAGGTTTCTTTAAATATAAAAAAATATATATTAGTTGAACTAATGTTATTTAGTGATAACGTCGAAATAGATGGCATTACATAGGAATTTGTTGGAATTTATATGTAATTATTTCGTCTTAATTAATACATGGGATTTGCCATACAGATGCACGAACGGGAAAATAAACTTCAGAGAGAAGGAGAAACAGATTCTGGATCAGATTCTTGGTCCAGGACGCTACGATGCCCGCATTCGACCCTCCGGCATCAATGGCACTGGTATGTGGCCCTTCGTGCTACAACATTCATTATATCATTGTACATTATATATGAATACGAGATACACGATATGCAACAAATTATGTTAAAATAACACTTCACTGTTCGCACCTGAGAAGAAGAATTATTTTTCAATGTTAATATACAATTTTTTTGAACAGATCGTGGTTAAAAGATCTAATATATATTTTTCATATACGTTAAAAAGTTAAACACCAAAAACAGATCCTTGTGGAATATGAAACAAAAAGCGATAGTAATATTGTTTTTTTCTTCTAGCTAGTTTTTAAATAGGAGGTAGTGTTTGGTTAAATAAAGGTGAAATGTCAAAAAAAGATCATTTTAGTTAGAATTCTTCAATATTAAGAACATCCTGAGACAGTACTATTATTAGAGTTGACTAAAAAATTATTGTACGCGACGCTGGAGAGCAATTTACTAAAGTGTCTGCCCACAGATTATAATTCAAGGAGAACTTACAACAGTGTTACATATTATTCAATCAATATTGATAAATTTTGCTTTCATTTTTTTATTGAGATGTTTAATTAGAATTTGATAATGACGTTTACAGAAGAAAATTAAAGAAAAAAAAATTGTTTTATACACTTCTTGAGTTTTCTTTGTATTTTTCATTAAGTTGACGAGTTGTTTATGGATTTCTTGTGTTTGAGATATTCAAATCGTTTGGTTGTCTATTTATCTCTGAGCTTTTTTATGCTATACATTCTTAGGACAGTTAGAGGTTTTATATTTTCTTGTGATTGGAAATGCAGGTTTTTTTTTTAATTTCATATTGAGACGTCTAGGACTATAAGGATATATTGTTAATTAATTTGTTTTTTTTTCATAGTTTCCTCTTACTTTCCATAATTAATAAAACATTTATTACTGTTTTGGAAAAAATCGAAAAAATTTTTGATGCAATAGTTGATTGTATATATAATGTATATTTTGTATGTAAATACGTCTACAGTATCAGCTGTAGTATTTCCCAGTTCAGTGTTAAGGTACTTCGACCTTTCTCGACAGATGGACCGGCAATAGTTAATATTAACCTCTTCGTCCGAAGTATAACTACGATAAGTGACATTAAGATGGTTAGTAAACCAAGTTAAAGAATATTCTTTAACTGACGCATAGCTTAATGACGTTTTGTACACAATCTCACTATAACCATAGACAATTTAATTGACGTTTTCAATTTAAAAGTCTGTAAATGTTTATTGCAGTTTGTGCAATTGATTGTGCGTGACTATTTCCGTCGGGTGAGATGTCGTACAAATCGTACATTGGTACCGCTTTACCCTTACCATAGAATTGTTATCAATACTGGTGATTATTAACGTGATTATAGCCATTATAACACGGATATGGCTATCTAATGTTACGTGCCATAGAGAACAAGAAACATTTGCATGTATCATAGCCAATTGTATACAAGCTTTAGGACATAATTAATTATATTATATTGAGGATTTAAAAAAATAAGTATTTAAATTAATTGCTAATATTAGTAACTCTGTGGTAAGGGAATACCCGTAGGATTCCTGTGTCTTATTTTTCTTAAATATCCCAATGCCTGAACGTGGTTTAAGTGTATTTATCGACTTCCAAGACATAGTTATCATATTAAAACTAATAATTTATGGTTATGTCTAGAAAGTCGTATTTTCTTTTAATTCGTATTACGGCCTGGTGGAAAAAAGTATGCAACTTTAATATTTTAATTCCGCAAGAGTGCGGGCGTGTTGCGGTATTTTTAGTTTTGACAGATAATAAAAAAAGAAGTTTGAAATACTTGATTTAAGTCATAATTATATATAATTACACTACTTTATGATATTAAAATGTTTAGAATACAGTTAAAGGATCAATAAAACTGAACACGCGACTACAATAATTTATAGTTCGTGGTCAGGCAGATTATATATTTTATATAATTATCTGTATGACCACGTCACTATTTATTTTAATTTTAACCGCCAGAGCTCACTTATCTTCAAGGACAATAATGACAGTATTTTTTTAAAAATAACAGATATGGTTATAGAACAATGGTTTAAATAAAACTTGATATCTTGAACATTATTATTATTTTTTTAATTATAGTTTTATTGTTTGGAATGAAAATTCTTTTATGTTTATTTTTATTCACGGCCTTGCAACTTGCATTTAAATAGAAACACGTTACAGACTTGGCGACAATCACTCTCTCTAATATTTCAAGAATGTTGATATCAGATAAAATATTTATCACAAAAATATAACAATAAAAGTTTTTAATAGTTGCTATTAAAATGGCTTTCCTATTTGTAATCCTGAGTCTAAACACTAACACAAATTCCTATAAACAAGTTACATTATATTATTTTGCTCCCAGTTCTGTTAATATTTTTTTCACAGTCGCAAATGTTTTTTTTTGTTATATTTATTTTACTATCATCGATTTAGGTACGATCTAGGATGTATATGTTTCAGGAAAGGTGAGTATATAATTAGTGGTGTGGATTTCAGTGTGGCACCGCGTGTCACTGTATGCTCCATTAGGGTTTTAGTTTCTTTTTGTAATGTTATATCAACAGTATATTTTGCTTGGTACTTAGATGGGCCAGCCGTAGTGAGCGTCAATATTTTTGTCAGAAGTATATCAAAGATCGATGACGTCACAATGGTAAGTCCCGACCGACTGGACCATGCATCTAGAATAAGAATGTATGAAATTATGTTTTTAACGAAATTCGTTTATTAAACAAGTCAAATGAATGGGGAATTCGCTCCGTGTATGGAGAGACTTACCTGTATGTAAAGATCATTTTTATTTATTTTTTTCTATCTACCTTCCTTTGGTGTTGACGACCAAAATCGTTTTTAGTTGCGCGGGTTTTTTGTTTTCTAATAACGGCTTTATTGCGGTTTCAGATTTATGAGATAAATAATTGGAAGGTCGGTTTTCATTTCAGTCAAAACTTTCCAGCGATTTATTTTTATTAGATCTTCAAAGCCTAGATTTTCTAATTGATTTTTATAGGATGTTTTTTTCTTTTTTGGTTTGTTGAGCTGATGTTTCATCGGCTTTCTATAATGAAATGGATGAAATACTTAATTTGTATTTAGTATTTCAGTTCCATCTCATTAGCTACTATTTTTAACATTTAACATTTTTTCCATTAATTTGCGTGTCGAGGATCATAACAGGGTGTGATTTTTTCAAATGGGTCGATGTTAACATAAATGCGGTTATTTTTTTTAAAGCGTGTTTTTTTCTCACAAAGGCGATGGGCCAACGTTAGTTCGCGTCAACCTGTTTCTTCGATCCATCAGCAAAATAGATGATTACAAAATGGTGAGTGGTTTCACCTAACGAACTAACCAAAAGAAATTAATGTTAATAAGGCATTTTTATTGGTAAGCAAAGTTTTTTTACGATGTGGACAGAATTTTCGTGATTTGGTTGAGTTAGATGCGTCGTTTGAAGTAGATTCAATGTCTGGTATCGAAGAGGCTTTGTTTATAATAAAATTAATAATGCACTATATTGCTGAATATTCTCAAGCTATCGTATTCGTATTTGGGTATGTTTGTGTTATTGGTTTATTGTTTATATATTAACATTTTGTGTTTTAACAAATTTTCTTTATTATGGTTTGCACAGTCTTAACCCCTAAGTGTATGAAATGTAAGAGCAACAATGCGGTGCGGTGCCGCGTCACCCAAATATACATTATGAGAAACATTTTCAATATTTTCATGAATTTTTATTATTTTTTATTGGGTTTTTTATGTACATAGAGGGCACGCGGGATATTTACAACACCTGATGGACAATGGCATAGTAGATAGCACTGAATAAAACTGCTTAGGTCTGGCACATCTAATAATCAGTAATGATTGTAAGATACCATCAAATCGTATAATTTGTTACGATCACGCTGGGGTCAACGCGGACCGCACCTTCAACCATCATCTCATGTTTTATTTATTTTTATTTATCATGCTTATTTTTTAATGCCATGCAATATTATTTTAATGATTATTGAATATAAAAACTATTTTGGTCGTACGTTGACTGTGACATAATTAATATTGTCTTGTTCATGTGAATTTGTGTTGTGTAAAGTTATTATTGTATCGGGATCTATCGTCGCGTCCGCACTCGGCTTCGAGCTTCTGATCGGTGGCTGACCACCTGACCGCAATATGTGACCCTCGCCCTGAAGCTAGTATATCGTATTGTAGTTCTAGTTATCTGGTCTTTGAGTCTGCATGAAGGTATTCAAAGCATTCCTTTGACGAATGCTCGATGGTGAGTCGATTTATAATGCGCTTATTGAAGTATGCACGGCATGAATCGTTCGATACTTTATATCGATATAAAACATCCAGTAGCTTTTAATATACAATATAATAAAAATCGAGTGTAATTCTCCTATCCCGGGATTTTTTTTATAAATTTGACTATTTTCTAGATGATATTTTTATATCGATATATTTACGAGTTGGCTTTTGGGTTAACCTTTCGTCATTTACATCAACCGTGTTAAATGATCCATTTTGTTTATTATTATGAGTTTTGGCTCATACACACACCTGTAATATTTTGTCTGTACTCTCTAGTACGTAGTTAATAAATCATTGTCGTTGAACACTATGAATTATAATCTTAACATTCCGCTCAATAAAACACAAGCAAACTGTTACAACATTATTTGTAGATTAAATAAACTTATTATAATTATGTTTCATAGTATTTATGAAAAGGCTAAGACATTGATACTATCCGTTCGTAATGAAATAATAACTTAAATTATATCATCTCAAAATCCTTCTTTTAGAAGATAATCAGTAATTTGTACGTCTCGTCATTATATGGTTATTGGCGTAACAAAAAGGTGGCAAAATGACAAAATGCCACGGGCCCGCAGCTGAAAGGGGCCCTCGATCTGGGAAGAACGCGAACATAGGTCAAGTAAGGGCCCCATCCGGTGAATTTTCCAGGGGCCCTACTTAGTACAGTAAGCCACTGATCTTGGCTTTTAAAAATGTATAATATAATGTATTTTGATTATTTCCTTTATATTAGAACAGTCAATTATGCTCAAAGTTCTGGCTCAAGTCCAATATAGTAAGTGATGTAGTGTGATGATTTCGTCGGCATCAATCACTGTCTTTTGTGAAGATCGATTTACAAAATTATTATCAGATTTTTGCTAACATGATGTTAAGTATTACAATCATATATATAATAAAAATATTACAATTACAAAATTAGGCACACGTTAATTGTTCGGTTCGGCATATTGTTCGGTTTCTTTCGTTAACTTCGTTATCGAAATATGTATATTATCTTATAAATCCAAAAGCTAACTATGAAAGCATGAATGTTTTTGTACAAAGTAGTAGCTTTCTGTGTAAAGATAATTCATTTGACTTGCTCTTTTGATGTCGAGGGCTCTCTTGGTTTATTTGATTGATTAATTTATACAGAACCTTCGACACCAACCCTTTTAATATACAATCGGGTAATCAATATTTCATTTTATATTGGTGATTAAATGCACTTGCGATCACTGGCACCAGATATGAAAATTTTCTAGTAAATCGAGCAAGTAGTAGACTTGTGTTGTCTTTTTGAGTCACTTCAACATCACTATTATAAAAGAATTTGATTTTGTCGCTGGTTTCTTTTTTTTGTATTAGCGACAAAATTATTGAATTCAGTCCCATAAAGCTTTTAGAATTGACAAGTATAATGCCAGTAGGGTTAAATTTTTTCGAAAAAGAAATATAGATTACATTAGTTTTCTTTTGGGATTTATCAAGTGATAAATAAATGAAGTTTTTTATTAAAATTTGATTGTTTCCCAAAAGATTATTTATTTCTATGTATTATGTACTAATTATCAAAAATTTTTAGGAATACTCGGTCCAGTTGACATTTAGAGAACAATGGTTAGATGAGAGATTGAAATTTAACAATTTAGGTGGTAAGTAGATTCACTATAAACCAGACAATATCTTGATTGCTTTTGGCTACTAAAAAGAAGATTCCAATAAGGAGTTGTATACTTTAAAAAAAACACCATTTTAAATAACAAAACAGCTAATTTCAGTTTAACATATTTCCATCAGATCGTCTCAAGTACCTGACTCTGACTGAAGCTAACAGGGTATGGATGCCAGATCTGTTCTTCTCCAACGAAAAGGAGGGACACTTCCACAACATTATCATGCCCAACGTATACATCAGGATCTTTCCGAACGGCAACGTGCTTTACAGCATCCGAATCTCGCTGACCCTGTCGTGTCCTATGAACCTGAAACTGTATCCTTTGGATAAGCAGACGTGTTCTTTAAGAATGGCCAGTTGTAAGTATATTATTAAATAAATAGCTTATTTTCTATATATAATTCTTTACTACCCACAAAAAAAGCTCCTTTAGAAATCCAATCTTCCTAGAAATTATTAAGCAATTTCGTATTAATTTTTTAAATCCATTACTGTACTAACATCTAAATGGCCGTCTGTGGTGGCCTTCAAAGATAATTAGTTCTAAGATTACAAAGCTTTGAGGCTTACTGTTAATGTGCCAATGAGAACATTTTTCACTGTGTTTAAATAAATCTTCAATGTTTACAAGAAATATCAATTTTAACCGCTTCGTGTAAACAGCGGGTTGCCTTGGATTATAAAAACTGTGTTAACGGGCTAAAAACACGCGTATTGTATTATAAATAAATACAGATTTTGATATATTTAAACTACATGTAAGTATAAGGATAAGGATCGATATATATATCGATGAATTATTAGATCCAAAGAAATAGTATCTACGATTTTTTTCATCATATAAATTCTACAGACGGTTGGACGACTGATGACCTGGTGTTCCTGTGGAAAGAAGGTGATCCAGTACAGGTGGTGAAGAATTTACACCTACCACGCTTCACACTCGAGAAGTTCCTTACTGATTACTGTAACAGCAAGACTAATACTGGTAAGTTTAGATTTTTTTTTTTATTTTGGTATTAGGTAATTGTGAAAGTCGAAATTTATTAACGATGTCTTTACGCTTTTACGTTTATTTGGATTAAAATTTAAAACTGTATTCTTGGATTGATGACAAAAATAATATTGATGGTAGCCATATTAATTTCGTAATGAATTACGACCCACTTATCTGTCTAAACATTCGAGATAGACTACTAGATACGGTTGAACGGTCCACATACAGAAATAGCAACGTAAAATACGCTAAGACTGAAATAATTATACGTTCTCTGACATTAAACCTGACGGAGGATGAATGAGAGTCGTGACAGGTGCATTGTTCTTTGTGTGAAAATGGAACAGTTGTGGCTTTATTGCGTAGCTACTGAATACTACCAGTTTGTATGGGGTGGAAATTAATTCCAGTTTCAAATTATGAGGCGGAAATTAGCTCATTTACTTGTAGCCCATTTGTTAAGAGCATTAATTTATTATACCTTGTGCGCTGTAGTATGGTGCCGGTGACGTCTGTCAGTACCATATGACTAGGGATTGACGTTATGCATTTCATTTTTTTCGCTTACGATACTATGAGCAAAAATCTAGTTCTCTTTAATATTGTTGTAAAAAATAATGTCTTATTCAGGTTTGCAGTGTAAGTCCGTGTACGAACTTGTCTTTACTTATATACAATAATCAAAGTTGGCTAAGTATTATTTTATCGTGACAACATTTTTGCTCCATGATGCATCGGCGTAGCAGACATTTTGTTGACCCGTGCGATGCTATCAGTCCAATTGCTAGCATTGACTCTGATATGAGTTTAGGTGAATAAAAATATTTTTTCTTAGCAACCTTTTAAGAATTAATACTCTATATATGTTCTGTTGTTTCATTAATATCATTATAAATTCTTTAACAATAAAAATTGAGCTATATACGCACAATATACTTTTTTATTATAAAAAACATCGACTATCAGTACATCCTCTCACTAAACGTTATGTTATACGCATAACACTTTGCCTAATTTTCCTTTCTATTAGATTTTATTTGTAGACTAGAACATTCTGACTGCGCTTAATTTAATTTACTACAGTTATTATATATTACGAATGTGGTATAACGCAAAAAAACTAAAATATAATTTGTAAATTGCGGCGACTGTCAAAAAAATGAAATGTTACTGCCAGTGTCACCCGCACCATCCTACAGCGCACCAGCGCACAAGGTATAGGTTTAAGTATTACCTTTTCCGCGTGGTTTCAAACCGTTTAATCATACTACTAAAGACTTCTTTTTCCTGTCTATCATAATTAGAACGAATTTTTTAATTCCAACTAGTAATTTCGAAATTTCACATTAAAACATATGAAAAAAATCATTATAGATATTGGTTTAGAGTAAATTAAACAGTTCTAGGATTTGGCTGATAGAAAAAATAACTGATGTGTTCCGAAACACGAGGAAAAAAGAGAGAGCAATAGGGTTTTTTCAACTATCCTTTTAAATTGCCGTACAAGACTCAGTAATTTCACAATGCTTTTCTTTAGTGTGTGTGTGTGTATGCAGTATCAACAGTTTGCAAGTTGCTGTTAATTGAATTTAATAATCTATTAATACATGACAATAGCCCCATCAAATTGTCGTCCCAATTCTTTCTAAAAATATTATTAATAACTTTTTGATTCTAGGTGAATATAGTTGTCTCAAGGTCGACCTATTGTTCAAGAGAGAATTCAGTTACTACCTCATCCAGATTTACATCCCTTGCTGCATGTTAGTAATAGTCTCCTGGGTTTCCTTCTGGCTGGATCAAGGCGCTGTTCCAGCTCGCGTCTCGCTGGGTAGGTTTAAAATAAAAGTTGTTATGAATTTAAGATATTTAGCAATATTGTTTTTTTTTTCTTTATAGCTAATCAAATATTTTGATTAAATTATCTATTCAGTATCTATAACAGTTCTTAATTATGTATTAAAAAGTTTATTAGTCGTGAAATATTTTTATGTATTTCTCCAAGGTTGATTAAAAAAAAACTTGGAACAATTTATATAATCACCAACACAGAAGTGCTCGGTGCGTTAAGCTCTGCATATTTTCTACAAATGGCGGTGAGGCCTGTAAAAATATCTGCCTAATTTATTTGAGTAAAATATGTACCTCCTCAGGAGTGACCACCCTGCTAACAATGGCAACACAGTCATCTGGTATCAACGCCTCCTTACCCCCCGTCTCATACACCAAAGCTATCGACGTATGGACGGGGGTGTGTTTGACATTCGTGTTTGGAGCATTGTTGGAGTTTGCACTCGTGAATTACGCGTCCCGCTCAGACATGCACAGAGAAAACATGAAGAAAACGAGACGGGAGATGGAAGCGGCCGCCAGCATGGACGCCGCCTCGGATCTGTTGGACACAGATAGTAATACTACCTTCGCAATGGTGAGCTCGCATTTATGATGACATTTGGTTTGGACATGCTTATTTTGTTTTTGTGGTATCGTTCATAGGGTTATATTTAGTATTAGTAGGCATGACCGGAATGCATTGATTCGTTTATTTGGTTCAGAAATTAATTTGATTGTAGATCTTGGAAGTTAGATAATAAATTATACGTAATATTGTTATTTTTTTTGGCAACGTATAATTTTTAATTAGAACTATATTAGGCATATACGTAAATATATTTTAATGTCACACATATTTAACTACCGACAATTTCTTAAATAGTCACTGATAAAATTAGATCAAAAATAGGTACTCTGCATTTCCGATCAATATTAATATTCCATAGCCAATTAACACAAGCAATAACACATTAAAATAGTCTACATATGACAAATACTAAAAAGGAACACCCAAAAATGTCCAAACCCGCCACACATTGACACACCGACAGACCGAACACGATATCAAAACAATCATAATCCGAGACGTAAGTCCGTCGTCCCTGACGCGTCTGCAACTGGCAGAAGCCGCTGATGCGCGGTGCCGGGGACAAGATGCGGCAGTGCGAGATTCACATGAACCCGCCGCGGAAGAACTGCTGCCGCCTCTGGATGTCCAAGTTCCCTACGCGCTCCAAGCGTATCGATGTTATCTCCCGCATCACCTTCCCACTCGTCTTCGCCCTCTTCAACTTGGCCTACTGGTGAGTTTGTATTGCAACTTCTATTAAACTTTTTTCGACATTCATTCGAGGTAACTTCGAAATTTAAAACGTCTGCCTCCTAAAACCAGGTCCACATACCTATTCCGCGACGAGGAAGAAGAGAAGTGATTCTCCGGGTGGACCGCGGGCGGGCCGGAGGCTGCGCGAATCGCCGTGGCCGTGCTGGCGCCCTACGCGCTGTTTGCAGTGGTCTATGCATGGTGCCTGCGCCCCCGCCCGCCCGCGCCTCCTCGCCCTCGCTCACGCCGCCTCTGACGTCCACCCGCCGCGACCGCCCGCGTCTGACTGACTCTACCGCTCGCCGTCCTCGCTTACTTAGCCTACGAGAGCCGGGTCAATAACCTTGATGATATCCGTGGTTTTCAGATGGACACTGTTTCTTAATAGATTTAGGACCGCCCATGTTTCTTAGGATATGCTCCTTCCGTCTACTAGAATTTTTTGACAAAAACTATTAAACGGAAGACTACTATAGACTATCTGACGTTGACTGGTGAACAGGCACTACTGTTTGCGGATCTCATCTACTTGTACAAGCGATGAGCTTTAGGGTTTCTATAACCTTCTTGCGATAACTATATGTCACCTTACTAACAGCGTTTCTACTGTCTACTCAGAAATCCATAACTTCAAAACCTAGATTTTTGGTCTCCGAGAAGTGAACCTCACAATAAAGTATGTTTTCTGCCAAATTATTAACCCCTTTTCGTTATACTAAATCTTATTTCAAAACTACTAAAAATACCAGAAGAAATAACACCAAAGAGAGCGTCGCGGCGTTAATCATCATAACATTAATTGTACAGAATACATTTCAATAACAATTTTGGATAATTTTACTTGAGCGACTCCTGGTCGTGTTGTACCCGTAGAAGTGTTTGAAAACACAGATATAGAACGGTAGTTTAAAACCTAGTGAAGCGATGCGAACGGTTGCGGTGAGTCTTGATCCTTAAATATTATATAAAGGATGATTATTTTATTGAAATAAATTTTTAAAGTTCAAAGTCCATCATCATAAAATTACCTAAGGAATTGATATATCCGCAACCTTGCGTATTTCTTCTTATCCGTTAGCTACAGTATGAGCACTATTAAGTAAAATTTAAGGTTGTAAATCACATACACCTTTACCCATGATATATTGATCCTAATGTCTTTTATAATAAGGATCCATTTGGTGTAAATGTATTTCAATATTTACCAAATAGATATGATAAGTCACCGCCATATTGGACTTGGTCTTAGAGAATAGAGCCCATGTTCCAAATTCTAGTGCTAGAGTTAGTTGATCTTACAGTTATCAGTAATTTAAGGGTAATTCACAAAGTATAATGAATTTATTACCTACCCATTAACAATATTTATATTAGTATTAGTAAAAAGCAGTATTTTTTTCAACTAAGAATATTAAAAGAGAATATAATTATGCCCTCTAGAAGTGAGAACGTTAATCCAGAATTTGGTGATGTTGAAAAAAATACTGTTTGTAAAAGTAGGTGATGAATGTACATAAGTACCTACTCTACACCTGTGTCGCTCACTGTACAGTCAACTATTGGTAAGGTTTTATCAACTTCACGTCTTAAAATTATTTGTCACACTGTACATATACAACGTGCAGCATGATTGTTTTAAGGAATGTAAAGTTATTTTGGTTATCTGTTAACTGAGTTCAATTTAAACAAGTACAAATATTTATTTATTCATAAAAATCCGCCAGTTCATAGAATGAATCTCCGTATTGGGGCGGAGTAGAATACAATCCCCAATCCCAAGTCGGGAGACAAGGGTGTCGTAAGAGGCGACTAAACCCGACGGTGGTAGGGCTCGGCCCGCCTGGCTGGTGACCACCCTCTTGTAAGAGTCTGTCGGGTCCGCTCGGCTTAACAAGAGGCCAGGGATGGTATACACGCGGGATGAAAAGCAACAGTTTCCGACATTATGTTAACATCTCTTCAAGTAGTTACTGGTGTATCTACTGTATGGTATTTCGGTTTAGTAGTTTCCTTTCCCGTATCGTTAGTTGTTTTTCTTTCGTTCGTTTATGGGGATATGTTAATTTTATTTTGCCATGTGAGTAGACGCTATCGGTTGCTGTTATTTATGTTAATTCACTTTTAGGTTCTTTTGGTTTTAAGAGTCTCTTTAATTTACTTGTAAGTTATATTTTTCAAGAAAGTTTGAATATTTAAGTTGGGTTTCGGGTTTTAAGTTGTTACCCTTTTTTGGATTGCAGGGGCTCAGCGATTATGCGAAGGGAAAGAGATGTTAAGATAGTCGAAGAATCTGTCCGGTTAAAGTTTTTTGATGGATGAACAAATTGTAAATATTTTAGTTTTAGTACGTGTGCGCTGGCTGATTTTTATAAATATAATTTAAGGGTAGCGAATTTGGCTTTACTTGATTTGCCAAATTATTGAGAGTTGTTTAAGATAATAAAAATATATGAGTTCGCTGTAATTATTCCCGTTGAGTTATTTATTTTATGATTAGATTTCATAGACACTTCGGTAACGTTGTGGTCATGATATTCTTTTCATGGTTTGGTTTTATGGTATCTTGATGGTTGATTAGCTGGTTTAACATCTGGATATTGATAGAAAAGTTTGCGGAGACGAAAGAATGGAACAAGATATTGTATTACTAAACCTTTAGATCCTTTCCTTCGCAGTTCTTGGAAAGCTCTTTCTTTGAGACCGAAATTAAATTCAACTTAGCTGACCACTTACTGCTTTTTTAGTGTATATAGTTTCTGTGTGCTTTATTTTCAATTATTTGTCACGATTTTGAAACGACGTTCTCGGCGTGGCTGATCGTCATCTGAGGACCTTGCGAAGAATCGTCGACCCCTTGTGGTGGACATCTTTGTAGAGTTTAATTTGGGTCTCGAGTTATAGAACCTTTAATTACGAGCTATTTACAAATCCCACTTTCTTATATTTTTGTTACCTCTATCTTACTATCCCAATTATTACTATTAGTTGATTTACAATTAATTATTTTTTTTCCACTTGAATTCCTTTCATTTTTAATAACTTAAACAATTTTCGAGTCAGCCGTCGCGCGTTCTCGCTGCATCCATTAAAAAATAAACATATTTATTTTTTATTGGAATGTGATGATACTTTGTGTATCTGTGTGTAATGATTGTAAATAAACAATAATTAAATTATATTTATCTTTGTAAAAAAATATATATTACATAAAACATTAAAATTGCGATATAGGGTGAATGAGAAACTGATACATAAAATATGATATTTATTATATATTAGATGTGAAGTATAAAAAAGTTTATGGGTAAATAAAACAATCATGCTGTGATATTTATTTTTATTATTTCAATGTATATATCACTATTGCTGTGTTCGGTTAAAATTAATATATAAATATAAGAAACGGTTATACGGCCATTTTGTTTGTTTTGCTCATTTTTATCTTTCCGTCCCTATCGGTGACGCATGCTAGGTTGGTAACATTGATTTTCTTAGTTTTTTATTATTGGTATTTTGTTTTGAGAATGACAGATATCTGAAGTGAAGAAATTTAGGTGTTGAAAAATATGAGGGCTAATTTTAAATTGTTTACTGTTAATTCAAATGCACCTAATATTTATTTAAAATTGTGTAATGTCTAAAAATTTTTCGACTTAGTGACTTTTTTTTTTAGTTTGACATTACGTCTAAATATAATGAGGGGCTGTGATCATCTGATAGATGAGATCACTATCTTTATGGCAACATTTTAATTGCCTCGATTTTTGAAAGACTCAATGGTCATCATCATTAATTAGGTAAAATTCTTTTGTAAATTCGGATTCATCAGGGAGTGTTAAGGGTTAAGTGTTGCCATTGTATAAGTTTCTACTAATTAATAACACAGACATACTATTTTAATTCTCACCTATATTTAATGTATAGTTGTAATAAGAATTGTCTCAGAATGGATTTTAATAAAATTATACCCGTCTTTTTGTTTTGTTTTATTCACTACAATAATAATGAAACTTTATTAAATTGTAAATTTGTAGTAGAATTTATAAGTAATTTTAGGTGAGGGATGAAATAATTAGAATATTAAACAAATTTATTTTATTAAATTTAATACCTATATTTAAAAAAAAAAAAAAATCTGACCCACTACAGACTACTTTCTTGCTTGACTAGTAAGTTTTTTTTAACTGTAAATATAATAAAATGTCATTGGTCCTATTTCTATGAGGTTTACTCATATTTTACAAGTTAAAAAAATATTGTATATGCAATATTACAATTGTTTAATGAATATTCATAATAAACATACTGAGTGTATAATATATAAGTTTTATGTCACTTAAAAACCAATAAAAAAAATATATTATTCACTCGAGTAGACGCTATCAACAAAAATTTATTTTATTTACTTAAACTTCTTTGTATATGCTAGAAATTTATATAGTAGGCATATCTTAAACATACAGTAATTTTCATGGCTTAAGTTATTTTTAATAATCTAATACATTCAACTATATTGGGCTGCTATGCTACAGCTCGGCATCTTTCGGACTCAAATTTGTGAAGAAAAACATATTAAAATAAATTATACTACAATAAAACTATTTTTCGGATATAACTCGCGTTTATTATTACATTTTTATATTTAACCCGACGTTTCGGATGCTTTGCAGCAAACGTGTTTGCGGTAAGACGAGATGATGGTGTCAGTCAGTCAGTTTATTTGTCATCTACCTCCAACGGTTCCTGAGTTTACGGGCATAGAGTTCAGGATGCACACAAAACGCACTAACTGTGTCTATGGGCTTGGCAGTCTGTTCACGGACATGGGATTTTATATTTTTCAAGTAACATGCTCCGTTGTGTTAAATAGAAACAATAGACCATGTAATATATGAACTTTGTTTAGACAATTTTCCATAAGTCAGTCAGAATAAACTACATATATTTAATAACAAAAAGCTTTTTCATAAACGGATTAATATGTATTTCTTGCCAAAGTCCAAACCTAGGTCTTTTAATTAATTGTATTATTAGTCCATTAATATAGATAAAAGATAATAAGCTATTTTGGTAGACAAAAAAATATTTTAAAGTTATTTTTCTTTCAAATAAGCATTTTCGTAACATCAGATGTCCGACTTTAGCTGTACGATTCCAAAGAGTAGGTATATGGAAAAATACCCACAAGTATTCGACAGGATAAAAAGTTATCCTATCGAATATTCATATAATTACCGAAATAATACTAGAAAAAATAAAACATGGAACAATAATTTAATATTTAATCAATAAAATGTTTAAAAATATAACAATAATACAAATTAATTATTTTATATTGGTGGTATTTTAACATAATAAATAATTATAATTACATAGCATACAAAGAATCAAAAAGCGATATCCGTTTTCGGCAGCCATTTGTTTTTTATCGAACTGTTTGTTTTAGAAATATATTATGAATCGTATTTGACATAATTTTAATCGAGATATGTGTGCATATAGATATTCCTGGTGGGTTGATCTCAAAATATATTGTGAGTTAAAATACTGGTATCTCCTTTGCTGGAATCTGTAATATAATATGTTATATAACTCAAGATTTCAGCGCTACTATATATGCTACGCTTCTGCTACGACATAACCATGAAACTAATATAGTATTGTTGTATAATAAGTTTGAATCTATCTAATGTTTTATCAATTCTCGCTTATCATATGAGATATGATATTTATATGAATATAATTGTACCGCTCTGAAAATCAATAGAAAACCTTTTTATGATAGAAATTCTATAATATATGACAATTAATATTTACTCTGAGTAAGGAGGTGGGTTGAGATATTTATCCTATTTGGAAGTAAGTGGTCTAGCTTCTATGTGTCATGGCAACACATGTATGTATTGTTCTAAAACAGCAATACATACATGGGTTACGTCTGTAACATATCACATACTAATTAATACAAAAGCTTATTTGATTAATATTAATAATCCAAAAATAGTGACAAATAATAATTTAAAGGTTTCTTGATAATTTCTTAATAATTAAGCTTAGTACTTACGTGGTTCTGATATTTTATTGGAGTTGTTCATCGAGATCAATAGATAGTTCATCTTCTTGAGATCTCTTTCCCCATCCAGAGGAAAATGTAAGCTGACCATCAGAGAGGGCGAAGAGATTAGCGAAAACAAAGAGCAGGCACAGTGCTGTTTTTTTAAAGAAACGCCTTAGACCTGCCATGACTGCTCTGTTATATGATCACAGAATGATGTTAAATGCTGTCGTTGTTCTTATATATCAGCGGATACAGCCTTCTACAGTCTTTAACTACATAAATGGTGTGCAGGATACTAGTCCGTATCTTGAAGAAATAAGAACCAGAGTAGAGTAATGTATTTTAGATATGGTGTTTACATAATTTGAGTGCAAATCAAGTGAAGCTTTACAAAATTTAATTAACTGTCCCATTTGTTTTTAGGTATTTAAAAAGTATGTTGGATTCATAAGGATATAAATTATCGAAACCAATAAAGAAAAATATTCTCTAATTAATTAATTTAATAAAAGTATTGGGTAATTTTATAGTAGTAAAATTATTACTTTGTTTTATGAATCATATTTAGGAACAAAAAATTCTTAATTTTTTTTACAAACCAATTAATATACCTACTGAAATAGTAATTATCACGAGATCTCTAACTTAGAGTTAGTGTGATAAATATCAATTAAAAACATAACATACTTATACATATATTTATTAACTAGCGTTTTCCAACAGTTTTACCCGCAATATAAAGTTTATCGGCACACATAATTTGCTCAGACATGTTCTTAATAATAATTGTTATCAATATCAGTCGGCACTTCCCTGATTTTAATAAAATTTCCTTTTATACAGGCGGACAGTCGGAAAACTTTTTGAAAAATTAAAAAAAAATATTCGATAATATTAAAAAAAAAGTAAAACCAGGGGTAGATGACCATTATATGCGAAAAATTAGTACTAATAATGAAATGTAAAACTTATATGCTCCGTATTACTCACACCCCTAGACAAGAATTTGTAGAAAATTTTTCTTAAAAAACGACTCATATTATCATCTCTCTGCCGGAGTTAGTTTCTTGACAATCTTGATGGAGTAATTAGTTTTTTTTTAGGATATGCAACATCGTAAAGTACAATCATGCTTTACATCCATCTGACTGTACTCAAACGCCAAGTTATTACATTATATAATAGTATATTATTATAACTTAGTATTAAAAAAATACTTCACATTGATGTTCTTTAAGAAACGCTTGTGGTTGTGAGTCTTAAACAATCCTGATCGTAAGTGGTAAAATGGAGATCTGTAAATATGGAATTTAACAATTACTTTGTCCTTTGTGAATGGTTTAGGGAATGAAAAGAATGCAGAGGACATTAAGAAGGAGGACAAGAAGATATATGCGTATTTGTTTTATTCTCCGTAATGTACTCTGTATAGAGGTACATGTAGGTTATTAGTATAGAGATAGGTTGAGACTAGAGATGGACTGACTAATCGTCGACTAGTAAGCTTATTTTGTAGTCCGTGACTTGTAGCCGATTAGTCGGCAGAAAGCTCCGACTATTCGGCTCTTTCTAGTCCTTACTAAATTTATTATTTAAGGATGAAAGGCTATTTAAAGCTTAAAGGTAAAAAGTCAAATAAATTCGCCATATTTATTGAAAAAGTCTTATTAGATATTAGTTATTTTAGTTTAAAGCATCTGACTTTCGTTTATGATTGAAATTTGTGATCACCAAAAAGTATTCCATATATTCATCCAGATTATTTTTTATTTTTGCTCATTACATACCGACCTACCTTCAGGATAATTGAGACAAACATCCATGAATCTCTTTTTGAATTCATAATATTTGTAGTTATTATTATTTATCCAAAAAAAGTAAAATACTTTAATATAAAGAATTAAAAAAATAATAATTAACAGAAAAAATAAAAAAAGGAATTATCGGCTTGGCCGTCTTAGTCCTAGTCTTCCATTGATCAGCTGACTAGAAGGTTACTCAGCTAGTCGGCTAAAGTCAAAATCGGTCCATCTTTAGTGGAGACAAAAAAAATTACGTTATTGTATTTTAATTTTATCCCCAGTAACGTTTCCTTAAAAAGGGAAGTAACATTACAAACTTAAATTATTAGACCTCATTCATTTATCGACAGTGGCGACATCTATCGGTTTTTGCAATCATGTAAATGATTAATAAATTATGCCTTTAGTCATAGACAATGCAAAAGTCAACAGGACAAGCTGGTAAACTAAAATTGGGACCCAAAATAATCTGTTTTCGTAGTATAGTATAAAGTTTAATATTAAAATGATCATGGTATTTTTCAATTATTTCTTCTCAGTGTTTCCTTTAAAGAGACCTTACAGATAACAATTAATTTTCCCTAACATAATTGAAATCAAATTAAATGTGGAAAGGCTTCTTTCATTTGTCTCCGGTGTATAAAAACTGAAATCGCGTGTACTGGAGCATCAGAAACATCTGTGCTTCCAAAGGTTCAACACAGTTTGAAAAATATTTAAATATGTACAAGCTTTTCGTCTGCGTTTTCCTGCTAGCAGCCATCTTAGCTATGACACACGCACAGTTGACATTTACGTCGAGTTGGGGCGGGAAAAGATCTGTGGGACCCGTGATGTGCCGGAGCGATGAAGCCATATCTAACATTTACAAAATGATCCAGGTAACCTACATTTAATAATTATTTAACTATGTAATATTACTATTTAAAAAAGTCATTCTATTACTGTTTTTTTTTTCAGAACGAAGCTGAGAGATTACTCCTGTGCCAAAAGCCTTGAACACCACTTTCCGCTCGTTTAAAAAATTCAAAAAACCATGGCTGTATTTGATACTATGTACTTTGTTTATACCTAAAAATTGTGTTTATCGCATTTATCTCTATTGTTATTAATATTATGTAAAGTATATTTTACATATAAATACATATTTTTGAAATTAAGCAATCTTTTATTTCATAAACCTCAAAAAATATCTTTAACTAGATATTGCCCGCGACTTCGTCTGCTCCCCTCTAAATATACCTTTATTACAAGTGTACAGTCTAATCTATAACAAGGGTCTATGTACATATAGGTCTATACCT
This sequence comes from Mechanitis mazaeus, assembly GCA_959347395.1. NCBI lineage: Eukaryota > Metazoa > Arthropoda > Insecta > Lepidoptera > Nymphalidae > Mechanitis > Mechanitis mazaeus. The sequence goes on from OY365751.1 coordinate 11,807,387, forward strand.
ATATATCAGCTATATAGGTATATACCTATATAGCTGATATATATAGGTATATACCTATATAGCAGCTATATGGCTGTTTTTGCACCCCTTTTACTATCCTCATTCGGCCACCGACAGGCTTCAGGTTTTTATTTCCCATTATTTTTAAACTCTGTACACTCTGTACTTAATATGTTATTGTCTATGACCGTTTATTTTGATTTAACTTTTTTTTTTGTCAAGCATACGTGAGTTCTGTGTCGAAATCTAACCTTATAGTTTTTTTGCACATTTTAGTAAAACAACGTTTTTTCACAGTATCGCACAATCTATTATAATTTAAAAGTAATTAATAATACAAGAATTATTATATTGAAATATATTTAATATACGGCTCATTATTTTGATATGTCTTTGTACTTCGTGTGTCAAAACATACAACCTTATTTCCGAATCTCGGCTCGCTAAATCTCGGTATGTGTTAGCATATTAAGCGAAACGAGGTGCAAACAGGTTTACAAAACTTCGACGCATTTTGTCCTCTACTAATATTCAAAATAATAAAAAACAGAAAATAAAAAAATCTAAAATCTGTTTAAAATTTCGATACGGTGATGTCGTTGTAAAGCTAAAATAACACGCGAATAAATTTTCCCATTGAAGTCTATGGGAATTTATTTTTTCAATGATTATTCCTCAACCCACTGAATATTTGAATTTTTTTTTATATCATCACCAGTCTGATGTCTATCAAAGTACAAAATTAGGAAATTTTCGGAAATACCATTTTTGATTGATGCTTGCACAAACTATGCTGAAAAATCTCTCATAGAGAGCTTCGGGGTCTCCGCTAACTTCACTCAATAAATCTGCGGGGTGATGAAGATATGGTAAAAATCAATAAACAATGTAGCGATGAAATGAACAATCAAACTTTAAAAAATTTATTGACTGTAAAAACAACATTCTAAAAGCCTATATACATATAATAATTAAGTTTACTGAATAATTATTTTCGAAAAGCGAGATGGCTTACGAATTACAACTTTTAAATTTTTAATGTACTTATACTGTAATATGAACTGATTAGACTCCCTTGACTAGCAAAGTCCGATAATCCCAAATAATTAAGAAAGTCTCGAAATATTTTCTAGCTACGAAAATAGTTCAAATCGCCATATTAATCTGTTAAACTTATAATTTGTAACTTGAAGAAAAATTGTTATCTTTTTTAACCCGCCCACGTATATGAATATCTTTTAAGTCGATGAATAACTTTAAATCTGCTTAAACAATACCGATGTTTGTACAATTAAATTGACAATCGACTTCGACAATTTATTCTACGTATTTTAAGGATGATTTAATTATATAATATACATAAGCCTTACTTTTACAAAGTAAGTTAATACGAGACAAGGTACTAAAATTAGGGTATGTTATTATTTATATTATAACATTATATGTAACATCTTTTATTGTTTTACCACAATTTCCTTAAACCTGTCAAAAATAATATTGATTATATAATTAGAGTGAAATAGTTCTGTATTTTGGTATATAATTTTCGTAACCCGTTGGTATAAAAAAGAAACAATATGCTTTTCATTATGATCAATTATGGTAGCATGATTGTAACAACTTCACATAAAGGTTTAAAATAAGAAAATATAACATTCCTAGTTGACCTAATTTACATTTATTAGAAAAGAAAGGGCCTCATTTGGTGTACTTCCTCTAGGTCAACATCTATCAGTTTCCTAAATGCACACCAGCTCTCACAAAGGTTTGAACTTAATCTAACTTAGTATGAAACAGGGTTGTAGATTTCTGAAAGAAATAAATTTAATTTATTTATTTAATCTTATAAGATAATTTAAACTGAAAAGCAATATTTATTAAATTTTTAAATAAAAGAAAAGAAATAAAATTGTCAAATTAATTTATTTCATGTCCAATATAATAAGTCAAAAATAAGCTTTTAATAAGCTATGAAGCCGAAGGGGACAGCACTTGTGATATTCCGCTGGTATCCAACGACATTCTGGTGGATCCTGTATGAGGCATATCATCTTCATCAAGAAGTTCTCTCATCCGTCGTTTATATATTTCACTGTCAGGATTATTCTCTTGGTTACGACACCTATCTAGTTTTTTGTCAATAATTCGTACCCGTTCACGAGCTGGACTTTCCACCATTTTAACCATTGAACGTATTTTACGCACTGCTTCAATGAGTATTGCTAGTTTATCGGGGCCTGCATCCCTGAACAACATATCAGTGACATAACTATCAAGATTTTCCTGCTCCTTACTTGCTGCATGAAGAACAGCAGCTAATGCGATTTGAGATGGTGCGTAAAGAAGACATGCATCAGTCAAAAATACTTTCTCTAGAAATTCATCAATGCCACCTCTAAGTCGTTCAGGATTAGCTAAAGTACTGCACCTTGTTTTAATGTCAATAAGAAAGCCTTCTACTGGGCGAAATGGGTTGTGGATAGTCAAATGGTAGTTTAATTGCTGCATCAATAATAATTCATTATTTAATATGATATCTGATGCCTTCTCTCTGTCACCTTTAATGTTAGCTACAAACTGCCCAATAGATACATTGAATTCCTCGACTTTGCATGCAAGATACACGCAAGTAGCTAATATTTCTTTTGGATGATAGTCCATAGTAGAGTTGTAAAGATAAAATCTTTTAAAATAATGAAAAGCTGTGCCAACTACTCCTTTTGGCATTGGTGGCATAAATCTCTTACAGAACTCCTTTAAATGCAACTCATATTGCTTTAATAGCAATCTCTCTTCTTCTGGCGATAGAAAGAAATTATACCTTTGATATTCATCTATATGATGCCCGTGTTTTGAAATGAATTCTGAATTATGTTTCTCTCGATGACGAGCCAGCTCGCTTTCATCGTTAAAAGTCCAAAACTTTTTTTGACTGCTAGTTGAAAACATTTCACTATTTGGTAATAGAATTTAATTTCAGTAGAAAGACAATATGTTTAATGTTAAAATTCGCAAAATTATATTCCTTATTAACAACTTGTTTTTAGTTCAAATTTGACGTTTCGTTTTGACTTTTGATAACTCATATTCAAAATAATTATCCTATGATTTTTAAATGTAACATATTTTTTTAAGGTAAACAGTTTTTTATTTTATTAACCTAACATATTATGGATATCGAAATGTATTCATAAAATTCACTTATATTTCAGAGTACTCATATTTTACCAATGGCAATAACTAATTCAGCTGATCAACGATCCGATGCACGCAACGCCTTACTAAACAAGAAAATATGTGTTCAAAAATTATATTTTGCATCGCTATAAAAATTCGCAATCCGGCTGCTCCTGCGTCAAACAGAACGTCAGAATTGAATCATCCGTGACCATCGTAGAAGTTAAAAATTAGTGTATTTTATGAATTAAGTGAATTGGATTAACATTAAGCACCAATAAAAACAAAATGTCGCGACCAGGTGATAGACCCAACCAAGCACAAACTTACAAACTCGTCGTGGTCGGCGGCGGTGGAGTCGGAAAAAGTGCTATCACGATACAATTTATACAGGTATTTTATCCGTATTTGGCTATTGAGACGCCTACGAAACGTATGCTAATCTATTTATAGCATTTACGCACTTTTAATAAAATCAAATTAAAAGGAAAATCAATTATGAAACCCATATGTTGACTGGGTAGCATCATATTTATAAATAGTGATAATATTGACCAAGGTCTAGTTCTAAACACCGCCCACTAATCTGTGTCAGGAACCATATGTGCCGTCCAAAATTTTTATGAATAAATATCTCATATAAAAATTATAGTTCTGTTTATATATCTATATAATATACAAATTCTGTCACAGATTTATCTTTCAAAGAAAGTGGAATCGTATTAAATATTATGTGGATTATTTTACAAAAAAATATAGTTTCTATTTATGTTTCAAATGTAAAAAAATAAAATTTTTTGTTCATAAGGATAATAATTTGTTATTCAAATTATGCCCCGCAAAAAAAATCACTATAGCAAAACACCTTACTCATATTTAATATATATGTGTTGTTTGGTTCAGAAGATTTGGTTCAGAAAAAGACCTTACTCATATTTAATATATATATGTTTTGTTTGGTTCAGAAGTGGTGTTTCTGTCAAAATGATAATTAGATCTTTGATTTAGCTCAATTATATTTAAGTCCTTGCCTTTTTTGGTAAGGCAATTTTTATTTTATTATCATTCAGTGTACAAATTTAACAAGGGAACATATTTTAACCTTAACATTATTTGATATGTCTACTCGTAATCTTCTTAACATATATTTTTTAATAATGTACAGTTTGTATCTTCAAGATAAGTTAACCAGCTGTATCAGCTACCCGTACATCTCCACTTGCCCTCAGGTGGGATGTATGCATAAAAAGTCAGTTTTTTAATTCAACTGTGCATACTTTGCACTTATGTAGATCAGGCTTTAGTTGCAGTTTCAAAAGGTCAATTTAGAATATCTAGAAACAATTTTTTATGTGAGAACAAATTAGAATTTCCATAGAACAGGAAAAGACAACTAAAATAACTTATTCACGATTCTCACTCTATGTTGTTCTCGAATTTACAAGGGATTAAGGAATTCTCATTTTGAACATTCAAAATTATAGTAACTTATATAATGCCTAATTTTAGAATTAAGAATTGTAATAAAAGATAAGATCCCCATATTTTTCTATGTTTGTTTAATTTTAAATAAATCTTAAGAACTTATTCTGAAATTTCCTCTCAGGTAACCCTAGTCCTTTAATTATAAATGATGGTAAATTTTCAGATAATTCAAAAATATTTCATTTTTCAATGAGTAGTTGTTAAGGTCGTCTATAAATAGTATAATTATATTTGATGCATGGACATTTATGTGGTTTTAAATAAAGTGGATATTACTAAAATTTGTATGTCATTTGTTGTTCAAATTTTGAAAATTGATAACATAGTGAAGGATTTTTGTTACACATATAGATTTCTTAGAAATATTAACTTTATATTTTGTTAATGGGTTGATTTATATTATACTTCAGAGTTGTTTTTAAACGATTCACAAATTTGCAGTGCAATTTTGAATTAATCATATACATTTATTCAATTAATATATTATAGTTAAATTTAAATAATAATTATAAGAAACTTCAATATCTTTTTAATTTAGAAATATTTTAATAGTTGTTGCTTGAAGTCGAGGAGTTTTGTTAAAATGTAATATATGTTAAATTATTGTAATATATTTTTCAGAGCTACTTCGTGACAGACTATGACCCCACCATTGAAGACAGCTACACCAAGCAGTGTGTTATTGATGACATCCCCGCCAAACTTGACAGTGAGTTATTAGTATTAGAAAAGACTACCAGTTGTTTCTCCCTATATCCGCTTGACTTAAAGAAGGGTAGAGGATAGTGTTCGAAATTATTAATGATAAATATTAAAAATAATTTCTTATTAACAACCAGGTTAATATTTTAAAATTTATTCTGGGTATTGTGTTGTTTGTATTTAGTCTGTGTATTGTGGATTTAAAATTATTTTTCATAACATGAATACTATTTCCAAAGATGATAGTCTTGATATTTTTATTATCATAGTTTTTTATTACCTATATTGAGATTATTAACTTTCCAAACATTTAGATAGATAGATAGATAAGCACTTTATTGCATATTAGACAATACAATAATAAAAAAAAAAGAATAAAAAAAAAAAGGAAAAACTGACAATATTAAATGAAACACAAAAATTAATATTAATCAAGTATAAATAAACTTGATATTTAAATCTATTTATTTGAAAAACAAACAAATATATACATTACAGCAATGGTGATGTATAGATGTATGACAGCGGTGGATGTATGTCTGTGATTGTTACAAATGGGAGAATTTAAAAATAATATATATACTAAATAATATATGTAGCAACATAAGAGTATAGGCAGGAATAATTGGCTATCATCACATATTAGGTTAAGGCATCAGGGATGAAAAGCTTAATTCACAACATGACAGTTTTATGAACATTACATGATTTATATGAACATAACTTTTTTTTATTTGTTTAAAAAAGTGATGTACTCTTCCAGTCCTAGACACAGCGGGACAAGAAGAGTTCTCAGCCATGCGGGAACAGTACATGCGTTCAGGCGAAGGATTCCTGTTGGTGTTTTCTGTGGCTGATCACGCCAGCTTTGATGAGCTGTTTAAGTTTCACAAGCAGATACTTAGGGTCAAGGACCGTGATGAGTTCCCCATGCTGATGGTGGGAAATAAAGCGGATTTGGAGCACCAAAGGGTGGTACGAAACTGAATATTTATCATAAAAAGTTGCATGTTATAGTTTATCTTTTAATGAAAATAAGTATTTATTTTGTACTTAACAGGTAACTTTAGACGAGGCACAAGCTCTCTCTCGACAACTGAAGGTACCATACATAGAGTGCAGTGCTAAAGCAAGAATGAATGTAGACCAAGCTTTCCACGAGCTGGTGAGACTCGTCCGAAGATTCCAAGAGGCCGAGAGAATCCACATCAAGTCCGAACAGAGAAGCAGAAAGAAAAAATGCACTATCTTGTAACCGAAATGATTCTTAATTCAAATGTAAAATTCATTTGACGGATAGGGAGTTTTTGTTATCTGTTGTTCGAATTTTTAAATGGTGCTTTATCTGTCAAATTATTTTTTTTGTATGTTGTTGCCAGCTGTTTTTAAATGCACCGATTTGTATTGTTTAATGGGATTATGTATTTTAATAAGTCCACCTTTAGATTAAGTTTATTTATTTTTCAGTTATTTTTCTTTACCCATATAATGGAATAATATTTTGTTATTGCAAGCCTTTTTTTGAAAAAATATTTCTGTGCCATTTTATTTTATTTTATCAAATTTGTTTTGTATGTTTACAACATTTTGGTAGCACAATTAATGTATAACACACAAAATATTAATTTTTTTTAGCAATAACTTCGCACAAATTTTAATAGTGATACAGATTTATTGATTTCGATTATTCAAATAATGGAGTCATCGGAGAGACCAACAAAAAATAGTGAATTACTTTCCGAACTGGTTAGTTTTGGAAAGTTTACTTTAAAAAAGTTTTGTTTTCGCCCACTATAAGCATTGCTAAAAGCTAATTTTTAACAAAATATTTCTTAAAACTAAGTGTAAAAACTAAAACAGTTTTTAATGTAACGTCTCGAAACCAAATACTAATTTTTATATTTGTTACTCCCATTTTGTAACAATAATCTAGAATAAGACGTATGTATTATTGTAATGACCTAAATAAGTATTGATAGCTGGATCAAATTTCATAACATTTTTGTAATATTTTCTAAAAATATTTAAAAAAAAACAAGTAAAACTTTTGTTTATGGATCCAGTGTCGTCAAAAGAGTTATCTTTGTAATACTCTGGGAACTTAGATAAGGAGATATATTATATATTTTTTATAACGTATTATAATTTATACATTTTTGCTAAATATAATTTACAAGCCAGTTTTGATACATAATTTTAATCACATTAGTTTATAATAAGTAGCGGCGGCTGATTATTTTGACTGCTTCTATTATTGACCATATCAGTGAACCCGAACCAAAGAACTGGATGACAGGACCGGATTGACATTGACAAAGAGTATGGGGTTGACATGCTAAATAAATACCCATTTTCGAGGTCAAGTAAAACGAACAAAAATAAGTGTTTTTTTTATCACTAAGAAGTTTGATTGATTTTTACAGTTTTTTGTACTCTAGTTCTTTGTGTAAGGTTGCAGATATATCTAAACTAAATGAGTTGAAGAGCTTTAACTGCGGGTGTCGTCCGTAACTGAGTGCCCATACTGTGGTCGTCTAACTGTACTGTAATATATTAATGGAACATGTTATTGCATTTTTTTTTACCTTTCAATACTTGCTTTTTCCCTCGGCTTCCCTCTCGTGAAAGAAGATTTAAAAAATGTGTAACTAATGTTACAAAGAGGGACTTCTGGTAACAAAAGGTATCTGCACAATTTGCCCCTTGATTAACTCCTACTTTCAGGATAAAAAGAAGAATTGTATTTTTTTCAAGCCATTATCTCTCTGTCACTACGAAAAGACCTCTTGGCATGCTGGTTCCAAACGGGTTTCATTGGTTTTTTAGTTTGTAGCGTTAAAAATGGTAGCATCCTCTTTGCTATAGATAGTTCCACCTAGAGTCATGTCCATACAGTCAATAGAGTCCCGTGCCGTCCACGGGGTATCCGTAACGGATTAAAAAACTAGGAACCTAATTCCCTTGTTCATTACTAAAAAAATCATGTAGTTATTGATATAAGTAAGATGATTATAAATGTATCATGTGATGATCATAAATTATGATCATGTGTCCTAACGTATTGTCAGGGTTTTTAATGATAAGAATATCTATTTATAGGAAACCCACACATACAGATAGATATCTCAATGGTAAATCCCACCACCACCCTAGCCAGTTAGCTGCCGCTGGCAAATCTTTGTTTCAGAGAGCCCATCACATCTGCGATGCTGAACACCTAGATGGAGAGCTCCAGCATGTCAAGCATGCCTTAGTTAACTACCACTTGACTATCCCTCGCCAGCGTCGCAGAAGCCACATCAAGCCACTCACAGTCGAAAGACAACCGGTCCTACTTCCATATGTAAACTTATAAACTTGACTGCGATTGTAGTTTGTCATAATTGGTCAAACGAAGAGGAGCATCGGTACAAGAGTTAGAGAACACATATTGGATATCAAGAATAGGCGTGCAGTGTGTGAACATACCATAGACAAGCCCAACCATTATATTAGATTTGATAAACCACAAATCCTCGCTAGGGAACCCCGCTACATAACAAGAATGATTCGCGAGGCTATTGAAGTTAAAAATATCCTAATTTCAATAGAGAAGATGGTTAGAGCCTTTCTAACACCTGGGACCCACTCATAAATACTGTAAAGTCTCACGTCTGTGACCGCACTGTCAGACCTTAAGATACAGTTAGTGCGTTTTGTGTGTGTTTTATACATCCGGAACTCTATGCCCGCAAACTAAGAAACCGTTGGAGGTAGATGACTAATTAACTGACTTTCTGACAGATACTGTCATCTCGTCTACCCATGAACACGATGGCTGCAAAGCATTTGAAACGTCGGGTTAAAATTAAAATTTTACCAAATTAGACGCGGTTTTTAATCCGTAAAAAATAGTTTTATTTCAAAAGTGTACTCGTGAAAATCTAAGAAAATACTAATTGATTTATTGATTAATCGTTCGTTATAATTTTTCGCGCAAACTAAATAATATAAAATATAATATATATTCTCTGTAATAATTTATGTCATTTAATATACTACTTCAAAATATAAAATATTTTTTTAAATTAAAATATAAAAATTAGAATCCTTAATTATCTTAAAACTCTTATTACTCTTATTTTAGGAATTCTTATTATTAGGCTACTTTTCTGTTGTTTTACTACTGTGTAAATTATAGAAATGTTTTTTATATTGTTTTATTTGTATATATTGGAACATGTTAAAAGATTAGGTAGTAGCAGAGGTAATTTGAATTTTAAGAATAAATTATTTTTTTTGTTTTCTAAAAAGAAGGAAATTGTAATACTGAGTATTTGCACTGAGGTATTCCTACTTATTTACGATTCTGCGCTGTGGGGCAGTGGAGGGCGCGGCACATTGGAGATCTTGTTTTATTTTAGTTTGCGAATTAGACGATTTTAATTAGTTTAGTTGTATTTATTTAAATTTTATTATAGCGTAGTATTTTTTTACCGCTGCTCCTTTCTCATTTAAGAAGACTTTCTCATTTAAGAAGACATTAAAATAACTAATGTCACAAAGAGTGACTTTTGGTAACGGGAGGTATCTGCGCGTTTTGCCCCTTGATTAAATCCTTTTTTCTTACGTCTGGAAGTTTTTATTGCTACAAGCCTCCTCCTAGCGGAAGGTGAAAACGTTTATGTGGGATTCTTGGCAAAATAGAGGATGTTGCCATTTTTAAGGTTACCCACTAAACCAGACGGTCATCATCTCACAGTCGTATAGGAGCGCCACAAGAATCGCTTTCCCATACGTCCTCGCTGCTCCGACGGCTGGCCGCGTGAGCAGCCACATACGCAAGGGTGCACGCCCGGTGTAAACGAAGGACCCAAGCGCCCCACTCCCGCTCCTGGCCAGTTTTTTTATAACGCGAGAGGTCTCCCTTGCCACCCCACCCAAGCCGATCGGGTCAGACCTAGACCTCCTTCTTCAACGAGTCAACACCAACACTCAGAATCAGGTAGTCTCGGTCCTACTCAACTACTCGGGCCTAGACCAATAAAGGAACCCGAAACCACGGCCGCCGCCTACGGCGACCAACTACCGGTGACGGCCGCAAATTACCATCCTACTACATGGAAACAACAGGTGGCATCCACGACCGCCTTCGAACTTCCCGCAATCGAGTGCGTCATTGAAGAAACTCATTAACCGTTTCCCAGGGAACACCGCTTGCCGGTTCTCATGCCATATCCGTATCCGATACCATGCTGGATCCGATAGCATCGATAGCGCACAGGCACACGATGAGATTCCCGGCACGTGGCCCTCTGCCTCTTGATTAAATTCTAGTTTCAGGATAAAAAGTATATTTGTATTTTTTTTGTATTGTATTGTTTTTGTTGTATGTGATATACTATTCTAAACTATATTACCGTAAAGTTTCATATAATTTTACCTGTTTTAGCTATTTGTGTTAGCAATTCCCACAAAAACTTTTCTGATGATATGGACCTCAGGTGGTTATTCTTAGCAATATATGGTTATTATAATAGAAGAAAATGAAAATATTTCTTCTAATGGGACAAATTATACAAAAGCACAAAATTGGGTTATACAATATATAATTATACAACAAAACCACTTAAAGTATTAGCTGATTATAGTACCTAATTCTGAATTTTTAAATTTTTTTTACAAGAAAACACAAAATTCAGGGCTGGCGTTAGTATGTAATAAATTTATAATATCGGGTTAGGATGAAATAAATAAAAAACGAGCAGTTAGGTTTTCATTTAAAAATATAATTTTTATTTTTATATATTTTTTAAAATAGGTTTGTTTAAACACTTTTTCTAAAACATCGTATGACTCACAAACAAAATGTTCTTATCCTATCTTATTTATTTAAATATCACACTTAAAACAAAGGACCTTTAGTGTGCCGAGTGTACATTTTTAATCTACTCTTATTAATGTAATAGCTAATTTTGATGAAATAAAAGAAACGCTATCTAGCGAAAGTAGAGGTTTCTTCTTATTTCATACAAATCTCAGACAATTCGCACTCGACACAGTCTCAAAGCTATAGTCCTAATAGAGATAACCACTGACCCACAGCGCAACAATTATAATTAAGTAAGAATGCATACAATTCAAATACAATCTTCAGTGCAAATACTCAGCATTTCATTTTCCTTCTTTTTAGAAAAGAAAAAAAAAATAATGCTTAAAACCAAAAATATCCCTGCCCCAGTTTTTAACTTCCTAATATATATAAATAAACAATATTAAAGAGGTGTTCAATTTATATAGCAGTGAAACAACAGAAAATAATAAGAATGCCTGATATAAGAGTTTTAAGATAATTATTTTAAATAAGGTAAGGATTCTAATTTTTATGTTTTGATAAAGCTAAAATATTAAATTACATAAAATATTACAGATAATACATTATATATTATTTAGTTTCCCTGTTTGAACTTTAAACGATTGTGTGTTATGAGAGAATATTTAATATGAAAATATAAATTAATTTTAATCTGTTTTCAAACTATACTTTATATAGTCTGAAGAGAATTAAAATTAATTATGCTACCAAATTGCGTACTTCCAATTATCAATGCTTTAGGCTTGTAAGGATTTACTAAGAGACCAAATGCATTAGCGCACTCCTTACTCATCCAAGCTGCTTTCCATGTTTTAGGAAAAATATTTAATGTTAAGGAAAACTTAACAATTTGTGTGATAATTTCCAAAATCTGATCTAAAATCGGAATAAGCATCCCAAGACTAATTTCATCACTTCCAACAGCATTTGTAGTAACGGTTAATTTTTTTTTTGACCTCGCTCTCTGTCACATTACGATACACTAATGGATAGCAGGAGGGTTGAGGAAGTTTAAAAAAGTGTAAAAAGTCAAAGTCAAGAGCAACCACAGGAGTAGCGAAATGCTTGTTAAGCAGATGATGAGAAATGTCAAGAATCTTCCTCAAACCCAAAGTTTTAAAAAAACGTCATCATTTGAGACGGAGTTGAATTGTTAATAGATGAATATATACAGCGGCGTTTGCATCGCTATACACCCTGTTGCAGAGATTACGTACTTTCTTATATATGCAACAATTTTCCCCGGTTCCGTACATTTTATGATGTTTTTTTTTGCGCAGGATTTAACTCAGATAACCTTAATAAGGGCATATGCGATTAATAAAAATGTCGTAAGAGATAACAATCCTTCATCAATTGTATTGGCGAGGTAAACGACCTATCAGTTAATTAGAGGTCGGCTTTAAAGTTAATGTAGTTTTATGAGGCAGGTATTTTGATCACAAATAATCATTCTGTGGTCAAAGAAAAAAGAAAGAGATTTGAGACTTAGTTCCAGTGAAGAAAATACTCAAAATAGTGAATTTCAAAAAATATATATATATATATATATTATAGATGTATTTTTATATATTTAAAGTGTCAGGACAGGATTATTTTGCGATTGACAATGGTGATATTATTTTAAATATATAGGTCGTTTGGGATTTTGAATGTCCGATCCCTCCGATGAAAAATTGTATTTAAGTTTCTCATTATTCAATGCAATGTATTTGATAATTTAGCACAACAATTCTAAATAAGTTTCTTATCAAAAGCTATATACAGTTTATTATTAATTAATAGTTATATGTATATAATCAAATTAGGTATTATAACCTGGAAATTCTGGATTGACTTTTCTCGTACAAACTTGTGAGTGCTATGGAAGCGATGCTGATAGCAGCTGACAGCAGCACGAGGAACGAACTGCAGAAACCCACTACGTACGGGAACAGAGTGTTTTGAAGATGACATTCCCCACCTTCGTACCACTGACACGTCGTCACTAACACACAAATATCAACTATTACATATTTTCAATTTTTATATAAAATATTCACAATTTTCTATCTAAAAACAATAACTTGTAATTATCTTTAAAAAAAAAAAACAAAAATCTTTGGTGACCAATGTTGTTTGACGTCACGTTAGTATCAAACAAAGGTGACATCAAGCTCATCCAAGCAATCAATATCAGAATAAAATTCACTATTTTCAATTTTAATAATGTAAAGATCACTTAGTAATAAAAACTAGTTACCTCGTATTGCTACAAACATCATATGTCCACACACAAAGGTCATCAAGGCGACCATGGCTAACAGGACACCCATCGCCACGGACCTGTCGCGAGGATCCACCACTTTGAGGATCAGAACCCCTTGGGCTTGGAGTGCTAGTACTGGGAAATAATTAATGGAACTGTGATTTTGCTACAAAATTTATTATAAACCTTTTTAAAAATAAAACAACTTTTTTGATAATTAAAAATTAGATCTCACGTGTAAAAGTAGTTGCCACAATGAATAACATATCATGCAAGATGTATTGCTGCTTGCAGTCAGTGGCGCAGGCGCCGGGCAGCGCACCTCCTATCCCCGTGCTCCCCGAGCACTTGCATCTCGTATACACCCTGCAAAAATAGTAGCTGTTTTAGGCGAAAGCTTCCCTAATGTTGAATGAACATGAACAGATACTTTGCTCTTCTTAAGGTAAGATAGGGGTTGAAGAGAACGGACTACTGGCTTTTCACTTGCTGTACGAGTCGCTGAAAAAGTTCTAACTAAAAAGTTATTATCATTTGGGTTCTATTGGAAGTGCAGAAAGATGGATTCCCAGTGCCATTTCCTAACTCCTGGATCTTTGTCTATCGTTTCATTAATTCCTTTTTCTAAAGGGTGGCATTAAATTGATTTCATATGATATTTAATAGCGTTCTGTGGATTATGTTTTTTATTTTTAATAATAGGTTTGCAAAAACTTACTGGAGACCGTTAATATTTTCAGCACCGCTGCACCCGGCGTGACAAGGAGATAAGAATGTCGTCATGTTATCCGTCACACAGACCGGATTGAACTCCGCCCACTTTGGTTTACATCTGGTAATATAATAAATTATTTGTATATAAAACTAAACTTTGAAAAGAATTAAAAATTTCTATTGGATTTTACGGTCATAAAAAGAGGTTATCTTGAGTTAGATTAACAATTAATTTAGGTCAGAAAAATTTAATAAAATCTTTTAAAGTTATCAGCGCAACATACCCACAAGAAAGACTACACTCTGGATAGTTGTAATCACCGTCTGTCATACCAGCCACGGAGCCCTGGTCACACCTTGGTAAAACTGTAAATAATATGAAGAAAACCAACGCAAAAATCGTCGTAATGACTGCCTGTTTGAGGTTCTTCTTTCTGCAGAACTCCACCAGGGGAGCAGAAAATTTTACACCGGCAAGCTGGAAAAGACAAAAAAGTTAAGAAAAAAAAATATTTAATTATACTAGTATAAATGACTACCGCTTACCGCAATAGGCATCACGATGTATAAGTGACGCAAAAGCAAATCGAAACTCATTGGTGAACTAGCCGGCATTAGAAACTTAACCTGAAAATAAATACAACCCTTGTATAATAAATACAACCTTTTAACCGGATTTATTTTTAATTTGGGTTACTTTCCTTTTAAGTTTAGATAAATGTTTAGTATCTCTGCCATTACAAAGATATTCGAATGATAAATATCCATAGGTATGGATACAATGTGGAGAAGAAACAGTAGAAGAAATACCAAGGATTATTGTAACGATCGGTCCGTACGTACCTTGATGATGTCATTCCGATTGTACCCGACGCCCCATAACGCGGCTGTCAAAAGCGATGCCGACATTGCCACCGCCAGCACCAGTGAGTTAGATACCACACGCGATACACTTAGATAGAAACCTGAAAAGAGGGTGAACTTAGCAGTCACACACACACTAGAACAAAAGATACCCCAAGAAACAATCGGCTTTTTTTATGTCTTTCAGAATTAAAAAAAACAATTTACTGTATTTTTTTGTATCTTATGTAAAGAATTTTACAGTAAATGTTAAGCGTGTATCGAAGACATCTCAAGTCACTCATATTAGTGACTTGGGATGTCTTGAGATGATTTGAGATGTCTTGTAAATAGTTAAAAAAGTAATTATTTTATTATATATCTTAATTCGTTTCTTAAATATAGTTTCTGGTAGTTGTTAATAATATACTACTAATAAAGGACCAATAATCATAAGGAATGCCTGCAGTGTGGTTGGTCAAAAGGTTGTAATATAATAAAAACTTAGATACTTTTGACAACTTACCGCGGTTATCAACGGGCAGTGCCGTTTTCTGAACACCTTGAACTTCCGGAACATTTTTAGGCATCGAAAACAACATTCTAATCAAGTTTCGTAAGTAACCGATTATCAGTAGCGAGATCTGAACTGGCAGGAGATTCTCAACAAGACCATATACCAGCCTATTTCCTATCACCAACACAACCACTCGCCCTAGAAGAAGGGCACCTAACAGAAACGATTGCCATTAGTTAAAATAATATTATCACAATATATATTATACATTATTATCCGGTTGTACTCACGTAATTACTATCAGGATTTGCTTTACAACTAGTAAACCCATTTGGGATCCATATAAATGAACTCTGAGCATGACAGATAGTAGAGCAAATGTCGATAGCAATTACATATATAGTATAGTAGTTATCATGAATTACGAAAGTGGACATACAATACATATATTAAATATCCCCACCAAATTACTACTTAGGGTAAGTCTGTCTGTCTATACCGAAATGCACGCTGATCCTCTCCGGTGCGTATTCGTCGCAATAAGCAATGCCGTGGGTCCAGCTCGTGAGGCGTGGCAGCTGGAATGTCAGGGTCACCATGATGATAATTGAAAGACGCACTATAGAGCGGGCGCTCATGCCTTGATAGCTTATGTCATTTTTAGAGTTCGCTTCATCACAGAATTCTAGAAAAAAATAATCATATCACACATATCATTCATATGTTAGTAGTTTCTCAATATATATCAATTTTTCATTTACAGTTGATAAATGCCCCCTGAACTACTATGACGAACTGCTTGTATTTCTGATGCCAGTATTTCAAAAATATTACCTGATTCTTGTCTGATAGTCGCTGATGGTAAGAAATATAACGAAAGTAAACTCAGAAGTACTATCAGGTTGTAAGTCACCAGAAAATTACGTCTTCTCTTGAACCCAAACCAGCTTACAAATGGTACTATTAGCGCTTCCAAAGCTGACATGCTTACAATAAGAGTATCTGAAAGAAAAGTAAAAAATTCGAATTATCTTCTGAAAATGGCTTAAAGTGTTGTTATTAAGTGTTTAGGTACTGTTTTTATTTTAATCCGTTGAGATTAGTGGTCCTTAGTAAAATCTTATACGAAAATAAATAATTAAGGATCTTTACGTACTGTAATGTAGTAAAGAGTAATTAGGAACTCTAAACTTGAGAAGAATAAGATTATATATTAATTTATCTCGCCTTGTAGATTTTTATTTCGCCGATACCATGGTGGTAAACTCGTAAAAGAAATAAAAAGAGTACACTTTATGCGAGAGTGCAATGTATGCATGAGTAGGCTGCGATCGTGTTTCGCGATTGTTAACCGGTGCGATTATTTTTAAAATGTGACAGAAGAAATTGAGAATTAGTCCATACCAACATGATAAGCCTCCATACGTCTACTGTCTGAATTATATTTTTCTAATGATTAGCGCTACCGTTTTCGTTATAAATCGAGTCTAAAGTTATTACTTTCACATTATGTCGAACGTAGTAATAAAACCTTTTAAGGTTAACTTTCTTAAGAAATTTAACACAGTATTCTAAATATTATCAACTTTATTCAACCCCATCTAGTTGCAAATAATTGAACTTAGGCACAATTAAAAAATCACAAGAACCTATATTATATCAGTAATAACTAAACACTATTCCAAATATAAAATAACTTTGTTAGATGTCATCTAATTATCAATAATGGAATTAAGAGTTTATAATTTTAACTTTAAATGCATAAATGTATAGGTTTATTTTAACGCCATCTAGCGTCAAGGAGTCTTAGCGTATTGTTATTTTCATTTTATTCCCTATTTTAATTAACATAAGCATTATTTTTTTTAAAGTTAAAACATGGAAATTATATAACACATTATATACTACATATTATCTGTCATATATTAAATTTCATATATTCAAAATATTTTATCAATTTTGAGCTTCTTCATAACATAGTATTGATAGGAGATTTTAAAGTCAAGATGTTTTATTTCATCATCAACATGAAATGCTTATTGCGAGGTTACAAAGAGGAAAGAAAATCCGATGAACCTACCACAGAGATAGACAAGCAAGAAACTCTAGGGATACTCTTTCAAATTATTAATTTATCTAAATTTTTTAAAGCAATGACAAATGAGTCGTAATATGTATGTGGGAAAAAAATAAGTAAAAGGTTTATAATTTCTGTCACACTTAACTATGCTTTGTTCAGTAATATCATTAACTCACCAGGAACATACGAAGGCAGTTCACCACCTCTAACATCTTGAAATAACAATCTGTAGGCACAAACCTCTCCTATGGTAGAAGAGATCACATTGCCCACGAGTACATCTCTGAACGTCTGGACGTTAAAACTCTTTGGGTTTATTTTAGAGTATACCCATTTTTTAACTAAAAATAACACATCCTTATATTTTTTTGGTGTCTGACAATATCTTTAAATATTTATGTACATATACATATTGTTTACATGTAGTTTATATATAACTAAGATACAATAAATGAATGTTCTATAAAAATTAGTAAATCACTTACCCTTAACAAGTAGTGTTGTTTGCATGTCTATGCGTTTCTTGTATAATATTACAATGAATGAAAAATAAACAAAATCACGTCTTATTAAATCATATTCTTATATTTGTTATTCATAAAATCTTTAACAAAAACAGTGCACTCTAATTAAAACAAAATACATCAACTACGTATTAAAATTATATTTTTTTTTATTTATTTAATGCTTATTAAATTGTATATTTAAACAGCTGTTGTTTGAAGAAGTAGAACGCAACTACTGCATTAATCTTACTACAACACTATTTCGAAGAAGATATTTTCTAAATTTCCTTTTTTTTTCAACCTTATCTTATCCATGTTATTGACACGTGTGTTTATGTTGCTTTTATGGATTTGCTTGTATTATATTAAATAATAACAACATGCAACATATATATATTTGGTGGTAAAACCTAGCCGTAGTCACCTGACTGCAGCTCGTATAGGGCGCGCTCGATCGGGGAAGGACAACCCTCTCACAGAAACAGAAAATCGACATGCAGTAACCAAATTTATTTGGTTATGTTTCGTCGGTGAGTGAGAGTTTCCGGTAACCCAACTGGCCAAACATGAATGCGATTACTGAAATAAATGCACCCCAGGAAGGTACAACCTTTCATGAAACCAGTGAACCCTTCCCTGAGCAAAATCGGGGAAACGAGTCATCGATTTATTATTTTTCCGTCGTATCTGGGGCGTTAAAAGTATTGCATTTTGTGTTTTCTGAGGGAAACCGACGAGGAAACACCCCGGCACCCCGCTTAACCCTAAATGTGAACTTTTTGAAACATCCGGGGACTTCACTTAAACCTAAACGCCGTCTACATTGAGACGGTGCAGCTGGCATTTTATTTTATGGTGACGCAGGTATCTCAACCTACTTAATAAAGTAGGCTGTGTCGCTAGTGGGTTGAGCGAAATAATAGCGAGACAGCGTACCTCTCTTACCCCGGGTATAAATTTAAACATCATTTTATACCACACGCCTGGGTGTCTGTGTTGGTAAGGGAGGATATCTGCTACCGTCGCCAGTCCAGATTTTTCTGTCTCTTCTCTGGGTTCGAGTGGGCATCATGTCAAAATCTAAACCTGCCTCTACAGAATAATGCAGGAACTGAGCATCTCTTGGACCATGTCCAGTTGACATACTTCCACAGACTCCATCTACTAAAGTCATAGTTCTTGGGGACTTCAACGCGTACAATGCCGGTTGAGTCACATTTCACTGACTACGCAGCGAGATCTGTGTATAACTTTTCTCTGGCAAATGGTCTGTCCCAGTTAGTTCCGACGCACAATCGGCCACTGGACGTGGTCAGCGACATGTCCTTTTTGTTGGATCTTCTGCTGACTACACATATACACCCCTATAGTACCAAGTCATTGTCAAGAACCCCTAGGTTAGTTGCCCCCCCTAGCTAGTTGCCTGGTGCCCATTCAACGTCCGGCTAGCACAAGATCTGCGACCCGACGAGTTTGGCACTACAAGTCAGCAGATTGGGATGAAATGCGATTTTTCTTTGTATAGGGGCCGATTTGTTGTACCTTGACTTGACATTTCGGGTGACTGTCAGTTTCGTGGTCATCTGAAGAGTAAGACCAAGTTAGTATAGATAAAATTGATAATAGAGCGAGACAGTATTAAATTACTGGCCAAAGTCTTACGCTCTATCTAAGACTTCAGGTTCGGCCACATATGGAGTAACGTTCTCATCTCTGGTCCGAATCTCCGCAAAATTAGCTTCGGCCTTTTGACCGCGTACAGTGGAGAGCCGTTCGGATTGTCGGGGATCCAGTGCTCTGTGAACGGCTAGATTCTTTGGCATTGCGTAGAGTCGTCTTCTTTGTGCGTCTTCTATTGCATTTACAATGGGGAGTGTCCCGAAGAGCTATTTGATCTGATTCTTGCCGCCGCTGATGAAATATATAACCGCACAACACGTCACTGCCTGCATTTTGATCCCTACCACCTACATGTGTGACGATTTTCTACTGTGCGGTTTTCACGGACCATTCTTCCACCTACCACAAAGATGTCGAATGAACTTCCCTCGGTGGTGTTTCCAGAACAATACGACATGGGAACCTTCAAAAACGCGTAAACTCTTACCTCCAAGGCTGGCTACCCTTTTGAGAGTATTCGAAGCACATTTCACCTGCTATCCGCACGCTCGTTTGGCCTCTTCTTTTATAAATTAAATATATTAAAAATAAGTGTAAGTGTTTGCTTGTCTGTTTATGCTTCAAAAATCATCCATGCTATTTATAATCTTTTGATAGGATTGCTTTACACACAATTAATAAATATAAATTAAAAAGTATTTTTTTCATTCAATCAAACTTTACCAGCTGTTACTTGACATAAATCCCACAGTCGTACTATTTTATATTATTCTATTGTACATAAAATGGGGATGATATAACATTATCATAGTGAAAGAATTTTTGAAAATTGGACCAGTAGTTTATGAATTCACTCGTTACAAACGTACAAAAATACAAACCTTTCCTCTATAACGTTTTAAATATAGATATCTATCTATCTAAAACAGTACAATAGGCGTTAAAATCCAGGGTTATTTATTACAGGCAATAAAACAGAAGTGTAGAACGCAATTTGTTTTTATAAAACAGTAATGACTTAATAACCTTACCTTATATATTATAAAATTATAAAAACATGAGGGAATGATATTGATAATTGATTAATTCGGTTTAAAATCTGAACAAAAAATCAAACTGCTTTAATTAAATTAACCGTTTTAAATGAAGTTAAGATTAAAAGTACAATTTACATTTCAATTTAAATATACATATATTTATATATATACTACCATTCTATCGTCTGCTCAGTCTAACTGGGTGTCGAAAATGGGAAAATCTACGTATCTTTTTTTTATTATAAACAGGTTTTGTATTTTTGTACGCAAAATAACATTTTTAAAATTAACAATTTTAAAAGAACAGTTTAAGCTTCAGAACATAGTTTTTAAAAGGAAGTTTTATTATCATCTTTTAAACATATGAACTTGGTAAAACTTTCTTTATTTTTTTATTTCTTATGAATGCTAGAGCGCTATGCAAGTCTGCTCTACAGCCGAAAAGCAGATGCGGCGTTATAGGATTTACAAGTGTAAAAAGTGTACTCAAAGCAATTTATTTTCGAGTTTTATTCCCAAGGTCAAATTCTCATTCCAAAACCCCATATTTAAGCTTAACACCACGTAAGTGTGTGTGTATTTTAAGAGTTTGGGGCTTTATTTGAGGCGGTATAGTAACTGTTTGGTGAATATAGATTACAATAGTGTAAGATAGTCAGCGTTATGGTTCGTTCTACTTTTGATTATTAATATATGATCCTACATCTTGTAAATTTTTTCAGGATATAAAACGTTTATAAATAGTAATAATAATACTAATCTAAGTCGCTAGCAACCTTGTGGGCTATAATTTTGTCGTATCAAATTCTGTTTTATTTTAGAGACAAGAGAACATAGAATAAGCAAGATACTAAACTGTCAGTCTTATGTAAAGATTGTATCAAACAACATTTTTTTATCAGAGATAAGGAACACACATACAAATGATTCATTCTGATAATAATATTCAATTATTTATAATTAAAAATAGAACTGATTAATTTTAGGACATTCACGTCTTTGTTTTATTATTCTAAATCTAGAACTTACAAACTTTCTCTTTAATTGAAAATAAAAACATAAAAATATAATATGGTCGGTGATTTGGGACTACCAACTACAAACCAACTGTGGCTCTTCGCCGGAGTGTCCCTCGCTAGCTTTGCTATCACTGTGAAAAAAACCTCTATAATGTATTTATTTAAATTTGACATATTGAAAATAACTATTAAATAAATTAAATGCTTAATTAAGTAACAACTTATAATATATAATACTACAATATAATATAATTGTACTTTAAACATTACATTTACAATAATATCTTGCTTCCAAAACAACTTAAAAAATAAATTATCTACGTTACAATGTTTTTTGAGAGTATATCATTAAAGGCATAGGATTTGAAAAAAATGATTTCCAATTATTTATCATTTGATTTTTGTAAAATAGATTGTGTTGGATAAACATTTATTTAAAAAATATAATAACAAAAACACAAAGTAAATTATGATTATCAAGACAAAGACAACACAGGTTAATACCCCATATAATATATATAATACTAAGTAATAAAAACAATGTATGAAAATACAATAAGTAACTATTATTATTATTATTATTATCTCTATTTGTTTTTTTATCATCCTCATTATCGGACCAATAATAACTTTAATTAACAAAATAAATAAATGCGAAGTCTAGTCTCTCCCTGAGTGAGGCACCTGACACGCTTCTGCAAAAAGGGCCTCTTATTTGTAATGGAATATTACGAGGTCCAAAATTAAAAAAACTTGGTCCATTCAAAAATTAAACTACTGAATGATAAAACGGTTTCATTTTAATATAACCATATAAAAACAAAATAATTAATTTGATTGTATATAATTGTAATTTAGAATTTATAGGATTTATAAAATGAATGGAATATTGAAAAAAGTAAACACATGGACGTAAAAAGAAAATTGATATAAAATAAGTATTGAATGTGGAATAAATTCCAGACGAGATGTATCTGTGTCTGTGTCTGTCACTTACAGACAAACACAGACACTTACATCTCGTCTACTCCCGAAAACGATTGATGCAAAGTATTCGAAATGTCGTTTAAAAATTAAAATGTAACCAAATTATACGCAAGTTTTAATCCCTAAAAATAGTTTTATTTTAAAATATGTTAAACGGGTGCTGACTGCGATGACTAGTTGTCTTGCAAGCCAAATAGCAATTTTTAGTAATTAAAATATTGAATTGATTGCGACAGCTCTAGTTGTTCGTAAGAAAAGGAAATGTTTTGACGTTTGTGAAACAGTGATCACAATAAAAAAAACCGGCTAAATTTGTTGTGTGGTTCTTCTTAGACCAGGTCGCGTTTGGAACCATCGTAGCCGTTAACGTTTAAATTGTAGTGTCCAGGAGGACGTTTTCCGATAAGTATGGTATCAATATTGGCCCTCGTGATTCTTTAAATTGACATATTTAAGTGAAAGATATAAATTTTTTATTTGAGCATTTGATGTCCAGTTTAATGATAAAGTTTATTGGTTATAACATAATAATATAACAAAGCTTGAATTGAATTAAATAGTTTTTTTTAACTTCACATAAAAATATCTATAGTTTCTAAATCTGAAAGTCCTATAGACTAATGTGTCTAAAAGCCACGGAAGAAAAGTAGAAATACCTATATACCTATAACCTTACTGTTGTCACGGACGACAAATATATTAAAGTAGTTAATCCAAGGTATTAAAAATACGCAAAACAACGAAATCGTTGTCATTTATCATAAATAAAATATTTGAGATAATGTTTTAACGGGTAGTGTGACTGAATTAATAAAACACGAATTAATAAAACACGTTCCTTATCTTTTTGATTTTCTAGGTCAAATAGTTAGTACAAACGGTGATTATTGTTTTATTTTTCTCCTTTAAACGACTATTTTAGTAAATGCAATCTATAAATATGTGTCTATTCTTTAAATTTAGCAAATTTTTTAAGTAAATTTAAAAAAAAATTGTTTGTGTTATTATAAAATTGCAATCATAGAATACTAAAAATGTATTTAAATCTATGGCTGATCCGGGAATTCCAGGCAATTCAATCAAATTAAATAACTCTGCTTCTAAACGACGTTGTAAAATCAAACATCAAACCAGATTTTCATTCAGAGTTCTAACAAAACTGAAAATATCGTATTTAAATATTGTATATTTTTTTAAGCTTTGAATACTTTTGCAACTATCCCAAAATTAGCTTTTCTGTATCTTCTTTGTATCTTGGAGCATTAAGCTACAACTGTATTTCAATTGTTATATAGATGTAAACATTATATTATATTACTTAGTGTCATGTGTTATTTCAATAACTTAAATAATGTCACCTTATATTCAATCTTATCATTAGCATTATCAGTCATAGAAAAACAAGTCATACTTACTACGTCTTACAATCAAGCCATAAATAATTACTATCAGTGTAAACAAATTATAATTTCAGAATTGGGCTATTGTTTTTATATCCCCTCCTCATTTCGTTAATCAAATTCGTCGTATATTGTTAATATCATCATTATACATTTCTTATCATTGACTGGTGGTAATGTATCTGAAACCTATCATACTGACAGATATGTTCACTGTAGCAGCTGATTCTGTCACTACAGAAGTAGATGGTACAGTGAACATATCTGAATATCAGATAAATCAAGACGTTATGTTATCATTTATATTAGTCATCATTACCCCCACCTAACCATATATTTTTATGGGGGTTTTTAAAACTTTTTTTTACCCTATTCTCCCACACGTCAATTGTTCAACAACTATGCAGTTGTAGGTGATAAACTAGTGTTTCTACCCACTCAGTTATCGTCTACATTGAAAACGAGCGCAACTTCACTATAGCGTTATAGAAATCATAATTAACAGTGGTAGGCTTCGGTGCTGATATACTTTTTTTTTAATTTATAGATAAGGAAGAAGTTCTGAATCATACTTGTGATTGTGATGTCAAAAATATTACGAGTATGATGGATACGTTTCTGATAAGACTATTATAGTGGGTGTAACTTCCGAGAAGGATTTTCCATATTGTAGATGTAGGCTTCGGTCAAAAATATTAAGAGCGTGATCGATACGATTCAGATTAGATTATTTTAGTAAGTGGAACTTCCGAGGTTTTTTTTTAATCGATTGAAAAACTAACCTAAAAAAGATTTAAAAAAAAAGGTCAAAATATTTTTTAACATTTATTAATACATTTATGATTAATATAATACACTTGTAAGAAAAATATCTCTTACTATAAACATTTAATATACAACAGTGATAGAGATAGTCTTTTTATTTGGTCATTTTATCTATGTATTGATGTTTTTAAAACGTGAAGTAACTGATTATTACTCTAATCTAACCAATGACTGAGTGAGGAAAAATTTAAAGTGAAGTGAAACTCAGATCTTATACTAATACACAATCATTACAATAATATAACATTTAATAATGCTTTAAATATGATTATAGACACCCAGTTATATTTTCTTAAAATCTACTGATATATGAAGAACACCAATTATCTTAATTTATATAATAACAAGGGATAATTACAAATAATTCAGCATAAGAGGGCCTCAGTATTTAGGGGCCAAAATTTCCCAAAAAAGATTAACATGCACATACTGTAATGAAAAAAAAATAAAGCATTAAAGATTTATAAAATTTAAATGAAACTAGAATAATTGATATCCATAAATAATTTAGCATAAAAGGTCCTACAAGCAGAGGGCCTTAGTATAACAGCCCATAGTGGCACCCAACATGCCAAATTAAACAGATTATGAAATAAAAATATAAATAAAATAACTTTCACAAATATTAATATTTAAGATGTTAGGCCAAAAATGTACCAATATTTTTTAATAGTAATAACAATTAAAAAAAATACATAAATACCATGGATCTTAAATATCATGAGAATATTTACAAGATTATCCCTGTTTCTCACTGTCTCTCTCTTTAAATAGATAGATAGATAGATATTCTTTTTTTTTTTTTTTGTCATGAGAGGTTGAAAGACACATGAAAAACACATCACTAAAAAGAGATTTATGTTCCTTGAAGTAAAACTCCACTGCCAACAACTAAATTTACTCAAATATATATTACCATTCATTTGTATATATATCTTTATTTTATCTGAATGTAGTTACACAGTTATAATGTGTAAAAATGTAATATTTTGGGGTTTTGTAGTACATTTGAATATTAGGCATTCTAAATGATTAATAATAAATAGATTATAGTAGAAATATTGCTACATAAATAGTATTGGTTTTATAGGTAACTACATTAAAAATAAATATAGAATAAAAAATCTTTGACACAGGCAAAACTTGAACCTGAGATTGTGTCACTGATTTTAAAAATTTTTCATTTTATATTTATTTAAAAAAATATTTCATATTTCTAGTACACCTAAAAATAACATAATTGTTAAAATTTAAAATCTCTGTAGATATCAGTTCATAGCAGCTACTTTTAAAGTCAGGTCGACGAATAAACTTAAATTGGTATAACAAACATTAAAATGTAATTAAATAAAATAACAATTAATATTGACCCTTATAATATAACAATCAATCAATTAATCGGTCAATTAATCAATTAAGCAATCAATCAAGCAATTGATCAAAAGACTGTAACAACAAAACCCTTTAAGTTATGGTACCGATTAAGGTTGCAACATATTGTTAATTAAAAAAGATAGTTTTATTTGATTGTCATTTCACACCATGCAAGTGTACATAATCAACTCAATTCTTTGTATATTTATGTAAAAAATATAGGGGGGGGTGACGGGGTCAATTTTTGTACTTGTATTTGTCAGCGGGAGCATTGCTGCCTCCACTTTGCTCCGTGTCTCAGTCGGCCGTCCACTGAAATTTCATTAATAATTTATGTTTAAACTAAATTGACAAATACATTATGTTGTGAACAGTATATTTTTAATGAGAAATATCTTTAAACTGTTGAAATCAGACTTGTACCATATTTTGAATGTGTAACAGTTGCAAAAAATAATATTATTATTTATAATATCCTGATTGTAAAATAAATAATATTTTTCAATAAATCGATTGACTCTAAAAATATTACTATCTATAATTTAATTGTTTTTATTGGTCGAGGTTATTTGATTAACATCTAAAAAGTAAAACCTACCTTTAAGTTAGCCCCCCCAGCATTTCGGAGTTCCTGCTCTCGTCGTTCCATTTCCTCGGAGCGCTGCTGCGCGCGCCGCACCCGCTCAGGATCCTTAACCCCACGTGCGGCCTGTTCATTACGACGACGCTCTGCGGCCTCTACTTGCTGTCTGCGTCTAGTCTCCTGGATGTCATTTAAAATGCTCAGTATCAAAGACTTCAGTCCTTTTTAACTGTATTTCTATTGCAGAGATATACTATATAAGTTTCAAGATGAAAGTTTTGCCTCGTTACTATAGATATATATGTATATATGTAAATATCATGAGGCAAAATCAGTACTGACAACAATATCTCTACTTCTGTTAAAAATTTCATGCAAATAAAATCTTCATATAAATTCTCAGTGATGTTAGATGGATTGGAAGTGCATATTTAAAATAGGTATATTTTGCATAACAACAGTATAAAATAAGTGGCACTTTACGAAAACGTCTGCCATAGACTACAACAACAACAACAAAAACATAACAAGAAATAAATATTTAAATAATTATTACATACAAAATAAATATAATATACAATTTGTGTTGTCTGGCAGACTGGGACTTAAGTAATGGACAACCATAAAATCACTTAAAAATACGTTAGCACGATATCATACATGCGTAGGGTATTTTTTAATTATATAGGAACAAGCAAGGTATGATAAATAAAATTACTTAATTAATTTTAGTTACAAAATCTTTTATTTTATTTACAAGAACTTACTGCGTCTGGAGTTAACACGTCTGCCGCTGAAGGCTTACAACAGGATGTAAATATTCCCATTTTATTGACAGTGTGTATCTAAATTTCCAGAAATTCTAAAATATACTACTAAACATCAAACTTCAATGATTCCAATATGAAATATCCAATGTTATCAATTGATTAATAACCACCAAAAATTGACAGCTGACAATGGTTCTTCCGTTTAAAAATATATTATATCAGAGATCATTTACAAATCTGTAAGTGCAAATAAAATAAAAACATGTTGCACATATAAACTATAAGATGCATTTCATTTCGAATAAGAAAAGACGCAAAGTAAAAAAAAAAGTTAAACATGACTTACTAAAAAATTATTACTTTAAGTATGATAATAACAAATATTTCAATAACATAAATTACTACTGTTGCATTAAACTACAACATAAGCTACTACGATTTATATCTACGCTTTAAAATTGTATATAACATAACGTGCAGCGTTTAATATGAAATAACTAACCATTCTCATCCATAATATATTATTTATGTTGGCCATATTTTTTATTGTATCAGTTATAAACCTTTAAGTAGGTTAGCTTCTACTTGTTGTTCAGTTTATAAAAAAATATATAAGCCAGATATCTTGAAAACACTAAAGAAACTCAAGACTGGGAAGTGGATTTTTCTTCGATCAATACTTTATAATGTTGCCAGCTTAAAAAACAAAATAAATTTTATACCTAAAATCATATAATTCCTAATCTATTAAGGTATGGTAAATCAATATTTGAGTACACTATGTACTCAAATTAAAATAATATATATCGCTTTAAAAATCAATGCAACAATCTACTATTTGACTATAGAATGACAACTTAGTATCGATAACTAAATAGTTTTATATTATCGATAAAAGGCGTAACTGACAGAACAGTCGTGCAACACTAACGCAAATTAAGATACTACTGCAATTTCGAGGACTGTCGTGAAAGAATTTTGATTTTATAAATATCGCTCTGTAAAATATGCTGTCACGGGTAGCTTTGCGTTCAGGTAAGTTAACTTATCCAATCTTGTTAAAGGTAGTCTCCTAGATTGTTTTAAAATATTAACCTTGATGTTAGGGTGGTTTATGTAATCACGATTGACAAGTGACGAATGTTCGA
This sequence comes from Mechanitis mazaeus, assembly GCA_959347395.1. Lineage (NCBI taxonomy): Eukaryota > Metazoa > Arthropoda > Insecta > Lepidoptera > Nymphalidae > Mechanitis > Mechanitis mazaeus. The sequence continues at coordinate 11,836,276 of OY365751.1, forward strand.
AATTTAATTTTCGAATTTATAAGTGAAGTAGGATGTATAATACGAATAGGACACCAAAATATTTTATAGCTTAAGCTTTTTTATTTTTTCGTAAATAAAATGTATAAAAATATAACCTACAGATTTTTTGTTACATATCGTTTATGCTATCAATTTACTTTGCATTGCTGAAAGTCTTATTAATTAAGACCTTATTGCAGAACTAGAAACATATTCTCTGCTCCATTATATTAAAAACACAGTTTCAAATTAACATTCTAAATTCTAGTTGCGGCGCGACAGTCCCCAACTCTCGTTCGCACATCGGCTTCATCCAGTGAAGACGGTGTCCGAGATGAGAAGAACTTCCCGCGCCCCGTGAGGGGAGAGCCCGGAAAAGTCAGACTGGGCTTTATTCCTGAAGAATGGTAGATTATTTGATATAATAATGTAAAAACAAAAAGGAAATCAAAAATCCCCTACATGTTAATATAATGTTAAAGGTTATTTACATATAAAAAAATATAATAGCTTTAATTATTTAATCTAAAATAACAGTTAGTTATAAGTTAGTGTTAGTAATAACAAATGTACATACATACAAAACTACATTTCAAATATTTTAGGTTCCAGTTCTTCCATGCTAAAACTGGTGTAACTGGTCCATACACATTGGGAGTGGGTCTTGCCACCTACCTTATGAGCAAGGAGATCTATGTCATGGAACATGAGTACTACACTGGTCTCTCCATCTTCATTATGGTATACTACGGAACCACCAAGTTTGGACCCAAGTTAGCAGCTTTTCTGGATAAGGAAGTTGATGTAAGTTTATTTCTTTATTGACTTGATATATGTTACCGACACTGTCTATTTCTCTGTAATTGTCTTATGCATTCATTACATTCCTCAAGGCTATCAATTTTGCAACTCATTTTTTAGGGACACTCCATGCTTAGACAACCATTACTATAATGTAAATAAAAACTAATAATATTTACATGATTTAAAATGAATACAACTAAGCAAGACTTCAAGATTAATATTTTTTGTAAAATCTTTTTATTTTTTGTTTTGGCTTTCACTAATCAATTTGAATAATTGTCATTTTAATTTACTCTATTTCAACCAATTCATAGGAAGTAGAATCCAATTGGAACCAAGGAAGAAAAGAAACCATTGAAAGTCTGAAAGAAGCTATTGAAGTTGAGAAAGATGCTCAGTGGCGAGCCAATGGACAGGAACTGCTGATTCAAGCCAAGAAGGAAAATGTGTTGTTGCAACTGGAGGCTGCGTATAGAGAACGCATGATGAAGGCCTATAATGAAGTAAGTCAAGCATTTTGCCAAATGCCAAAAGTATAATTTGTGTAATATATCAAAGAATAGTAAAAAAAATTTATTGTGTGTTATAAAATTAGTCACTATCGTATTATTTGTGTTACATTATAGAATTACATGGAAAGCAAAAATAACTTAAAAAGTGTAATTCTAAATATTCCAGGTAAAACATCGCTTAGACTACCAGCTGGAGAAGACTAACGTAGAACGTCGTATTGCTCAGAAGAACATGGTTGACTGGATCGTATCCAATGTGACCAAAGCTATCACCCCTGATCAGGAGAAGCAAACCCTCGACCGCTGCATTGCAGACCTGGCCGCTTTGGCCGGGAAGTAATCTAGTTATTTATAATTGTTAATAAAATCAGATCATAGTTCAAACGATTTTTATTTGTCTTAAGAAATTTCTAGTAAACCCTATTGTTGATTTTTCTATTGTTTTTTTAAATTTCAGTTGATTCAGTATTTTTGCAGTCAATTAATTTTTGTTAATGTTTCTTTATTGTTTTGTACTGTATTGAAATTAAAACATCAAAGAAAAGTATTTCAAATACTTAGCTATATATTTCTTAAAGGTGCCTAATATCTGCTTAAAATACTTGTGTATTTGTGGTAAATTTTTTCGTTAAATGGGCAATATTAATAGCTAATTTATAATTTCAGATAAAAACAAACAAAAAAAAATTAAACGAAATATAACATTTTCTTTAAATTTTGTTAAGTATAGACTAGCTGTGCCAGTGTTCTTGTATGAAACTGTTCGATCAAAATAGAATAGGTACCTACAATACAATCCATTACCTCTTTTTTTTTTTTTTTTTTTTTTCCGTTGGAAAAACCCGTTACGGGTACCCCGTTGGCCCATGGGGGTGACGGCCGGGGGGTGATGTGGGACTACCCGGCAGCATAGAGGATGCTGCCATTTTTAAGGCTACCCACTAAAAAACCAACGGTTGCCCTCTGCGCCGTAATGGGACGTCACGGGATCGCGTTAGCACACACCGCGACGCCCCGGCGAGACCCCCCGAATGAGGGTGCCCCGAGCTACGAAGAGCACCCTCCCATCGTAGGCCTAACAATCCATTACCTCTGAAATGCGTTGACGTAACCTTAATAATATTAAATGTTTTGTCACGAGTTTTGCAGATTAAACACAATAACTGTCTAAACTGGCATAAAACTTTCATCGAAATGAATTGAAATAAGTTGACTTGAAACTTAAAAATAAAATAAACATTTTAAACATTAAAGAAATAAGCTCCTTGTCTGGACATCTATAAATAATATCAAACGTTCACGTTTAAAAACTTCAGTTAAATCAAATAACATACCAGCTATATATATATATATATATATATATAATTTTAGTAAAATTTTGTTATTTAATCAAAACCTAGTATAGTTTAAAAGAACTTTTAGCACAGTTTTCTAAATATAAATAACTTTGTACACGTCATCTAGTGACAAATAATGAAATTAAGGTTTTTATAAAAGAAGTCATGATCTGTACAATTTAAAAAAATCCTAAAAATCAAAATTTAACCAAATTATACGCGAGTTTTAATCCGTAAAAATAGTTTTATTTCAAATGTGTACTCGTGAAAATCTAAGAAAATACTAAAATCCTAAAGCTTGTTTTATATGTATGCAACTTATTCTAATTTCATCTAGTGACAAAAAATCGAAGTATGGCTTTTTAAAAAAAATTATAACTATATAATCTATTGTAATCTTATTTTTTTAAACTTTGTTTTAATTATAACTTTGTTTAACCCCTTTCTGGCGGTTAATAATTCAATTCTTTATACCTTTATTAATGCCATCTAGTGTCTAGAAGATTTAACTGAAAACATACACTGAATTAGTTTTACTTATTTTTAAATTCATAATACTAATTAGATGTATTTTAATTTGAATGAAAATTTAATAAATTAAAAGTCTATAGTTCTTGTAGTGTTTTGATTGGTACTCCTAATTATACCTATCAATGATGAAGATGTTTTTTGCAATTAATAGAGTAGTTTTAATTTATTTTTGTGAAGATCAAAATAAGTAGTAAGAATTAAATCATTCTTATATATCTAGAGTATGATTATTATGTGTGCAACAAAAACATTTTTCAATGGTGGTGAGTGTGACCGTTAATTGCTATATGTTTCGTCTTAATGGTAGATACAAACCCCCCGAAACTTCAAATTCATTATATAATTTAAAATACTTAAACTGACCTAAAAATACTGTGTCATGCTCAAATTGAACAGATGGGACCCTTACTTGACTTATGCTCGCCGTCTTTTGAGATCGGGGGCCCCCTTTTAGCTGGGCGCCTTTTACAACCCTATAATTATAATACGATTGCCCATTTGGTCTCTTTTTATTTTTATATTAATATATATATATATAATAAAAGTTATACTTCACGTCTCTTAAATTGTAAGTGTATCTTGCACATTTCTCTTTATGTCATAAAACTGTTTAAACGTATATAATATTTACATTGTTTATGCATATATTATATTTACAAACTTGTTTATTATATTAATAATTTATATCTAAGTCTCTCTCTCAACTATATCGAAGTTGGTGATAGTTGGTGATAGCTGTTGGTGATTGTTGGAGAGTGTGCAGAAGGATATTTTTCGATAAATATGGTATTAAAATAGGTCTTTTGACTCTTCAAATTGACGTGGGTACATAATTTATCTGCATTGGATATGGATTCAAACCGGAAACGACATAAATATAATGATTAAACATCATTTAACTACAAAAAATACAGTACAAGCATAGGATAATTTTCCTGTAATTATATATAATTATTATATATACTAATATTATAATGCGGAAAGATTGTTTGTTCGAATGCCCTAATCTTCAATATTACCGGATAGTTTGAAATATTTTGATTATGATAGACAACTTTATGAGCTACAGGCTATCTAGCATTAAGCTACTAATCGTAGATAGGTTAATAGTAATTAAATATTTCGGCCGCGGGTGGACCCGCAAGTAACAGCTAGTATTAATAAACACAAATATCAGAACGGTACTTTACATTTTTCCACAAATATTTTGTTGCTAAATGTATTGATATTTTCATTTACAGAATGGACGACGTCTTTTCTTTTTTCTATTATTTAAATTAATTTTTTGGTTTAAAATTGAGGTTTTTGCGTCACTTTTTTAATAGTGATTTCTGATACGGAAATAATTTCAATGGAGCCGTGTGCAAGAACACATCTAAAGCGTTCTTTAAGACAAATAAGAATTGCACAATTAATTACATTCCGTAAGTATTCATACTGATTCAGGTGTTTCTGGTGAAGAATTTATTTTTGATGTAGTTAAAATATCCTGAAAACTAACATTAAATTACGCTTTACTCATTTCTAAATTTATAATATTTATGTGACGTTTTTTAAGTAATTAAAAGTCCATACCTACATTTTATCAAATTGTTGTTTTTGACTGGTACCATTAATTTTATTCACGACGCTTTCTATTTGTAATAAATAAACTCTGTTTTTTTATAAGTTGTAAGAAATGAGACTGTACTACTTGTACATATAGAGTATGATAGTTATTTCTGCAACAAAAAAGTTCCTGAGTTTTGTGTATAAAGATGTGCATTAAAAAAAAATTAACGCATAGTTTTAATTTTAACGCAAAATTGACAAATGTGTCTCCTTAATGTTAAATACAAATCCCCGGTATTTCTAAATCATTATACAAATTGAAATTGTAAGAAGTCATCCAATTTATTCTGTGTGATGATCAGATTGGACCCTTACTTGACCTACGCTTGGGGTCTTTTCAGATCGCGGTCCCCCTTTTGGCTGGGGGCCCCAAGCATTTTGTCTTTTGCCACCCTATGGTTTGCAACATTATGTAAACAAAAAATTAAATATAGATTTAGTTTTATTATTTGATGTCTTTGTTTTCATTTATATTGAGACAGAAAAAAATATTATACAATATATACTACACGTGTTTTACATAGTAAGTATAAGTTACACATTTCTCTTTATGTTATAAAACTGTTTAAGCACATATAATATTAACATTGTTAATGCAAATATTATACATTCAAATATCTTTATTATATTTACAATTTATAACTAAATGATGACACTGCAAAAAAATAATAATATATATAGTGTAAGCTTTGATTAATTTGCCTGTAATTCTATATAATTATTATATATAATAATATAAAAAGCAGGGAGGTTGTTTATTTAAACGTGATAATCTTCGAAATTACCGGATGTATTTGAAAAACTCTTTCTTTATTAAGCGGTTTAATGAGCTAAAGGCTGTCTAGCATTATGCTACTTCTTAGTGAACCTTACAGTAAATAAAACTTTTTTGTTGCGGGCGGAATCACGAGTAAGAGCTAGTCTTTAATAAACATGTGTCAGAACAGTATTTAACATTTTCCCATAGAAAGTTTTGTGCTAAATATTCTAATATATTAAGGTCAGACGGGTTACATTTTATTTCAGGTTATTAATGTAGTTAGTTAATATAAATATTTATATTTATAATATAAAATAATAAGACTATTTATTTTTTATGAAATATTTTTTTTTTATAATTTAAATGATATTAATGTGTTTTGGTTTATTATTATTTCGTCGTTGTCGGTTATCAGGTTAGTCAGTCTCTTCCTCAGATCACTTTCTTGAGAGTGTAGAAAGAGGTCAAGCCTCTTACCTCGAATTGTCTATTCCTTCCCCAGGTTTTGTGTATGTCGGGAGGTGTAGGTGAGCATTTACTACAGGCCTACGTCCAGAGTGAACGAAAATACTTTTTTTTTTTGTTTTGGTTTAATGGTTTCATTCACTTTATAATGGAATATTTTGCCAATGTAAATTTTATAGTCTGTTCTTTTTTTTTATAACTAAAATACTTCTAAGATCATAATGGGGAGATATTTTTCCAAAATATATGACATTTGAAAATGTCAGACATTTTGGAAAGATTTGATAATGGCGTGGATTTTGAAGTTGGTTTGGATAATAAAGATGAGATCAACATGCTTATAATTGAAAAATGCCTAGATTTTATAAATTATGAATACAAATACAATCTAGCAAATAGAACTAATCGTAATATTTTGATAATAATGATTATCTTGACACACTTTGATAATCAAAGTGTTAGTGAAGATAATATTTTACTTTTAAAATGTCAATAAAAATTACTGTTGAGTTATTGTGATGGAAAATTCATGACTCAATGGCACTCGAAACTGTGGCTAAGTGGTGGTGTGTGGCTAAAAGATGTGTTCGACATCAGTTGAATCATTATTATTATCAAATATTTATAGCCAAAAATGTCAATAATAGATAAGATAAGATTGAGAAACGACATATCTTAGCCATTGTGTTTATAAATTCAAGCATTATCAAAGCTTTGGAAACAGTTGAATATCACTCCGTGAAGAAATAGCTTCAAAACATATATTTATAAAAAAAATACATAAATTTAAAACAGAATAGAAGGATTTCGTAACAAATAGAGTGCACTGATTTTTGTTATTTATTTAAAAAATCCAAAAAAAGATTGAGATTATGAAAATATTTTTTTTTAATATTTCATCTGAAATTCTTTAATAATAAAATATAAAAAGAACAGAGTCATGGAGAGAACACCGCTTGTTAAAGGTATGAGAAGTACAATAATGTATCTTTCATTTCATTTAGTTTTTTAATTATAACATAATTTTTAATATTTTCTTTCGTTAATTCACTTGCCCAATTTCTTGGGGTTAGAACAATAAGTCAATTTGTGGCATTGCAAAGATTTGGCAACAGCACTAGCCACCAACCAGGTCAGATCATCTCTAGCTATTAGAGTAGGGTGGGATTTCTGCCATTCTTTGAATAAGTGGTGAAAAATATTTAATTTATTTGGTATTTTGGTTATTATCCTACGCTCATTAAGATAATGGACAGGATTTCACGCCGCAAGCGCACAACACTCTTCGTTGTTGGTATAGATCAGGGAATGCGAAACCATGGCATTAGTGCCAGAAGTGGCACATTTGAAATTTTAATCGCACACACAAAAACAAAATTATTTTTTTTATAATTTATTTTTCTAGTAGAAAGAAAAAATTAAATTTACTTAAAATATAATTTATGATATAAATTTGTAACAATAAATACTAATATAAGTATGCTAATTATAACCGTATATTATTAAAATATCGCACGAAATCTCTCGGAGTATATAAAAATATGCATTCAATAAAATTTAAGGTATAGTTTCACCACGCTAAAATTCGATTACCTAATAAGATCTTTTTTACTTTGTGGTATGGACATCAAAAAATTGTCTCCATCACTTTGACAGTTGCATTGTTTTGTGTTTCAAAATATTGTTAATGAATAATGGTGTTATTTTAGTTCAGGATCGGTTAAAATCATGGATAAATCCAAAAAGTTTTGAGGTTGTGAAATTAAGAGAAATACTCCTGGGTAACGTGGTATCTGCCACCATAGGAGAGGTGTGTGCCTACAGATTATTACTTCAAGATGTCAGAGGAGGTGAACTGCCTTCGTATGTTCCTGGTAAGTTGCTCATATTTTTATAAACCACAAATTCAAAGAAATTTTACGATTGATAAGAAAACTAAAAAAAGCAGATTTACATTCGTTATAATGATATCATTTGGAAATGAATCACAAATTGATACCCATTTGTAATATATAACAATTTTAAAATGATATCATTTTAGAATATAGACAAAAATAATGTTAATAACGTGTCAAACATAGCTTCTCGTGAATCTGCTGATATCAATCAAAAACTGTTCTAGTATCATCTATCATCTATGAATATAAGCAGAGCGTACGCGAATCGAGAATTTTACGTATTTATGGCCGTACAAGGCGTCTAGTGCGAGTTTTCAACCAACTCCATCGCGTTCACGTTAATGTTGACTTATATGAAATAAAAGCAACGCCATCTAACGGAATTAAGGTAGCACTGCTTTTATTTCATATAAATCATTTTATAATATTTCAAAGTATACACCAAACCTATAGATTAGGTTCAACTAACTTGCTCTTAGCACATAGAAGTTGCATTGCATTGCATTGCGTTTAAATAATAAGTTATAAAAAAAATTATATAGGAAATTATTCTCTTTCCAAGACTTTTCCTCGCAGAATATTATATAAATCGTTTATAATATTTAAAAGTGTTTTTATTTTTTTCTTTTGTAAGCGTTAAGAAAATAGTAGGCTACAAACATCTTTACATAACTCACGTATACTAATATTATAAATTGCACTACTAATATAATTTGAAGTGAAAAAATAAAGAATTCAATAATGATTACATTAGAAAATAACGTAATGATTAGGCAATCCAAACATGAGATACAAAATATTTAAGACTAAGAACTCACGACGATACTTTTAAATCGCGCCAGCACTACGGAATTTCATGCCTTTTAAAAAAGCCCCCTAAAATGACAGCACACGTCAGTCAGACGTTTCTTGTATTCCCAAGGTTTTATATTATATGGACGCAACACTCTTTTCTGTGCTCACATGTTTTTCTAATGAGAAACGTGCGAGTGTCCGTAACTTGCATTATCATATTTGTTTCAAAATTTACTATTTACCGCTGTCGATCGGTATCGCTGCGGGATAAATATTACTCTGTGATTTCTTAGCCTTAGAGTGTTTCAACACAGCATCCGACCAAGGACCCATCGAAATCCGAGAAAGATATTCTGAACAAGTTCGACGCTATATTTTTATGTACAGATTTGATCTCGTTACCTTGATCTATTTCTTTTTATCTATCGTATTATATTAAGAATACTACATACACTTGATAATGGTTTGTCTAGTATGGTACATACTACAGTATCAAGTAGTGTCTATGAATAAAAAAAAGAATGACTTGTAAGGTCATTTCAAAATTTAGAAAATATTGATAATGATGAAAAAAGATGAAAAAAGGAATCCAGAATAAAAATATACAATTAAAAAATATATAATTAATTAAAATTTTGATTTAACTACTCTTCCTTTAACAATTATCTTATATCTTTTTACACTGCCTGTCAAAATAAATAATTTGTGCTTAAATAAAGATATCTGAATGCACTTTAGCACTTAGTTATATTATTTTAAATAATCAGGTCCATACACATACAGTCTTGCACATTAATACAAACGTATAAACACTAGTTCATGTGAATACTAGGCATTTGTTAGGCTTTACGGTGACTGAAATGCATTGTTTTTATTTTCCCGAAATTTATTATTGATTTATTATTCTCTAAACATTTGATAATCAGTGCTGAAAAAACATGCCGTTTTCAAAGTGAAGGATGTTTTATGCATTGTTATAAATCATTAATATACATAATAAATATAACAGGTCCCAGTATACTTTGTGGTACCGAGCATTTTACTATCCGATGAATGAAAACCTTCAATAACAGAACCCCATTAAGATCTCTTATTTAGGTACGATTTTAATAGACTAAAAACATTGCTACTGATAAAGAATCTAGTTTATCAAAAAAAGGGTAGCGTACCTTATCAAACGCCTTTGTTAGTCCGAAAATAAAGGCCTGTCCGGTATGCGTGTGTTTAAATGTAATGTGTGTTTATAATATTATTTTTAATAACATATATTGGATAACAATTTATTTAATTATATTGGATAACAAGTTCTTTTATCGCGTAGAAATCCTTCCTGTTTATAATAAGGTACAATAAGGTTTTTTTTTTTGCCAGAACGACTTTGGGGCTTTTTATTATCATTTTATCGAAGATCTGCCAGTACTGTTAGAAGAAGTCCCCCTTGGACTGAGATATCAAATGTATTTTATACACGATGGTGCTTCTGCGCACTTCAGCTCAATTGCTTGAGCATATTTCGATAGAGAATATCCCAATCGCTAAATAGGTCGCGGAGGTCCACAACCGTGGCCTCCACGATCTCCAGATTTAAACTCTTTTTCCTCTGGGCTAACCTAAAACAATTAGTTTATAACTACTTCAATTAAAAATAGTGAAGAGTTAAGAAATAGGATAGTGGCAAGTTGCAAAACAATTCGAAATACACCAGGCATTTTTGAACGAGTGCGGCAGTCAATGGTTCGTAGAGTAGGTGCTTGCATTAGAGTTGGTGGGCAAAACTTTCAAAAATTGTTATAACCTCTACTCCTATTTTGTGTTTCAAATTATGTAGAAAAATTGAAAACTAAATTAAAATTTCAATTCCTGTATCTTCGCAAAAATTAAGTAATTATTCAATAAATAAATAAAAAGTAAATAAAATGTTTCTATTTAGGTTGATTTTTTTTTATTGACAAATTATTTGCAAAGATCGAATATGTAATTAAATGTTCAACGCTCTGCAATGCTTGGAGGGTAAATAAATTAATAAATAATAAATAAATAATGAAATTTCTATATAAATATAGCAACTAAATTATTAGGAAAAAATTTTTTAGTTTCTTTTAGTAGTGAATATTCTGAAAGTTTCGATATCCTTTACAGATGAAGATTAAATGCTAGATTAACAAACTAACAGACAGTTTAGGTTGTATAAGAACTTGTAAAAAGAGACACAATTTCCTCGTCCTAGTATGAAATCAATTTTTTTCGTGAACGAAATTGTTAAGAAAAATTATATATATTCATCGCTTTTTTAAATTTTCACCCCATAGTAATTATATACTTTCAAACGACTTTGAATTTACGAACTGCTAGCTGCTCTCATTTTTGCAGATCATATTCACGTATTTATAAATGAAACTTTCATGATCATTTATTGTTTAAAACTATTTATTGTAAACGAATTATTATTAAACGGTGGAAGGTCACCTTTATCACTTTTATATAAAATACCATATTATTGATCGCATTATATGAATTTCACAAACTTGGATCACAATCCGTGTCTAAACAGTTTAAACCCTTTGGGGTAGTTAAGCATTAATTTATTGCGAAATATATATAAAAAAGTCTCTTTTTTTTACTATTCTTCCAGATATTCTCATTGTCACTTTGTCAGCTTTGGAAGCGATTGTAGCACCATTTGTGAGCTGGTTGGGATTCAAGAAAAGACGTTTCGTTTTGGTGACTTATACCTTGGTAGTACTATTGAGTAGTGCTTTGTTGTACTTTCTACCATCAGCGACGATAAGAGAGGAGTCAGGTAATCATTGCTAATGTAAATGAAAACAGAGTTAACCTCAAGACATAGTTAACCCCTAATGTAAAATGGTAGATTTATTAATTCCAAATGTCTTTTAATTATGATACCACTTTGAGAAATAGTCAAAACATTAATTAATAATATGTAAATCCGTGATTTTTGTCTAGAATTATGTGACGCGGCAAACTCCAACAACGATATCAGCTATAAAGGCATGAGCACCCGTTCTATAGTGCGTCTTACGATCATCATCACAGTGGCAATGACGTTTCAGTTGTCACGCATTACGAGCTGGGCCCACGGCCTCGCTTACTGTGAAGAGTATGCTCCAGAGAGGATCAGCGTGCATTACGGTATGAAGATAGACAGCCTTCCACTGATAACAGTAATTTGGAAAACATATTAAATATAAAAAAAGGCGTATACCGATACATCGATTTTCGAAAAACTCCGTTTTTCCTTCCGATCTGTCTGTCTGTATGTGTGTCTGTCTGTGTGTGTCGAATTTTATTTGTCGAATTTTGAAAAACTAGAGATATATTTGGAATTAGCATCTAAATGTAAGATTCACTTTTCAAAATTATGTTGATTGTCCAACGGGAAGGTGGTCAGATCGGCCGCCGAAGTTACCGAAAAATGGAAAAAAAATTTCGAATTTTTAAATTTTTTAAAATCCTATCATAAACTACATAAAAAAAATAAAAAAAGCAATAGAAGTTGTTTTGTTTGTTAATTAATTTGCGAGTTATAATTTGCCGATTAGGAGTTTTTCATAGCGGAAAGCTCGATTGCCGCGTGTCAGATGTTTTAATATAAGGCCATTTTCCAGCTTAATATTATATTATACAAAAAAATCGATTCAACTGATACTATTTGTTTTTGTTAGGTTTCCTTCTTCTAGGGCGAGTGGTTGTGTTGGTTCTGGGAGTAAAGATGGTAACAGGACTGATAGAGGGTCTTCTCCCAGTTCAAGTTTCCCTACTGGTATTTGGTTACATAATCAATTTGGTAAAATACTTCTGTGTCATGCCAGAACATCCGCCGGAAGTTAATGATGTTCAGAGTACGGAACATCCACTTCATGGTCGCGGTAAGTTGTTACAGTATCAAAATCAAAAGCAATTTTATCAAAAGTTATTTTTATATATATTTTTTCATTGTCAAAGTTACGAGTTAGGAACTCGGATTATTATTTTTGCTATAGACCTAGAAACTAAGCGGACGCAAATTATTTTCTTTTTTAAAGGCATATTTAATATTCTTGTAACATTTAATATAAATCTTGAAGTCGGCAGAGATCTCTTCATATCAAGCGTCATTCTCTAAATATTCATAAAAAGTCTAGTGTATATTAGTATTCTAATGTTTCTTGATATCATTTTAATATTTGTAAAACGTTCAAGTTATGTAAAAATATATACCGATAAAAGAATTACATACTCTTTTTTAGAATCTAAACCGAAATAAATATATTGTTTTAAAGCCTTGTTAATTCAATAACAGGCACTTACATTGATTACTGACTGCTTATTCTACGAAATTTGTTGAAAATTCTTTAAAACAATTTGAGTTAAATTCTAATAATACCCGTATGGGTTAGGCTGTTATCGATATACGCACTTAACATTTACTTTTAAAGTCCTTAAATTGCATACTAACATACAGACAACTTAAAGACAATAGTTTTAAATTATCTATAATCCAAGAAAAACCGAGTTTCTCCGATATGTCTTCGATTGAGTCCGTGAAGTCTAAGTCTGAGCTGTTCTCAGGGTTTCCTATGAGTATTCTGCGCGTGGTGTCCCGTTCGCTGGTGCTGGCGGTGGCAATGTCAGCGTCGCTGATGGCAGCCGCGTTGTGGGGAGTCGGGTACAATCGGGACAGAATCGTAAAGGTATGAACCCGCTACCGCATATTTAAAATCTGTCTTCGTTATCTTTATAAATTCAACAAAATTGCCTGTATAACCGAATGCCGCCCGATCTAGTCAACTTTATCTATGACATTTAGGTTTTCTCGCAATGTATTATCATTATTTAACAAAATTATTTAGTATCTTTAAAAAAAAATGTTATAAAACTTATTTGGAAAAAAATATATGTCTGTTGTGTTGTGTTTAACTACTTATTATTGTTTTATATGTTGAGAAATGTAGTTATTGTACTTCGTTACAGATTCTTTCAGACAAATAACGATTTTGTCAGAAATATTAACCTGAACGGCATAATCAATTAAGTTTAGCATTATGCATTAAACGAAGATTATACATATATGTGTCAAATAGGTATAATTCGTTTCCAGGTCAAGTTTCTCATACCTGCCAGCACATCAATGAGCTTCGATGTTATATTGAGACACATGTACATTGTCATACCCATAGCGGTAAGTTGTCATAGATCCGTTAATTCTTAAAAAAAATATTTTTTTGTCTATATTTATACATTTCAGCTCGCCGGAGTAAAGTTTTCTGCTCCCGTAATGTCGGAGTACAGCACAAAAAAGGCCCTCAAGCAGACCATCATCATGACTACCTTCGTGTTCATTTTCTTCATATTATTTACGGTTCTGCCAAAATGTGATCAAGGCTCTGTAGCCGGCTTGGGAGACAACAATTTTAACTATCCCAAATGTAGCCTGTCTTGTGGGTATGTTATGATGTTTGGTTTAAAAGAGTTAGTTAATTCACTTTGTCTAATCTGAAACCAATCTAAACCATCCTTATTGCCACGATAGTAAAGTCCAAGGATAGTAAGTTTAAGAATGTTTATCAGTTATTTAACACCCATAGTTTAAACTTCACTTAGCTTGTGCAAAGAGTTTGTAGAAATGTTGTTTTATACAAAAATTTGATCTATGTTTTGCTAAATAAGTTGAACAGACAGACAGATAATCAAATAAATTTGATTGTGATTTTTTGATGTACAATTCAAATAAAACAATTAATTTATTATATTATCAGATGTAAACCAACGTGGGCGGAGTTCAATCCGGTCTGTGTGTCGGATAATAGGACGACGTTCTTGTCTCCTTGTCACGCCGGGTGCAGTGGTACTGAAAACATTAACGGTCTCCAGTGAGTGTTTTCAGAACTATTTTTAAAATTAAGAAACAAAATCCATACAAAGTTATTAAATAGCGAAAGTAGTCAATTAATTTCACCCCCTTTAGAAAGAAGAGGAATTTGTCCATCGCTTCAATCGATGGACAAATTCTTATGGGTTAGGAAATGGCACCGGTTATCTGTCTCTCAGAACTTCCAATAGAACTCATACTATAGTAACTTTATGGCGATTTCAATAACTGTCTCGGTCGAGATTGAAAGAACCATAAATTCCTTGTCCTCCTCTTCTTTGAAAGTGGGGAAAGCATTTGCTCTACGCGGTGTATTCAGATGCTGAAGGATTACGGTAATCATTAATTATAAGGAAGACTTATCCTCTAAATTGTATGCAGGATATACACGGGGTGCAAGTGCTCGGGCAGCTCTGCGGGCGGCGCGCTGCCCGGCGCCTGCGCCACTGACTGCACGCAGCAACACATACTGCATGATATGTTATTCATCGTGGCAACTACTTTTACAAGTGAGACTGTTTTTTAATTATACTTGATAAAATTGTTTCATTTGTTACAAGAAAGTAGGTACCGAAACGACTATTATATTTGCTGTCTAAAAATAATAATATTTCCCAGTACTAGCACTGCAAGCTCAAGGCGTGCTGATCCTCAAGACGGTGGATCCTCGCGACAAGTCTGTGGCCATGGGTGTCCTGTTAGCCATGATCGCCTTAGTGACCTTTGTGTGTGGGCATATAATGTTTGTAGCGATACGAGGTAATTAATTTTTTTTTCTGTTATTAAGTGATATTTACATAATTGAAAATAGTGAATTTTATTCTGATATTGATGGCTCGATGAGCTCGATGTTTATCGAGCCCAGTGTTTATGATTTGAGCGTGAGGTGAAACAACAGTGCTCACCAAAGATTTTGTTTTTGTTGTTTTTTTTTTAATCAATAATTATAAGCCATTCTAATTTATATTTTTTCGAGGTATAAAACTGTGAATATATTGTATAACAATTGTAAATGTATAAACACTGATAATAAGAAATCCACAAAAATATATCTTAAAAATCTTTAATGGTCAATATTTGTGTGTTAGTGACGACGTGTCAGTGGCACGAAGGTGGGGAATGTCATCTTCAAAACACTCTGTTCCCGTACGTGGTGGGTTTCTGCAGTTCTTTCCTCGTGCTGCTGTCGGCTGCTATCAGCATCGCATCTTTGGCATTCAGGAGCGTGTACGAGAAGAATCAGTTCAGTGGTAACAGCTTATGATCGTTTGAAGATATAACACATTTAAAGGTTTTACTTTCTAATAATTATTTAATGTAAACCTTGTATTAGAACAGTGGTAACGAAAATGTCGAATTTATAAGTAAAGCAGTAGTCGTTATTTATACTATTTTTACATATTCGTTGGTGGATATCACAGGGATTTTTATTTTTTGAATACATAGAACGTGTTTAAAGTAAAATTAAATTAAGTATATTTATTTACTTTAAATTAAGTTAAATTAAGTATATTTATTTACTTTCTTGTTTTAATATATTTTTAAGAAAGTATTGGATTAACTGTATTATACTGTACATATTGTGTTTACTATACTTTCTTAATAAGCTATACTAATATTATAAAGGGTATAAGTTTTTTTATATAAACGCGTTAATCTACTAAATTACTCGATGGATTTGAAACAAAATTTTTCATTATATTAGGCAGATACATGAGGTTATAAGCTATTATTACGCTACTCCTAGATCTAATAATAAATAATATTATTTCTCCGCGAGTGGAACCGCGAGTAACAGCTAGTTGTTAAAATAGCATATTTTTATTTTAAATGTTATTTTTTAATTTTGTATGACTAAGGACCAGTATTAAGTAGTTAGGGATATTTTTTTAATGTAATAATGTGCTAAAGACACGATGTGAGATGTGAGAAGATGTGTAAATGGAACAGGATTTATATATTAAGGACATTTTATATATTTCTCATTTGACAATTATTGTATACAAAAATACTACAAAAAGCAATTATTAATTTATTTATATCTAATAATGTTTATATTTATTAAATATTATTAAATGTGAAATAAATGGTTATCTTTTAATATATATATGAAGAAACGCATACAGCCAATATATATATATATATATATATATATATATATTGGCTCAATGGGTTTTTACTGGTGGGACACAAAATGATAAAAAGAAGGATTCATATTTACCTGCGTAATGAACTTAAGACGCTACCTTTTGCGACAAATGTAAAAAAAGCGATGTGAATCTGTATATATTAGGTATTTAGTTTCTTTGTAATTTACTTTAAGGATTCAAGGAAAGATACGGTAAATTGTATCACAAGTGGAGGGAAATAGTATTTTTTGAAAGATTTGAATTTGAAGGATTCCAGAATAGAATCCCAAATGCATCAAGGGATTCTAACGTAGAATCCTGAGCACAGCGAGCATTATTTTCCTTATTAATTTTTTCTTTTGGTATACTGGATAGGTTTTGTCTCTTGAAGTATGATTTTTTTTTACAATTGACGCATTTATATTCTCTTGTATTATAATTTTCGTGTCCATACTTTGGGCACACCATTCTTCTACTAGAATACATTTTATGACTGTGTCGAAACTTCCAACGTCGTACCACTGTCTTACAGCTTATTTATATACTTTTACATCAAATCTACACCCAAAACCATACATATAAAAAGATAGCGTATTGCTCTTGAAAATATTTGCTCCGTCTCGCTATCTACCCAGTAGTTTCGTCAGCTAATTACATTCTTAAACCAATATCTATAACCTTTTTACTATTTAAGTTTCTTCTTTGGTTGCAAGATATATGTTGCCTTATAAAGATTTTATATTTTATTTTAAAAATTTTTGTTATATCTTTTGATTTTCAAAAGGTAAAAAAAGGCAATTTGTTTTGGCAAAACATCATAGTTTAAAGTTTTAAATAAATATATATATCTATTTACTTAAAATTTTTTCCAGAACTAGTAGTAATCTTAAAACAGTCAAGTTCAAACGACGTTCGACAAACCTTTTGACTACTCGTTTTTATTGTCTTTGTACAGTATTAAATAATTATTTACTACATTACTACTACTTCATCATCTACATTATTTACCGCATTTATTTCACTTGCTGGCTTAGCTCTCTTTTGCGCTACTTTCAACCTAATATCACTGACTTCATAATCTTTGCCAAAATCCATATTTTCAAAAAATTGCATACTTGTCATTAAACTGCCGCCATCAACCTTCCCAACGTTACATGTGATATTTAAACAAATTTTTCATCATCAACATTAAAAGTGTTTAATTTTACTTTTAGTTTTTATAAATTGTTAAATTTAAACAAAAAAAGACTTTTCTACTTTAAAACTCATTAAATAAAAATGGTCTGGTAAAATCATTTTATAGTACAACAAAAAATCTAAAAACTACGTTTGTATTTAAAACATGAAAAGCTACTAGTTAAAAGATTATAAAGTGCTGAGTATGCGATTTCAAATAATGTCTACCTGGCTCTTTCAATTATCACCAAAATTAAAATTTAATTTATTTGTTATAAAAGTAACAATTTAGAGATTTATTATTGTAAATTATATATAACTATAAGAAATAAAAGAAAATTAGTAATAAACAACGAAACGCAACTTTTTAACAATTTGACGGCAGACGGCGGCAGATTTGACAGTTAGTAATACGGGACTTGGTCCTGTCATAACTAATTATATAAAGTCGTTTAAAAACAATTTTATCTATAAAAATTAAACAACTAGTGCGTTCACTATGTCCAATTCCAGGGAAACAGCAGCTAAGGTACTTACATAAAATTGACTTGAACTCTCGATATAAGTTATCATATAATTATTTATAATTACTTTAATAATCAAATATTATATTGACCTTGTCTTATTAAAGGTCACAAGAGGTTAATTTTAGATAAAGACGTATATATGAGGCCTTAAATCTTCACGTTTTCATTGATGTCTTTTTATGTCTTTATATTGTCATTATTGTTTGGTTATATTTAAAATATATAATAGCAAGCGGTATTAAATATCCTGTACTATTAGTAACAACTAATAATTTGGACAACAAATTTGAAATTGCAGGCTGATGACAACAGACTGAAACCTGCGGTAAGATAAATAAGTAGAATCCTAGTTTTTATTTGTTAATAACTTCATGCCGGGTTTCATTTGCATTACTTGTTTCATAGAATCATAAAATTAATTTGTATTTGTTACAGTAGTAGTGCATGGAGAATAGTTAGTCAATTTCTTGTTTACAAATAGTTATAATTGACATGTGCATGAAAAAAATGTTAATAACATTAAAATGACGTTGAAGTAAATAAAAGTAATTAAGTCTATAAGTTTTTGTTTATTTTTTTAATGTCACAGATTATAAATATTTATATTATTTTGTTAAACAATATTTTAATAAATCCTTGTAGCTTAGATTTGCAAAAACAATTTTATTAGTAATCATTTATGTTGGGACATTTTTTTTTGGATATAAAGTAAATTACATTTAATATAATAATAAATCATTAATTTGATTTACATAAGTATACAGTAATTTCAATTATAAATGTATTTATTAAATTTAATAAGAATTAATACTTTTAACAAATTGTTTACTTATTTTCTTAAATATTTTAATTCACTTAAAACAAAGTTATTAAATGACAAAAATCATTACCTTTGAAAACAAGACATTCCTGAGAAAAGTTTGGTGATCAAATGACCTATTTTTAAATGTATTCATTTTGCTATAATTGTATGGTGTCTTATTATGCACCACTTTTGTGTTAAATATATTTTTATACTGTACAGAAGGAAAACTTATACATATATCAACATAGCATTACCATATGCTATACATATATAAATCTGCAATAGGAAAAATATGAAGTATTTATAATTTTATTTCTAGCCAAGACAAACAAGCTAGTAGCGATAAAATACAATAGGAATCAGACAATTTGATTAGGTACTCTATAAATATATGTGCCTCGTCAATCAGCTAATCTGTATAGATATGAGTTGTTTGATAACCTATGTTAACTAAGAATACTTGTGTTTTTTTATGGATATGCTTCTTATATATTATATTTATATTTAATATTAGTTTTCCTAATTTTAAAACGATGATGATAATTGTTTTTCATATATTATTCTTTAAATTGATGTTTATGTATATATATTTGAAAAAATATGTCCAAATAATATTATTTGGACATATTTTTTTATGAAAGAGATATTCATAAAAGATAAGTTATACCTTTTTGGTAAGATCCTCCACAACATTATAACTTGCTAAAGTTATTTGTACTACTGGTCCCTTTCTTGTAGTATATTTCTGAATAGTTGTCAATTTTTAAAATCATGTTTCATAACTTATGCTCTTGCTGAATCATTGGAGACTAATAAACAGGTGGCTTAATATCACTAAACTGTATTTGAATTCCATATTTGACAGCTATTAATTATATTATATATATGTGCAGTGGTTTTGTTTTATAAAATCATACATGTGTAAGGTTTCAATGTTTATTTAAAATCAAAATATTCAATTTATGATGATATCATTATGTAATAAAAAAAATACGGAATATAACCTCTTTACAAGATTAATATTTTGAGATGAAAAATATTTGGAACTCCAGTAATGTAATAATATATTTAAGGAATAATATACTTCTGATAACATAACATTTTTAATGATATTTTGTTTGATTTAAAATATCTATAAAAAATTTACAAATGCATTTTAAAACACTTTATGATTCAATATGACTAGATGGACACATCTCTTGTACATTGTCTTGATATTACATGACTAATTAATATTACTTTGACTGCACTGATCATGAATTTGTAATGTGTCTCTATACCTACAACTACAGTTGGGATTTTTACAAAAGATATTTTTAAAGTTATTTAGAAGAATTAATTAAAAAAAAAACAATTCAGCAATAAGAATTAAACATCCAATCTTTTAAATTACGATTAAATTTCAATAGATTTAAAAATCTATACATATCTATACATGTAATTAACCTTATTGTTAATATTATAATATTAATTATTTACTCGCAGTTCAGAAGCACGCAAAGAATGTTAAGAACCGTAGAAGATACAAAAAGTAACATAAGCCTCACTGTGGTTAGAATATAAATAAATACTTTACACACGAACAACAGGACAGATAGTATATTCTTGTAATATGTATAATTGTGTACGCGGTATCGTAATATTTCATCAGTTTTACTGCATCCGTTGACGCGTCTATGTCGTGACATTGACACACGTTCCCGCCAAAATAAGTGCCATAGAGAAGGTTATTTTTTTTTATTGTGATAAACCATGGATCTTTTATCGAAGGTAAATCTCATATAATTAATGTATGCTAGTTTAAGAAAATATATATAAATAATGACAGTTATTTCTTCGGTTACATATATAATATTCATTAGATATTATATACAAAACTCGATAACAGTAACTATTTTTTTAACTAAACTATGCGGTACGCTAAATAGTTGCTTTTATTAACATGCATTGTCATTCCGCCTGTTAATTTAAGACCATTACATATAATAATATAAATACGGACTTCGTATGAAACAATCTCTCATTATATTTAAACATACATTAACATACATAAAATTAACGGGCTCAGTACAAATACAAAATCTGTTTTTATATCAATTAACTTATGACGTTATTGAAACAAATTAATCGATTTTATGTGAAATACAGTTTTTTATGTTTTTATCTAAACTGAGAACTTTGACCCACGTTTTATAAAGATAACTGCGCACTTGATAACAGCCTTGTTAATAAACTCAATGTTATAGGAAATTAAATCTTATATCCTCTTATTAAAAACTGTTTTGCATCTTTAATTCGTCATATGCAATTGAGTACAATTTGTCAAGCTAGAGTACTTTTATTGAAAATAAAGAATATGTGTAACCTTGAACATAGTTGAGATGAAGAGTTTCAATTAATTTATATGAACGCAACGTATACGATACTTTAACTAAACATAGTATAAAGATCTAAATTATATATATACTTATATAATTATGGCTTATTTTAACGTTCTTCTTATATAAGCTTTTAAAACCAAACCTTTCACCTTTTCAAACCAAAAAAAGTATAATTTAAATTTAGAATAAATGAAGATTAATGCGTCTAATTAAAAATATAAAAACTGGTATTTTGACAGTTTGTCAATGAATGTACCTACTTATTTGCGTAAAAAAAATTAACGCGGCTTATGTCAAAAAGACATTAGTATCTTTGATTGAATCCTTAAAGCGATGTTTTTAATGGCGAAGAGGGTTATTTGCAACTGATAAAGTCTACGCAAGTTTACGTAACGCAAAAAACATCAGAATAAAAGGTCCCCTTCTTTATGACATAAATCCTTATTAAATTCCTATTTGACCTTGAGATATGAACCTGATATAAAAAATGTAAAAATTGTATGTTTTGTCAGTTATAAATAAATCATGAAAAAATGATTTGATATTTTATACTACTTTAGTAACCGTACGATCATCCTATAATAAAATAGTCTCTTTTTACAGTCCCTTTTCGATTATAACGCACATTTGATTATAAAATTCATACTAAAAATAAAAAATAATAAAAATTTAAAAGTACCAGTAAGTATCGATTGAAAACTATATCGTCAAGTGAAATTACCGTTAAGTGTTGATCATTTGTCGATATAAAACTTAAATGTTAAGTGTCGAATAAACTATATCACTAAGTGTCGAGAAAAACTATGTCATAAATTGTCGATAAAGAACTAGCGTGAAGAGTCGATTAAACTTTATATTGATAAGTGTCGAAAATAAAAATTATGAAGTGTCGATAAATAACTAGATCGTGGAGTGTCAAAGAATCTCTATATCATACAGTGTCGAAAAACAACTATATCAAGAAGTTTCAAAAAACTATATCAAGAAGTGTCGATAAAATATATTATGAAGTATCTTTAAATAACTAAAGCTGAAGATTCGAATAAACTCTATATCAAGAAGTGTTGATAAATATCTAGAGCGTGAGGACTCGAATAAACTCTATATCAAGAAGTGTTGAAAAAACTATATTATGAAGTGTCGTTAAAAATTAGAGCGTGAAAAGTCGAAAAAACTGTATATCAAAAAGTGTTGATAAATATCTAGAGCGTGAGGACTCGAATAAACTCTATATCAAGAACTGTTGAAAAAACTATATTATGAAGTGTCGTTAAAAAATTAGAGCGTGAAAAGTCGAAAAAACTGTATATCAACAAGTGTTGATAAATAACTAGATCGTGAAATGTCGTGTAAACTTTATTTCAACAAGTCTCGAAAAAACTATATCACGTAGTGTCTATAAAAAACTATAAAGTGAAGCGTCGAATAAAAACTATCAAAGGAAGTGTTAATGGGGCAAGTATGCGAAGTCCCTGTTCACAGTTTAAATAATATATATATATATATATATATATTACACAATTATATAATTTCAATATTGGAATTATTTTATCCCAAATAAAAAACTACTTTCATTCGGGATTTCATCGATTTAGAGGAAAGGTGTGTCGAGAGAGTGTATACTATATGTATATTATGTACGCACATACAAAATCAAAGATAACCTTATTTCACCATCTGTTAAACGATTGCATAAAACAAATATTAGAACAAACTGAGTAAATACCTTTAACAAACGTTTACTTTACAATCAAGAAAAATATTTAATACTAGGTGTTGCCTCCGGTTCCACTCGCGGACGAATAATTTAATTTATTAGTGGGATCATTAAGAGTAGTAGCTTAATGCTAGATAGCCTTCCTCATGAACCTTCCTACTTAGACAGATTTTTTCTAATCCATCCGGTAGTTTTGAAGATTACTGTATACAAACAAACTTTTTTGTTTTATCTTATTGATATAATTTACGCTTTTACATTTGATATTATATTTAGGTTCTGTCCTGTTAATTAAATTTGTACGTAGATGACGGCCCTTTAGACTATTAGCAGGATATTGCCTCAAAGTGGATGATAGAGGTCAACCAAAGACATCTACGAGTATGTGTATAGAAGTCTGCAGTTAACCTTGTAGCAGTAGAGATACACCTAACTCTAGATAACTCTTCGACCTTTCGATTCCTTGAGATGATAGTAATCGTATTTCACCAATTACTTCTAACATTAAATGGACAACTACGGCTAAAATCGATGTGACTCAGAACTAATTTAGTTTTTACCGTAGTCTAAAAGTTACTGAGACACTAAAGAATGTCTTAAATTCTAGGAACTGGAATCTCGGCTTTTACAGAATTCCTAATTAAGTTACAGATTTGATATGAAAGAACTTGCCAAAGATTACAGATTAATAAGTTCAAGCACAGATTAATAAGCGCAAGCACAGATGAGAAAGTTATATTCTTTTTTAAATTTTCTTATAAACAAAATTTTAAACAAAATTTGACAGATATTCATAAAAAAAAATACAGGAGTTCTGTTAACTACTACAGAATAAGTGTACCTTAAGAAAGTGTTGCCTATGACTGACCTACGCAAACAAATTTATTTGATGCCTATCGGTAAAGGCTACTTAAAAGATTGTTTAGGAGCCACTTTTGAATACGGGCATTAGACACATCTTTAAATTTAAATTAATAAGCTCAAGCACAGATTAATAAGCGCAAGCAAAGATTAGAAAGTAATATTCTTTTTTAAATTTTCTTATAAACAAAATTTGACAGATATCTAACTTAAATTTTCTACTTTCTACAGTTTCTGTGCTTGAACTTATTAAGCTGTAACTATGGGGTTGTCACATTGAAATAACACCCATATATATATATATATATATATATATTACACAATTATATAATTTCAATATTGGAATTATTTTATCCCAAATAAAAAACTACTTTCATTCGGGATTTCATCGATTTAGAGGAAAGGTGTGTCGAGAGAGTGTATACTATATGTATATTATGTACGCACATACAAAATCAAAGATAACCTTATTTCACCATCTGTTAAACGATTGCATAAAACAAATATTAGAACAAACTGAGTAAATACCTTTAACAAACGTTTACTTTACAATCAAGAAAAATATTTAATACTAGGTGTTGCCTCCGGTTCCACTCGCGGACGAATAATTTAATTTATTAGTGGGATCATTAAGAGTAGTAGCTTAATGCTAGATAGCCTTCCTCATGAACCTTCCTACTTAGACAGATTTTTTCTAATCCATCCGGTAGTTTTGAAGATTACTGTATACAAACAAACTTTTTTGTTTTATCTTATTGATATAATTTACGCTTTTACATTTGATATTATATTTAGGTTCTGTCCTGTTAATTAAATTTGTACGTAGATGACGGCCCTTTAGACTATTAGCAGGATATTGCCTCAAAGTGGATGATAGAGGTCAACCAAAGACATCTACGAGTATGTGTATAGAAGTCTGCAGTTAACCTTGTAGCAGTAGAGATACACCTAACTCTAGATAACTCTTCGACCTTTCGATTCCTTGAGATGATAGTAATCGTATTTCACCAATTACTTCTAACATTAAATGGACAACTACGGCTAAAATCGATGTGACTCAGAACTAATTTAGTTTTTACCGTAGTCTAAAAGTTACTGAGACACTAAAGAATGTCTTAAATTCTAGGAACTGGAATCTCGGCTTTTACAGAATTCCTAATTAAGTTACAGATTTGATATGAAAGAACTTGCCAAAGATTACAGATTAATAAGTTCAAGCACAGATTAATAAGCGCAAGCACAGATGAGAAAGTTATATTCTTTTTTAAATTTTCTTATAAACAAAATTTTAAACAAAATTTGACAGATATTCATAAAAAAAAATACAGGAGTTCTGTTAACTACTACAGAATAAGTGTACCTTAAGAAAGTGTTGCCTATGACTGACCTACGCAAACAAATTTATTTGATGCCTATCGGTAAAGGCTACTTAAAAGATTGTTTAGGAGCCACTTTTGAATACGGGCATTAGACACATCTTTAAATTTAAATTAATAAGCTCAAGCACAGATTAATAAGCGCAAGCAAAGATTAGAAAGTAATATTCTTTTTTAAATTTTCTTATAAACAAAATTTGACAGATATCTAACTTAAATTTTCTACTTTCTACAGTTTCTGTGCTTGAACTTATTAAGCTGTAACTATGGGGTTGTCACATTGAAATAACACCCAATTTTGTAGGTATTCAAGATGCTAAATTAGGAATGAAATGTGTACATATTTATCTTTAGAATACCCATTAAATATATTTTAATACATCCAAATATAAAAGATACTGTAAAAAAAAAGCTCTCACAAAAAAATTTAATAAATGTTTGATAACTATTCAAGAATAAAAATTACTCGTAATATATTTTATCTATTCGATCATACCTTTGATTGATTGGAACCTATATTCTAATCTATTTAACACTATTGTATCAATGACCAGCTATTTTTTATTGCATCAGAAAATATTAAAAATTTGAAAATAATAGCCAATATCTTATCTAGTATCTTGTATATTCTTGTTTGTTCTTTACTACTGAAATTTTCAACTCTTTGTTACCCTACTTCTTCAATTTACGAGCTACACTCACAAAATTTTGCATACATGTGAATAATCAGCAAAACTCGTTCTGGATTGAAAATCAGCCGAATCGTAATTGTAGTTTTCGTGATAATTGATAAAATGTGTCCCATAGAGTTAACATATAGAACGTTTATGTTTCGCGCGCACTGCGTCGCTAGGCTAACGCTTGCGTGGACCTAGTAATAATGATGACTATACATGCCTCGATTATTTGAGACATTAAGTCCTTTATTTTAAAAATATCTCCGTAAGCATGATATCTAATTAGTTCCTTATCGTAGTGAAATATCAGAAATAAAGTTATTGATTTAGATATAAAATTCCTCAAAATTGGCTTTACCAGATACGAAGTCACCAACGCACCCCTTCTGGTTCCCGTGACTTCAAGGAGGCCACCAAGCGTGATGCTCTCGCTCGACTAGAAGTTGAGCTAGAAAGACTATTGTCTTCGATCCCGGATTCCAGAAAATCTCTAGTAGAGAAAGAATTCAGGGGATTCAAAAACTTATTTAGCAGGTTTTTGGCGGAACGTAAGTAAACAGTATTATGTTCAGACAATTTCTTTAAGATATTGTAATCACTGTAGAAAGAAACGCTTAATCACAACTAAATCTATGTCAAAAACAAAGAAAGATATTATTATCATTAATAATCAATCGATTATTTACGTGAACTTCTTAATAATATGCATTTAATATTTGTTTTTATCTTTAGAGGGTCCCTCAGTAACATGGGAGAAAATTCAGAAACTTCCAGAACATGCCGTCATAGATTACTCAACACTCCAGACACCCACCACAGACATTGTTCACCACATGCTGGACAAACTCGTGGTGGTCAAGCTCAATGGTGGGCTTGGAACCTCCATGGGTTGCAAGGGTCCAAAATCTGTTATCCAAGTCAGGAATGAGTTGACCTTCCTTGATCTGACAGTACAACAAATTGAGGTTAGTTGAAATGTCAAATGAGAATTTTAGATATAATTTTTAAATTTATTATCTTTTGAATACCGGGTTTCAGCATTTACAATTAGATATCATGTCCAAAGCTTCAAATATACTAAATATATCTTCTAAAACTCAAAATAGTCTTAATTTTCTTCGTTGGCTTATACTTTTAACCATTCTTCCAAGACTTTTACCCTTCCACATTCTTCCACAGCATCTTAACAAGACCTACAAATGCAATGTCCCTCTGGTCCTTATGAACTCATTTAACACTGATGAAGACACACAGAAGGTTATCCGTAAATACAAGGGTCTGAAGCTAGATATCCACACCTTCAACCAGTCCTGTCACCCCAGGATAAACCGAGAATCCCTCCTGCCAATAGCCAAGGACTCCGATGTGCATTCAGACATCGAGGCGTAAGTATAAGTTTATTTTTGTCCAGATAAAGTCATTTCATGACATCCATAACGATTGGCAATAGATTTTATATTATTTTTGTGGCCCGCATCAGAATTATAGAAAGTGATGTATTTGTACCCCGTAATGAACCCCGTAGTGTATGGATGTTTGTATGCAACAATTTTATTAAATTAGCCTATCTTTGTCCTTATCAGTCTAGAAATAGTCGTGGCAATAAGGTATTTCAAGTTCTCTCCTTCAGTTCATAAAGAAAATTTATACACGTTACGTCCAAAGGACCCATTTCCGGTTACCGGAGGAGGTCCAAATTCTTACTATTAATCTTCTCTCATCAAGAGCTTTCGATTGATATATTGCACTTGTCGAAACGTTTCGTTGTTTCGGTGACGCGACACCACAGACACTAAACTGACAAATTGGTAGAATACAAAGATTATATAATCAGATTTTACTACGGAATTATTATGCTATCCAGACTCTCAAATAGCAATAAAATCGGTAAATCAAATCTGTTTTCTGAAGATGACCTACAATAATAATTCATATGGAATTTATATTAGAAGACAAATAATTACTAACACGTATATTACGTACATGACTAGAATAAACTGATAAAACAATTTGATTATATATTTCTGTTTGAATCTATATTACTCGTAAGATATATGTAAGTATAGTACATATTTAAGTTTGTTTCAAACTATTTATAGAAAATTGTATTTCAATATATCGATGCCAGAAGAAGAATCTCATCGTAACTCAATAAACACGAATTTGAGATGAATAATAATGATAAATGATCCTGGTTTAACTTAATATAATCTGATGGAGGGAGTTGGTTTAAGTTACTATAATCTGATGGATATATATATTGATATGAATTAAAACAGTTTTTGGCATATTTTGGACATATTTATATATAGTTTGACATAAGTTTAAATTGTTTATAGTTTTAAATATTCCAAATTGTTATGCTAGTTAAAATTTTTTTTTTAAATGACAAATTTAAATACAAACATTAATAAAATATTATATTTGCTTTGGAATTAAATAACCAAAAATATGTTAGTGACTTAACTGAAATAAATGACACTAAAAGATATCACTCGTTTAGGAAGTCTTTTTATATACCTATAAAGATAGTAGACACAGACTAAATACGTATAAACGTTCATAAGTTCAATTATGCCAAGAGTGCTAAAATACTCAGGCTTTGAATTCATATCTTAGAAATGCTTCTCAAGACTTGGACATACTTTATTTTTTAAACAAGTAATTTCTAATGAACACTGAAACTTTAAAAAATATTATTTGCCACCACTACTTAAAAAAAACAGGATATTCAAATACACAAGTATATTTAATTAATAAATTAATTTAATTTGAAATCTTAAATGTGTTAATTTCATTTTAATCTATTGTTAATAGAAGTCAGTTGAATGTCTTACGTAACGTTATCTTAACACGTGTATATTATACTGATATTATACCAACAACAAAGATTGTAATTTAATATATAGGTATATAGATGTATATTACAATAATTAAATGTTCTTTACAAAGTTTTAATGAATTTAAAATTGGGGTTAGTAAGAAAATTTGTCCAAAAAGTTTTAAATGCACACAAAATTTCAAAATATATTTTTAATTATTTAAGAAAAAAAATCACCTCAAAATTTCACTTTTTCGATTAAATTCAAAGTCAATGTTATAGTATTTTTTTTATATAGATTGCACATAAAACGTCACACTCTAGTTGTACGGCTTCAAAGGTTATGAACCGGAAGGTTAAGGTGAAGAACCGGAAAGATACTCCATGGTTTATATAGAAAATAAACACTTATCTTCCATTTATTGTAAAATAGAATTCACTTTTAACTTTCTTATTCTTTTTGGTCTTGATAAAAATATTTTTTTATTCTGACGTGATAAAAAAACTACTTTCATATTTTGCTATAGCTGGTACCCACCCGGTCACGGAGACTTCTACGAGTCCTTCCACAACTCCGGTCTTCTCGACAAATTCATAAAAGAAGGAAGAACCTACTGCTTCATCAGTAACATTGACAATTTGGGAGCAAACGTAGACTTAAATATCCTAAATCTTCTCTTAAACCCGGACCAGAAAGAACTATCAGAGTTTGTAATGGAAGTCACAGACAAAACCAGGGCTGATGTGAAAGGTGGTACCCTCATCCAGTACGAAGATAAGCTCCGTCTTCTGGAAATCGCGCAGGTTCCCAAAGAACACGTAGATGACTTCAAATCAGTTAGTCAGTTCAAATTCTTCAACACAAACAATCTCTGGGCGAAGTTAGATGCTGTCAAGCGAGTGGTGGAACAAGGGTCTCTGAACATGGAGATTATCGTGAATAATAAAGGTCTAGCGGATGGAGTGAATGTCATACAGCTGGAGACGGCTGTGGGCGCGGCCATGAAGTGCTTCGAGGGAGGAATCGGGGTTAATGTCCCCAGGAGTAGATTCCTTCCCGTCAAGAAAACATCTGATCTTTTGCTAGTTATGTCCAATCTGTACAGCATGTCCCATGGTACGTTAGTGATGTCCCCTCAGAGAATGTTTCCATCGACGCCATTAGTGAAGCTCGGTGATAATCATTTCGCCAAGGTTAAGGAGTTTCTGAACAGATTCGCGACTATACCCGATCTGATTGAGCTCGACCATCTCACTGTTTCTGGTGATGTCACTTTTGGAAGGGGAGTTTCGTTAAAGGTTAGTTGGGTTTGTATTTAAATTAATTCAGTTTTATCCAGAAAAAAATTGAATATCTTTGTGTAAATTCTATTTAAATACGTTTTACTCAATATATCCGATATACGAAATGCGGGTTAATCTCTTTTGCCTCGTGAGAAATGCTCAAAGACAGTAATAGATAATGTAACAAAAAATATTCCATTCCCATAAACTCTCTTTTGGTTTTTCTTTTTTCTCTCTCACTTTCTAAAGATATACAAAGATTATTGTTTTCAGGGTACCGTAATAATAATAGCCAATCACGGAGACCGGATCGATATCCCGTCCGGAGCCTTGCTGGAGAACAAGATCGTATCCGGAAACTTGAGAATTTTGGACCACTAAGCGATATTCAACTTAATGTACTTGGGATAAAGCTGAATTTAGAATGTTATTAGAGATAGATTATACAGACGTAATAATAGACGTAATTTTAAGTAATCTACGTAATTTATTACGTAACAATTTTTTAAACGTTTTTACCCTTAATATTACGGTATTTCTTTTTCTATAAACTGTAGCACAATTTTGAATATTTTTATACCTTTAAATTAATTTACTATATTATGGCATAATATTTTTTATCATTTCTAATGTGTATAAAGTTAATATGATTTTAATATAATGGGATACCATTAGATGATAATTTTATTATTGTTAATATGTAAATTATTTATTTATTTGTTAAATATTTGTAGTTATTTATTGGTAATTTAATAGTTATTAAAACGTGTGCCATGGGGAAAAAATAAAGCAAATATATGATAATAGTTTTTTTTTATTTTAGTATTGGAAAAAATAGAAAAATATACATTAATTATTAAACTTTATGATTATTAACAGATAAATTAAATTTCTTCATTCATTCATTCATTCACACACGTTGAAGTTGAAGTACAAAATACACAATAAAATATTTGCTAATAAAGTAGTTACAGAGCAAAAAGGATTTAGTTTGCAAATATGTCGAAAATCTATAGCTTATAACTTCATAACTTTATATAATAAATAGTCGCTGAACATACGCATAGATACCAATAACAAAAACAAGAAATTTGCAAAAATATGTGCACTGCATAATTTAATTAACAGTTAACACAAAAAACAAGGCATTCATCCACCTTTCTAAAAAATATTCTACCATCAATAAATAGACTGATCAATGTCCAAAGCATTCAGCGATATTTTTTCGGATATTTCCATCGCAAACCCACTTTGGTTTTTGATCCACCATCAGCTGGATCGTGAAGCCCTGCTGGCCAGTATACTACAAGCACCCGACAGCAATGTCAGCCCCGCGCTGGTGGCGCCCACAGTCCACACGCTGAACTCGTGCAACAGACACGAGGAACCCTCCTGGTAGCCGCAGGTTAAGTCTGTAAGATGGTTATGGTAGGAATTCCATTTAGGTGCTGAACTTGGGTTATAGCTACACACTCAATGAGAAAAATATTTGGAAAAGATAGATGGAATTTTCTCAAAGTGCCAAGTATGGTTGAAGTACACCAGCGAGAAGTTCGGAGTCACTTTTGTCTCATACTTAAATTACATACTATTCTTGTCCGAAGTAAAATATTAAAGAGGGATAATAAGATAAACTCTCCACACTTACAATATGCAGGTCAAGAGGTAAAAAAGGTTATTAATTTCGTCCGCAAAAGCGAGGTCAACCATATCGTTTTGACGATAAAGACACAATATAATTTGAAGTCAATGCTAAATAGACCCAAAAGTTTTTCAATGTGAAATAAAAAAAATACATAAAATGGGTCATAAAGAAGAAGTAAACTATGTAAAAATATGAGAAGTATTTTATATATCCGATTCTATTTCAGTTATTTTCTAAAGATACTTACATCCAATTCCCATATACAGCAAGTGTCCTAGGCTGTTCGCGAAAAGTCCCACGAGCGCGAAGGAAACTCCAATAGCAATAGTTTTGTCTCGACGTGGCACCGCACGGAGCACAGCCATGCCTTGCATGAGTAACGATGCCGCTGATGATGGGAAGAATTAACGTAACTTGATTAAGACTTCGTGAAGAGTTTATTATAATTACAAATGATTACATTTACTACATTCCGACCCATTCATAACTCTTGGAGTGGGATGTTATTTAGTATTAGAATATTTTGTGGAGTAAAGTCTAGTTACTAGTTATAAATAATACTTCTTGTTCTCTTCATTTGATTTCTCACGCGTTTTTAATATATTCAAACTAGGTCTATAAAATAAAATCGAGAAGTGTGTATAAATTACAAATATTTCCTCTCTCTTTCACTCACCACTAGTAGCCAAAACAAGTGTGAAGAATACTAGATACAGGTTGTACAGCAGCCAGCAGGACGGCAGCGCGCACGAGCCGCGCACCGCCCGCCCCGCGCCGCACGAACACGAGGACAACAACCTTCGAACAAGGACACTTTAAGATGTATTGTCCTCAATAATTCATTACACGGTATCATTTATAAGACCATGTCATCGAAAAATCGTTCAATAATGACATTTGATCATATTTTTTATGAAACACTGCAGTCATTAAGTTACTGCAATAAATCAAAGACACCATCCTGCAAATTGATAACAAAATAATCTTTTATGTATATAACTTACATAATTCCATTAAGATCTTCGTATTCTCGGCAACCCGCGTGGCACGGAGAAAAATATGTGGTGGAGGTGTTCAGAATACATACCGGACTGAATCCGTACGACTCTGATTTACATCTGTAATTAATAAGGTTTTAAATCTCATAAACTTCTTTTTTATAAATTGTCTCAATTATTTTGACCGAATTTTTTTTATGTATGCCATATAGCACTTTTAAAACCATCTATAAGCAACTTATCTAAATCCATTTACTCGTTTCCCAAGATGTTCGCAAAGGAGACGGCAAGAATCTGCAATACCATTTAAGATATTACGACATAACTATAATGTAGGCATACATTACATTCGTAAAACTTCTAGCCATTTGCATGAATACAAAGGTATGGACAAAAGTCAGAACTGACTCCAAATTTTGAACAGAGCTTACTCACCCGCAGTCCTCGCTACAAGTGGGTTGCTCGTAGCCCCCTCCGAAGCCGGCCACTGTACCAGTGTCGCAATGAAGGCCGGCTAGTACCCCGAAGAAAACTGCAACTAACACACACACCACACCCCCAACGCGCGCCGCTGTGCCAGCCTTCACGCCATCAGACCGACGGCCAGAAAACCGCATGCGAAATATCTGCAGAATTTTGACGCTTTTAACACTGTTTTAAACATAATTATATTAGAACATTGATAGGACAGTGATACGAGAGTAACCCTGTCTCTAAAATACTGTTCATAACGTCCATAATAGTTTTCAATGCCTATGCCAAACTAAGACAAGCAGGTACTAAGAAATTGATATACATACATACATATATATATATATATATATATGTATCGTAAACAGTACATATAACCATATATAGTCCCTAGATAAATACAAGCTATTATCTTTATATATAATAAAACCATATATAACCCGTTTTTGTACATTGAATATATTTTAAAACTTTTATTTGGGATGTAATAAGCAATCGATACAGATAAAAATCACCAATTTCTTAACACTTTCTCCGTCTATCTGTTTGTACACGAATAAGGCAAAACGTACGCGAAGGAATTTGATGAAATATGGTATGGTGATAGCTGAATGTCCTGGTCAACATTTAAGATAAGAAATTTTACTGCAGGAAAAGAATTCCACAGAATTTATTTCATTAGCAATATTCATAACTTTTTCAACTCGTAATGAGTTAAAATCATTTTATTTTTTATTATTTTTAAAACGACCTGATCTTTAAAAAATTCAATCAAAATTATAATATAGTGGGCATTTTTTTCGGTTCTTGTTTAGATATACCGAGATATATATGACTTTTTGTTGATCTCCATTTAATGCTTGGTATAAATTGTTATACTTTGTTTATAAGAAAGAACCGAAAGACCACATATATTAATAAAATTATTAAATAAATAATGCAAGTTCATATCATTGGTACCTATAATGTCAATCTATTATTCTAAAGAATTTTATCTTAAGCTAAAACTAAAATCCCGCGGTAATTCCTGCGGTAATCCTAGTAAGTATGGTTTGGCTTAAATTAAGTACAGCAATAAAAATGGTTTAAATTATCACAACATAAATAGTATCGATAATTGGTTTAGGGGAAAACTTGTACAGGCACGATTTGAACTGGATGGTATATCAGCAAGGCTTACGCGAGTGAGCCAGCCGAATTACACCTCTTTGATTTAGTTTGGCAGTTTAGCTTGCTGACCTATGTAAGTATTTCAATAAAACTATTTTACGGATATAACTCGCGTTTATTATTACATTTTAGGTAAGAGGAGATGACGGTGTCTGTCAGTCAGTCAGTGAGTTTATTTGTCACCTACCTGCAACGGTTCCTGAGTTTACGGGCATAGAGTTCAGGATGCACACAAAACGCACTAACTGTGCCTATGAGCACGTAATGAAATGTGTAGTAGTCGTGTAAACCTCAGAAAACATTATATGTAAGTTTTATTTACACTAAACACTCCAACCATAGATTTGACGATTAAAATGTTCTACATAACTTAAAAACTACTCAATTCAAACTCTTGAAATTTGACATGTCTATTAACATTTGCAAAACAGAGATAAGCGCATTCAAACAAACAAGAAAACAATATGGTTACATTTTAATTTTAACCCGACGTTTCGAATGCTTACGTGTCTGACACATCTCGTCTACCCGTGAACACGATTGCTGCAAAGCATTCGAAACGTCGGGTTCAAATTAAAATTTTACCAAATTTTACGCGAGTTTAAATCCGTAAAAAATTGTTTTATTTCAAGAAAACAATATATTCACGTTTGTTGTGTTGCTAGTCTGGCTAAAAATATAGTTTTAATTTAAAAACCTTTTTACTTTCTTTTTAAATAACCTTTATAAGAGGACTAAGATGGCCATATTGTCTATAATTTTTATTATTGTTTTCGAAATGCTTGTATTAAAAATAAATATTCTAATAATTTTCTTGTACAAAGTATTATATAGAGTACTTAAGCCAGAAAGATAGCAACACTTTCGGTGTCCATGATTATTACGATCAGTTCAAAAGACAGATTATCTTTATCGATTTGAAACATTTTCATTCAGGATGAACAACATTACAAACAAAATAACAAACATGAAGGAGAAAATGACAAAATATACGCTCACATCTCGCCTATAAATTTTCAGTTAAGTTCAACATTCTCCATCAGATATGGCTTGTTGGTCATAGCAAGATCACAAAATATCTTTTTTATTTCTAAAACATGAATAAATGAAGACAGTTAATAATTAGTTTTCTAATTTAATTTCGATATTGTTTGATTTACGCAAACGGTATTAAAATTCCTCTTTGACCATTGAATAACAAAAATAGCTAAACATTTTTATTATTTTTTTATTAACTATTTTACATATTATGTTTTTGATTATTGTAATATTATATTTTTTATATTTGTTTTTTTATGAATAAAGATCATAGACAAAATATAAAAAGGTATATATAAAATAATAGTAATAAACTCACTGAAACAAAGAAGATGATGACAAGCGATCGGAAGATGTCTACGACGGTGCGCGCGGTGCGGGGGTCTTGCTGTATAGTTTCCACGTAGAACTTGGCCTATAATACAATTATTTGTTAAAGTAAATCAAAATTCATTATTATAACATAAAATGTTGTAAACTGAATAAGTTAAAGTATTTTTTATATTTGCACGTATGAAACGTTCACGATTCCAATCGATGGAGGCAAGAAAATCCGAATATTAATTTTCACTATTTTCATGTGCTTTTACTTATTCATTTATCTGTTACTGTAAGAAAAATATTTAAAAACTTAAACATTTTTAATATAATTGATATTATGTAATATTTATCAATTTCGATAAATATTATATAATATCAATTATTTTACAATTTCTTATTAAACAGAAAAGTTTTAGAAACACTTGATTATATTATGGATTATAAAAAAACTTAAACTTAATTTGCTTTACTAATAAACATATTCGTACCCAGTTGCGTTTATTACCTATTTTGTCACTTTCTCACCAAAGATTTACGTCAGAGGTGAGAAAGTGACAAAACACAATATTTTATACTGAGTATAAATATTTTATTAACAAGGGAAAAAATCTTTTAAAACACTTATACCGCAGTGGTAATTAATGATCTACCTGTATAGACGCGGTATCAAAGTTCA
This sequence comes from Mechanitis mazaeus, assembly GCA_959347395.1. NCBI lineage: Eukaryota > Metazoa > Arthropoda > Insecta > Lepidoptera > Nymphalidae > Mechanitis > Mechanitis mazaeus. The sequence continues at coordinate 11,872,934 of OY365751.1, forward strand.
CATAACCGAACACCGCAGTATTGAGTAGTATGAGACCAAGAACCTGCAGCATCAGTGCTTTGTTGCGTAACATGCGGCCGATGGCTGATAACACACCTATCGTAAAATAATAAAGATAATAATATTACATATAATTATCTGGATGTACTAACTATATTCTCGAAATTTGCCCGGCTACTTTCAAACACATTCAATAGGTTCGAAACTAGTCGGGCGAATTCCTGTAGTACGGTCGTGAGTACAGCTGGATAATTCACACCGTGGTTCCGCATGCTCCAAGCTCTAATAAAAATCCACAATGGGTTCAAACTAGTCGGGCAAACTCCGATATTCACGAAAGTGCACTCGGACGTTATGTGAAATAATAATGAATTACGAAAATTTAAGTAAAAAAATAAGGGAATAATTTTGGATTGGAAAGCTAATATAATAAAAACAATTATGATAAATATGATTAAATAAATGCTATCAAATGAGAATATGATTAAAAACAGCACCAATTAAAATTAATTTCAAAATGTTACCAATATTTCTATACTCACAATTATACTCCACCTCCTCAAAGTCTTTGTACCCTTTCATCTTATGAGGGAAAAGAGTAAAGAGTATCGCGAACATGAGAGTGAGCATTGAGAGGGAAAGATGAGCTTCCCACCAGTCTTCCCGAACTGAGACATTACGTAACCAGTTGCGACTGCTGAGACCCACAGACAGACGGATGGAGATAAGGATTCCTTATTAAAAAAAATATTTTAGTAAGATATATAAATGACTCATTGACTCATTTGCAGGATATTCTAATCTGTACATCAAAAATTGTTCACTTATTTTAAAAAGAGCAACTGTTGAGTTTCTGGCCAGCTCTTCTCAACAGAACAGCATTCCGAGCTGGTGGTAGCTTAAGGACGGACTGCCTATACTGACATTTTTATAATGTAATAATTGACGATTCAAAAGTGCTTGTAAATGCCTATTTGAATAAAGATATTTTTAATTTGAATTTGAATTTGAAAATATGAAGTTTTAAAAGTACAGATTAAAAAGTTTTCAATATTACAGTAATTTTACTCTTTTAAGACTTTTATGGTTTTAAAAGAATAGAATTAAACTAATTTATACTTCAAAAAAATAGCATCACAGAAATTTGAGTAGAATAATATTGTTTCCTACATCTTTTTGTACAACAAAAAAAAAAGAAAAAGATTGCTGTAATATTACTTTTACTTTTGATTCGACTTAAATGTTTGTTTTTTTTTATTTTTTCAAGCAACAAATCTAGACAAACCATTATTTAAGTGCGTACTTTTATTAAGTCGTCTAAGTCGGTAAAACTGTAATTACATCAAAAATTCTTTAAAATCAAGCACGAAAAATATTGTAATAGTGTATACTAACAAAATATAGAACAAAAATACCTTGTCATTGGCAAAAAAAAATTGTTTCGATTGATTTCTTTTATCTGGTATTTTTTATTAGAATTCTCTCAAAAGTAATGTTTTTTATTAATAATTAGTTTGAACCAAGATTTGTTAGCAATAAAATTATAAAGAACTATAAAGAAGAATAAAGAATTATAGAGAAGAAAGAAAAGAGAAAGAACAATTATAAAGAACCCCAGACATTATAACACTAGTGAAAGTTTCTATTTACCATAAAAGTAAGTCCCGCTCTGCGGTTCATGGTCATCCAGGTAAGTCAGACCATGTGCCCACACGCTGATCTTTGTGAGAGCACACAGTACTGCTGTCAGCACTAGAAAACCTGTTCTGACTTCCAGCAGATGGTCAATTGACTCGATCGTAACGTCACTGTAAGCTGATATTTTTTCTCCACCGCAAAGTTCTGAAAATTTGATTTGTGAGCTGTGAACATTGATTATTCGTATAATGAATATTAAAACAATAATAATATTTAAGAGTTTATAATATTATGTTCATTGATAATTAAAGCTTGAACACAGTATAATGTTATTTCATGTATTTACCTGTTATAATATAATAAGTTTAATTACAAACAAATTAATTTAAAAAATATATAATCTTTCGTTTGATAATTTATAAGGAGGTTAATACTTTGTTTAAACTATTAAAAATCAAAATCTTATCACTGTACTGTACAAATTCCACATATTATTAAGATCCCAAAGAGATATTTAATTGATAATATAAAATTAATAATTACGTAATAGTTATTATGTACAATTATGTTTTTAAAGAGCCTAAAACAATGATAAAGTTATCAGATTGCAATATATCATTAATTTATCTCATTAATTATATGTTTGTGCGATTCAATTTTCATACGTAAAATCCTCCTTACCTACCGAAGGTCGTCCAGATCCAGGGTAAGGAAAGGCCAGTACTATCAACCCTGAAACTGCAGTGGCTGCCAGCCAGCCAGCCAGTGCAAAGTGTCTGGTACCTCTCCCATACCACGCCACCAGCGAACCTAGCAGGAACTCCGCTCCTCCTACACCTATCTTCAACCAATCTATGCAACATTTTTTTTTATTATTAAAATTGAATAATTATTTAATAATGTTTCAAGCAAAACAAGGCTTATTTCAAAATAATTCGTTTTTTTAATTAAACTGCAATCTATCCCCTTGCCTTCATTAATGGATAAGAGAAGTCCTGTCCCAGCATTCCTTCTGATCAGCAAATGAACGTAGCTCTCGAGGAAGATCACAATCAGCAGTGCACCCTGAAGGAAGAGGTCGAACCGGGGGATTGTGAGGATATACTTGCGGAGGAGAAACCAACCTTTTGCGAGGACTGTAACAAATGTATATAATGAATGACATGTATAATTTGGGATAAAAAAAATTGTTAAGAGCGTATTTTTTTTGTTATTTTTAGATCTACGAGATGTACAAAGAAATCTTTAATTTTTCTAATTTCTTTTATTATTGTTTTTCGTTAAATTTGTTTATTGTTTGCATTTGTAGTGAAAATAGTATATTAAGATTTATCAGATTAAAATAATAATTATCATAGTAGGCTTATTAGCAGTTAATCCGCAATTACCACTAATCTGAGATATCTTATACACTATCCAAATATAATATAAAGTTATTGATAACGTACCATTATAATCGTTTGTTACAACTATTTTTTGTATTTTTTAATTCAAATCATCCAAAGGCAAGCATAATGCTACAGGCATTCTCTACCAACTAGTCCTCCAATTATAATAATAATAATAATAATAATAATCTTTATTTGAACAATAAAAATAGTACAGAAATAAAACAGTGAACGAAAATGTTTGCATTAGTTATAAAACTGTGTCGCAGACATTAACGCCCACCCTCAAAACAAAGATTTATCCACACGAAACACAATAGAAAAAAATTATGTACAGCAGAATAAATTGTAGGCTTACCACCATTTCTTAAAGTTTTACAATCTTTGTTTACCGTTTCGTATCAATACATCTACAAAACAATACTGTTTTACTCAGACTCTTTCGACTTTTTTTGAGGTTACTATTTGATTGCTCTTATTCTAAAAACTCATGTCTCAAAAAGTAAAATATGTTCTATGATTTAATTTGGCTGTATGAGTATGTTACTATGTATTATTATGTCAATAATAATCAAATAGGTTCGTCCGTGGGTGCAACCGCGAGTAACAACTAGTGTTTTAATATTATAGTACCTAGTTTTAACAAATCGTAATCAAAAACTGACAAATACATTATTTCAGATTTGTACTGTTTTCTTCTAACAATTAATAGTTAATTTTAATTTATTTTTAATAATATTTTATTATATTCTTTTTTTATATAATTAATTGTTAATTACAATAAATTATTGATTATTATCACTCATCTATAATATCAATATAATTGTTATGATTAATCATTATGTTAATGATTATTTTATTTATTAATATATAGAACGTAAATTAATACATAGAAGTCAAGTTCCCAAAAATAACATACTCAGAAATAACATTACTAAGGACTCAAGTAAATATTTGTGTTCACTATATTTTTAAGATTAGATTGGTGGAACGGTGAAAATGTAGGATTGGACGGACTGTCGAATTGTAAAAACTGAAGTAAAAATTGTGTCCAAAATATAATAAACAATTTTTTTGTGCTGGACCACCGTAATGACTTAGGAGTATGAAAAATAATTTACGTCCTATTCAGACCTACTGAATATAGAAATAAAATTTTATAATATATTATAATATACACGAGTATATTATATATTAAATTGCTATCATTTTCCGAACATTTTGACATACTTTAGATTTTTTAGATTTTCATTGTTATTTTTTTTTAATTTATTGATGAAAACAAACAGCATTTACAATAATAAACTTAAAATACACACACAAACAAATCATACACAAGCCAATTAAGTTTTCACAATATATACATACATGATAAGCGGGTAGCAGTCGGATCATATACAGTTAATAATTTATAATATAAAAATAAGTTATAAGTTATATCATAAAACTCTAAGATATATAAATAATTGTTGAGCTGAGCGAAATGAAGCTCTTACTTGTCAAAAGTGTGTTTCGTTACTAATGCTATTCCTCCTAGACGAATAATAGTAGGATGTCAACATTTTGGAGAATTGTCGAGGACAGTGACTTATAGGTCCTGAAGTGTTTTGATGATATTTGTGATTGTAGTTTTTTTATTAAATGTGTCCCATAATCAAATTGTGTGCCATAGAGTTAACATGTGGAACGTTTTGAAATCGCGCGCGCGATTTCTTCATAGGATTAAGATTATAGCCACTATTTACTCTGCTAATTTTACAAGTATGCGAAACTCATTCAATAACAAAGCTGCGCTCAGCTCCACCCGCCTTGCACAGTGACGTAACTAGTATATTATTATATAACAAATATAACACATACCCATCATTTTCAGAGAAATAAAAAACCACTACAACATTGAATATTACGCAATTTATTTTAGCAATATCAATTTTTGACAACACATGTGTGATGGCCGCCAAAATTAGTTCCACTGGTGGTTTTTATCGATTTCTTTATCTGAATCTGATAATTACCGTTTTTGCTTCGTTAATTCAATATTTAATATTCATTTTTTTTATCTTTAACTTCTTTCCCGCGAGGTCAGTTATTAATACTGATTACGAAAGCTAATTATTATTTTTTAAACAATTATATCGTGTTTTTGTTTGTATACTTCTATTACTTAAATAAAATCAAAATATCTAGTTCATAGATTTCAGAAATGAGTTACAAGCCTACTACATATACTTATATATAATATATTCATTTACAATAAAAAACTAATAAATATTAAAATTTATATTGCGATAATGTTCTTAGTGGTCTTAAGACCTTTTTGGCAAAAAATGTATTTGTAAGTCAGTCATTAATTGATGTAAGTAATTGGCTGCTGCAGAATATAGTTTATATATAACACTATACTATGACGCTTAAAACAAGTAAAGCCTTATAAAATAAAATAGCAAATGCGCGAATGATCCACTGTGAATCGGATGGAAGGAGTAAAGAATCTAGAGTCGATTAAAATGAATTAGATGAGTACCCATTAAATATAATTAAATTCATTATATCTCTTTAATTTTTCTCCTAAATCTTTTATCGCTGATTTATATGTTGTAATATTTTACACCTTTTTAGTGTTGTGCTTAATTTAAGCCGAACCTTAATTCCTAAGGATTACCGCAGGAATTACCGAAGTATTTTAGTTTTGGCTTAAGATAAAATTCTTTACAAAAACAATTTGACAACATTGGTAGAAATTATATGAAATTGAATTATTTTTTTAATAATTTTATTAGTATATATGATCTAACGGCCTTACTTATATACAAAGTATAATAATTTAACTAAATAAGCAAAATATCAACTAATAATTTCGGTATAACTAAATAGGAACCCACAAAAATCATCATTATAGTCTAATTTCAATTGAATTTACTAAAAAACAACTACGATATATGGCTGTACTCACGTAATTACTATTGACATTTGGCCAATTAGTATCGATCCCATTCGGGGTCCTTATTCATGAGTTCTGAAGCATGGCGGCATAGCGGCGTGGCGTGAACAATTTACGCTTTGGTTATATAACAAAAGTTTAACTAGAATAGTTTTATTGAATCTCTGTTTAAAATCTCTTATAATAGATTTATAAATAATCTTTTATTTTTTAAATATTTGTGACAAAATCTTTCAATAAATAATAATATAAAATAATAGCAAATAAAAAAGATTTAAATAACTAATAACTTAAAAAACTGCAACGAGAACATTCGATTCATATAGTAGGATTATTATTAAATCTCACTACGTACATGGTACGTAATCTGAACTACAAAATCTGTCTATCCGTGTGTTTTGTATGCGTAAGTTGAGGAGATTTAATCATTGTCACGCTTATGAATGAGAATTATTGGCGGCATGTGTGCGACCTTGCTCCGTAACAGGACACTGACGCAATGTAAATTTAAAAGTAAAAAAAATCCAAGTAGTTTTTAAAAAGTTTTGTTTTTGTTAATATTTAATTAATAAAGATCAAGACTTGTTTTAGCATCTATAGTTTCTGTACATATTCAATATTAAATATTGTGTAATTTCTGTTAAATTTCGCCTCAATCATGTACGCAATTGGAACGTCTACTAGAAAAGGACAAATACATTTCTAACGAGGATTAAACCTTACTAAATGAAAAATATTGGACAGGTGTTCAGACCAACTTAATAATTCAACTATTGGATTATTTAATTGTAGTATATAGAAGATCTTTACATAATCAAGTTTTAATTTATATCGTATGTAATTTAAAAGTATTAAATTATAATCTAATAAATCACTAACAAATTTTAACTCTAATCCTGCACCAGGTGGCGTTGGTGTTCAACAGTTTAAGAGGCGAATATTTAAATATTAATAATTATTTCTATGAATTACTTAGAATTCTGTACAATACACACGTGATTCAATTAAGGATCTAAACTTCACCTTGAGGCCTGACTCACCTGACAGCGGTCACTGTCAATAAAACATGACCACACATGACATGTGTGGTCATGACCACATGAAAGAAAAGACAGTCTACATTCTCAATCTATTGTACATACATACCATTGCACGTCAATTTTGAAAAATTAAAATGTATATAAAATAAAATCAAAGCTACCACCAGAATGGACAGATACATGTCTCAGTCCTGAGAAGAACCGGCGACAGAAACTCAGCAGGCTCGTCTTCTTTTTCTTACCGCAAAAATTTAAGATTATGTAATACAATTTGTATTATATTTTAAATGATGTTGATTTTAACAGGATATTTATCCTGGCAGTGAAGACTTCATGCATAGGGCGTATATGTATTATAAGAAGAAAATTAGAAAAATCTTCTTTTCATTTTCATTTGTTTATTTATTTTTATTTATTATTTTTAATTTATTTGAATCGAGCAAATATTAGGAGTTTATATCGTTTTACACTTTTTTGTAGTTATAACATAATGAGATTTTATTTTGCACTGTTTTCCCGGGAACCTACCTTCAGTATAAATAGGGGGATAAGTGTATATACTAACCATTGACATAGAAAGGAGGAAATGGAAAAATGGATACGCTGCATCCTTAAAAATCGGCCAGTGGAAATTTATTAAAGAGAGAAAGAGAGAGATATAATAATATTCTTAATTTTTTCCATCCTTCTCCAGTTAAATATACTAGTTTAATTAACTAAAACCATATTATAATAAGAAAAATACGGTTTATAATACCTTTTAAATACAGTGAATGCAAATCAAGCATAAATAAAATTAAAATAAATTAATACTTCATTGAAGAAAGATATATAAAGTATGAAACATTTATCGTAATTAATAGATAATGAAAAGACCAATGTTTTTAGATTAATTACTACTTTAATATTAAATGCGTTGTTTCTGTTTAAAAGATGTGATGAGTCAGAAGTAGTACAGAATGATTCTGATCTTAGGAACTTGAGACTGCTGACAAAATTCCGGAACTCAATCAATCAATAATATCACAACATGAATTAATTATAACAAACAAGCTGTAACTTATATATATTAACAGTATAAAACTATTTGCAGTGTTTGTTACGTCAATAAATATAAATAATGTTTTATTTGTTATGGAATATAATATAATTATATAAATTGTTTGAAGACTATTAAAGAATAGAACTTATATTTATCAATTCATTTAGTATTATGCTGCTATCCTTATTCTATACGTAGATATACATAAAAGATCTTTGAATTCTTACCTGTATGCCGGCTATGAGTTTTCTAACGTACTCGATATCGTTAGCTTAGATCTATTAAACTTAGATCTATATGACTAGGAGAATCACTTTACTTCCGCTAGATGGCGTTGCTTACTTTTACAGAATCGAATAAGTTTGAAAACTCTCAATGACACAAGATCCGGAGTCAAAATTTAAAAAAGAAATGGCGGCAGCTAACTTAGCTGCGTTTGTAAGTATTTGTGATTAATAAAATGAATGTGCTCTTAAATTTTGTAATCATGTTTAAAATTTGTTATTTCATAAATACAAAGTCTTTTTTGTAATAATATTACATGTTATGTTTTAACATTCTGTCAAGGTTTTAAATAAATCTTATTATAGGTATGTTTATCTTTCTTCAATTTCTTTGTACCTCTTCCTCTATTTTCTTTCTTGATAGCCACAGAGATAGGAGTGAGATATCAAAAACGAGGTGAAAGTCTTAGAATTGTTGTTTTTAATATTGTATTAAGGCTTTCGTAATCTATGACTATATTATCCCGGAAAGTTGATCCAAAACTAAAATTAAGGTTCCGGAATAGTTGGAAACTAATCGGACTAGTTCTGATTAAATTAACTTGAGTAGGTAGAGAATAGGATATATACTTAGATATAATTGTACAACTGGCTACTCGTACGAGGTCACTAACACTTAATCAATGACGAACTTAAGATATATTTTCCTGGTGTACAATAATATTTGAATGTAAGTTAAATTGTTAATTGAACAACATGCATGTTTAGAAATTTTAATTTAGATTAGATATTTTTGAAATATATTTGGAAAAAGAAAAAATCGATATTTTGGGGAAAAATATGCGATTCTTTAGCACCTAAATAGTTTATTATAAATTTTTCCAGAACACGATTGACAAACAGATAAAATATTTTAAACAATCTGTCATAAAAATAAACGATCAAACGGAAATAAAACATACTATATTCAGTATAATTACGTTCAACAAAGCCACAAATAAATTATAAATTCATTGTAAGTATTCTGATAAAACTCAGTATATTCTCGAGAAACCAAGAAGGTTATATGTGTAAGAGGCGCCATTGAGATTAGTCAATGGAGTTATTTCAACAAAACGTAACAGAAACTTAAATGAGATTTGATTTGATTTGTAATAAATAATTATTAATTCATATCTGCATCGTTTAAATGAGATTGTGTTTGTGATAAAACGCAATATACATACAGTATACATTTCCTTTATTGCAACATATCAATGAATTTAGATGAAAATTACGATAAATGTGATTATAATGACCCAGTTTTTTTGCCAAAGTTTCAAAAAGTGTAACAGTCACAACAGTTCCACAGAATAGCTCAAATCTAAGCAATTTTAAATATTCACCAAACTATATATAGTAAAAAAGAGATAGAATATAATAGAGTTCTTAATAGTTTCAAAAATGACACTAGACGGCAGCACAATTTGCAACATCATCCAATCATTTCCTGTGCTTCTTATCTTGGCACAGAATTCCCATAAGTGTCTCCACACCCCCTTAATTTATAAACCTCCACATCCAACTCATTCTCCCGAATATTACGAAGCTTACGATGCATTGTTACAATCATTATTACATGATAAGTGTCAAGATTATCAATATGGCGTCCCGACTTTCAGCTACGGATACAAGAAATGCTATAATATCTACCCTGTCTATAACTATCCTGATAGTCTCTACCCTGTATATGGACAGGGACACTCAAATCATGACTTTGGCTACCATTACCCAGGTTTTGAAAGTCATGATATATCCAAAAATGGTTTTAATAAGACCAGTTATGCTTATAATAAAAATTACGCTCCAAATCAAGTTCACGTCAAGAGGAAGTACAAAGTGGTCTTGAAAGGAAGGATGAAGTTCCAGAAGCTTAGATTGACAGGTAAGTGATTAATATTAAAAATAACGATATTAAGCAACGTAGTGATATAAAAAGAAAATATATTTTTTTTGACAAACTTTACACATAACAACATTATTATTAATTTTCCTTTGAACTCTTAAATTTCTCAGAAATTAGATTTTTTGGATGGACTCTTTTTTATAATACAACTCAAATTATGCCAGTAATATTTAATTTTAACATTGAATTAACGAATTAATTAAATTAAATATTCTAACTCTCATATTCATATCAATATTTCATATTGGTATTTGGCTTAATAAATGTTGACTACATTGTAGTAATGGTAGCAAGCTATAAATAATTATAAATCATTGTGATAAACTTTTAAAAAAAGGAGTGACAATGAAAAAGAAACTCAACGAAGTAATAATAGCAGCCAATAAAAAAAAAGGTCACTTTGTACTTACAATAGAATTAGTGAAAAAAAAAAGAAAGTCAAACTTATCAAAAAGTTCAATATAGTACCGAAATACTTAGAGCCCTACAAGCTAAGCTTCAAAGAGGCTCTAAAACCTAAACCAGGTGTACAGCCTTTTCGGTAACTTTTTTGTGAAAGACCATTGAATAATACCATACCAAAATAAGATCAAATATTGTTTCTTGTAACTAAATCAGAGATGAATCATTACCCACTCTGCCCATTTTATCAAATAAAAAGATCAAAAAATATATTTAAAAAAAATACAATATTAATAAATTTGTTAGAACACTATTAAGAATATGTCGACCTACGGGGAATATACTAAAGGTGGTTATTTCAATAATAGATCTTGTAGCGTAAAATGGACTAAAGTAAGTTAAGCGTCCACTCGTAATGGCTGTATTTCTGATGGGGCCATTCCTGACCCATTAAACAAATCAAAATATTAACCCTTAAAACATGATCCCCCAAATTATAGACCAATGTCGTTTCTACTGTTATTATATTAAAAAAAATATCAATCAGTTGCTAGATGATTTTAATAAAAATAATTTACTTCACAATATACAGTTTGGTTTTACCAGAGGTGACTGGCAGCTTTCTCATAAGACATATATTTGAAACCTGCGAGACTTCACGGAATGCTCTTAGAGTATTCAACTCAACCTTCAAGTGGGTAACTCTTACCGAAAGACTAGCCCACTGAGTTTCTATCACCCACGTTTATTACATCTGTGGCAAACAACTGGCTCAGGTTGTATGTAGCTTTGACCATGGAAAGATATTTGGTATAAAAATTTTCTTTTGATTTTATCTTCTGCGTAGAATTAAGATAAAAAATAGGATAGGATTTGGATCCTTTAAAAATTCATTATTCATATCATACAACATACGCAGGGGAATAACCTGCTTTTTATATTATTTACTAAGATATTGTTGAAGTAAATAATTATTGTGGTTTGATTACGTAGTTACCTTCTCCTAAAACTATTAAAAAATATACATGCTTATGCAATACCAGAATCTTACGAATTATATTCCAGAAATTTTCGTATTTATTTGTTACTTTCCGAATATTTTCCATAATTCCATACATTTTATTGTGAATCATTAAAACTATAATTAATTTGACGTATGTGTGAGATTGGATTTTATGCCATTTTATTACGTCATTTTGAGTAATAAAAAAAATACACTTGGGTAGTGTTTTCCATTAACATAAAATGCTATTTTATTTATATTTTATTAACAATAGGTTATTAATGAGTTATTAAATTATTAAATATAAGTAATTTATGAATGGGAATGTTTTTTTATATAATATTAGTTATAAAAGCTTTTTACTTGACAGTCCTAGGTTTGGTTTCCAGTCATGATTGATATGAACAGACAAGCGAGAAAAACTACATATTTTTAATGAAATATTTTATGTAAGCTGCAGTGCAGCGCTGTGGGTTTTAAGCATGCTTATGCCCAATTGTGGGACATGTATAGACACTCAATTACTAGTAATATACATATTTTATATTTATTTATAAGGTTATAGACAAGTTTTCCTCTATTAGCCTACTCATTGATTTGACTGAAGTGAAGTGAAGTGTTTCATTGAAACGATTGTAACACTTCTAATGATGTTATAATGTATAATAATTAATATTAATTGTGTGTGCATATTGAGCATAGCTTACATATATTATAAGCTAGTTATGCCCTACGGTTTCACCCTCATATAATCCTACTACTATAGCCTCATAACTCTTTCAATAATCAACAAAAATGGTGCAAATCTATCCCTTAGTTTCGAAGATTACATTTAAACAAACTTTTTCTCTTTATAATATTAGTATGTATTTTTATTAGTATTCGATTTAATAATAACTTTAGTCGGGTTTTCAGTTATTTAATGAGTACTCAAAAATATATATCCATGTTGCGGACGCCAGACAGAAAGCAGATAATCAAATCTTAAAACTATCACTGTTAAAAAATGTTTTGAGTTAATTGTAATAAATTTGATGAGTTTTTAATAATGATTGTGACGCAAATACAAACAACTCAATTATAATACCTCATATTTTGTAGTCTAAAACTAATTATTATAATTAGTTAGCTCATTACTTGGTGCAGTACTTTGTACAGCCTTACATGAACTCTTAAAACTATTATAGTTAAAAAAATAGTTTTAATATTACAATAATATTACTTTTTGAGATTTGAGTCTTTGAAAGAGCAATCAACTGGTAACATCCTAAAAAGAAGGAATGAAATGTGAGTAAAACAATATTGGTTGGTACAAAAAAATAAATTTAATAATAATAATAATAATTCTTTATTGCCAGAACATACATTCCATAACAATTCACTATTATATATATATTTATGACAATTCTGCATAATTCATAAATACTACAACACGCAGTAATCAAAAACAAAAACAAAATTACAATTAAGATTGTTTTAATATTACTTTAAGATGTTGGTTTCCTGGCCCTTGTTCAAAACTATACTAATATAAAATGAATACATTATTTAGCTAGATAATATTAATTCTATCTAGATCTGTGCTTCCCCAAGTACCAAGCCGCTAATTAATAATTTCAATAGCATATATAAAGTGTAGTTATTACGAAACTGGTTGAGAGAGGTCAATTTAAAAGTTGAGTAACAGTGACTCACGACATACTAATTTCGTCTATTTTTCTCTTATTCATTGATTTAAATCAAATAATATTGTATATGGTTACATGATTCATGATTCAAGGCGTGATAAGTTGGATTTTAAAGTCGATTTTTTAATTTTTTATGTCATTTTAAGTAACCTAAAGTAATTTGAACAACTTATTTTCATATTAAATAAAAATATATCAAATTTTGATAAATTTATATTACTAACTAGCTGGCCTTGTTTCTATCTGACCTATGCTTTCCCAATTTATTTTTTATTAAAGAAGAAGAAAAAATATTGTTATACCAATAGCAAATATTATTAAAGTTCAGTATTTTTGGCGGGTTTAGCGAACAAACACACGGACAATAGTGTTACGACTATTTTCTGTTTCGTGTATAGAAAACAATTTTTTTTTTCCGAAATACTAAATGTATGTCTCGGTTATATTACATTGTAAACATAAAAATTAAAAATTACTATATCTTACAACTTGTTTTTGACACTAATTGCGTTAGATTCCTAATTTTTAGTTAATTACCATCAAATTTCTTTTTCTTCTTTACTTTCTATGTTATGGTAAAGAAGTAAAAATAAATTTCTAGCAGACACATATACGCACATACACATACACAATACAAGAACAGCTTCTTGGTTTTAGAACACAGATGTAATCGGTTCTAAAACAACTTATTACCTAGTTCTTCAAGTTTATTTAAAACAATATTGAAAAATCTGTATTCAAGCAAGTCTTACGTACATGTAAAACAAATACTTCTTCGTTACACACACATACAGATACACACCTATGTGTATATATAATTATAGATACACACATACATATAGTATCGTCTCAACACGTATCGTGTTAGATCCTTAAGATTAACTTAACTATATTCAAATCAGAATCTAACCTTATCTTGGCCACATATAAGAATATTTGTAAGGAAAAACTGGCACAAAAATGAATACTATACTTAAATTGTGTTTTGTAAAACAAAGAACAATTACAGTTTATATTATTTATATATAAATATATATAAATATGCAATGATTCAAAATACAACCGGACATATTAAAGCATTATTAATTAATGGGGATAGAAAATAGTAATTGCACTGGGATTTCCATTCCCCTTGGAAGTATGTTCCGGTCACTGCTGTGTCCGCTAACAGTCAATATATGACGTAGATATCACTACTTATTTAAAACTTGGTCAAGTTCACTCCACAGCTTGGCTGAACGCAGTGCGAGCGTCGTTTCAACGAAAAGTTGTTCGAAATTAGTTTGTGACAAAATGGCGGGTGGTCCGTTAATATTTATGTGTATATGTTTGTGTTTTCAAATTGTGTTGTGTCAATTCGGTGAGTTATTTAATATTGTGTTTTCGTGTTTTTATGGCTTTTTTATATTACTTAAGAATGTTTTTTATTTTCTTATGCTTCATACTAATATCAACTTGCTTAGATGAACAAGATTTTTTCTGCCTAACCCGTTTTAATAAAATTTGTATTCTTTTATTATTATTTTAAGAAAATTATGTTATTATTTTTTTATATAATAATATTTTTTTTTAAATATGTAAATAATCTTAGTATTGTCGAATATAATTACATATAGGAGATATATAAAAATATATATTTCGAATCTAGTGTAGGTAGTTTAAGAGATTTTTATTATATTGATTGATTTGAATTAAGTTTGTTTGTTCATTAATATTCATTAGCATAGTGTTGGTATGATTTATTTATATATTATAAAATACGAAGGTTACATAACTATTTATTATTTATAAAGCAGAGGCCTCGAGGTAAATTTTATTAAAATATATAAAAGTATTTCTATAAAGAAAACTAATTTACTTTGTACTAATTTCTTCGATTAAAGCGATTAATTGAATTTCGTTGTAGTCATTAAGGAAGTATTGCGTAAATAAATACAGATAAGAAACGTGAAGAAAGAAATATATAAATATAAATATATTTTTTACTAGTTACAATTTTATTTACTATTAGGATAACTAAGAGAAGTAGCGTAATAATAGATATATAGATTTCCTCAAGAACCTGCCTATAATAATTATTAAAAAAATTCCAAATCATCGCTTCCAACCAAATAAATTAACTCCTTAGTTTTATAATATTAGTATCTATAGATAGTAACTAAATTCAGTTTTGTCTAGATGTCTATATCTATAGTTTTAACATCTTAGAAGATCATTTTTAATCTCTTGTTTAAATTAATTTTTAATCAAACCCGGATTTGAAAATAACATTAATGTCAGTATTATTTTTAATTTGTTCCGCCATTAATGTTGTATCGTTCAATTAAAAAACAACTAAAATAATAATAAAAACAAAAGTCATACTACAAAAACACGACCAACAGGTTTCTGAATGTCTCTTGCCTGTTACAGTTGTCTAAAATTAAATAAAAAGTTCTCTAAAACAATGTATACTAATGTTATAAAGCGAAAAAATTTGTTTGTTTTGTAATCTACGAGATGGATTGGAAAAATCCTGTCTGATTATAATGGGCAGGTTCAGGAGAAAGGCTATGGGTTATCTCATTAAACCATTGCCCTGAGTTATCCTAATCTAATTATATAATCTCCCTATTCTATCAGTTTGTTTGTCTGTGGTGTTGTGTCACCAAACGGAATCTCAACGAAACGTTGCGATACGTGCAATATGTTAATCGAAACCTCTTGACGAAAGAAGATTAATGGTAACAATTTAGACCTACTCCGTAACCGGAATTGGGTCCTTTGGACCTTCAAAGGTAGCCGAATGAAGAAAATGTTTATCTTATCTGATAAAATTGAAGGAAACTTAAACTAATATAGTATTGCTTATTTCTAGTAACTTAATTTTAAAGCTAAGTCAGATCTGTCTAAAATCTGGACTAGTTTTCGAAGATCCTAGTGGTTTACCGCTGGGTGCTCAACTGACTATCGTACAATAAATATACGGACAGTTATACTGCACTGTATTATTATAATGAACGTACATCATTCTAGCGAATAATAAAAGCTAAGTATAGTTTGTATGTTATTCTTAAATCTATTTAATTTATATATTTAAGAAGTCATTGTATGCTTTTTGCACAATTTATTCAAACGAGTGTTTACAAACATGAGATCATACAAATATCATCAGTTACTATATTTGAGATTATTATACTACTAGTATGTCCCATCTATCAGTATTTTAAATTCCAGATAAGAATGAATGAATGAATGAATGAAAGCGGTTCCACCCACGGACGGACATCTTCAGTTACTATTAGGATAACTAAAAGCATAAGTAGTAGCATGACGTTAGAAAGCTTCATGAACTTGTCTATCATCAGAAAGAATTTATCAAAACTATTGGTTCATTTAGAAGAGTAGCGCGTTCAAACTGACAAACTTTTCCGCTTCATAATATTAATATAGATAATGTATTGTTTTATGTACATTCAAATTTTAGTAATTTATAATTTTCTTAATACATTAACATCAACTCTGATTGGTTGTAATTATTAGTGTAATATGTATGTAATTATTAGTGTTATGTGTAATGTATCTTAGATTTAGACTAGATTAGATTTAGAGTATGGTAGTTCATTTTACGTTATATGTGATGACGCTGTTTTCTTTCCAGCACGTTTGCATAATAGATTTAAGAATCTATATATATTAAGATTATTTTAGTATTAAAACATTATAGAACATTGTTGCAAAGTGTTGTCTGCACAAATTGTTTGTAAGTACCAATTATTAAGCTAATGAATAATATAAATTATCTTCTATAGGGTTCTTCCCGTCCCGTGAGCAACGGCGCTACCAATCACCGTTTGGATTCTCCCAAAACTTTTTCCCAAATCCAAGCAGCATTACAAAAACAATTAACAAAATTCTTCATCTTGAACAAGAGAATCTGTTCAGCAACCCCGCGTATATTTTTCCATTTCAAAACAGACCTATCACCAATCCCAACCAGAATCCCTTTCCAAATAACGTCCGGTTTCCTGACCAAGGACAGACACATTTTCCAAATTCAGACCAACCAAATAGTTCAGGATATCCAGGGAATGCAGCTAATGTACCAATAAATACAGGATTTGATAATAATAATGTAGGCTTCACAAACGATCCGACTTTACCTAGTATAAACAATCCTGAAGGAACTTTATCTTCAGGACAACAAAGTGGACCGGCATTCGGTTCAGATGCGTCTCACATTGGAAACGGTGGTACAGATTCATTACAATCTGGGCAACAGACTGGGCCAGCTTTTGGTGAGGGTACACCAAATGAAAGCTTTGGTAATTTAAGTCCTGGGCAAAAAAATAACCCAATCTTCGGCACAAACTTTCCAAACTTTGAAAACCATGCACCTGACACGATAGTTCCTGGCCAACAGACTGGTTCAGTTTCTGGTCAAGATTTAGCAAATAGTGACAATGGCGGTAGTACATTAACATCTGGACAAAACAATAGTCCTACTTTTAACACAGAATCACCTAATTTAGTAAATAATGGCACTAATACATTAGTTTCTGGACAGCAGACTGCACCAGTTTTTGGTCCAGGTTCACAAAACAGTGAAAACACTTTAGTTTCTGGAGACCACAATGATCCTACTTTCAGCACAGAAGCACCTAATCTCGGAAACAGTGGCACTAATTCATTAGTTTCTGGACAACAGACTGGGCCAGCTTTCAGTCCAGGTTCACAAAACGGTGAAAATACTCCAGTTTCTGGAGACCACAATGGTCCCACATTCGGCACAGAAGCACCTAATCTCGGAAACAGTGCCACTAATACATTAGTTTCTGGACAGCAGACTTCGCCAGTATTCGGTCAAGGTTCACAAAACGGTGAAAATACCCTAGTTTCTGGGGATCATAATGGTCCAACTTTCAGCACAGAAGCACCTAACCCCGGAAACAGTGACTCCAATACATTAGTTTCTGGACAGCAGACCGGTCCACTTTTTAATTCGAATTTGCAAAACGGTGAAAGCACTTTAGTTTCTGGAGAACACAATGGTAATCCATTCAGCACGGAAACACCTAATTTTGTAAATAGTGGCCCTGGGTCTTTAGTTTTCGGTCAACAGAATGGCCCAGCTTTTGTCAATGGTTTTCCCCCTATTGTTAACGATGGAAGCTCTCTAATTTCTGGACAAAATAATGGCCCCGCTTTCAGCACAGATAAACCTAGTTTTGAAAGTAGTGGCAATGGTACATTAGTTTCTGGTCAACAGAATGGGCCAGTTTTTGGGCAAGACTTCCCACAAACTACTGGAGGATCTGGTAATATGGTTTTTGGACAACAAAATGGTCTTGTTTTTGGAACAGAATCACCTAATAATAATGGTGTTTTGATCTCTGGAAAGCATTCCGGACCGGTATTTAGTCCAGACTCTCCTGTTCCAACTTTCGAATCCAGAAACGACTTTAACCAAGGAATATTCAGTAATTTTTTTATATTTATTAATATCATTATAACATTTACCGATATTTTGTTACCGGATAATTTAACTAAACTTAGTTAAGTATGTTTGTATATAAGTTGGCAAGGTTAACGATTTTAACATTGGTATAATAAAAAATCTACTACAGACTTACTAACTCCATACTATTGTTTTTGTCACTAATTGTTTTTAAGTTATTTAATTTTAGTTATTTTTTGGCGGTTGGATGGTCTAATAACTAAGCTTGCATTGTTATGTGTACTCGTAAAAAGTTACTAACTAATTATTTTAACTTAGTCTTTAATTCTTTAATTTTACTTCTGAAGATATCTACGATCTATCTACATATATGATTTCGTGATGATTTTGACGCAAATTATAATAACATATGTTTATAACTACAATCTTAGTAGGTCATAATATACTAGCGACCTTACTCGGCTTTGCACGGGTGTAATTTATTTGAAGGCATCAAATACATAAGTAGACAAATCACATAACGTCAATATTCAATGACGAACATAAACTTATTTTATTATAAAACATTGTGACAACAGAACTGTCAAAGTAACATCACTGCAACGTCAATCAACGTCGTCAATGTCAATGTTATTAAGATTTTCGTTCAAAAATTATATATTACAAAATATCCAGTAGTAAAAATATAACGAAGACGTTATAAATTATTCGATCGTTCCTTATGTGACGCGGTGTCATACACGCTGTAATTAATTTATATATATGACAAATAATATTTGAGATGTCTTAAGATTGTATAATCAAATCTTATGAAAACAGATGTTAACCAATTTAGAAGGCAAATTTTTATATTAGATTTATGATAACTTCGCTTTCGTTTAAATCTGATTATTATTTTTTCAATGGAATACTTTTTAATTAAACTTGAATAGTTTATTGATATATATACAATTATTTATTATTATTATACAATATAATGATATTAGTACACCTTTAAGTTCTATTTAATCAATTATCAGTAAATCTTAATTTGCATATAATTATTATTTAGAAACGGTAATTAAATAACCTGAAAAACCATTATTTGGTAAAGCAATTCAATCTTACAATATCTAAAATAACCTTAAAATAATTTTGCCTGATTCTCAAGGTCTTCGGTTATCGGATCGCACCGATATGTTGAAATGACCTTTTATTTTAAATATTTTCATTCAATCCCAATCATAAATTGAATGATTTCAACATTAAGGGAGTTAATAGAACGAACAAAAATAAAAATTTGTTCGATTAAGTTCTTTTACTTGAATATCGTATAAAGCTATTAAATTAAAACTGCGTCGTAAAAAATATGAAATATAGCAATAATTTTATTGTTACATTAATTAATTATTAACACCTATGAGTAATGATAACTGCAGATATTTTTAATGTCTAATAAAAATTTTATTATTTTTTAATGTAAGTTTTTGAGGTTTTATTTTTTTTTGTAAAATATGACGCAGCTTGAATGTACTATATAATCTGTGTGAGATATTTGCCGCCATTGTTTTGCGGTTACCATTTTCATATCCACATGGTCACATACAAACCTCATACTTCTCTCCAATATAACGAATTGTATATATTTATACTTTAATATCGCACAAATAATAAAAAAAAACATAGAAGACGAAGAAATCCGGTTATTTTATTGATTTTTCTATCACATGCAAGATATGACGCACACAGAGATTCTTATAACGTCATATACAACCAAAGTCATGATGTTACAAGTCATTATAAAGTCATTAGGTCTGATCCTAAACTGATATCATGCACAAAGTTTTATTGGCTGTTTTATATTTAAAAATACAATTAAAAAACTATAATAATTCTCAGCTCATATTTCTTTAATAACGATCAGAGTTGACCTTAGAAAAGTATTGCCATATATGTTATAAATAGATCGTTTCCGGTTAATAAATATATTTATAATTTATGCTATTGAAAAAAATAACACAAATACTATTTTTATAACAAGGTGTGCAATATGAGTATGTCAGTTTATGCAAAACTTCAAAACTGCACTTACAACATTATTAGCAAATATTTAGGAAACTACATTTCGAGATGACATAGGATACAGCTTAGCCCTTAGGATAGAACAGGAAAATTCTTATTTAAATCAAAATATTGACAAATATCACGGATAGACGAGATGTGAACACGATTGCTGCAAAGCATTCGAAACGTCGGGTTAAAAAAAATGTAACCAAATGATACGTGAGTTTTAATCCGTAAAAAATAGTTTTATTTTTTAGCAAATAAATTGACAAAAAAACGGACGGTTGAATACTTTTCATACGTTTTTTTACTATCAGTAGTTCACACAGACGGAACCACATGCAAAAGCAAGTCATTGTATAAAATCAGCACAAAGAACAAAGCATAACAACTAATTTCTCAATTTTACTTGGAAACTTACGGTTTTTTACACTTATATTAAATATGTTCATTTTATTAATATAAATCTATGTCGATTATTTGGTTTACGTTTTTAACAAAACTAAATTTACTATATGTATAACCTTATAATAAAGCAGGGAAATGTACAATGTACATTTATGTATGTTTATGTTTTAAATTTTAATCCTGTCTAAACATATTGTATATATACATGTTTATAGAATTGTAAAAAAATGTCCAATATAACTAAATTGATTATAATTAAACTAATTACATTTTTTTTATAAAACAATACTTAATTACTTTCATACTTTCATAAAAAAAAAGTATTCTATCTTATAAAAAAAACGAATAAAATAATATTAGGATAAAAGACTACAATCATATAATTTCAGGGGAAACCTGCACCACGGTAGAGGGCGGCATCGGCACCTGTGTTTCTATCGTCACCTGTGCACCGTTTGTCACTCTGCTGCAACAAGCAAAGACAAACCCTGATGCAGTCCGGCAGCTAAGAGCTGCTCACTGCGGTTTTGAAGGAAATAATCCAAAGGTAAACAAACAAACATAAAACTTTACCCATATTTTTATTTGAACAATGTTAACTATTAACTTACAACACACGGAGAGTTATTTACTATGAATTCAATCGAAAAAATCATTAATTTCAAAGCTAAAATGTTATAAAATTCGTCATGAATAAAAAATATAATAGGTTTTATTGTAGTCGTTTCCTAAAAATTGTTCACTCACTACAAACGCGTTTTTGTTGAGAACTGGCCATGAACTTTAGTACGAGTCTACATTAATAATTTACGAATATGAGTTTCTAGCTTCATTTTTACCAAACTAGCTTCTGCCTGCAGCTTTGGTTGCGTTTATTTTAATAACCTTTTGTTATTATAACAAAGTATGTTATTTCTACAGGATAATTTATATTACATATATATATTTAATTTTTTTTTTTTCGAAATATTCAAGAATAATCATTTTATTGCAATCAATTTCCATAAAAGCATAATGAATTATACATTTAAACCTTCCTCAGGAATCATACAATCTATTTTTCAAAAACCTACGAAACTCCGTTCTGTAGTTTTCGAGTTTATTGCGTTCATATAGACAAATAGTATTGTAGTAATAAAAGTATAGTTTAGTAATAATAGTGAATTGTTATTCTATGGAATGTATGTTCTGGTAATAAAGAAATATCATTATTATTGCTAAGTAGACTCAGCCAGGACTTCATTTATAGTATGGTTAGATATAGAAGCATTAAACTTGCAATGGTTTTATAATTGAATTTGTATGATATGTAATATTATAGAAAATTATTGTTTATCGTCCAATTAATTACCATTTACGTTATGTAAATTCTTATCCTATACTAGATTTATTGTTCAAATCATTCTAAACGATCTCTGACGTCATAAAATGTTTTAGTTTTCAAGGGTTTTTTATATTAAATATATGTTGTTATAGTTACTATTTTATAACTAATATATTTTTAATAACTATAAATTTATTATCATATTATAGAATCTTAGAAAACGTAACTTATTTTTGTATGCTTTTCTTCTGTACATAAAATTTGCTGATTGAGATTTTGTCTACTGGCCTTTTGTGCATTTTCTGTTCAATTAAGTATTTTTTTCTAACGTTATACTTTGAATCTACATCAGATCAAATTTAATCGTTTTAACTTAAACTTCAATTGGTATGAAGGAAAAGCAGTGCCACCTGCCGGAATTAAAGTGAAAATTTACAAACCCTTCCGCTGGAGTTGGTTCGAAAACTCGCACTCACTCATCAAATTCTAAACTGAACTATCATTCCTTGTAACAAAATAATAATATTACATATTTCTATATACTCGTATCTATCTAGAGAAAAATATTGTTATATAAATTATATATATTCAATGCCATTATAAGTAGTATATTAAATCTATGCTTCACAGGTCTGCTGTCCCCTTCCCTCTCCACCAACCGCACCCCCTACAGAAATACCATCAGGCAAGTCAATACCCACATCGGACTTCTTAACTGCGTTCCCTGAGCCACCAGAATGTGGTGTCTCCAATGCTTCTTTCAGCAGAGTTGTAGGAGGAGTTAATGCACAACTTGGTAAGAAGAAATTTTAAACCTTATCATTTATATAAAACCATTCAAAGTTGAACTATTGGTTAAATATAATGTATCTATTCAAGTAACAATATTCTATGAATTCTTCCCGCAGGTGACTTTCCCTGGATGGCACTCCTGGGATACCAGGGTCGCCGAGGTGCTAGCACACGCTGGCTCTGTGGAGGCTCCCTGATCTCACACCATCATGTCCTCACTGCGGCTCACTGCATCCACAACCACGAGGAAGACTTGTTAGTAATCTTTTGTTTTACAACGAATATATGTAATATTATTTTTTATGGATTGTTATCCATAAATAATATTTTTTTTTTTTTAGCCTTTTTGATTTTGCTGTTCTATCGTTGAAATCATACGGTCGCCATCTTTAGTTGACTACAATGGTTGCTAGAAATTCTATTTTAAATGCAGAAGATAACAAAAAAGTAAAATAACGTTATTGGGATTATTTTTATCCCAAATTTAGTTACCGGTCAATGAACTAGAATGAGGTTTGCACGATTGAATCATGAAAAAATACTTAATAATAATAAAAAACAACATTGTTGATACAATTTCTTGATTCCAAGAAAAAGTATTGTGAAATCCTTAATTAAAACTTAATTCATTTTTAATATCAATTATAATTATGATGTTAAAAACGAAACGAAACTAAGAATACAATTCATTTAGTTATTAAATAATTTAAGTAATACCTTAATACAGTACTTAGTACAGGTCGTACTCATAGACACTTAAAATAATTTTGTGTCAATAGTACAATAATATTACTTTTTGACACTTTTGAGTTTTTAGAAGAGCATTCAACTAGTGAAAAAAGAGATAATGGCAAAAATTTAAGTAAAACAATATTTTTTTATAAATATCGTAGTACGAAACGCCAATGTACAAGTAATAAAACCTTTTCTTATTTCTCGATGATCTTGATAGCAAAAAGAAAGAACAAAAAAATATATGACGTATATTTTCTTGTATTACCCACAGACAAACGATTTTATTTACTATATGATACCTAATACTAAATAGCATATATGTTTGTCTTCCTAATAAATAAATAAATATTTTCTTTCTCATGAAGCTGCCTATCATATTCAGAATGAATTAGTCAAATCCATACGATAGTTTCACACACAACACAACAACAAACTTTTCAAATATATAATATTAGTATATATTATATATCATTATAATAAAAATGCGGAACAACATTGTGTATAGTTTATTTCTGTTCTATCCATTATCAGCTAATTTGTATTATTAAGGTAAATACAGCAGAGTTATCCAGCGCAATACTATTGACAACTATGATATATAGTTAATGACTGACATACAAACGGATATAGCTATGTATTTCGTAGTAAACAATATCAGATATATATATATATATATATATATATATATATATATAACATAAATGGTAAACAGATATTTTAGAAAGTATTTATTTTTTATAAAGAATTTGTAAAATTAATAGTGATTGTAAAAAGAAGTTTTGTAGTGTTAATTTTTTTTAAAGATTTTGTAAAATCAATTGTCATTATAAATTGTAAAAAGTATAAATTTGTAAAATGTATCATAATTGTAAAAAGGTACGTGGTCCGTCTGGGCGAGCTGGACCTCGCTCGCGACGACGAAGGCGCTACTCCCACTGACATCATCATCAAATACAAGATCAAGCACGAGAAGTACAACTCTACTTCCTTCACCAATGACATCGGACTTTTAGTATTGGAAAGGGATGTGGACTTTACCGGTAAGTCATATATACATTTTGAGTAACATACTTTCTGGTAATTTTACTGGGTTTGAAACTAGTCCTCATTGCTCACAGTTAGACAAACAAACGCTTGGACAACATTCTTAAATATCTTGTAAGCCGCTTTCTAAGAACTTAGTTCGTTTCTTTTTTAAGGATAATGCGTAGACCCTCTTTTTGCATGTTAAGTTAGCCTTTAAATGGGATGTACTTTGTAACTTTTTTATTCAACCAAATGTTATAATATGATTTTTTCATTGTATATCACGTTGGCTTCCTATTGAATAAATAAATAAATAAATAATCATTGCTGTATAAAAATATATTAGTCATATTAGTACTGAGCTTCCTTCTTATAAGGAGATAGACTAGCTTTCTCCTCCAAGAAAATTATTAATAGAATGCGACTTCCATGAAGTATACCAATAATTTTTTATAATACAAATATTTATATATGTATTGAGATTTTTTTTAAAATAATTTGTTATTAAATTAAATTAAATGTGTATAAAAATGCTTTATTTTAATATAACGTTGGTAAAACATGCGCTCAATGGGGACCATATGTCCAGCAGTCCAGCAGTGGACCGTTTCCGGCTGAATGATGAAAACATGCGATTTTAAATATTGAGTTATATATCGTAGTTAATAATTAAATATTTAAAAGCCCTTTTTGGTTTGTTTGCGAAAATAACTGTAGTATAAATATACTCGAAAATTTTCGATATTCATTTGTTATCATGATATTTAAAAGTTTTTGATCTGAAATGAATATTTTTTTTCTGTAAGAAATAAGTTGCTGCCTGCAGTAGAGAATAACGTCTCAGTGATACCGAACACCCAAAAAAAAAATTATTTTTAAAAATATACAAAAAAAATGAATCTACGACCCATAAATCAGCAGTTAGAATTAACGACTACTAAGCTAACAGATTTCAATGAATTTATTTTTAAAATATTCTATACAGATTTAATACGGCCAATCTGCATTCCGACGCGGGCGGATCTGCGCGCCAACACCTTCGTGAACTACAACCCACTAATCGCCGGCTGGGGGGACACCGAGTTCCGTAAGACATTTTATTTATTTATTTCGAGTGTTTGTATGCGTGTCAATTTGTTAACTTTGATTCTTTTGCTGAATACTTTAGAGAAGAAAAAAATGTCATTGCAATTTTTTTAAATTCGTCGCTTGAATAAATATCCTGTTTTTATATTTTTTGGTTATGTTTGTATGATTATAAAATATTATTAAAAAAATATTTGTCATCGAAATTAAATATCAAATTTTGCAATTAAAGATAATAATAATAAAAAAGGGATGAAAACCCAAAAAGACATACTTTTTCACTTTCATAAGCTATATCTTCCAGTCTTAAACATCCCGTATAAATTATTTAGGCGGTCCGTCGGCGTCCCACCTGCAAGTGCTGCAGCTGCCCGTGCTGGACAACTCGTACTGCTCGAAGGCGTACGAGCGCTACGCGGCGCAGGTCATCGACGCGCGCGTGCTGTGCGCCGGCTTCAAGAAGGGCGGCAAGGACGCCTGCCAGGGCGACAGCGGCGGACCGCTCATGCAGCCCGACGTCAGTACACACGGGACATATGCTTTTATTTTATATATTTTATTTTTGTTCCTCCCTCCACCTCCCTCCACCCCTAATATAAGTAAACTTAGCCAATGATGTTGTATGTGTGTGTGTGTGTGTGTGTGTGTGTTGTGTTACTTAGCCTCTACGTAACTCTCACTCGATACCATCATTGATTTTTAGTTACCCTTTATTTAGGCTGGGGCCCGTCACATTTTGACGTCTTGCCACCCTATTGTTACACCACTGAACATTTTTTTAAATTATTTGTATCCTTATCTCAAGAATACATGGTATTTAATGTTATCTAGTTGTCTTTAACATTTAAATGTATCAGTCGTAAAAAATGGATTCGAACTCTATTCGGGTTTTTTTTTATTTCTTTAATATCATAAGATGGCAATTTTTTACCTGTCATACTAAAAACTACAAAATTCTTAATTTAATTAGTCCTTATAAATATTAATTTGCTCGCAGTACAACCCAGTGAAGTATACTACTTACTTCTATCAGACGGGCGTGGTCTCGTTCGGTCGCAAGTGTGCAGAGGCGGGCTTCCCGGGGATCTACACCAGGGTCACCTACTTCGTGCCCTGGCTACAGAAGAATGTTCTGGGACTCGCTGAATAAACTTACAGTTTTAACATTAAATGAAGTTACAATTTTTACCTAAAAAATTACAGTTTTTGTGATAAAAGCTGACTTACAGTTTTGAGAATCATTTATTTTTTTAATACGTGAGTGTTGTAAAATATTGTAGTTAAATTAATATACTCATTTTTTTATATATTTTGTATGGAAAGATTTATATTTTATTAAAGTTTCTTCTTACTTAAAGCCCGTTCGGCTTTGTTATATATGTAAGTAAATTATTTTCAAGTATATATTGTTTAATAATCTATCATAAAACATAGTTTTTCAAAATTGTTTAAATCTTTTTTCACAAATTATTATTGATATACTCAGACTTTGATTAGGGTAAGTTAGAATAAGATCTATTTAGTCTAAATAACATACTATTGTGAAACTTCTCTCTTAATAATTATGTTACAGTAATTATTTAATAAAAATAACTATGTTACAATAATTATTTAATTATATTTATTATAATCATTGAGTGATGTTGATGTCTGTTACTATCATCAGAATATTAAAATCCGTCCAATAATATTTTAAAAACAATTGACTTGCCTTATATTTCTGTATGTTGTGTCGTGTTTTTTTTTTGTAAATAGTGAAATAATTCTTAAGATTGTAGAACTGTTAATAAAATAAAAATGCTTTTAAAATGACAGCTGTCAAGAGTTGTTGTCAATCAATCAACTAATCTGAATTTTTAATTATATTTTTCCAGCCTTCGGGAAACTGGATGTTTTTATCACAAATTTTTTTGATACCAGTGATCTTAATAAAGACATTATCTTAGATATTTTTTGTTTTTGTCGGTATATTATCTAAGGAAAATTATTTTCCTAAGCAAAATCTAAATATCAGGGTGTTTTTGGAACAGTTCGCGGTTTTAGTACAATACATAGTGGTACCAATTTTTTCATAAAACATTGGAGCTTAGAAGGAATGCCGAGAACAGAAAGGATAGCTATTTTTAATAAGCATTTGTGTTCGTGGTTCATGTTATCGAATATTATTGTGGCTACACACTCTTAAAAAGAAGAAATATAATAAAACCTAGTTAAGAACTTTGGCTGCAGTTGTTCTACAGGTTGGATCTGCTTCCGTACTATCGAGCCTATTATTATAAAAATTATGACGGGAAGTTCCATGTGCTTGAGTATTAATAATGTTTTTGCTTTATCCATTAAATTAGACCTAATGTCTGTAATCTTTAATTTGTAACATTCTTTATCATACAAATTTTATAAGTTTTTTATAGTTTGAATCTAGCAAAGTCGCAGGAAGGCACGAAGGATATAAAGATAATTTCCTCATAAAACCACAACACAATTAGCTAATCATACTTGATTAGAAATAAAATTTATATTATGAGTTAATAGAATTATGCATTAACAAAATAATATATAAAAACAATATAAAATATATATATATATATATATTAAAAGCGTAATTTAGGAGATCTAGATTGTTTTATTTAATATAAATAAGTTGCTATAAAAATACAATAACATTAGCTTTAAAGTCTATATTTGATATTAGGTGTAAGCTTAATCCATATTTTTAAACATATAAGTATGTATCCATGGTAAATAGTGGGTGACTCTCATGTATACTCCGGGAAAACCAGCTTGAGCACAGCCTCGGCCGTAGGAGATGATTCCAATTTGATAGAAATAAGATGTCTTTTTTTCCGGGTCGTACTATAAAAGACATATATCATCAAATAGAAAATATCCACGAAGATTTGGTTGAACATTACCAAATCCAAAAATTTGAATCTATAATCGTAACATCCAAATGATGTATTAAAATAATATGTAAATCATTAGTACTCACATCCGGTTGTATGAGGGGTCCTCCGCTGTCACCATCGCAGGCGTCCCTCCCCCCCGCAGCCCACCCCGCACACAACGCGCGCTCGTCAATCACTGCGGGGTAGTCCGAGAATGACTTGACACAGTTTGCGTTGTCCACTACTGGCACTTGCGTCACTTGGAGGTGACTCGCGCTGGGACCTTCTGGAGATTTAAGACTTATATCAGATATATGCTTAAATGCTTAAATTATAGTAAGCGGGGAGGTGAAGGATCTATCATATCAGCTTAGTAGATACATTGTCATATTAAAATGGATTCCGAAATACTTCTTAGATATTATCCGTTTCAATTTCATTAAACTCGAAGTTAGATTATACAACAAGTATATTATTATTTAAAGTTAAAAACAAAAATATATAATATAACAATAGTGATTTTACTTACTGAATAATGTTCTTCCCCATCCGGCTACAAGCGGATTGTAATCCACGAAGGAGTTAGAGAGTAGGTCTGGTCGTGTTGGAAGGCAGATGGGCCGTATAAAATCTAAATAAGAATAGTTATTACTTTAAAAAGACTTTATTATTTCATAAAGTCGACTCAACATTTTATGGAGTATTGGAGTCTATACCAATATCGATAAAACCAAATAAAATTATAAACTTAATTGGATATTACAGATAACAATGAATTATTGTTCGTCTTACTTCAAAACAAACATACACGACAATTAAAATTATCGTTATGAACTAATATTATTTATTAAATAATTTTATTACTATTGCAACACTATGTAAGTAATAATAAGTCAGTACGCACTAGTGAACTCGACATCCCTGTCCAATATTAATAACCCAATGTCGTTGGTATACGAGTTAAGGTCGTACTCCTCGTGTTTGATTGCATGTTTGATGAGTACATCTATCGGCGCTGCTTCGTCGACTTGATCAAGGTTCAGCTCGCCGAGACGAACTACATATCTGGTTACAGATGAAAGAATAAAGTTTACAGTTGGATGAATAAATTGTTGTTGTAATATTAATAATTTGTTAGTTTTTTTTTATTTTTTTTTGTTATAATAATACTAGTTTGTTGTAATTTTTTTTTCTTTAACAAAATATATAACGATATGTCAGTTGTCTGTTGTTTAAAATGAATTACAGTTTTTTGAACATTGAAACGGTGTTTTTTCCATGATATCTGTGTGATGTTTTTATTTTTCATATCCGAATGCATTTTGACGAGACTTTACAGAGACACGAAAAAAGACAGAAAATATTCACAGAAGAAATATTGTCGTCGATCTATCATCGAATTGATAAGATGAATTCAAATTATGTATTATTAAGAAAAGGTAAAAATATTATATATATAATAATAATTAACGAGGTCGTTAAGCGCAACAAGGAAAATTATTTAAATATTAATAATTTAGTTTATTTTAATTATAGTGACCACAGGTCATTTGTACCTAATAAATTATGACTAAGAGCGTTTCCATAAAAAAAGGCTTAAATATAAAAAAAATCTTCAAATATTCTATCCAGATTTCATATTTGAGGATGAAAATCAACATGTCAATTTTGTTCTAAAAACTTGATTATGAAATGAAAATAAAATGTTCAAGAATTAATGATAATAAAGAATTCTTAAATATATGTATAAATAATTCTTACAATTCTTCCTCGTGGTGGTGTATGCAGTGAGCAGCAGTGAGCACGTGGCGCGAAGATATCAGCGATCCACCGCAGCGCCACGTGCTGGGGCCCTCCCGGTCTTTGTAGCCCAGCAGGGCCATCCACGGCAAATCACCTAGAAAATAGAGCAATTGTAAAAGTTTAATTTGAAACCAGTTATTTAAATTAAAACTTCGTAACTTCGTCCTGAAGCCTTATAATTATTTCTTAAATTAACCTACTGCAATAGTACTTAAGTTAGTACCCACTTTGGCCGATTCTTTAAAAATTTAATTGTAAAAGGAATTAGTTAAAATCGGTAGTGATATATAGCTCATTTGGCGGAGCAACAGAACGCTATCCAAAGAGCCAAAATGCATGAGATGTGTTTAGCGAATATTGAATATTTTTAAGTGAATAAAAGCTAAAATCATTAAACTAACGAATCAACAAAAACTACTCAGTTAATTATTACAGAAAGAAAGTTATTTAAATTCCTCACCAAGCTTAGCATCAACTCCTCCAACGACTCTGCCAGATGAACCATTTGAAACGCCGCAGACTGGTGGCATCAGAAATGTAGAGTTCAAATCTAATCGTTGGCCAGTGGTGTAATCTGTTTCAGAGGAAGACGGAAAAGAAACTTCAGTTGGGCTGGAAGATAGTGAGCGGCCATTGGATTCTGGACAGCAGACCTGGAAAAATGTAGGTTTATATATTAGTATATATATGGTAATTTTATATATATTTAATTGCGAACATGTTTTTAGAGAAGTTACCATAGGATATTTTTTATCAAATCCGCAATGTGCTGCCTTTAGTAGAGAAATGACACTAGGGCTGAGAGGTTCCTTCTGCAGCAGCGTTATGTAAGGCATGCAGGATTTTATAGAAATACATCTGCCAACACCACCTTCCTTGATGTCACATGGTTCTTCTGTAATGAATTCTAATTAAAACATGATATGTAGTCATTAGTTTTGATATTCAAAACGTAGCCTTAATGAATTTTATTTTTTGACAAATATAAATTAAAATGTGGTTTTGCAATTTACTTAAAACGAAAAAATTACAACAAATTTTTGCAATGATGTATGTTTATCAAATACACATATGCATACAAATATTATGTTTTTATTTTAACTAACAAAGACCTCAGTTTCGTTAGTTACTCGTGGCTACTTATAATTAATGAAAAACGAATGTTAATTTCTTCAAAACTTTCATAAATTAAAACGTAAAAAATCCGGATATACACACATGTTCATACATAAAAGCTTGTTTTGCAAAACACATTTATTAACAACTTATGTCTTAATTCGATAATAGTTTCATAGTTATTTAGATATCAAACAAAAATATGTTAAATAAAATATATAGTTTAATAAGATTCACATATAAGTATCTATCTTTTAATTCGAACTTTATCAAAATAAAAAGCATAGTATTTTAAATTTTATCACAAATTCTTAGGTATGTATTATATACCTCAGAATAGATATACATAAAAGTAACTTACCAATTTGACACAATACTGCTTGAAAACAGAATACAACACATAAAAAATCCTTAAAACTTAACATTTGTTTAAAAGATACTATTTATTTAAATGCTAAACAAACGAATTGCGCGACGAACGCAGTTAGTATGACCGTGATCTTCCTATCAATAAAACACAGTAAACATACTATACGTCATTTTACGGGAAGATAAAAAGTCCCAATTCCAAGTTCATTTAACTGAATCGTAAATTGACCAATTTTTATATTCGCTAATCAGAATTATTTCTATGAAGTCTCGTAATTCCTACATTTTATCTTACTACTTTGAACTGATATTTAAACTATTATAACGGTTTTTCCACATCGATATTTTATTTTGGCCAATATATGATCTACCACAAGTGCAGCCGATTTTTTTAAACACCCGGACACCAATTTCCGGGTGCTTAAAAATAGCATGCTTTACCAATAAAGAATGCTATCTTTCGGATATCGCATAATTTGGGCAATCTTTTGTAAAGGACTGAACACGGTCCTGATATTATATTGTTTTTAATAGTGTATCTATTTTGTCGGTCACCACTTTCACAAGGTAAGGTGTTTTTATTTTTATATTATGAGCGGTTCGTTGTAAAACATTATGTATGTGATCCAATTCCCTCTGTACGTAATGGTTTTCGCATAAGCCATGAGCACGATTGATTAGAGTGGTGGCAACTGATGCTATATGATCCGGATGGTGATGGGATATGCCATGACATGTGTGTGTTTCCTTCCGGTATACTGAGTGACCGAGACTGCCATCAGATCGTACATGTATTAAAATCTTTCTCCATTTCGTATGACATTTTATGGCGGATGCATTCCAGGTGAGCTGGGTACTGATTAACAGCATCCTCTTCCAGTATAAAACCGCAAAGACGTTAAACATACCCTTTGCAGACTTTGACATTCATGGCTACAATTGAAATAGCTTGATTTTCCAAAAAAAGACCTTTTAAACAATAATTTGTTTTACAAAAGCACATGTAGTACCTACAAATGAGTTGCAGAGAGTTGGAATACATAGATATGGAGAAGAAGTGGAACTGACAGTTATGAAGATGGAGTACTTCTCTGAGCAAAATAAATAATATGAAAAAATATTAACTACGAGAAAGAGATAGGAATAGATTAAGAATCAGTTCAAACAAAGCACATATGAGTGGAAAAGATTCTCTAGCCACAACTATCTTCAATAAGGGAAAAGTGTTGATGATGAATCATATTTTTTCTCAATTTCGCTTGGAACAAAAAATATTATTAAAAACATAAATTATAAATGCTTCTTTATTAAAATTATTTATTGTAAAATAAACGTTTTTCAGTAATGATAATTATAGTTGGAAGTTAGTGACGCGTGAGTCTTTTCTTATCAAGGGTATAGTCATTTCCGTATTTACTCACACATCCAGGACGAGAATTATTTTTTCAAATTTATTTTGTTTATGAGATTTATTAACTAACATAGCAACTTGATGCTTTTAAGCCGTTAGATACAAATTGAATGTTGTAAGGATGTAGTTAGTTTGTGTTTCTGTAAGTATGATACCCACCTCTGATAGTCTAAGATACCTACCAACTTCACCCAGTTGTGTATTGTGTTCTCCAAAAACCAAAGACAGAAGATTAGTATTATATATATTGTTAATATCGGTACTAAATTGTTCTAAATAGAAAACCTTGATTTCTATAATTGGATTATTCTCTGTATTTCTTAAACAGTTAAGCAGTGCAATCTTCACCTAAGATGGTAGTTTAAAAGGGGGTGACAGAATATTCTTCGCTAGTTTGCCCGCTTTTTTTTATAAAAAAAAATATTAAAGAAGAATAAGCCTAAGAAATGAAATTATTAAATGTCCCAGTAAAATTTGACGAACACTCCTGAACATGAAACCCAACTCTATTTAGGAATGCAATGGTAATAGATTTTAAAGATGTAGATTATGATAATTTAATACTAGCACAACAAATCCTGAGCTCCAAAAAATTAATTAGGAATGCAAATAACAATAGAGTTAAAATATGTGGAGTATAAAAGATCTGATAATTAGCACAGTAACTGACGTCGCCTTTTACAGGTCTTATATTATATCCTTTGCTATATGTTCTGTTTCATAAAGTAATATATAATTATAGTTTATGTATATTTATAACAACTTTCATTCAAATAATTATTGTAAATATTCATACAAGCTTTTGTTATTTACATATTTTTTGTACATCTTTTCCTCTAATTTTAATATCTTTTCCTCTTGTAAGTCGTAACTGTTGCCTAAATTATATTTAGTATTAAACCTTCGACCAGACACTTAACATTGTGACCCTAAAGATTAGATAGGCGTTAAAAAGTTTTTGTAGATAGTTTTACCAATTTTATTTAAAAGTTTTACCAACTTTATATTTAGCCCTCATATTTAAGTACTCTCAGAAGTCAATACTCCCGTCATCAAAAAACCCAAATCAATAATCTTAGCTGCAAGTTGAAGAGCAGTAACACATGTCTTCCACCAGATGGCTCTTTTTTCATATCAATCGAAATTTACGCTAACATTATAAATTTAGTCATAAAACTATCATTAGGCTCACAGTCTCAACTTTAACGTTTGTCTAGTGTGTTCGTATGAACGCCCCTTTGTTATTTTTATTCTAAAAATGTACCTAAAAATACGGCTTAATCAATAGTCCTAAGCAAATAGTTGAATTTAGGCTTATTCGAGAAAAAAAATGGTAAAAATACTTGAGTCATTTTGTGTTTTCATATTTATAGCGGTGGCTTATTTAGGATGCTCAGTATGCTCAGTGCCGGTCTATTCGTTCGAGTAAAAGGAAACGTCTATTTCGAAGTAATAATAGCAACGCCATCTAGCGGAAAGAAACTGACACTGCTTATTTATACAAATCTAAATTAACGCTAGTAAATTTTTATAATATAAAAGCATAATATAAAAGCGTGTTAGCACACGGTCGAGTAGGTTCGAAAACTCGCACTTGACATGAAAGATTAAAATTTTAGGAGGGAGATGGAAAGCGAAAAAAATTTATAAAATAAAACAGCTTTTACAAATATACAATTTATTATTTCATTTACAATTAAATAACTCACACTATTTACAAATTTATTTACACTTAAATATACTTAAAGTTATTAAGATCGAATATATAATGAAATATTAAAATATATAACTCTAAGGGAAAGGCCTCCTTGTAACGAAATTTTGGATAGTGTCTGACTGAAACAGATTGTTTAGTTGAAACAAAACTATCAGCTTTGCTCACAGTTTCAGCTGAAGCCGAAAGCAACACTTAAATATATTTCAAATGCAGTAGATATTAATCCCGTATATTCTTAATTTTTGCAAACACATATTGCCAAATATAGTTTTAAATATAATAAAGCATTACAGTACTTCAAAATAAATAATGGACATCGGTAAATATCGGTAAACATCGGAAATATTCGTATTGTTTTGTAGAACTATATAAAGTTGTATAGAACTATATATAGCTCCATTTCGTTTTGATATAAAAATACAAATTATCCCCTTTCAGTATAAAGTAATTGCAATTACATAATTATATTAATATGTAATAAATATAATTAAACTGCTTAAATATGTCGGTTTTCTTCGGAAATACGAAGATAGCCGATAAACATTATTAATCTTAAGGACTGCATGTACTTCATATTTTTATTTTTTCGTCAGTACAATTTTTTTTGTTCAATACTGACCGAAACCGAAATTGCAGTCAGTCACTACTTTTGAAATGTCTTAAAAACATAAACCTGAAAGATTCTGATATAATAAATTTAATATATTATTTATAAGTAAGAATACATAAATATGTAATGTTTTATTTTTGTTTTGTATATCCATTATTTCTAAACAGAGTGTAAATATCAAGTGAACAATGTTAAGAATAATAAAACATATATAAAAATTAAATAATAAAGAAATCCGGGCTTTCTTTTTATTATATAATATAATGGTTGGTATGTTTGTTTGTTTTTTTTACTTTAAAGTTCTCATTTGATTAAAGGCATAATTACAATATATATGTTTTATTTAACTGCTAAAAAAATCATAGAGACAGCTGAGGTATTCTCAAAATTTTTAAAGAATTTAAAAAAAAAGGGCAAATTGTCACGTAATTAGTTTTCTTTAAGCAAAGTCGCGAGCAAAAGCTATATATATAATTTCGTCAATAAAGTCCGTATAAGGATAATTATTGGTTTTGTGATTTTATTGATCAAAAACATGTAAATGTATATATGTTCCGTAATGTTATAGAATAAATAACATTAAAATTGTTATTATTTGAGTGAATAGCACTATTCTGAATAAAGTTATAGTATTTTCACTCTAACGAATAACATTTTTATTTGCAACTTAAATAATGACTAAAAGGCAAATATGGCGATCACTAACACTATATACATTATATATCTATTATTTATTTGGTGGAATGTTTTTATATTTTTAAATTATTTACAATTCTTTAACGCAATATTTACTTTGCAAATAGAAAAAAAATATTTTTTTCATAATTACTAAAAAGTATTTCAAAAAAAGTTTCAAAATAATGATAAGTAATAATTTAAATATTATTATTTTAACGTATTTTTTACGTATATTTTTAAAAATAAACGTAAGGTAAATATGTTAAAATAGTCATATTCAAACGTATACGAAAAATCTTAAATAATATTAAGGACACGTCATTTCAAATTAAATGAAATTAACAATCCCCCTTACTAATAAAAATAATTTTCACTCCGTTTTGTCACTTTCTCACTAACGAGTTACGTGAAAAGTGTGTAAGTGATAAAACATAGAATATGTAATATTAAAAAAAATTATTAATAAGGGAGAAAATGTTCATATTTTTAGTCTTACGTAAATCACCAAAAACGGTGAAGTTTGGTGATAAAAGATAAGTGTGACAAACACACAAACATCCCGCGTGTTTGTGTGTTAAAAACTCAGTGTGTTTCTTATTATTCCGTGTTAAAGAAATCCCGCTAAAGTTTTATTGGTAATCCCAGTGTTTTCTATATCTTTAAATCCCACAATATCATCCGTGCATCTCATTGGTGGGGAGCATCCATACAGTAAGAGGTACGATTGATTTTAGTCGAAAATTTTTGCAATCACTTGATGTTTGAACGTCAAATAGATATTGTGTCTGTCATCAGTTGGAGTGATTCCTGGCTGGGTGATGTGGGTGCGGGTGTGGATGAGGCAGAGGGTGTGCGAGCGCAGGGTTGGCGACTGC
The DNA here is from genome assembly GCA_959347395.1 of Mechanitis mazaeus. Lineage (NCBI taxonomy): Eukaryota > Metazoa > Arthropoda > Insecta > Lepidoptera > Nymphalidae > Mechanitis > Mechanitis mazaeus. The sequence continues at coordinate 11,910,560 of OY365751.1, forward strand.
AATGATGCTGTCCCCACGAGCCGCCACCACCTGCGGACGAGACTCTTCACTCTCCTGGATGGAAGTAGTATTTAGTAATTATGATATTCCATGATTAATATGTATTTCATTCTGTATTTCGTGAATATTATTATTTTATATATATGAATTTTTCAAATAGACAAATTCTAATTGGAAAATTTATTAGAATACAACTAGTAAACATTATAATTACTTTTGAAGCATTAATTATTATTTGTACATCTGCTGTTTCTACTACTACTGTTGTTACTCACCGGTGGTGGTGTGCTGGCGCTTGAGTACGAACAGCGTGAGTCAGCGTCGTCACTCTCCGTCTTGCCCCACCAGCTGCAGAAATACCATTATATAAACAATTCAAATTATCTTTATTCAAATAGGCATTTACAAGCACTTTTGAATCGTCAATTTACAAAGTATAAAAATGTATGTGTAATAAGTTCAAAAGTAAGCTACCACCAGCTCGGACTGCTGTTCTGTTGAGAAGAACTTGCCAGAAACTCAACAGTTGCTCTTTTTAAGTAAAATTTAACAATATTTGGTTTATACATCATAATAACAACCCCGCAAACGACTCAACAATTCTAGCAATTCTGTTATGACCAATTCAATTGTTGCTCTTTTAGGTATTTTACTTAATCATGATTAACTCTTATTAAGTTTTCAAGTTAGAAACAAGTATTTTCTTTCAATAATGGAATAAACATTTTTATTATTGGAATTTCCAAAAACGTATTACCCAAAAAACACAGGTATAAGTTTTGCATCTAATTAGATTTTTGAAACATTAGACAATAAGTTTTACTCGAACGTATAAGAGATATACCTGTGGTTAGATCCTCTAGCTGCTTCCGGGCTAGCCCTGACACCGTTATCTTCTCGTTCCTGTGAAATTATATTTATTTATTTAATTATATTTTTATTTACAATTAAAATATAATTATACATATTTTCGATTTCTGTATATTAGGTGTTATTGGATCATAATTAGTATTGAATTTTACTTATAAAGTTTTGTTAATTATTATGGCAATATATACCAAGTTTATGTAAAACATGCATAATAGAAATATTAGACATGCAATTAAAATAATAGTATTTACTTACCGCAAATAAATTGGATTACATCAAGCATTAGATAGAATCAATCATGCTTACCTTTACCAAAGCTAAAGAGCAAAGGAAGAAAAATAATTAAAAGCTAAAATAAATTATAATATACATTCTTCTTTATAATAACTGTAAATATATTTTTAATTAACTAAACTAGCCATTACTTGAAGTTAATTTTATTCAGAGTACTTCAGGGATGTGTTTTAGTACCCGCTTTATTTTCTACTTATATTTATGGGAAATTTTATTTTATTCAAAGGGGTATTATAGTTTCTCTTTAAATGGGATTATATTACGTGAATTAGACATTTCATGTTCGTGTCAAGAACTAGAAATTTTACATAAATTAGTATGTTAGTCATCCTAGATTATTATTAAAGCTTAATACTAAAACTAATTATTGAGTAAGGTCTATCTGAGAGACGACCTGTCGCGGTCGTTTACTGGGCGTCTCGTCGTCGTCTCGTTCACGTTCTTCCGTCGCGGTGGAGGGAGGTAGACTGGAATAACAAAAAATAAATATTATAATCCACGATATAGTAATTAGGCATAAAAAAATTTTAGAATATTATTTATTGCGTTATAAGTCATTTGTATGCGTATAATTCTTATCAGTAAAGGGGAATGATAGTAGATTCAAAATAGTATTGATCCGAGACAAAGGTAAAAAAAAAGTTTTTTTTTCCTTTATAATAATATAATATTTAAAAATAACATCATAGAGTAATAATGCAATGTTTTGTTCTACAATTGAAGTCAAGTACCCTCACCCGTGCTTAGAGTAGTGCAGCCCTGCGCGTCTCACGAGCTGCCTCGCGAGCGGGAACAGCTCGTCGCGGCGCGTCAGCAGCGCCGGAGCACAGCGAGATAGCTGCGCCGCTGCCTCGTTCACCATCACCTGCACACCCAACACAGCTACATGGACAACGTCTTTGATAAGAAGTCATCTTGAAGATTTCCTCACAAATATGTATACAAAGATAAAGAGTAATCTTTTACAAAGCTCTCTTATAATAACGGTTATTGATTAGAACCCACCCTGGTTCCAGTACAAAACAATTTCTGGTAAATTTTCTCATTCACGTTGTTTTTAAAAATTTCATTGATTGAATAAAGCATTACATGTTTATGTCACATTTTTGTAAACATCGTTATGATATAAGTATCCTGAATGTAGTATAGTAGTCGTTGCGGACTCGATTTCACTTACAAATGCGTATTTATTTCGCCAGTTTCGATATAATTACCTCGTGAAGCGTCAGTGGCTTCTCCGGCTTTCGCTTGCAATCGAACCTCCCATATATCGCGGCGTACTTCCTTATCTCCTCCATCCGTCGAGGGTCCGACTCCGGCATCATCATTACCAACTCTAACTCTTTACACATTTTCTTTTTTGTATTCTGAGGCTTTGGCTCGAATTGTGGCAAGTGTTTACTTAGTTTTTCGGCGGCGGCTGCTAATTTTTGAACATGGACATCTAGAAGAACTGGAGTTAATTGGACTGGAGAAGTGACTGAGCTGGGACTAGATCCCGAGGACGCGGGAGGGCAGGTGCTTTGTGGAGAAAACGATCTGGTTGTGGTAGTTACCGGAGCTGTGGGTGCAGGAGATGAAGGAAGGACTATTTTTGTAAAGTTACCTTGACCGTGGACGGGACTCACGTTGGGTGCAGAAGCATTTGAGCCACAGCTATTTTCGGGGGCACCAGGTGATGGACTATACATAGGTCTATTATTATCTGGTGAGGCCACTGTCCGTGATAAATTTGGTAGGGCTGGTGGGATATTTAGAAGTCTTTGGTTGCATTGTATGAAAGGATTCTCGGTGGGACAAAGGTTTGGGACGATGGGTATTTGGAATAGAGCTGGATTGTTCACCCATTCTTGGAGTGCTTTTTGTAAGCGTCTGACATGTAAAGGCTTGGACGCCATGCCAACTAGCGCCATTATTTCTAAGAACTCCTCCTCGCCCGCATCACAGAGTTGTTGAACGTCATCGCCGCCTGAAAAAAAAATTATAATTAAAAAAAACGTATTTTTTACAACAATTCTTTACAAGGATTAGACAATACTTTGATAATCAAAAAAGTCTAATAAGGAAGCTGGTATGCATATTAACAACGCATTGTTATGCGTCATGTATGGCGAGTTCACTCTACTATCATTGTTCGTGATAAAAACGTGTGATTGTTAAAAAAAAGCCCAGCTCACACTTTTAATTTAGGCGAATATGCAAATGGGTTACGTGACCATTTTGCGAAGGGGCCGCCAAAAAAAACAAAAGTTGCCAAGAAGCGGCCGAACCCTTCCTTAGAGAAGGTAATTGCCAGAATTAAAAAGTAAAAATGAAGAAAAAATAAATTTGCATGGGACGTCTGTGTTGCTTTTTTCGCTTATGGAAATTTGTTTTTTGATTTCGTACTCTTTGAGGATGAGAAAATATTTTTTCTAATGTTCCTAAGTTGGTTTTTATGTTTAACCTTTAACAATGTTTGTTTGAGCACATTTTTTATATCGTAAATATTTTTTACTATAAGCAAAAAAATATAATAATTATATATTATTTTAAAAACAACTCATGAAGTACTAGTAATTATTTGAAAAATATAAAAAAAATACATTATTATTTTTCTCATGATAGATAAAAAAATAAAATTAACATTATGTACGGAAGATAAATTATAATTGTTATAAATTTAATTCTTTATAAAGTTTTGGAATTTCTTACATTAAGATGCATTTTTCATTAACATATTTTCCTATAGAGCTCTAAAATAAGAGATGTACTTAACAAATTGTATTTACATAGAAAAGTTTTCATTTATATAATTTATAGCAATAGCATTGAATTTCAAGTGATATCTTGTTTTACACATATTATTCAATTATCATTAAAATACGTATTATAACAATATTGTTAAAAGACCTTTTTATATATAGAAAGATTCTTTGGTTAAATTTTAGGTATAAGCCAAATACTAACTAGGGTTTACAACAGTTTAATATTAAAGACCGAATGGTGTAGCGCTTGGTGGTTAGTGGTTGGTGGTTCTGTTGCGAACAAAGGGTCGTGAGTTCGATTCCCACACGGAACAGTGTTTTATGTAATCCAGTATTTGCTGTTTCGAATCTGGGTGTTATTTGTGTACATTACTTAAATTTGTGAACTGTCTAGTACATAGGTTTTCTTTAATAAAATTAGGCACATTACTATTAGTTTACCTTAGGTGTACTACTGACCCATTTCCAGCAGTGTGTCATAATAAGCTAGTAGACTGGCGCGCTGCATCACGCGGTACAGCTGCAGTTCTGCCTCATTGGCCGGCGCTGACGTCACCACCACTGGAAAAAATAAAAAGTTACTTTAATAAAAACAGTTTTAAAGTAAGTTTTATTACTTAATGTTCTTTAAACGTTAACAAGTAAAAAGTAACCCCCTTGTTTTGTTTATATTGTCTTATGTATATGTCTTTGTTTTTCTTATTTAAGGTGGTAGATCTACAAACAATATCTATTATTTAATATAATCAAATTATTGTTTGGAAAATTCAAGCTCCAAATTGTCATCACTGTTTAAATAATAAACAAATATTTATATATTCAATATAATGAATGATAACATTTCTTACAGAGAGAAAAGAAATTGTAATGATTAAACTATTAATACTAAAATCAACACATAGGAATATAATTATATACGAAAATAATATAACATACAAAAGGAATGGCCGGCAACAACATTAGAGAAGGGACGGCTATGAAAGGCCGACTAGACGAGTAGCTTACTAGTCGTTGCAAAATGGCCGACTAATCGGCCGACTAATTTACCAAATTAATAATTTCTCTACAGAATAAAATAGAACTTATGATTGAAAAAATCCTTTTAAAGTTATATAAGGATTAGTTAAGGACCTACTTTTAAAATAACCTACATTTATTGTGATCAAAAGTTCTTAAGGAAGTAATAAAAAAAAAATTAACGATATATAATAAATTCTATCCATACTCATATTATAAAGCTGAAAAGTTTGAAAGATCTTCGAAACTACTGGAGAGATTTGAAACCTTTGATTATTATAGACAGGTTCACAAGGAAGGATTACGATCAGAAGCATTACTCTACTGCTCTTAGTTAGACAAACAGTAAATAAAATGCTTTGTCTGTGAAGACCGCAAGTAACAGATTGTCTAGTATAAATACAATAATTGAGTTATTTGTTATTCAATCACACTTGAACTGAATGGTTGCATGGCTGAATTGAACGGCTGAATGGCTTTAGCGAAATTTGGTAGACATGGTGAATGGCTTTAGCAGAGTTTGGTAAACATATACCCTAGAAATAAAACAACAATTCAAGACAGTTCAGATGTTATAATACATTAATGTTAATTTAATGAACATTCAAACACCGTGCAGCCAGACGTCATTTTTTATTTAACTCAATATGGAGAATTGTATCAATTATTTTATTTTAAGTAATGAATTATACAATGACAAATAAAGATAACTAGTCGGTATTTTTGCCGAATAATTGCCGACAGTAAAACAGGCCGACATGTCCACCCCTAATTAATATTAATATTTTCTTACAACATCTTCATAAAGGTTAAATATGAAAATAAAACTGAATAATTATAAATAATTAAATAAAAAAATACTTTGAATGTATAAATAAGTATATACATAAAATTATATTATTTAAAAAAATACTGAAACGCTAGAGAAAGCAAGCAACGAAAATATATCTGTAGATTTCTTGTTGTTCAACTACAAAAGTTAAAATAATAATTTTTTTTTGAATTATTGAAATTCAAAAAAATTTTATTTATAAATTGCAATAATTTTAATTTTTGAGACGATTTTTAAGACGAAGAGCAAACTTGTAACAGAAAATAAATGTGAATCATAGACATTTGAACTAAACGATATTATTAAATTTGTTTTGATACGAAAAACGAAAGCAATAATGTGGTAATATAACATTAAGAGATGGTGGTAAATTTTCAAAGCTTTCACTGAGTGTTGGTAGATACTCGTATCATTAATTCCTGTTTCAAAGAGATGTCAGTGTTTTTTAATCTTTCTGTAGTTTTTTTATACTTTAACCTCCGTAGATAATATAACATCTATATTTATCAAATGTTATCTGTTTCTCCATAATAATTCTCATTTGACAGCTTAAGATCATGTCATTGCGAATAATAAAATTCCCATAATTTTTTTTATAATTTAGTTATAAACTTAATTCAAGAAAGAAAACCATTAAATAGTAAAATATTTAATACTATGATATTTACACCAATTTATAGCAATATTTCTATATATGTATAAACAAATAAAATATATAATTATTTCCTACATTTTTGTATGAACAAAAAGAAGTAGGAAACGGCGGAAAATCTGAAGCTCAAATGGACGAATGAAGTTGAATTAAGACATAAAAAGATGAGCATAACACCAAAATATCTAAAATCCATGCCTCAAGAGCATATTATTACTAAATCGATAATCTCACGTAATAGCGCGGTGCGTGCGCTAAGCAATTTTGTCCCGCCTAAATCGCGTGAGGAGACCCCGGACAAAAAACAGCCCCTTTTAATAACAACCCCTGCCATTACCAAAAGAATCGTTTCAACCGTTACGGAACGAAAAAATGAATAAAACTTTATATAAAAGGTCTTTTGTTCTCAAAACGGGTTGAGTTTAACCAATGCGGCGTTGAGGAAAAATATCGACCTGGTTTGACATATGAAAAAAAATGTTGCCACCCCATACTAGGAGTGTAGTATTGGTTTTTATGGTAGAAAAAAATGGGGTGGGATGGAACTCCACCCCTGGCAGGTAGAAAAAGTTTAACAAAAAATTTGCCTTATTTATTTATGTTTATTGTAAATAAACGCTATTTAGTGTTGTAAATATCAGATTAATATTAATATTTTTATGATCATTATTTTTTTTTACTGAAATATTTAAATTTTTTCATTTAGGTATTATTATAAAAAACTAAAATAATTATCAAATTTAATATTTAGTTTGAATAGTTTTTATAGTTATATATATTTTATTATGAAAATAAAAGTCCATTTCTATATAAAATATAATAATGCAATCTTAGTAAAAAAAAAACAAACCTTATAACAAAAAATATAAATTAATAATCGCGACAAAAAAATGATCTTCACAAACTCTTTCGTACAATATTTTCTCAGACGTAAAAAAAATGGAGTGTCCAAAAAAGTTATTTGCATAATCTTATTGTGCATAAAAAAATCGCCACAGAGTATGCAAATTCAAAGGGGTGACTAGTCTATTGTTTTTTTCTTAATTTTTTTTTTAATTGGTCACGTAAAAAGACTCATGCTTGTAGTCTCACGGCATTTTTTTCTATCTTAAGAATTTATATTAGCATGAAACCATTTTTTATATATTTTTAATGGCATATATTATTTTAATTGGCAAGCTGTGACAGTGAAACCTTTTATTATTATAGGCAATAAGTGTTAAATGTATAAAATACTTAAATTCATAAATATTCATATTTATATTTTAATATAGAATTAAAAGCATTTTATTATAAAAAGTGTCAGGTGAAGACTTTTTCATGTGCTTTACATTTCTGTCTGTGCATACATAATTAATTTAAAAAAATTCAAGTTGTCTAGACTTTTATGTATGAAGGTTTTAATAACTGATGGAATCCATGCATATTAATAACAGTAAGATGTGAAACAAAATTGTAAAATAATTCGCCGCCATTAAAAAGAATAAACATTGGCGCCGTAAAAAAGAATTTGAATGTGACAATAATTGGATGAAAAGAAAGTTTCATATTTAATCATTATAATTAAATTTAAATTCATATTAAAATATTTTAAAACCAGTATCTTACCATATAATTATCTATCTAGTTAGCTACTAATCGTGCGAACTACACCTAATTCATACAAAACAACACCTAATTCATACAAATGTAATAGGATAGTAATTAGGATGAATCCCCCTTGTATGAATTAAAAGTGAATGAAGTGTTCCCATGAAAGCGCTAATGACATGTGTTCTCGCATTATGTTTTTGGCACTTGTGTGTGATTGATACAATGTCTCTGAATATTAATGTGTTTATTGTGTTTTTTGTGTTTATTTTATCTTAAGCCCTTTAAGATCGTGTCTGAGAATATGATCTGTGGCATTAAGGTCACAAGGTTAGAAATATTAGTTTTTTTTATGAATATATTGTGTTTAGAATAACGGTTTTCGAAACCATTTTTTTTTCAGACATTGCTGAAATGTTATTTTATTATAATTTTTTTTATTAAAAAAAAGTAATAAACTATATAATGATATGGTCTTTTGTATTGAAATTTTTGTGGTTCTTAATTATTATACATAATTATCTACAGATACTCTTAAAAAAACTATTGAAATTTAAAATTTGGAGCATGACGGAATCGCAGCGTGAACTTATTTACGCCGCAATTTTTCCACGAATAAAAATACCGAATGGATTTAAAACTAGTCGGGCAAATTCCGATATCATTGATGTAAATAATAATTACATACTATAAAAAGATTATATAAATATTAATAAAAAATAATATAAAATTTAAAAAGAAAAATCAAGAATGTGTTAAAACTTTTCGGGTAAATCCCGCCCTTATTAATTATAAATACAGCCGGATAATTATATGCATTAATAATAACATAACAGAGAAATATATATAATATATATTAATAAGTGTGTATTAAAAAAATGTGTTCTTAAATAAAAAAAAAATGAATTAAATATTTCAAAAGTTCAATCCTATTGATCCCTAAAAAACAATGACTGGTAAATTTACATATATCATTAGATTATTTTTTAGATTAGTTTTAGTTTTTATGAAGGGAAAGTGGTGTTGCAGGTGTTTTAGTTTTTCTATTAATTAATGAGTGCTACATCTGTTTTTAAATTACTTCTGAAGGGTTAATCAAATATAATAAAGAAATTAGATTTTTTGACCGACATGTGGATGGTTTTTTGTGAGATTGTAATTACGTTTTTTATATTGATTTGATTTTGATCTCTTATTTTATATTAACTAACTGTTACTCGCGGTTTTATCCGCGGGGTAAGGATTTTATCTACTATTAGATTTGTGGACCGATTCTAAGGCATCGGGAATATAGAAGTTCAAGTATTTCAAGTCCTCTTTTTCAGTTTTATCAGATACGTCCATAATTTTTTTTTACACTCAAACTTTGGATGTCCAAAGGATCCACTTCTGGTTACGGAAGGAGGTCCAAATTATTACCATTCATCTTCTCTCATCAAGAGCTTGACGTATTCCACGTGTCGCAACGACGTTTCGTTGAGTGTTAGTTACGTGACATCGCAGACACACAAATTGAGAAACTGACAGAATAGGGAAATTAAATAATTGGATTAATATATTATGAGTAATACCGTAATATTACATAGTATTATAATTAATGTTTTAAATCATCCAATCGTTTAGAAGGTTACAGTGTTGAAACAAATAAACTTTAATATATTAAAATTATATATATTTCAATACATATTCTGAAATCACTTTCGTATATATGAAGGTCATAATATCGACCACTAACTTCAATAAAAAACCGTCACTTTATAACTCTACGTACTTGTCCCTAGCCCTTCTTTGATAGGGTTGTCACTTAAATGATTATTTTATATGACTTACATAATATATATTTTATATATTTTTGTACTAATACTAAGTAGTATAGATACATATAAAAACTTTTGAATAAAACTATTTTACGGATATAACTCGCGTTTATTATTACATTTTTAATTCAAACCCCAAACATCGCGGTAAGACGAGATGTTGGTGTCTAGTAAGTGGGAATCTTAGAAAACATTTAATACAAATTTATACAAACCCGGAGAGAGTAAAGTATAAATATCTATAAAGAAGAAAAATAATAGTAATACAGTAAAATATCGATAAAATTTATCTTATAATTAATAAACTATTATTTTATGTATAACAATAAAAATTCTTAAGTGACAACCCTATTACAAAGTCATGAGTTCATCTCCCAGATAAAAACCCCTGTTTTTGTTAGCCGACCCCTCGCTCGGGTTATTAGGAGTCAGGGACAGATTAAGTTAAAATTAGAGTATTAGTTTGTTAGATTTTTGAATTACTATTAGTTAAGTATACTACTAAACTGGAAAAAAACAGTTTGATTCTGGCCAAAAGGAAGACCGTATTATTTCGGATTTTTCCCAATTTTGTCAACGGAAAAAAACTGAGTTAAAAATAAATCAGATATTGACCTGAAAAGAACATCTTAATCAAAACATCGGATTAACCGGAATATTCCGGATTTTTCTGGATCTTCCAAATTTTTTCAATGTAATAAAAAGAATAAAGTTTGCATTAACATATTAGATTTACTATTTAGATTTTTTTGGGGTATTATTAATCATTGTCTTTTAGAATGTGGTCTGGTTCAGTTTAGTACAAACTGGTTTTATCCGCTTTTATGCGGTATGAAGATTTCTTTAAGAGATGTATTTTAAAGTATGTTCGTTGGTAATTAGAATACAATATATTCGTCTTCAATGCCAGAGTTTTAGGTTCAATTCTCGGTGGTGTTAGTAATTTATAGTTTATTTTAAAAATATTATGCACAGACATTCAACGGTGAAAAAATATAAAGCAAATTTTGGTTATGTTTATAATGAAGTAGTGTTTTTTTTTGTTTTCATATGTGTTATAAAATGTTAATATTTATTATTTTATTTATCTCTCTTTTTTATGATTTAATTTTTAAAATAAATGTTTAAAATTTTACTGTTTTTTAAGTCTATAATAAATATTTTATAACAATACCCTGTGTTGTGTTATAAAATGATTATTAAATTCCTTTGAACTCGAAGAAATGATTTTAAAACAAATATATTTCATAATTTTTATAAAATTTACTTTATTTCCTAGAAAATATTAAAAATCACTTAAAACTGTCTGACCCTGTATCAAAATTGCTTTCCGCCAAAATCCCATATATATTTCATTTCTCAATTATCATAATTTTTGACACACATCACAACATTATTCTAATAATGATGATGCAATGGCGCAGTGGTAACAAAACTTTACCTTGAATTGACGGTACCCGAGTTCTATTCCCGAATTTAAAAAAAACATGATGTCTAATAAGAAGTTGTACAGTGAAGTATTCTGGGGGGTTATACGCATTTCTATCATTGGAATCCCAGCTGTTGGATATGTCTGGACAAATAATTTAAAACTTTATTTAAAATTTTCATTATTATTGCTAATATAACTGTAAAATCTAATTAATTGTGATTGAAAATATCTCAGCATACAATTATTTTGAAGTCGTTTTAATATATGAAGCACTTTAGCCCCCGGCGCCTCACATGTGCCCATTATAACCTATCTCCTAATTGATACTCCGAGGCCCCAGGCTCAGTAGTTAGCACCTCACCGACCATAAAAAGTATTGTGGATACGTGACCACCCCTTGTATATTGTATTAGGGTTGTCAAAAGTATTAAAAAAATAATAATAAATACAATAATTTTACCAAATTTAACCAATATATAAGTGTATAGGGAATCATGCGTATTTTAAGGGTTTTTCTATAAAGTAAAAATAAAAAGTTTTGTATTGTAATTCTTTAACAATTAATATTTACATATAATAATTTATTTATTTTACAATTTATGTATACAGAATATATATATGATAAAAAATACAAACATTATTCGTATAAATATATAATTTTTAACAATATATTAGTTATTTATTGATAATAAAATATTGTTACCAAGAATTAATATTAATAAATATTTTAAATAAACAATTGTGTAAGGCGGAAGTAACTAAAGTCGGTGGCAGCCCTAGCCATCTGTCGCGGAAGGGTTAAGTCACCCCCATATTTGTATTACACTAACAGTTTTACTCAACAATTGACAAGAACTGTGGCCGTATTTACAAATCAATAATATAAGTAAATACACAATTTTATATACTTATACATTATTACGGAAATATAATTTTTATCTATATTCTGAAATTATAATTAATAAACATTGTAAATTTTGACAGTTGACATTTGGCAGTTATCACAATATGAAATATCTAGCTGAGTTTGTTATGTTCTTCTTACACTACTGCGCATTTGAAACCCTCGTAGCTTAAAATTGAAATTGCTGAGTGTTTTACAAAGCAGCTTATTTTAGTGCTGAGCAAAGCGAAGCTCTTTTTGGTCAAAAGTATGTTTCGTTACTAATGCTACTTCTCCTAGACGAATAATGGTAGAACGTCGAAAATTGTCAGAATTGTCGAGGACATTGATATACGTCCAGAAGTTTTTTGGTGACCTTTGTGATTGTAGTTATTAATTAAATTGTTCCATTGTGAAAATGTGTCGGATGAGTTAACATGTAGAACGTTTTGAAATTATTCACTATTTCTCTGCTAATTTTATAAGTATGCGAAACTCATTCGGCAACAATGCTTCGTTCAGATCCACCCGCCGTGCGCAGTGACGGATCTAGTAATAGGCATGGTATCAAAATAAGCCCGAGTGACACTTCTATTTGACGTACACAATTGATCACTGATATTGATTCAATGTGAAAATAAAATAAATAAATAACTTATATGAATGTTAGATATATGCATTTACAAATGATTTTTATTTTATTTTCTTAGATTACACGAGTACACATTTGATATAAATTATTTTCTACGAATTTAACTCGCGTATAATTTTGGTTACATTTTCATTTTAACCCGACGTTTCGGATGCATTGCAGCCATCGTGTTCACGAGTAAACGAGATGTAATTGTTTGATTTGTATTTGTAACATAAAAATGTTGGTTTGAGTCAAAGGGCTTGTAATATAAAAGGTAAGATTCACCCCTAAGCAAACGCATGGTCCAGTTGGATACTTTACCCACATCCTCTAATTAAACCGTCTTCCCGGATGTTAAAAAATAAACAGGGGTCAATCATTCCCAGGCACCTTACGAAAACAAACTAATAATTCCAGTACTACCAACCCTTCCGCATTTTTTCTTATCTATTCAAGCTCTTCCGTGAGAACATCAAACATGACCATATATAAAATATGACCATAGACAAAGACTGTAAAGAGTTTTAATAAAAAATATAAATTGAGGGCGGGAGTGGACATTTGTCTTCACAAAAAGTATTGAATGAATAATAAATAGTTCTGGTTGGTAAAAAAAATAATCTGATTCAAACAAAGGTGAAGCGTTTTGTTTTAATTATTTTAATGGCTTTATGTTTTGGATTGGTTGTTAAATTAAATAAGTTGGTATTACTGTTAAAGAAATAAAAAGGTGATATTTATGGTAAGTATAATAAAATAACATATATATGCAAAAAAAAAGTTTTTTTTAAAATAGTTTATACTTATTTAAATAATAAGCTTATAAATTTGCTTGTTTACGTATTTTTTTTTCTTTGCACCAGACAACGTTTCGATTATTTTGCAGTTATTATACACAGGAAGTCTAAATTAAGTCTGTCGGTGAATCATACTAGTAGTAATATTAACAATACTTTGAAGTTTTATATTCTTTATTATATTTCTACATATATATTATCTAAGTATTAAATGTAAGTCTTCATTTAAAAGCACTACAAACATTCCCACGTATGTTTATCATTATGAGTACTTTTTTCTCGAGCACAGATCCCTCTCCTCTCCCTCTACAGGTGATACCATAAAAACTAACTCTGAGAACCTTTCCGGATTCACTTTTTTCAATCAATCATTTTAATAGAAGCATTATAACATTTACTTAATTCATATTTACAATCGCCGTGAATAAAAAAAAAAAATAATGGATGTAAGTATATGTTTTAGCAGAAAAATAAAAAAATAATAATAATTAAAACTCTACAAAACAAAATATATAATATATAATACAATACTTATTTTATTATTGACTAACGGAAGCGTAAAAATTAATTAAACAAATTATAGACCTAAATAAAATTGAAATGACGTTTAAACTTCGTAAGCACATGCTATTTCCGATTCGTTGGTCATTAAAATCAGTTAAAACTACTAAAAAAACGCCCGCATCCTCACCGACGTTCCAAGACGACAATTAAAAACAAATAAAACAAATCTCTGGTCGTCACTGTCAAAAAACAGGCGGGAAAAGAAACAACTGACGTTATTTTTTTTAAGCAACAGGTGGGAAAGGGTTAAGAAAACGATATTTAATGTCTACGGAGTTATAGAAAGCGTGTCAAATATAATCAAAACATGTGTTAGGAGCGTTAATTAATTATAAGAAATTGAAAGTTACCCTTTCCTTTAGTAATTTAGCTATTCATTATAACGATTAGAAAAGAGAATAACGAAAGTTTTAAAAAGGTTCTATTGATTAAAACGGTAGAATACAAAATAAGTCTTCTCTTAACAAAGCAATCGTCTCTGTAAATTAAAAAAAAATCACTGTATTATAAATTATAGGCAATAAATAGCTTCATTATTATCCTAAACAAATAATCATAAAACCTGTCAAATTCATTTCAGCAACTCGTCACCTGTCAAAAACAATCTGTCAAATACTATCAATATTTACTCTATGCAAAGGTCTTTGACCTTTACATCGGCTCAAACAAATCAATTCCTTAAATAAACTTAAAAAAGGCATAATTTTGTAAAGATCATCGCATTGTACAGAAGATGCCACAATAATACATGATACTACAAAGTAAAACATACTTTATCTGAAATTAATAAAGTGTATATTGGCTTGTAAATGGTATTCCTTCATTCATTTGTCCGTCAAACCGTAACATCTGCCAGGCAGCTGCCAAATTGAGATTAGATCGGACTTGTCCGTTCCTTAAAATCAGGGTGGACTTAAAGGGTTAATACTTTATTTTGGTTATGTAATAATTTATATTTTTTTGTATATTCGCATAATTCTGAAACACATTGCGTATTTTTTCGCCTTCAAGGTGGTACCTAATTACATATCACTTCAAACTCTTTACCAGAAATAACTTTAATGACTGAAGTTGATAAACAGTAAAAAATTTCGATGTTTCGGAACGGGCTCTGCAAGTTCTGCAAAACTACATATACTTACAGCAAAAACTCTGACTTTCATACTTATGTCTGTTTGTCCTACTTTAACAGTACCGCCGCTGTGCATTACCTATAATTGATTTATTTCTTAAATAACAATATATCTAATTTAAAGCCCAATACTATTAAACTTAGCACTAGTTGCTTTTATATATCAATAAAAATGGCTTCATGTTTAAGATTATTTATTGAGTAATTGACAATTTATTTATTGAGTTTAGATTTTTCTATAATTCTATAGTTGAAAAAAATTATCAATTTTATAGGTTGGTACGTACACTTCTAATTAATATTTATTATGTTGGTAGATTTAATGCATTTTAAATTGTTTAAGGACAACCTCTATTTCTATGTTTGCGAAGCCCCCACTACACTGTTTTTTTTTAAATATCTTTTTTTAATATGGCTTATGATATTGTAAATAGTGTTAATTAGGTATTAAGATTACATACTGAGTTATACAGTAAAATAAATTGATATGCACTCTTACAAAATACTAAAATGACAATCAATATAACAGTAACTGATTATATGTATTAGCTATTTAATAACAATCAAAAATTATTGTCTATGTATAATTGAGTCAACCTACTCAACTAACCTCTTTTGGCTAAAAAGTCATTTGTCTAAAAAGCCGAATGACAGCGCGCGAAAATGTAGCCACAAAAATGGTCGATGCAACAACCGTCAGACAGAAATAAACACGGCGGTTCGATTCGGCGCTAGCCGCCTATTATAAATAATTAATGATTCCCTCCGCTCTTATGCACGATAAAATGCCATTACGGTTTTCATCGGGGTTTTGCAAAAACTTCGAAAACCGCCGTCGTCCGAACCCGTCCGAACAAAAAATACGCTTAAAAGACTGCGCGGACATCGCTAAAATTCCCGCGATTTCTTATTGCCGCGGTCATTTGACTCCGTCCATTATGTGCGGAATTAACTCTAAAAACTCTGATATATATCTATATGTTGCGATTTTTGTCATATATGGTATAGCGAAGTAACTCATGACAGTTCAGCTAAAAATTACTGACAGTTAAAAAAAAAACTGACGTTTCATTGAAAAAGAAACCAGTCATTGCATCCGTTCTATTTGAACTCTCCAAGGCGTTTTAATATCTGAAATGACAGATGCGTCAGTGAAATGATGATAAAAACATATCGGCTAAAAAGACAATGTTATTTGCATATCTACGGCATTGTGAGACGAGTTAAATACAATAGTACAACCCTTTAACGAGCTTACTGATTCATCGTTGCGTTAAACCATAAGAAAAGAAAAGCAAAAAACAATCTGTGGTTTACAGCTATTCTATGAGAATTAAAAATACTTTTTTTTACGAAATACACGCGTTGGACTACAGCATGCATAAAATAAAAAAAATTAAAATTCACCTAAGAGCCATAGCCAGTATCCCTAGATTAAAAAAAGAAGATCACACAGACACAGATAATCATAGAGTATTTAACATTTACTTAAAATGAAGTAATTATCATTAATTATGCATGAAAATAAACGTAAATTTTAAGCTTAAAGCTTTTTAAATAAGGATTGCATTTTACAATTCAGGTCAACTATAGTACTAATATCGAATGAAAAGCTAGTTATTGGATATATAGTTTTTAAAAATTGAATAGTGTAATCTCTGCATTTGATTAAGTTAAAAGAACTAAAATGGTAGATATATTTTAGTACCATGCTGTGTTGGAAAAATTGAAATTTACATAATATGCAGATTTTTAGTATCCGCTTTGTTAAGGACAGGCTATATCAAGAATTTATTTTTCTTATACAAAAATTATTTTTTTTTTACTCTAGCGGGACAATATGATTCTGTTACAATCTTAACAATCTTTTCTTTTTTTTAAGTCAATACTTATAGGAAATAATACTTATAATACTTAAGAAATATTTATGAGAGAAGACAAATAAAATGTATCTTTAAACACTATTTTGTCTATTATTTAATTTTTTTAGAATTATCGTCTGTAACATTGTCATGGTTACATTGATTTTGATGGAGTTTTGAGAAGTTGTAGTTTGAACTTTGGAAAATTACAGATTTTTTTTTTTTAAAGTGTTATTTGTATTTTTGTAGAGACATAAGTATACCTAATTATATATTCGGAAATTTCTACACAATGCAATCTAGCCTAACAAGATATAGTACTTATACACATACAGAAACATTTTTATATAAATACACAAATAATATATATAAAACCGAAAAAAAATTCAACAATATTTTTTTAAGGGAATGAAAAAGAGAGAAAATGAAAAGTTAGAGGAAGACAAAAAATGGCATTGAAATGGAACAAGAGAATTATAAAGTGTGTATTTATGTGCAATTATTATAAAATATGTCACTTCTTTGATATATTTTTTTACAATTTTATTATTTACTAATAGTGTATTATAATATAAGATTTTGTATATGTTATAATATAATGTTATTTTTCGTGTTCCAAGTGCTCTTATCTCTAAACCAGGTCGCGTCTTACCGGACGCACCGACCCTTTTTAGAGATCGGTAAGACATAAACCAAATATAACAATTATATATAATACTATATAACGTCATACGAATATAATATAATTATGGAATGATGACAATTTCAAACTGGCACAAAAAATATATTTAAAAAAAAACTCTTTTTTTTTATAAAACTATCAATCCCAATAAAAATAATGTCAAACCTATGGAGGTAGTTAAAATAATGAAAAAATTAATAAAAAATTAAAAACAATACACGTACCTTTCAAGGTATTTAAAAAACAACAAAACAAAACAAAGAAGAATATTATAACAGAGGCAATTATTCTCACATATTTTAAAAGTTAATATAATCTGCAAAAAACAGCTCCTTACTTACATTTATAACTTATAATAAAAAATGAATTAATTTAAAACAACTATTAAACATATTTATGAATTTTTTAAATATAATTTAATAAAATTCTTTAATATTATTAGTAAAGTTGAAAAGGTGTTCAAGTAACCACAGATGAGAAAGTATAGATAAGTTAATTACAAAATCCCTGTGGCCTTACTGTTTTAAAGTAATATTATATTAATATTAATTTTTATGTAATTCAAAAACTATAATTATTGTAATTGGGTATAAAACTTTTTAAAACTATGATAGTTTTAAAAGTTCACGGAAAGTTCATATATTAGCATTAAGTGAAGAACTCTCCAAAAATTTATGCTTTTGTTTTTAGGATATTTTTAATATAATTAACTTATAATAATCCAATATCAAAAATCTTTATTTAAAATAAGTTATTAATACTATTAAATACAATCTAAAAAAACAATTCTACAGAAGGATAAAAGAACTTTCCCGCTTTTTAACTGCCAGCCATTTTATTTCATTTCAGTTTTTCGTAGTTATACTTCATACCAGCTTTCTTGTCATGTAATGCCAACATTTACATAACTCTTTTTGTTATGTTAGTTATACTGATAAAAAATTAACTGCATCCAGATATAGACATGTTGGCGTTAACAAAACATCAATGGTAATTACTGTTCTTGTACATTGTTTAATGTATACATTAATTATTAATGTAATAATAAATTATATATTAATTTATTTCTGAACGTTAATGTCATAATTGTTTATGTCAAAATTTAATTTATTTTCAATTTGTGATGACAATGTTTTTATTTACTACTGTGACGCGCGGTTTTACCCACGAAAAAATTATTTAATTACTATTAGGATAACTAAGAGACGTATCCTAATGCTAGATAGCCTATAGCAGGAATGGCGAACAAAAAGCACATATGGCACGATTGAAAGTTTTTATGGCACGCACAAAAAGAAATTAATTCTAAAAGATTGATTGATAAAAAATATTTATCATTTTTATTTGTTTACTTATATCACCACGCTAAAATTTCGAATGAAATTTTACTTTGTGGCACATACATAAAAAAAGGTTCACCATCCCTGGCCTGTAGCCTTATGAACTTCTTACAATAAGAAAGTATTTTTCAAATCTATTAAATGCATAAGAAGATTAGCGCGTTCATACAAGCTTTTCTTTATAAAATATAGATTATATATAAATTAAATTAGATGTTGCCATACTTTAATGAAACTATATATATATATTGAGTAGATTCTGAAATGACTTGAGTCCGTTAAAAACAAAAATGATTATTTCCCCAACGTTACAACTATATATAATCGAGATAGTTTTTGCAGCGCCGCCTGTGAACGCTGTTTTTCCTATATTTCCACGGTTTTTCCGACCTCCATACAGACTGCACTTTTTATTTACACGCGGCTCGAACAGTCACGATACTTGGAATACATTTATATGTTTATATTTGTATTATTATTGGATTATTGATATTTTTCATACTATCTTATATATATTTTGTTTATTAATAAATATTAAACATCTATTTTAGCCTTATCATCAAATGAACCAATTAAAATATATATATATATATATATATATATATATAAAATATATTTAAATTAAAAGTAACAAGACCAAAAAAAATGTATAAAAAAATCATTAATATATATTAATAATAAAAATATCAGGACCAACAAAAAATATTAATAATAATAAAAGTATCAAGATCAACAAATCCCTGTAAACATTAAGAAGTCACAAAAAAGTCCTAAGACAAAGCGCGGCCCCAATGGCAGAGAAAAACACAATTACTGCTTCGAATCCCACCGCATCATATTCTCTGAATCTATTCGATTTTTTGTTATTACAATACTAAAAACAATAAGAATTGTTATTAACATTTTTGTATAAATAATTTTGTTTGACTATTTTAAAATTGTAATATAAGTTATATGTGATTCTATAAAAAAATTTACGTCTACTTATAACAGCAACATTTGAATAAAATCTATCCATTGTAAGTAATTATTAACAAAAACTAAATAATAATAAGAAACACAATTTTTTTAAAACAAATAAAAATAATAATTATAAATGAAGTACAACAAACAAAAGTATATAAGAACATTTTTGTAACATAAAATAATAATAAATTCAAGATTATTTAAGTATTATTTAAAAACGACTACATGAATATTATGAAAATAATATATAATAAAATTAAAAAAATATACATAAATTTAATATATATATATACATTTATAATATATGTTTTGTTTAACATCAAAAAGATAATGTAATTTCTCAATTTATTCTATAAACCTAACTCCATGTTAGGAGCCGGTATGTCAACCATTTTATATACGCACCTTTTGTAGTTTATTAAAACGTTTTAAATTTAAATAAACACAGAATGTTGCTTAGCTTCAAATGGTATTTAAAAACAAATTAGGAAATGGGAATCTGTATTCGAATCATTTGAATTTCAATTTGGAAATGATGTTTTTGTATCATAAAAAGTTTTTTAATGTATTTGTGTCAATAAATAAGTTTATTTTATAAAAATATTTGAAAAAAAAATTGTAAAGCAAATATTTTTTTTATTACCTGTCGTTTTTTTTATCAAATTATATCGTATTATTTAATTATAATAATAAAAGTCCTGAAAAGTACATATATAGCATAACAGAAATATAAATTTATAACACATACTATTTAAAACTTCCCTTTTCATTAATTATAACATTAATATTTAATTAATAAAAACTACTAATAGCACATACGTCGAATGACAATCATCACTGGAACGTCTCCATATTTAGGTATATAATTATTATTAAACTTGTTTAATTGAATTGTGACTTACTGGTCCCATTCACGTTGCGTCCGATGATCTTATTGGACCCATTAGGCTGTGTTGTATGGGAAGCGTTCCGTCCCGTTTCCTCACCCGGACTCTCCATATCTCCCTTCTCACTCGCACACATTAACCCGCCAAAACAAACTTCACTATTTTTTAAACATTACCACAGACTAAAAAAATAGAAAAGAGGTTTTATGTGATTAATTAGTGTTTCCGCGCTCTATCGTACGTGACGTGTACGCCTGAGAGCGCGCGCCTCGACTGAACGCATCGGGCGTCGTGGAGCCCTACTGCAGCTGCATCGCCCCGCCCAGCACCCCACGAGCCCCTCCACGTGGACCCCACGATTTTAGTCCTTACATAAAAAAGAATATAAAGGGCCAAATTTCTGCTAATGTATAAGTATGTGAAGGGATTGAAAGGGTACGGAGTTGAGGGTCGCTGTTTGAACTAAGTTAAACGAAGATTGTAATAAAACTTGTAACATAAAATATTAATAAATAACTTAATTATATTTTTACTACAATACTATAAAATCCTTGGAAACATATAAAAATGTTATTAAAATAAAAACTATAATTTCAAAACGAAAGCAGGTAGACCAAAAATGCGTGTAACCTATATTCTTGATATTTTTTGCGCGGTACCGTTGTCGGCAGCCATTTTATTGGTTTCTTACAGCTTCCTCGAAGTTGAGGCAAGCGCGAATTAAGCTAACTGATTATCATTTTTAATTTATGTTTGCACGAACTTATTTGAGATTCTATTTAAATTTTTTAAGTTTCATTGTTTTTTTAATTTATTATATAATTTTGTATTTCTTTGTTTTTTTCAGGTTTTTTACTAATTATGTATAGATTATCTCAGACATCATAATGATGATATTTGTGGAAAAAATTTGCCCACCAGTGGAAGTACTCTCAATAATAATGAAATAAGCTTAATAATTAAAATATGATGACAAAATACGGTGTTATACTCTTTTGTACAAATATTTTGAAGTGGCTTTACTAAGAAAATCATCTATGATTTTTTTCGAAAATATACAAGAGATAATTAAAATAAAAAAGACTATAGACAATTAGCACGAGCGGTTATTAATTAATAATCATAATATTTATTTATTTATTTATTTATTTAATTACATATTTTAAAACAAAAGTCTAGTGTTTCTTGTTGTCCTAAAACAAGAGTTTATATTTGTCTATTGTTTTTTATTTCATTTAATAATACCATATTATTTTGTTGTTGCTCTTTGGAGTATACCGATGAAAAGGGTTGTAACAGAGTCTGATCTGTGAATATGAGAGAAGAGGGTGATCGATTAGGGTGATTTTATTATATTATCTTTGGAACTTTCTGATATTCAAATAACCCTTATTTGGACAATACCTTACAAGAAATAATAAAATACAAATCAAACTACCAAAAACAATAAATAAAATTGATATATATATATATACATATATTTAATATATATTGTATAGAGAGAACTTTTACATATAATAAAAGTAAAAACAAAATACATTTCTTAAAACACTATTTAATATTAAAAATTATTAATTATTCCATTCGCGGACAAAAGTTTTTATTTCTAATAATGATATTATAAATCGGAAAAGTTTGTTTAATAATAACATATAATAATAATATCAATGACAATATTAATAATAATATTATAAAGCGGAAAAGGTTAAAGGACTAGCATCACGCTACTACTCTTATTTATCTTATTAGTAAATTCGTTTATGCGCGTACAGAACCGCGAGTAACAGCTAGTATTAACATATGTAGCCTATGTTGTAGAGGGATATTGTAGCAAGAAGGTCAATTTAAAAAAATGAAATTAAAAAAATAAATAAAAGGGTATGACTTTATTTGTTACATACAATCTAGCTGTTTATTATAGATATGCATAAGACACCGAAATAATAATTTTAATAATAACTGTTTAAATTAATTATTTTTTTGTTATTAATTAATTGATGGCCCTTTCGTTCCCGTTTACTTTTAACATAAATTGAAAAAAATATTATCAGTGTAGGATATTTACAAACAACCTTTGTTATATCAGGTTGTTGTAATAAAAATAACCTTAACATGGCTTACATGCTTATAGACAATTAAAGCCATAGAAAATTACGCTTTATATAAAAATGTATTCACACATTATAAAAAAATATAAAAGGTTCAAAAGTTTATTCAATATTTTGTTAAAGTTTCAAAATAAAATAAAACGACTTTAAAAATATATTTTCAATGTGAGTAAATTTTCACAATAATGCCATATCGTTTTTTTTTAAGTTTTTCATCGGTTTTCGCAAAAAGGCGCCAGTTCCCACAGTGCGAGAGCAGTTAGATCATCACATCGACATTCTACTAAGTCAGAGCAACCTTTCACCGCGAGAAAAACCTGCAACGCCTTTACCGACGAATCATATTGACAGAAAAACCGAGGCCCTTACATTCAATGATAGCGATTATTATAAAAAAACCTTATTTATAAATAATAAAAATAATTACACTTAAATTGTAAATAATCCAAAATTATTTAAATTTTTTCAAATATAATATTTTCAAACAAATCTAAAATTTATGCAATATTCTAGAAATTTCACCTCATCTGTCAAAATTAAAAAATAAATAAATAAATAAAATAAACATCGCTATTTTCGCAGCCTCAATATAATAGTAAATGTCTCGAAGGTAAGTTCTCAGTTCTCACGCTCGGCCTCGCCTCACCATTTAATTTTTAATACTAAAAACCGGTGACGTTCAGGGTGTGTCGTGTCCACCCTTTCACCTATCACATCTCTAGTTCAGTTTTTCTATAGCTATTTTCCTTTATACATTTCAAGTTTGAATTTAGAACTCCATCTTTGGTGAGTTGGTATTATCTATATTTTTAATTTTTATTTTACAACTATTGTTTTCTATTTTAAAGATTCAAACTTTTCTTTTTAATATATATTATTTTTATAATATAATAAATTAAATATATTTTAAGAATTTCACATTAAGTGATAATTGGGTTTCGTTTATTTGTCTTCTCATTCCCAAAATAAGGAGTAAATCCTATACTATCCAACTTTCTTATTATTTCTTGTTTGTCTCCAGGTTCCAATAAGGGAAAGAGTATAAATACATTGCTCCACTAGGTTTCGAGTGTTCTGGTCATCTTCATAAGAATATTAAATGAATTACAATAATTCAGCGAAATATTTCTCAATTTTATACAATCATTAAGCCAATATTTACACCGACTTTCTTAATTGTGCAATAAACATATTACTTTAATACCGGATTACTTACATTTTTCTAAATGATTTACTAATTTGAATCTAGTGTCAGTCAGAATAAGAATATTTAAATCACCTTATTAGAATATAAAACCGGGTTCTACAACAATTTCCAAAATCCTGATATTGTTTATAAAGAAATCTTTATTTTAATAACTCTTGCCTTCATTACAATATATTATCATTCTAAAATATTAAAACAGTCAATAATTCACTTAATTAACTTTAAGATTAATTCTTTTATACTATGAAGTACTTTTAGTTTTCAGAACGTGAATTGTAAGTTTAAAATATTAAATTACAATTCACACATTACTCAATACCCTCGCTTTTCTATTTAGACTTATAAAACAATAAGTAAGTCCGTAGGCGCGAAGCACTTTTATGTTAAGTAATAAAACACTAATTTCCCCACAAAGTAAATGGGGCCTCATTAGCGTAGTGTCCAATTGTCTTTACGTTTACAACAGACTATAATTATAATCGCCATAACCATCACATAAGTGTCGAAGGAGTTGTTAATGAATTCCATTACTAATAAATGTCCATTCTGAGAACAGGAATTTCCATAACTTTTTGTACGCCAGCAGTTTTCGGAACGCGATGATAATTTCACGCGGAAAAACTTCAAAATGGCCGACGGGTCGATGCAAATTGTGGTAAGCTGTAAAAAATAAAGTGGAACTCTTAGTATTTCATCGACGTCGCCAGTTATTGTCGAGTGTTGGGTTTTTGTATAGATTCCCGAGTTCGCGGCTCAGAGTGTTTTTGTGAGAGTTGTAGTCTGGGAAGCTTGCACTCCCGCCTGATGCAAAAAAGGCGCTCCCGCCATAACGCTGGATACACGCAGCAAAAAAACTACGACATACGGATAGAATTAATGCGGCAACTCTTTAATTTTCTTCAAGAAAGCGCGGGAGGAAATGGTGTAATGAGTGTTGCCAGTCGCAAAAAATGACTGTATAATGACGTTCTCATTTATCCTGTTTGATTCTGTTCTTATTGGTAGCGTGAAAAAATATTGGAATTTTAAAAACGTAGGAAAATATTTGTTGCTTAGTGTCTTTGATTGCGGCGGTTACAAATTTACATCTAATTTAATTTTATAATTAGCAGTACTTGTAGGAATAGTTTTCTTATAACGTTTGAAATTATTTAAGCAAGTGTTTTTATAACTTAATTAATACTTACTATTGACTTTAAGTTTATAGCAATCTATGTATATTAACAGAAGGAAAATATTTTATCAAAACCATTTCCGAGGATAAAAAGTGCAAAAAGTTAATTACAATACTTAATAGGAGTCAAGTAACAAAACTTACTTACTTTAATAACAATTAAATAATAATTGTTATTAAATCTTATCAATATGACAAAACCTTTTTTGAATATGAATTTTATTACTTAATATAAATTCTTGTAGCGTCCATCTAGTTGTAATGTCAGGTCATAAATGTTGAGAGACTCAACAATTATAACATTCCATTTTAATTTGAAATTTATATTAATTTTATTACAATAGAATAAAAATTAAGAAAAACTTATCATAATTATTAGAAGAAATAATAAAAATGATATTTATAATCATTCAGGCCTAAATCTACAACATTTTAAGGCTCGGATCTCATATTAATTCAACCACAGATTACAATGAGAACATCACGTGTCCGAAGATATCAAGAATTATTATGACATTGTAACTCTATTTAGTTTAATTTTGTTAGTTAACGGACTATTTTTGGGGGTCATGTGCTCAAACTAGTCAATTAGATAAGTAATGTATCTAGTATTAGAAAAAAACTAGGGCAAAGTGTTGCCACATCTTCTCGATTAGATGTAGAGTCTTTATAAGTTTAAATTATAGTTAATTAACAAAAATCACATTATTTTACGATAAAAACTAAAATACGAGTTATGTTTGATACATCTTGCTAGACAACTTTACGTTCTTGCCTTTTGAAATATTTTGTTTTTATTATTAAAAGAGAAGGTAAAAGTTACAATATGAATGTATAGACAATAATATTCATAAAGATTATTTAGAATATATACAAATGTAAATAATATACATTAAAATAAATCAATTTATTTCCCAATATTATATTTTCTTAACGGTTTAGAACAAAACAAATAAATATATTATATATTAGAAATACTTATATTTATTATAAAGAAATATTATATGATTATTTTTATCATTTCATTATTAAATGATGTATTCCTATTTAGGGATTTTTTTAATTCTTCAAGTTTTTTTTATGTACTCGATAATATTGTAATTTGTTTATTTTATACAGTATGGATATTAGTCTTGCAAGTTAGTTTTAGTTTTTTCAATTAAAAATGTTTCATATAGAACTTATTTCCGATACCAAGTTTTGACTTTGTAACTTTAAACATATTTGATTTGAGAAATAGATTTCGTTTCCTTTTATATGAAAAGGTATACATAAAAAAAAATACTCCACTGAAGGTATAGTGGAGTATTTTTATTTTTTTGAACTATAGAATCGTCAACTATTATATCCAAATGAAAAAAAATTGACTCATTGCCAGACTTTATATAAATAAAGTTGCAACATATTCGAATGATTCAGTTAAAAAAAAATCTTTTTTTGTATTTGTTATTTACATGAAAGAGGCGTACTCTTTCATTTATTAAATAGTAAAACAAAGATTCATAATGAGTTTTTTAAACATTATTTTTTTGTCTAATTCTGTAATTTTTCGCAAAAGATATAAAATTGTATTTCATTATAATTTTTATCTTCATTTCATCAAATTTTATAAAATATTATTTTATAATTGTTTTTGACGAGTTCTTGTACGAGTTTCCAATCTTTTAAAAACGATGTGACACTCAACTTTATTTTAATGTTGGCAATTTGTTGTAACTGCCAAAGCCACATTCAAATTTGTTTGAACGATCAATTTGTAACGACTCGTTTAGCATCAGCCAAATATCTGTTGATAGTTTTGAATGTTTTTGATATTTTAATGTTTTGTGAAAAACAATAATATACTTGTGATTAAAGTTCTTGACTGATTTTATGTGAGTTTTATCAAGATGACGTCCGAAAAAGGTAGAAAAGAAAAAAATCAAAACATCCAAGTGTTCGTGAGGCTAAGGTAAAAATAACCACCATTGGTTCAGTTTTCTTCTTGGTTACGATTATAAAGATCTATTTTTATTTATATACTTAATAAGTTATATGTAAACTTATAAACAAAACAAGAAACCCTATTATGTACATTGTTTTTCTCTTGGCTTATATTTCTATTAACCACCAAAACTATCGAAAGTACACTTAAGTGATCCTTAAATCTTCCTTATTCTTAAACCTGTATACAAAATTGTTAAAATTTTATTAAATAACATTGTGCTTATGCTCTTTAGACAATGACTCATGAAAATGTAAAGTAAAATTGTTTTATTTTGCCCAATTTATACTGCAATAATAAGACTGCTCATTATATGTTTTAATTATTATTTTAATGTATGATATCATTAACTGTAAAAGCTTGTTATGTTTCAATCTCGACAATAATGAATAGATTTATGAAATGTACATTATATTTGACTATATACAGAAATCTTTAAACTTGCAATATTGTTTAATATTATTTAACTTGAATTAATTAATTTATTTTCAAATGTTTACTTCATGTTTGTCTCATACTTAACAAATTTCATATATATTGTGAAATTTAATCCATACGGATTCTTAATGGAAATATAACAAAATTAAAATTAAAAATAATATATTGACACAGTATCCATATATTTTTTGATAATGTTCTCTCATCAGACCTCTAAACCAACGTGAACGCGATATCAAGTCACTAGGTGTGGTGGAAGTGGTTCACAACCGGGAGGTGGTGGTGAGACAATCCCAGCAAACTGCACTCACAAAGCGATTCACTTTTGATAGGGCATTCCCTCCCCATTCCAAACAGGTAACTTATAGTCAATATATACTATCTATATTTATATAATTGCAGACTGATTGCCCTGACTGAGTGCCAGTCAAAATACTGAGTAAAGGAAACCAAAATTTAGAACATGGGTTTGTCTGATTGTGTTCTATTAATGATTTTTATAAATGTAAAATTAAGGACAGAAATGGAATTGGTAACTTAATATTATATTGGGTAGTGGGAATTATGTTTAGGATTCAATGTTTATTGAAAAAGAGTGACTAATTATTTAAAGCACCATCAGTTCATAAATAAAGCTTTTTTATGAACTGATGGAGCGCCTCGAAAACTTTAAATTATATTTTATTAGCTGCTGTTAAATAACAAATTTAACAGCTGCTAATAAAATTATTGAAATATTTGAATAATGTATAAGATAAATATCAATTTTATTTGTTTTTTGCTGGTAGACCTGTGTATGATATTGGTTTTAGTCTTTATTATTAATAAATACAGTACTATCACTCTTGTTTGTTTTTTTTTTTTTATTTTTAATATTAATTATGGGTTGATAATCTTAAACAATATATTTGAAATCATTATCCTCAGGTCGAGGTATACCAGGAAGTTGTAAGTCCTCTCATAGAGGAGGTCCTTGCAGGTTACAACTGCACAGTATTTGCGTATGGACAGACTGGCACAGGGAAGACACATACCATGGTTGGGGAGGCTGCCAATGACGAATCTACCTGGCAGACTGTTAGTAGTCTCATCATTCACATTTTTATCCAGTGTTAAATTTTATATGCTTTCATATTTTTATAATTATTATTATCTAAGTTGCTTAGTACTTGTTATTCATATTTTATAATTGTATACATATTAAAACTCATTAAATTCTTAAATCAGCAACTCATATCAAATTCAAGTTCTTGATCTACATTTAATAACTTCAGAATACACAAGCTCTAATGGTGAGTATTCTTACAGGACCCATTGGCAGGTATAATTCCCCGCGCCCTTAGTCAATTATTTGACGAGCTGCGTCTCTCGAACACAGAGTATACAGTACGCGTATCCTACCTCGAACTCTACAATGAAGAACTGGTAGACCTACTGTCCTCTGAGGACGGCTCAAAGCTAAGGATATATGAGGATGTCACTAGGAAAGGAGCCAACATCGTCAATGGCCTCGAGGAGATTACTGTGAGTTACCATTTCTAGTTTTATTTATCTATTATTAATAAGTAGCACAACTATTTATAATTTTATTTACTGTTCAGGTATGCAATAAAAATGAAGTATACAAAATTATGGCACAAGGACAGGAAAGAAAGAGAGTAGCTTCAACACTTATGAATGCTCAATCAAGGTATTTACCATTTATACTCATAAATACTTTTATATAAATATAATATAAACAAATATAAATTTTATAGAATAAATTATTTAATATTGTAAAAACAAAACATAACATCATGTTGTCATTGTGAGTGATATCTTATTATTATATGTAGAAGAATTATATATAATATTGCGTCATGTTTCCTAATTAGTTAAAATTGAAATGGTTGCTATAATATTGAGGAAGTAAACACAAGTTTGAAACTATAAAACAATAACCAAATTTGTAGTTGTTGTAAAAACTTTTCAATGTCTTGTACAGTTTTTGATGATTTTTTTCCATGTTATGTGAATATGATAAATCTAGTGGGCATTTTATACCTCAAATTTTCTTTCATATTTTAGCCGATCGCACACAGTTTTTACGATAGTGGTCCATATGAAAGAAAACAGCCCGGAGGGAGAGGAACTCGTCAAAATCGGCAAACTAAATCTTGTTGATCTGGCTGGTTCAGAAAATATCAGCAAAGCCGGCAGTGACAACCCTGCAAAGAAAGAGAGAGCCAGGGAATGTGTGAACATCAACCAGTCACTCTTGACACTCGGCAGAGTAATCACTGCATTAGTGGAGAGGCATCCACACATACCTTACAGGTATCTTCATATACTTTTTCTTATTAACTTCGTACCGCCGGAACAAGTCTGCTAAGCAGCATATTATTTCTTTATTTTGATTTTTTTTATATTTTCTTACGAATCTTAACAATAAAGCAAGTTATATATTTCAAACAGAGAGTCTAAACTCACTCGTATCCTCCAAGAGTCCCTCGGTGGTCGTACGAAAACCTCTATCATCGCCACCATTTCGCCCGGACACAAAGATTTAGAAGAGACCATGAGCACGCTGGAGTACGCCAACAGAGCCAAGAACATTCAAAATAAACCAGAAGTAAACCAGAAGATGACAAAGAAAGCTATATTAAAAGACTATACCGAGGAAATAGATAGACTAAAAAGGGACCTGCATGCAGCCAGAGAAAAGAATGGTAAAACATACAACATGAGCTCAAAAAAAAATTCTAATCACTATTGTATCAGTTTATTTGTTTTGGTTTAAGTGTTTTTTCTATTTTATAACCAACTATACATTGTTTTTGCTTTTTCAGGGGTATATCTTGCCAACGAGACTTTCACGGAAATGACCCTGAAGCAGGAGGAGCAACGCAAGGAGATCCAGGAGCTGCTGCTGAAGAAGCGCGCCATGGAGGAGGAGCGAGAGCGCGTGCGGGGCGTGTTCCAGGAGCTGCGGCGGCAGCTCGAGGACAAGCTGCGGGACGCGCAGGGCGCGCTCGCCGACACCAAGCAAGTGAGTGACGTCACCGCCGGTTCCCGATGGACACTCACAGAACTGTAGTGTAACCCGGCCGTGCACGCAGACGCTCCGGAGCACCAAGCAGCACTACCTGGAGCAGCGCGAGCTGGCCGGCGCGCGCGCAGACACGGAGCGCGCGCTCACGGCGCAGGCGCAGAGCCTCCTGGCCGCCGCAGACTGCGCCGCCCAGGACAACGCCGGCCTGCACGACGCCGTGGAGCGACGCAGGTGAGCGGATTTGAATCGTAATGAAGGTGCGACGTCCCGGTCACGGTCGGCTACGTTATTCCACTCCGTTCTGGTACCCTCGAGGCCGCTCGCAACTTTTCGACTCACTCGCTCGTCGGTCTCAGGACGGTGGAGTCGGCGAACCGCGAGACGACGCGTCGCTACCGCGAGGTGTCGTCGCAGCACCGCCGCAGCGTGAGCGACCTGGCCGAGGACTTCGTCGCCGCGCTCACCAAGACCGTCGATGACGTCGCTAATGCTTTGGGTATGTGCTATGTATATTTTAGAACGCAGCTTAAAATGTATTACGTCTTTATTTGGAAATTGAACTAAATGCTTTTATACCGACAGACTCGTTCACGAACGCGAGCACACGGACGCATTGCGACAGCAAACAGAAACTAGACGAACTAGTGAACTACACTATGAACATTATAAATAAGGTGAGTTTTCTTCATTATGATCATCCTTAGTGAAGTAAAATATCCACTTGTAAAAATTTCTTGAGTTGTATATGTTAAAAAAATAAATGACTGTTAGGTACTATTCAATGTTTCAGATAATTACAATAAAAGACAAATTGAGTTCCGATATAAATTCAATGGCGGATGCGGAACTATCTCAATTCAAACGAGACATAAAAGCCAGAGTTGAAGCGGGAATGAACATACTGACCCATTTCTCCGCGTGCATCGAAACTAATT
This sequence comes from Mechanitis mazaeus, assembly GCA_959347395.1. Classification (NCBI taxonomy): domain Eukaryota; kingdom Metazoa; phylum Arthropoda; class Insecta; order Lepidoptera; family Nymphalidae; genus Mechanitis; species Mechanitis mazaeus. The sequence goes on from OY365751.1 coordinate 11,942,435, forward strand.
TACGCAGGATCGGCAACGACGACCTCGGAAACACTTTACGATTAGTCGTAGAGGAACTGGTGAGCGAGAACGGTCCCAGGAGTAAATTAAAATTTCTGTACATAAATATCAAAAATGAAAAGATATCGATAATTTTGAAACGTTCGTTTCCATAAAAACCCATGTATTCCAGCGACAATGCGCGTATGAGCAGTCGTCGCGGCTGCAGACGTGCTCGTCGCGCCTCCGCCGTGAGTCCCTGGAGGCGGGCGCCCGCGCGCGCGCCGCCGCCGCCGCGCGCCGCGACCACCTGCAGCGACACCACCAGCAGAGAGCACACGACGTGAAGGAGCGAATCAAGGTATGTACCATGTGTGACGGCCGGTACTACTATGAGCCGGGACCTGAACTGAGATACTTTCCAACAGGCCCCTGTAATATATTTTCCCTACGAATCATATATTTGTTTATATGATACACGCCCCATTTTCGTATGTTTAAATCGTAAGATGTATATAATTTTTTATGAATAGTAATGCACAGATGTGGCGTCCTTAGTATTTTTCACATGTTTAACTCTTTCAGATCATGATGAACGATAAGGAGACGACGGAAAATTATCTATCGGAACAATTGGCTTCAATTGAGAACGAAAAGGAAGAGATGAAATCACGTCTAAACAGATGGGCGGATGAAGAAAGAAAATTTCTAGAAGAACGCATACAACGGCATATAGATTCCGAGTGGAGTCTTCTACAGACCAAACTTGATACGAAACTTAAAGATATTGAGTACCAGAGAAGCATATTCGAAACTAGAATGACTCAAAACGTAGAGTGGCTAAACAGTCTTTTGCAGTCCAATGAGCGAGAAAATGAAAAGGCAGAAGAAGTATTCCAAGAGTTTGATAAAGAACTGCAAACTTGTTTGACAGATCTGGGAGTGATTGCAGACGACATAGAAAAGGGTAAGTGAACATTCATTCTTAATTTTCTATTATCTCAGACAAATATATAAACATTTAAAATTGTGTCTAACCCTTGCAAGCTTTACCAATGGGCATAAGGTATATTTTTATATATAATTCTTTTAAAAGCTAACAGCTTTTTATTGAGCTTAACATGGCAATATATGTTTAAAGACAATTTCAAAATTATTTTCAATTGTGACATCTTTTCAATGTTATTTTATACTTTGCAAAGTTTGGTTATGATATTCGAAAGAAACTTAATACAAGTCATCTTTGTTCACATAAAGACGGTCATGTATAGAATGTTAAATTCATTGATGCAAGCAGTACTGCAGTATAATAAAAGATAGAACGACAGGACGTTTTCCCCCAGGTCACGAGTAGGAATTTTGTTCATGTCAATAAATTTTTCATTCTAATATCTTTAAAAATATTTGAATTATTAAAATTATAATATATATTAAAAAGGTTTTTTTATATAATATAATTACTTTTTCAGAGAGCATTACAATAACGTGTGATACAGGCAGACTGACTGAAGACACCACTAAAGTGGTATTAAAAGTAAAGACAGACTTACAAGACACAGCAAGAGCCTCAGTGCAGTATTTACAGGTGATACATCAAAATAGTTATTCCCTAAATACATGATAGTATACTCAGTATACAATTCTATAAATAATGAAGCGTCTTAATTTAATTGAAGTAATATTTTCATTTCAGTCTATAGCACAGAACAACCATGGTTTCGAAAAAGAGGTGGAAAGATCTAACAAAATAATCAGTATGATAGTCCAAAAGTGCAATGGTACTATGGACTCCGCCGTCGTGGAGTTTAATGTATGTATAATTAATGTTTATGTAGTCGGCTCTCATGTCGTGAACGAAGATATCTCTGACCCATCTATTTGACTATTCTAGGGCGCCTCAGAGGCCACAGTGATAGCCCTTAGACAGTTGGATATTTTGGTCGGAGCCTTAGACGCGAGCACCCGCAACCACAGCCTTGCTCAGGGCGCCTCCCTCGCCGAGATCCGGGAAGGGGCGCTCCGCCTGCAGGCAGGCGTGGGATGCGAGCTGGACGCACTCGAGGAGCTGGAGGAGCGCTGTCTGCAACAGGAGTACACCGTGTACCGGCCCAGCGGTAAGTAGCGACACTTAAATTAAAAATCCTAACCATTACAATTCAAATATATATATATAACAGATATACAAAGAGGAACAAAATGACTGTGTATTAGTTTCGAAAAATTTTATAATAAAGAAAGTACGTCTTCTTCGTCAGGTGCCACGCCCGCGCGTCGTGACTACCGCTACCCGCGCGTGCTGGCCGCTACCTCGCCCGAACACCGCGTGCTGGCGCGCCTGCGGGCTAATGCGGAACCTGATCTCGTGCCGGAGGATCTTGAGCCCCGCAGCGGCGATTCCTCCGGCTCTGAAGAATCCTGCGTATTCACAGAGCCATCGCCCCCTACGCCCGCTCCCGGGATCGTCAAGTGCACTTCTGAGACCGACATCTATTTACGCCGGGTGAATAATAATCCCTAATTGATGTCTGTTGGTCGCAAATACTCAACACTGATTAACGTTCACATAACATTTTCAGCGCCTACACGAGCAGGGCAAAGAGAATGCGAACAATTCCTTGCAATTCAAGAAACCGTCAAAATTGCCCGCTCCGGCCAGCCATAAGAAACCTCTAGTGGATAGAAATGCAGACAACTGACATTATATACAATTTGAATATCTTTGGAGTATGATATTATCGACCAGCTGATTTAGGTCAGGTTTTAGGAGTAAATCGGATCTTCTGGATGTGGTAACAATGTATTACCAGTATATTGAGCACATAGTAACCAATTCATTAAAATATTTTGTTATACATATATACATTGATAAACAAAGTAAAATCAATTCATTTTCAACTTAATCTTATAACATGTTCTGCCAAAGCTGTATACTTTTTAAATATTTCAAAATATTGTATTATTTGATCATATTTCAGGTATAATTCAGGTGAAATACTATTTAGATAATAAATTTTAATATTTCATAATATAAATAAAGTAACCATTAGTATTCATTGTCAAGATGTTGGTATATTCTTATCCGGGGTGATATAATCCAAGTAATATTAGTTATATATCCACCGAAACTTATATTTATAATTTATTTCAGTTAATAATAATAATAAATATTATTTCTCTACATTAAAAGTAGTAAAAATTAAAGTAGAAATTCACGAAAGGAATGTGCTACTAATATTTTTGCAGGAAATGTATAAATGAATATGTTTGGAATTATATAATATAATGCAGTATGTGAAATAAATTGTATAAACTAAGGGTTATTTTATTATATATTAAAATCTTCCGTTTGTCTACAATAAAATACAATTAATTTTCTTTTATTTCGTTTATTAGAAAACTTAAATACATTTTACAAAATAAATTTAATCTTAACTAATAATGAATAGACATAAATGCTTTCTAATTGATAATTTAACTCCGTCTAAGAAGTACGGAGATAATATAATAAGACTATTTACACCTCTCCAAAAAGAGAGCTCTGAAATATAGTGTATAAATATATTAAAATAAATATTACTCCATAGCCATCTTTATTTTCATTAGTTTATCGATAATAAAAATAAATATTAATGTTAAATAAATAGGCTTACAACAAACAATTCCATCTGATAGTTCCAAGTTTGAATTGAAATATGAATGGTGGGAAAATATTTATATTTTATAATTACCTTATTTTACTATCATAAATACATTACTTATCCTACATATAGCAATTATTTATTTACATGTTACTTTTATAATGAATGTATTAGATAGAAAGAAATTAAATGAGCTTGAAATACTGAAATGTTGTAAATTTTGCAATCAATTAAAATGTGACATTTTAAAAACTAGATAGATGTAAAAACACAACAAAAAAATATATAAATTGTATGCTGCCATAGGTAAGAAATGGTATAAATAATTATTTTATCATTGTAACATTGCAATGAATATTATTCTTTATTTATTGCCTAACACTAAAAAATAATAAATTGCTCTGTTTTATTACAAAACCTTAAATATTTATACAAAAAATATATTAACTTATAAAGTTTAACTTGCCGATTAAAATAAATAGATTTATAATATTGTTTGGTACCTACTTAAATAAATAGTTGTATTTTACCGGTTGTAGTGGATAGTAGTAAAATAAGTCTTTTATTAACTTGTGTGCTTGATTACTTGTGCGTTTAATATATATTAAACAAAACCAAGCAGAATATTTCTGGCTAGAGCACCTCAAAACACACAGACAATATAACCACAGCTTACAGATTATTAACTGATATGATCTGATTTATCCAGCCGATGAAAGAAGATACCTTGACGTAGACACCGGGCACGTCACGCCGGCCGCAACCAAAGCCCCACGAAACCAGTCCCACCAACTCATAGAAACCATCGTCCTGACACACTAGAGGACCACCTCCGTCTCCCTTTAATATTATTAATAAAAAACATTACAATTCATTAGGACAAAATACAAAAATAAATGTTTATAGGAGGATTTATATACACTAATGGGGTATAGATAAAATGTAGGAAGCGTCACTACCTGACAGGCGTCGTTGCCCTCCTCCCCCCCAGCGCAGAAGGAGCTAGCTGGAAGGATAAAGATCTTCTCCGTGACCGCGTTGACCTTGCGGATGCACTCCGCATCACTGACGATAGGCAGCTCGGCCTCCCGTACTCGCAGGGGGATGGGACCCGCTAACGAAAGATACAAGCATTGAAATTACTGAATCTTGGATTATGGACCATATTAGAAAATCTACAGGTATGTGAACAATGTTTATCGAAAGGACATCAACCTTTTTTTTTGAGAGAAAAACCCTCCAGAAATATACGTAATTGCTAAATATAGTAATAATTGTTTTGGAGAAAACCCCCTTGTTTAATATTTAAGAAAAAAACCAAATACCTCTATAAAGAATTCCTCTTAAACGCTTCTAGATAGGCTATTTTATAATATAATGCCAAAAATAATGATCCTTATCTATATTTTTGTTACTAAAAATTTAAATTGAATGAGTTTCTTCAATTATTAGTCGAAATAATGATAATTGAGAAGATGCCACAGTAGTGTGTATTGTGATACTCACTCTCTCCCATGTATCCGTATCCGGTGACAGTGCAGCGTTGGCCGGCCGCGTGACTCACACCACGCGCCGGGAGACATACCAAACACACGCCTGGGGAAATCATACAACACGCTCAAATTTTTTTTTTTAAAGACGAAGCCGCAAAAAAGTCCTGGTGATAAATGATCACGACTGGCTGTCTCTAATAACAATATTAGATACATGTACAAAAGCCTTTAAGGGAGAGATAAGGGAGTTTCGCTATTTTTTATTTTGCAAATTTACGCAAATATAAAAAAAGAATGCAATTATGAAATTTTTTTTAATAAATTTGCTATCTACATGTGATCATTTATATTAAAAATACATATATAATGAAAAATCTGTTAAACTGCCATTAAAGAATCGAATTATTAAGAATTAGAGACACTGATAAAAATTTTGTTTATGTTATAATCCAAACCTTCTTTAAGTTCAGCCTTGCCGTGTAGTTTAAGCAAAGCAATATCGTTGTCCAGAGTTTGGCTGTTGTGGTTGTGGTGTATGTATGTGGTCGCCACGCGGAGGGTCTGCGCCCCCGGAGAGCCGTACTTGCGGGTGAGATCGTGGTCGCCGACGCGCACGTAGATTGCATCACCGGAGCGGACAATACTGAAAATTCAAACCATACTCATATAACATGTATCTCAATTAATTGTCACGTTTTACGAGCAAAATTAAATAAAAGAAATTAAATTCTGGTATAATATGTCTAACACAATATCATGTCAGATACGGATGGATTGCAGACGATGATATAAAAATACAAGAAGTCAGAATGGAAGAAAGAACTAAGCGGAAGAAGAAAACGTATCATATGCAGGAGAATAATGACGATGCTTTCGTCTTTTTAAAAATTGTTAATAACTTAAACTTTAATTTTATGGAAAATAAAACGGGAGGTAGATGCTACAGATTAATGAGAGTGCCTAGGAGTCGTACTTGGTGACGCAGTGCGCGGCGGTGAGCACCCACTGCGTGCCGACCAGCGCCGCGCCGCACAGGTACTGGTTGAGGGAGTTGATGAGCGCCGTCTGCCAACACCACTCACCGCGCCCGCCGTCCTCGCCGCCCATCACGCGACCGGACCGACTCGACGACCCTTCACACACTTACTGTTATCACTTTTTCCTCTCAGACACAATCGCTTTAAACATAATGTTATTACGGAGCGTAAGCCAAAAACCAAAAACGCAAAAAAAATCGAACACGTTTTCAAGACTTCTGAGCATATTTAACCATAACATTATGATTAAAGAATTTCGAAATTTAACGCATATTTCAGGGTTAAATATTAGGCCCCTTGCTTCCTACAGTTTATACTCAACACACAAAACGGAATTTATGATTCCTCATTTTGAATATTAACTATTCTAGTTGTCATTTTTTTTTATTATATTGTATTCTTTATTTTAATGATTTTCAATTACTTCTTACCTTTGACACCACAAACGTATTTGTTGTATTTTTCCGGAGTTCTCAAAGTTGTTACGTAGTTCGGTTCATACTGGGCTAAAAAAAATAAAATAAACATAGTTATAACGTTGGTAATAATGAGAGAGACGATATTGTTTATAAATATATTTTATGAATGCAAATATCATATACCTAAATTAAAACTTACCCATAGGAGTGGTATGTGGTAGGGTGTGTGGCGTGTAAGTGTGCGGAGTATAGGCATGCGTGTGTGCGTTGGTGGTGGCGAGCGGGAACGAGTCGTTCCGGTTGATGCCTATCGCTTCCAGAACCTTCGACTTCGGAGCACAACATTGCGTTCCAGCTTTCTTGCATTTAAAAACGTCTGTCATCTCCGCATTACCTGAAAATAAAGATACGTTTTTAAATTATGTTTGGCAGATTGAAATATGAAAATGCACAGATTTCTTAGACTACTGGTTGAAATAATATTTTGAATTAAATTAATAAAGTACAATCCACTTGCAACTCCTTAATGATTTTTACATACGGAAGCAAGTAAAAGAGAGCAGTGATACGATGCATGAGCCTGGACAGTCTGGGCGCGCGTCGTGGGGCGCCGGCGTGGTGGTGGTGGTTGTGGTGGTGGTAGTGGGGCGCGGGGTGGTTCGTGGCGGGACTCTGGTACGAAATATTAATATTAAACTCAATGTTTATCTTATATATTAATCGCAGGAAATCGCAGGAAGCGATTTCGTTGGCACACTGTAGCTCGAGAACCACTAAAGGGAAAAATATCGTTGATGGCTCAAATCAAAGGTCTCATTATGCTACACTGCTGAAAAATTGTGACAACTCTCAAATCTCATTAGCCTAATTGCAGTAATTAGTCAAAAAAATAATTTTTCCCATAGACTTTGCATGGGGAAATTTTGCGCGCGCTTTCAAATTTTTTGTATTATCTATTGTGACTAGCTGGTCTTAGCATACTAGTTTTTGTTTATTCTGATAATAGTGTCATTTTCGTAGTTCATTGAAATGAACTAATTTCTTGTAAGTTTAATTGTTTAAATTAAGAATTGATATATGATATATTAATCAACCACCTGCTGGTATCACAACAGATAGATCCGCTGATCTTGCACTGTGTGTTGTGGAGACGGACGGCGGGGCGCTCGCAGAACGCTGACATCAGATTCAACAAACAGTATCCTGGACAACGAGGGAGAGGAGCCTGGGAACAATAAATTAAATTGAGGTGTGGAAAAAATTCTCAGTGGTCATCCCAATACAGATTCCTGATCAAAATAAATAAACAATACCAATGAAACAATATTATATAGGTTTTTTATTTTCGTAAATCATAGTATATCTCATGTTTTTGACAGTCGTGTCCCCTTATGAAGGGATTTACTTCTGATATCATTCATTAAGTGAAAATAGATTGAGCTGACTTATACTACCGATAAAAGTATCTACGAAATCTGGTTAATAATTTGAACTGAAGAAAAGGAAGAAAGATTCAATACTATGTTTTATTGTACGCCATTCCATTTCATATGAACGCTTGTATGAATTTAAATAATTGGACCATTGATAGAATATAGAATCAAAACAGCTATTATTTTTATTTTTAAAATCAATAATATGTATAGGTGCTCACTGGTGTGGTGGGTCGTGGGGTGGTGGGTCGTCGCGTGACAGCCTCGGAGGTGGCCTCAGTGAGGCAGCAGGTGCCTTCGGAGGGGCAGGTGGCATCATCGTCCACATGGTCGCAGAGCAGCGCGAACAGACCGCTGATGCAGTCGCCGCGACACTTGCGACCGGCCTTCTGTTTTGGTTGTGGTGTTGTTGTTAGCTGGAAGAATAAATAAGTATTATAGTATTAGTCTATCATTAATCACGGATATATGCCTTTACAAACTAGACCACACTAGAACACGGGCCACGGCGGTTTACTTAAACATAACATTATCAAGTTTTATCGATCTGCTTTTCTCCAATTATCCACAAAAAAACTAAGAAATACAAATATTTCGAAATAGAGGCCTGGACTCATCAATTGAAAAGATAGCTTTGGTACCATTACGCCTCACAATATTTAGTATTGTTGGTACAAACATTTTGGTTCACTATTTAGCACGTATCTAAAATGTTTTATAGTATCTTAGATGATCAAACGAATTAATCAACTAACCGCTGTTGTAGGTCTCTTTGTGGATTGTTTCTTCTCGCTTGGTACTACTAAATCTGGAGGTCTTTTATCTCCATAGACATCCCTGGAGACGCAGCACAGCCGACCAGGGACGCATAGCTCCCCTGAAGTCAAGTACGCCTCGCAGTACTGACTGTAGCGGGATTCCACACATACACCAGGACAGGCTATATTACCTGTATCAATAACATCTTTAGTTAAATAAACTGAGAAATAACAAATAAAAACTTTATATAGAAAGATCACGATACTGAGACAAATGGCAAGCGTTCGTTACAAATTCCTATAGCGTTATGATGTATCCAAAACGTATATTTAGCATTCCATTTGACTAGAGCAAATTTGTTTATTCTCTAGAAATTCTGATCTATATTATTAATATAGACCACACCATAGAAATGTCCATTGATGATGAATAAAATATAGTCTATTAATATTCGCAAGTTAAGTTAAGTTTCCTAATATTTAGTAGTGTACCTAATAATTACCACTGTCTTTGTATTTGTCGGGGCGCGTGGTGACGTCTTCCTCGTCCTCAGCCTCGGTGGTGGTGTATCGTGTGGTGAAGGGCCTTCTCGTTGTCGTAATTGTGTCGTTGCCTAATAGGAATGACGAGAAAGATTACGACAAATATTCTTTCTGCATGCATGCATATATATATTCTGACAGCATGGATTTTTAGAATACCAAAGCAAGATTATAAAGTTTAATAAAAATAGATGCATCCTCTTCTTAAAATTAGTTTCAGTTTACTATTAGTATTTTCTATTGATATAATTTCAAACTCATTTCTGTTTTAAATAAAAGGTATTTTACTATATGTTACATTTTTTACTATTAATCAAAATGACTAAACTAGGTCTCTTTGGATTCCTGCCAAAGAAAGGATATAAATGTTTTAAAAGTGGACAGTATTTATTACTGATATCCTGGTCTTACCCAAAGGCTCATCCACGCAGCACTTCATGGAAGGGTTGGGGCACTCCACCTCTTCCAGCACATTGGAACAGATGAGCGATGCCAGCGCGTGCATGCACACTCCTGGACAGTTCTTAGCATCCACTTGTGTGTCCAGGGTGTCGAGAAGACCTGTAAAATAAATTAGAAGTCAATGTTTACGGCCAAAAGTAGTAATCGATTCTTATCTCAACTTTTTTAATATCGTTATTATAATGTGTTATCGTTATTATAATAAATATATATTCTAATTGATTCTTAGGAAGATTTAGATTGTTTTTTTGAAAAAAATACAAGGTGAGAGAAGAAGTAATCCTTTTTAAGATTTAATATGAATTCTTAAGGTTAAAACTTTTTTTGGTTCTATTAGAGGAGTATTTCACATGAAGTAAAAAATTTATAAATCGAAAACTACTGATTGAGTTAACAACTTTTACTTTAGCTGTATGTCTGCTTCTTTTTAGCAGAATTCTTTGCAATGCAGTAAAGTCTGTTTGCTAATATATTGACCAGCAAGTCAATATGCTTTAACTAGCTATTAACATCAAGACCTCAAAGGGTGTCAATTTTGTTGATTTATTAACCATGTAACTTCCTAATAGTCAAAGAATTATTAAAATAATTACAGACTATAAAGTTTGTGGAAAAACTTTTATAGGTTATTATTCTATTCTTCATAAATATGGTATAAATTCATTATAGATTTAAAAAATTTGGTTCCTGATATTTGTCTTCCCCTATAAACTTTGTTAAATTTATATGAATAATAATGAAAATGGTAAATACATATTCTAAAATTGTCACATATTGCCAAGCATATGCTATAAGAAAAGTAAGAATACTTATAAGAAATAAAAACATATATTTTTTTAAATCCATACATAAACAAAACCATAAACAAATACAATTTTTTATTATACATTTTTTTCTAGAGCTGGAATCGAAACCACGGTCACCAGCGTAAACGGAGTTACGACAATTAAGCTGTTTAGACTACAATTTAATAATGGAATTTATTATGTCAAAGAAAAATCTTTATACTTAAAAGTAAATTTTGTTTAAATAATGTTTTCTAAGATTTACAAGAGCAACACATTTCAATAAAACTATTTTACGGATTTAACTCGCGTTTATTTTTAAATTTTTTTATTTAACCATCATCTCGTCTTACCGCGAACACGTTTGCTGCAAAGCATTCGAAACATCGGGTTAAATTTAAAAAATAAACGCGTGTTATATTCGTAAAATAGTTTTAATTAATTTGTTTGTTTGCAACTAACCGATACTATTAAAGTAGTTACGGTATATTTAAGCACTATCTCTGTCCCGCGGCTTCGTCCAACCACATTTTTCTGTAAACTTGAAAATTTCGCGCACATGATAATAGATTATTAAGATAGATTATTAAGAGGCTTATTTTCTTTATAAATCAGTCTATCATAATCAGAAAGAAATTTTCAAATCTATTTGATAGTTTTTTAGGTGGTAGAGCCTAGCTGTAGTCATCTGACTACAGCTCGTATTGGGCTGGCTCGTCCGGGGAAGGACCACCCTCTCACAAAAGATCGGCGTGAAGTAACCATACTTATTTGGTTATGTTCCGTCCGGTGAGTGAGAGCTTCCGGAAGCCCAACTCCCCCCCTCCCCTCTCCTCCGCCAAAACATGAATGCGGCTACTAAAATAAATATACCCCAGGAGGGTACCGGCTTTCATGAAGCCGGAGAATCCCTCCCCGAGCAAAATCGGGGAAACGGGTCTCCGATTTTGCTCGGGCAGCCCGTCGTATCTGGGGCGGGCAAAGTATCGCATTTTGTGTTTACAGAGGGCAAACGACGAGGAAACAGAGCGGCACCCCGCTCCACTTTAAATGTGGATTTTTGCAACATCCGGGGACTTCACTCTAACCTAAACGCCGTCCACTACCACCTTGAGACGGCGCAGCCAGCCTTGTTGTTTTTGACGGAGACGCAGATATCTCAACCTAGCGACACAGCGTACCTTTCATACCCCGGGTATAAACTTGAACATCATTTTATACCACACGCCGGGGTATCTGTGTTCGTGAGGGAGGATATCTGCTACCGTCGCCTCCAGATTTTTGAAGGTCGGGATCTGTCTTTACTTTGGCTGCGCGTGGACATGGACGATCATATCAGAGTCTACGCGTGCCTCTACAGGTCCCACAGTGGTAATGCAGAAACGGAGCAACTCTTTGGCCATGTTCAGGCGAAGATTGACGAACTGCTTTCACAGACTCCCTCAGCTGAAGTCATAGTCCTCGGGGACTTCAACGCGCACAATGCCGAGTGGCTAGGGTCGCGTTCCACTGACTACGCGGGGAGATCTGTGTTTAACTTTGCTCTGGCAAATGGTTTGTCCCAGTTGGTACAGACGCACACCCGTCTACCAGACGTGGACAGCCACATGCCCTCTTTGTTGGATCTTCTGCTGACTACACATCCCGGAAAGTACCAGGTTATTGTTGAGGCCCCCCTTGGGTCCTCCGATCATTGCCTGGTGCGGAGTGTAGTGCCACTTCAACGTCCGGCTCGCACAACACCTGCGACCCGTGGCGTTTGGCACTACAAGTCAGCAGATTGGGATGGAATGCGGTCTTTCTTTGCATCCTACCCATGGGGGCCGATTTGTTTCTCTTCCGATGATCCCAGTGACTGCGCTGCGGCTGTGGCTGATGTGATGCTACAGGGCATGGAACTATTCGTTCCAAGCTCTGTGGTACCACTTGGTGGCAGATCGCGGCCTTGGTTTGATGCGTCTGTCAGGGCTGCAGCAGCCGGCAAACGGCAGGCGTACCGGGCTTGGGCTAAATCGATAGTCACAAGGGATCCGAACTCAAGAGTTCTGAAGAGGAAATATAATCGTGCCTCCAGATTCTTCAAACGGCAAATCGCTAGAGCAAAGTTCAAGCATGTCGTCAAAATTGGGGATCAGTTGGCAAGGTATCCACCAGGCACGCGCAAGTTCTGGGCGCTTTCTAAAGCCACTCTGGGTAACTTTTGCCAGCCGTCCCTACCGCCATTGCACACGGGGAATGATTCTCTGGCCCATACGGCAAAAGAGAAAGCCGATCTCTTGGGCACTCTTTTTGCCTCAAACTCGACTTTGAACGACCAAGGGAAAACACCGCCTACCATCCAACGGTGTCAGAGTTCAATGCCGGAAATAATTTTCCGGCAAAAAACCATTCGTCGTTCTCTACTTTCCTTGGATGTTCATAAGTCGAGCGGGCCGGATGGTATTTCCCCATTGGTGCTACGAACGTGTGCCCCTGAGTTGACTCCAGTGCTAACGCGTTTGTTTCGGCACTCCTATCTCAAAGGCGTAGTCCCGGTCTCGTGGAAGTGTGCCTTTGTCCATCCGATCCCTAAAAAAGGTGATAGCTCGGATCCGGCTAACTACAGACCTATCGCCATCACCTCTCTTCTCTCTAAAATAATGGAGAATATAATAAACCGTCAGCTCCTCGCGTACCTCGAGGATCACCAGTTGATCAATGACCGGCAATATGGCTTTCGCCATGGTCGATCGGCTGGTGATCTTCTGTTATATCTCACACACCGTTGGGCTGCGGTTATTGAAAGCAAGGGAGAGGGTCTGGCAGTTAGTCTGGATATGGCGAAAGCCTTCGATCGTGTATGGCATAAGGGGCTTCTTTCGAAGCTTCCTTCCTATG